>CM076718.1:9755033-10397533 GCA_038501795.1 Pseudopleuronectes americanus
CTACTTTTTTCATTTCACATTCCAATCTGCCTCCCACCCAGGGCTGAATCATCCAATCTACTCGCCTGACACGCAGGTTCCTATAGAATCAGATTGTAGAGATGCATATTCTAGAGGAGGATTATTCCGACTTAAACACTGTCCCGCTGTCTTTTCCCAATCATAACACTCTCTTGCACACGCCCCCCTGCCCCCTCTACCACCACACACACTCCGATACACATATGCATATAGACCACGTCCAGATGTGCCACACTCATTATGATGGGCTCTGACTGGCACCCAGAGAACCATCACTGTAATTGGCACGCTTGTTTCCATTATCAAACTCTCACACGCGCACTTTAATGCTCACATAGACAAGTTAATAAAAGTGCACACGCACGCACACAAATACACAAAATGCCGACCCAATTCTCAAGAGCCCGGCCAGTCGAGCCAGCAGAAAAATAAACCGGAGGAGAGATAAACAAGAAAGAAGATGAGGAGGACATTGAAGAACAAAGGCAAGAAACAAACAGATAGAGAGAAGCGCAGATGAGGGAGGGTGAGCGGAAAGCAAAGGAAGGGGATGGAGGAATTATGAGGAGGACAATAGTTGAGTGACAGTAGGCAGGGGGAAACAGAGAGCAGGTGGGAAAAAACCTATTGAGAGGCATCGTCACAGACAGAGTGAGGGAGAGAAAGAGGATGAGGGATGAGTGCTGGCAGAGCCGACCATCTATCTTTCTCTTCTGCTGCCATCAGCTTTCTTGGCACAAACCCAGACGATTGGTTATAACTGTCGGTGTGTGTTTATCAGACAATAATACCAGCAGATGCCACACACGCCTACACACGCCTACACACACACACACACACACACGTACACACACACATCACCCACCTCCTGATGTGTAGCTAATACGAATAGTAATCAAGCTATTCATTAGTGCAGTAACAAAGGCTATTACTGGCTAATCAACAATCTTCAAACTCAATCGAGGAGAGCTAATAGAAATTTAATCAAACAGCGCACACGAATATGGTGGAGATAGTGCTTGTGTGTGTGAGTTTGTGTGTGTGTGTGTGTGTGCACATTGATATTAGACAGAACAATTAGCTCATTGTGATAAGATAAACAAAAAGGATTTCGTTGTTTCAGACAATTACAGGAGAGTAACCATCATGACGGGAAAAACAAAAACAATTTGTCTTAAATGGCTTCCCTCAGTATCGAGTGAATGTAACACTTAAAGTGAAATCAGCGTCTAAATGTCTCAAATTAAATGAATATTGTTTTCTTCTTTTATTGTCAATATTTGGACTCTGACTGTATTGCGAATGATAGTTAATAATACTGAAATAAAACCACAGATCATTGTGGTTTAGGAAGGTTTTCATTTCTAGTCCAATCATTAGAACGAGGGTTTAAAAACTCATCAACCTGAAGGAAAATATGTAAAATGGTAATCCTATATCCTATTTTCCAAGTTTGCAGCTTAAAATCCACTTTTCCACTGATGCTCGTTGTGGTTCCATTGTGTCTCATTGTTTGCGTTGTGTTCTGCAGAACCTGAACAGAGCTCAACTTTCCCTGCAGCAGTGGAGGCCCCAGCCAATCAAATTGGGTTTAAGGAAAGTACGTTAATCCGAATGAGGAGGCAAAAGTACTGATTTGATCAAACATGTGAGTTGTGTTTGTGTAAGTTTTCTCTCCTCCTCACTGTCATGACTCTCACTTCACTTCCAAGCCGCTGCATTTTCATCCTTAGGGTACAGACACATACCTTCTTTATTTATATCCTAAGTTCTAACTCCCAAAAAGACGCAACAACTTTACGCATGATTCCAGTGGTGTCATCTCTGAGGGAGGTCTAGCTCAAAAGTTGTAGGAAAATCTAAAATGAAGAGCAAACACTCTCCATTTGAGTTGCCATTAAATAACTCATGACAGAGGAATATAATAATGAAGCCAATCAGCGCTGAGGTGAGGACATCTCTCAGACAGGCAGACAGGAAACAGGGAGGTGATGTGCAAAGAGACGAGTGGAGAACATGAGACACAGAAGAAACAAAACACAAAAATACAAACTACATCCCAGAGAAAATCTGTTTCCAGCCTGTTTTCAAAATGGAGTGTCTCTGCCGTCGCGAGGAACAGTTGTTAACAATAACCTTGTCACTGAATTGCATTAATTGTGTGAGGTGTGATTTTCTGTCACCTACAGTATATGTGTGCCATTTCACATCCCTGTCTTAATTGGCCATATGTCCTGGTGTTTGTGTCTGCACCCTCACTTGGGAGGTGATTAGGACGATCCTGCTGCCCACTGCTGCTGCTGGGAATTTACTACGGCCACCAACACCACTCCAATACAATACATGCCAGGACTGGGCAGACTGGGCAGATTGTGCAGGTTACAATAAGGGCCGTGCGTGAGTGTGTGTGTGTCTGTGTGTGTGGTTGTGTGTGTGTGTGTGTGTGTGTCAGTTCCGATGTGTGTAAATGCCGATATGGGAATTCAGAGGCTCTGACAGCTTAATTAACTAGATCCAGGGAAGTGACATAAAGACCCAATTAACCACAGTGACATAACTGGGCCGCCATAGACAATCATCCCATACTAATATGTATCTTTCCAGAAATATATCTAGAGCAGGTTTAATCTATTTTAATTTCCAGTGAAAGAGCAAGACACAGGTGTTATAAGACAATTTGAAAAGAATGGTTGCCAACACCCTTCAGGTTTCTCGAAATATTACATCATTATTTCTACATAATACAATATATATATGTTTTTTCCTTATTCTGCAATGTGTCTTAAGCACAGACCTTTCAGTACAGAGATGAGAATAAAACAATAAAGCAGTGCCGAGTACAGGATAACTCGATAAAAATGCATGTAGGGGTGAAGTGTGAAAGGTGAAAAAGAATAATTCAATGTGTGGGCAGGAGAAGAGAACACTTTGTGATCCAGGACTTTGTGAATGTTCTTAAAAGAGTTGTACCACCATAAATTAAACTGTGGTTGAGCGTTGAGGGAGCTGTAGCTACAGTATATGAGAGAAGAAGAATCCCCAATGTGCAGTGGAGCGTGTGGAATAGCAGAGCGCTCTCCAAGGTGTCCCACACAGACAGAACTGGGACACAGGAGGACACCCAGTTGGATTAGGACAGGCCTACAGAGGCCTATTTATAACCACTACAAACTGCACCTTGTTACACGTCCACTGAATGATGCACGAGACACAGGTATCCAACATTATTATTTTATAATACTGTGATTTGTGCTTGTGAACGTGACTCTAAATATATCACGTATCATATAAAAATGCAGCATTTGTTTTTCAGAGTCAGCACTTACTTCTTACAGAAAGGTAAATGAAGCACATGCTGTAAACTAAATATAAAATCTCAAAGTTAATGGTTCCTTTTCTGTGATGTCAGCTTGTAAATGATAGGAAGAAAAAGACGGATAAAGTAGAAGCAGGTGAAATGAGTAGAGGAGAAGAGGGGAGAGGAGAAAACAGTAAGGGAGAGCCAAAACAAAGAAGTTGCTCAGCACTAAAAGAGGTCACAGATGTGCTGAACAGAAAGGCTGCATTGGCTTCTCTTGGTTGCACACATGCTGCCACACACACACATACAAACACACACATGTACGTGCACGCACACACACACATACACACACACACACACCCGGTGTTACCTCTGAGATTTAACACAGGTGCAGATGCTTCACAGTGATCTATTAGACTCACCCTCTCATGTCGACATTCAAGAGTGGGGAGAGACTGAGAGAGGGAGAGATGGATGGGGAACAATCTCAAGAGAGGGCCGGATAGAGAAAAGGTATTTCCAAGGCAACGGTGAAGGAGGGAGAGCCAGAGCTAGGATGGCAGTGATTATTGTGGAGGAGGAGGAGGAGGGGACGAGGAGTGCAGGTTAGGAGCAGATATCTATGGGTGATCCATTAAAACTGACCCGGCAATATCAACCGGGGACAGGAATCAAGAGACGAATGGGGGAGAGGGAGTCCACAGAGAGAGCGACAGAAGGACAGAGAGAGAGTGAGTGAGCAATGGAATGAAAAGGGGGAATGAAAAGGTAATGAGGAGGTTCGGGAGGCTGAGGGAGAATGAGCGATTTGGAGTCTCCATGCTATGTCCATAATTAGGCAAAGAAGGATGGAGGGGGTACAGAGAGAGACTGGGGTGCTGAATGGAGAGAAAAGGGAAGAGATGGGGAAGATACACTGAGGTAATCCTTTTCTTGGGAAAACAAGGAATGCCGGGGGAGAGAGGGAAAAGGGAGAGAAAGAAAACGAGCACGGACAGGAGAGGGCTGATGAAGTAGATGGACTACCACTGTGGAGGACTGTTGGGGGGGCTGTAATTCTTAACGTGGTGCAGGTGGTTAGTGAATAAAGGGAAAAGAAAGAAAAAAACATAAGGGAAGCAGAGGGTCGGGGGTGGAAGGTGGAAAGACATAAAGCAGAGCACGTAAGATGGATTGGAAAGCAGGAAGCTATGCAAACTACTGTAGGACACCAATGGCACAACCATTATCAAATAATCCCTGCACTCCCAGTGGTGACCTGAGATCAGCTAACCTGTTCCTGTTAGCTGTCCCCAGGTCACCGCTGGTTGCTCAGGGTGACCGGGTTTCCTCCACCAGGGCCCCGAGGCTCTGGAACTCTCTGCCTCACGAGATTAGGCTCACCAGCACACTCTTTAAAACACTACATCTTCATAGCAAAGCATAAGGAGAGGCGGTGGACTAGTGGCAGAAAAATTGGACTATGGGCAGAAAGTTACGGACATCGGATTGGAAGGTCTCTGGTTCGACCCCTCTCAGTGACAATAAAAAACATACTTGGATGGACAACACCTGGATCTGTTCCAAAGTCCAAAGAGCACCCTCCCTACCCCCACTGTCTAAGTGCTCCTGAGCAAGGCACCTTACTCCCCCAACATCTGCTCCCCGGGCGCCGTGCATGGCTGCCTACTGCTCTGTGTGTCCTGCGATGTTCACCAGATGGGTCAAAAGCAGAGGACACATTTCCCTCATCTGCATGTAGTGTGACTGTGCATGTGTTTGGGATCAATAAATGTATCTTATCTTATAATGTCTGATTTGTAAGTCTGGTGCTTTTGTGTTATTTTAATTCCTTTTTGTTCCTTTTGTCCCTACTCTTTATTGCAACTTCATTTTATACAGTTTCTTGATTATATATAGCACTTTTCTATACTCTTAAAGCACAGTTTAACACATCATGTTTCCATTCGCCTACACACACTATATCTATACACAGAGCCATGAGGTGCAATTTGGTGTTCACTATCTTGCCCAAGGGCACTTTGGCATGCAGAAGGAGTTGAACCACTGACCGTCTAGTCAGTGGACAACCAGCTCTTAACTCTTGGGTCACAGCTGCCCATGCATGAAGGGCAGTGCTCACTAAACTTAAGAAACAAGAACCAATGAGACTGCACGAGTAACACAGGAAGTTTGAAAGAAAATAAGAAAAACAAAAAAAACAAAGTGAGCACATATAAAACCACTCAGACTCCGAGGTCTCAGGATGAAAACGTTGAGGGACTGTGAGCAGCAACGGCAGCTGAAGGGGAGGAGGGGAGGAAATATAGAGATGACAGTTTGGGGTGAGAGTGTTAGGGGACGGAGAGATGAAATGAGACCCTGGGCTCAAATCATTAGAGGAAGAGGCAAGAGGAAAAACATCCAAATCCACTCAACGGCTCAGACACTTCTGGAGAACGTTTCCCCAAACAGACTTTGACTCGGTAACAGCTGGAATCAGGATCAACACCTCAAATATCCGCAGGGGAAGTTCAAGAAAGCAAAACACTTAATACTTGCGGTGGAGGAACTGAAAGGTAGGATATTAAACGATTAGAATTAAACCCTCCTCTGCTCTAATATTGCATGCTGTACTTTTTTTGGTCTTGTCTAATGTGCAGGCCCAGAATGCCACGAGGCGAGTGTGGAGGTGCTGTGCAGAACACACACTGACCACTACAGACAAAACCTAATGAGACTGACGCAAACACAAACCACTCAATGTTTGATTTAGAACATCCAAGCATAATGCAGAGCTATTGACATCTCAATTTATCTCACCCACAAATATTCAAAAAGCAGGATCATCACACAATATACCCAATTGACTCCACGTTTCAAAACACTGGAATAAAAAATAATAGGATCAGATTTGAGTAACTGACTTTCCTGTTCGCTGTGAGCCGGCATGGAAATGACTGACAGGTTGTTAAATTATAGAACAGGCCCATGCATGGTTACGGGTCAGTGCAGTAAAAGTGTTGAAATGCCCCAGTGTATCAATGTCTCTGTTGCTTTCTTTATTTCTCTGGACAGTGATGTATTTTGCCTTTCCTGCAGAACCCTCCCGTTCACTAAGTACTTTAACATCACACGCGGCAACAGCAGTGAAAGGAGAGAGAAGCAGGAGGAGGAGGAGGAGGAGGAGGAAGAGGAGGAGGAGGAGGAGGAGGGAAGGATAGGTGAAAGGAAAGCTGGAAAGTAACAGTGGGGAGAGTGTGAAAAAGAAAACCACAGGACGGAGACTGCTGAAGTGCTTTTAAGTGTTTCAGCACAATGACCTGAAACACCTGTAAAGTCTGAGTCATCTCCGACTCAATGTTTTTCTCTGTCCACAATCTACGAATCCAACCGGATCGAACTGTCTTTCACTTTTTTTTACCGTTCTTCTACTGATATTTCAGAATCTATTATTTTCAAGATCAAGAGAACACGTTCCTCCATTCCAGCCTTCACTGCTCACCACGACAAAGAAGTATTTTAAATTCCTAAGGGAAAATATCCCTCTCTCCTTCTGGTCCAGTCTTAACCTTGTCCAGTTGTTTTTTTAA
This sequence comes from Pseudopleuronectes americanus, assembly GCA_038501795.1. Taxonomy (NCBI): domain Eukaryota; kingdom Metazoa; phylum Chordata; class Actinopteri; order Pleuronectiformes; family Pleuronectidae; genus Pseudopleuronectes; species Pseudopleuronectes americanus. The sequence goes on from CM076718.1 coordinate 9,761,928, forward strand.
AGGATTCATGTTCAAGGTTGAATTCAGGAGATACAAACACATTAAGACACATTAACCTTTCAACCTCACTTACCTATAGTGGTGTCATTATAAAATCACAATGCTTTTACAAGGTCTGAGTGAAAAGAAACTGAATAAACATGATTCCTGAATGATCTCTATTTAATAAGATAAATCTGTGTATTCAAATATCTTCATTCTGACATTTGAGTTAATACAAATTAAATCACTATGAATTTGAATACAACTTTTCCGCTAGCACAGAAAGATGAAATGAATGCTAACGTGGAGTTGGCATGTGTAATTAGTGGGAGTCAAACTGAATCATATATATATCTATAAACATGTTCATTTTGTGTGCGTGTGTGTGTGTGTGTGAGAGAGAGAGAGTGTGTGTCTGTGTGTATGCGTGTGTGCGCATGTCAAAACTGTTTCACTGTACAGTGTAGGAGTGCTGATGACACTCCATAATCATTAAAGCATGAAGAGGCTCTGAGCTGATTGGGGACATGCTAATCCTTTTTAATTGACTCTCCAGCTCTCCAGTGTTATTAAATCCACCCAATAACAGAATCAGCTTTGCTTTATTAGCTGGGTCAGCTGAACTATGGCAGACCTCCCTGTGTGTTGCATTCTGACGATGTACAGTCAACCTGCATTGACCGATATCACATCTTTGACTATGCTGAATATCTTTACGTCAAACTGCAGCAGTTATTTTACAAACCATAAAACCAGCAGAAATCATCATGAGCAGCACATTAAGTCATTATTGTTCCCTAAGAACTTCAGGAGCATCTTATCTCTAAGTGCTGTGCATTGGCCCCTGCCAGGTCACACTTAAGTAGCCTGTACAACCATCTACTGTAAGAATTATGCTTCTGAAATCAGGAAAGCATCGATAGCCCCAAGTGCTTCTTGGCTGTGTTTGATAAGCTAATGTTTTAATATACGATTCCAGGGCGTCAGCAGTATTGTGGTTGATACAGCTCAGCATAAAGACTACTCCTATTTGATTTGATATGACAGAAAATATTAAACACGTGGTTAGATGGAAGACGGGATCAGAGCTTGCAGTCACTGATCAGGGCTGAAAAAACAAAACTTCTCGGCTTATGTGAGAATGGCAAAATAAACCTTAGTGTCTCATGTTTACACAAAACGTTCAAAAGTCAGCATTGGAGGAGAGAAAGGAAGTAAAAGGAACAAAAAGAAAATGTGCACATGTATTGCAACAATATATACTGTATTATCTCAGTCTAGAGGGAATCAGTGAGTGGAACAGAACGAAACTGAACTGGGAAAATGAGCAACAGATTTGATGGCTGTATGAAGACATAGAGAGAGATAAGAGTGGATGGAATGGAATACAATAAAAGCAAATGTTTGTTTTTTTTACAATCAGACAGCAGAGGATCACATTTCACTACAAACACTTTCTCTGCAACACAATTGCAACACAATCATCATCCGATAATGTTGTGCCATCAGCACAGTCAGATTCATAAGATGATTATTTGCAGAGACAATGACCTCCTTTAGGAACTCACTGAAGAACACTTCACTGAATGGGGACGTAAGTGAAGAGCAATTAATTGGAGCAATTATTCAAAGCTGTGAGTTATTAATTTAGTTTTTAGCCTTGGTCCCAAATGTGCTGGTAGTTAAGAACATAAATGTATATTATAACGCTTGGTAGCAGTGGGACATCAAGGCACAAAGTAAATCAGTTTATTATATGTTCTGTGTATTCTAATAACAAGTATATGGAAAACGTCCAAATCTCATGTGCACAACTTTACACGTTTTTCATGGTCTGAAAAAGACTTGCACGGTCTAACAACTTATAGAACTTGACAGAACAGAAACACAGTTTTGTTATTTGACACTGTCGCACCCCCGTGTCAAAACACTGTGTCCATTCATCCGTGACAACACTGTCAGGCCTGCCAGGGGCAGCAGGGGTAGCTGGCTGACAATGCTGCACACTCTCCACTGTCATGTCACCATCAATCCTCAGCTTTGTCTCAGAACCGTGTCAAGAAAGACAAAAGAGGGCGTGTGGACGACTGAGAGACGGCGGCTGGGACAGAGAGAGAGACAAAGTGAGGAAAGAGATAATAATCTACTATTTCCACGACTGCCAGGAGGTCATTAAATAAAGGGTTAACTGCAAAGACAGACTGTCCTATAGTTTTAGCCCAAGTGTTTGAAAGCATAATGAAAGAGAGGAGGTTCTCAGCCACTCAACTCTCTACATACCACACACACAAAGAACAAAGTTGTGTTTCTAAAAGACTCAGACCACAGTGAACTAAAACTACACATGATCACTGGCCCACACTTCCTGCGCAGGGAGGAAAATACTGCAGGTTGGGTCGTCAGTCTAGGAACAAAACACAGGGCCACTATACGTAATGAGATGCTTCCCTCTTTGTATTTTGATTGATAGTTTCCTTAAATGAGGATGATGACGGTGGTTGAATGAACCATAAGTGCTGGAGGTTACGGTCACGGTGCATGGCTGAAATAGCAAAACTCTTCCCCTTGTGCGACAGCGCCAAAATAAATAAGAAATGCATGCACTCTGAAATCGACATTGCATGAGAAAAAAGTAAGCGGGCAGAAAGGGAGAAAAATTGAAGGATTTTTATGTGCAAATATTTTGCTAACAAAATATAGTTGAGTCTTTCAGTCTAGACAGAAGCAGCGATTGGAACCGAATGAAACTGAACTGAGCAAGAGATGTCACGTCTGTGTGGAGGGAGAGAGAGAGAGAGAGAGAGAGAGAGAGAGAGAGAGAGAGAGAGAGAGAGAGAGAGAGAGAGAGAGAGAGAGAGAGAGAGAGAGAGCGAGAGAGAGAGAGAGAGAGAGAGAGAGAGAGAGAGAGGGAGAGAGAGAGAGAGAGAGAATACAATAGTAAGGAAGTCTGATAGATACTGCTGATGTTCTGCAATGGAGAAAAACTCACATTTCCAATGCAGCTCTGCACAGGCTGCTGGCTTTGTGGGCTCTGAATTGGGCTCTGAATTCACTGACACGGCTTATCACTGGATGAACAGCCTCCCAGGGCTCCGGAAATCACGGCTTACGCTGGATGTATGTATTTTTCTCCCTCTCCTTGTGTATGTATGCAAGTGTGACACTGTTGCTTTTGGAAAATACAAAGTGGTAATAACAGACTGCGCTGCTATCCACTACAAGAAGTGAAGGACGCTGTCGGATAAAGCCCATGAGTTCATGTGCGTACACTCGTGTGCCTGTGTACACACATTAGATAATGATTCTAATCCCTCCCTACATCGCTAATATACAATCACAATACATTTACTACCACAACAGACACAAAAAGCTGCTTTTCCTCATCTCTTCCATTTGTAAATTACAGCCCAGTGATCGACCGTCGCAACAGCATTTTAATAATCTTAACACATTTTAATAATTCACCCGAGGGAGTGGGAATAAAAAAGAGATTGCTGACTAATCTGTGGATTACGGCGATGATTTCTGACAGAGGTTGAGGATGAAGGTAAAATGTGATGGGAGATGAGCTGTGGGGCTTACCATCCAAGCTCAAAGAGGATTAAGGTAAGGGTCTATTGGGGAAGCAGCATTACATAAATTGTTTTCTGTGCACACACACACACACTAGCAGGGGGACACACAAGTACAATTGCACAGGTGCACACGCCATGCACACACGTGTTTGTCAAAGGAAGGCTCGGGATAAAAAGGACTTTAATCCCTCTGCTGCTGTGGTCACTCGATCTAATGCTTTATTTGATATTACAAATATTATCTATGGACCCCCTCTACCCACACAGGTCCATTCAATTATTTTCAAATTACTCAGAAAGTCCTGTCCATCAAAAAATGTGTATTATTATTATTATACAAAAAAAAATGAAAGAATTAAGGGGAAAAAATTTAAAATATTTAAAAACAGTTTGAAGGTTAGACAACTTTGGAAAGGAATTAAACAACAATTTAAAAAAGGTGAAATAGATTAATATAATTTATTATTTTTAATATTTATTGTATATGTTCTTACTCAGACAGACGCAGCTCTGGCAGCCAGAGTGGTTTCTCACTATATTCGCTCTTCGCCAAACTGGCTAGAAATGATTTTACCAGTTAAGAGAAATAACTGTCATGTCTGGTGTTTCTGGTAGAAGCGGAAGTTAAGCAGAAATAATGAGTAGTGGAACAATTGGTTAATCTTTCCGGCTGAACACATACAGCATGTTGACTGAATTCAAAACTTGCAAATAGTTTACCTTGCTATATGCAATAAATCATCTCGAAACACTTCTAAAGGAATTCATGATATCTCCTTCTCTCTGTGGACACAGGAGGAGAGCGGTGTCAGGCTCTTTAATTCACACTGTCACCTTCACTGTCCATTCAATACACCAACGTTACGACCTCCGGACAGATTCCACTAGTAAACGTCCTCATACGACACATTAACGACTGCAGGGCCTGAAACGCACTGTGTGTGTGTGTGTGTGTGTGTGTGTGTGTGTGTGTGTGTGTGTGTGTGTGTGTGTGTGTGTGTGTGTGTGTGTGTGTACAGTATACTGTGAGAGCGAGATAGCAGTTAGCCTTTTGGACTCACAACACCACTGATGCCTTCTGACAGACAAGTCTGCGATGACTTGCATCACAAAGAGTCATTCACAATCACCGAGACACATCAAGGAACAAGCACATGAATACATATGCACATGGGTTATTACACTAAGTCTTAAAACACATCAAAGGAGGCGTTTACAGAAACTGATTGGTCACTGGAGGTTTGAATGTGTCAAATATATCTTCAAGTTTCAACAGAGAGGAAAATCAACTGATCCTCACCCTGTGGCTTTTAATCTTTTCTTTCTTAATCATTCTAGTATCATATCAAAGTCTAAAATGTTAGTATCGGACAACCCTAGGTGTGTGTGTGTGTGTGTGTGTGTGTGTGTGTGTGTGTGTGTGTGTGGTGTGTGTGTCTGTGTGTTTGTTTTGCATGAAAGTAAACATCTCTTTCAGATTGCCGGCTCTGATCAGCTTTATCACCACAACCCAACTGGCAGCTGTTTGCTCAAATGCTGAAGGACGACCCCTGTCTGACACCGTGTCACACATAGCACTGACATGTTACTGTTAATTTAATGTGATTAATTTATGAGAAGTATGATGTTAAATATCTTTGCGAAAACTGCAGGTCTCTGACTTATCTATAATTTATCTTCTGAGGTGAAAGACGAGACTCAGACAGATAATATATCGTCTGATCATAAGTCATTATCCAAGCGAACAACTTGCACTCATTTTGGGGTGTGAATTGAGTGGTTAAGAATGTGACAGGAACTTGACCAGGCTCCAGACACGTATCCAGTTACTCACTGAGTGTGTGTGTGTGTGTGTGTGACAGACACGTGGACATGACCTGTCACCACAAACTGATGTGTTTATTTCACTGCAGCTGGGGTAATCACTCACACAGGGAGACACACAGAGACACACAAATATTCAAATAGACACATACAGGCCCTCAAACTGCGACTGCTACTTGAACTCCACTGGCTCTGCCTGGCCTGTGGACTCTTTGGATTCCCTGAACCTCAGAACATTTGTAGGGAACCAAAGATGTTATGAAGTCGACGGTGGTTTTGGATTGGTTTCCGGATTTTGATGGGTGATGCCTTATTTTGACGTGTGCAGACGACTTTGAGACAGAAAAGTACTTTAGTCTCGGAAATTCATAAAGAACGAGACTAGTCGCTGGGTGCTTTTCAGTGGAATTGAACAGCGGCTGCCCTTGCTTCTGGTTCTCTGAATTCACCGTCTGTGTCTCTAAACTCCTTCCTCTTGAACTGTTGAACCCCCCCTGCTGAATGCAATAGCCTTCCATCAGCTTTTAAAGGCTTTCTCTCACAGCCTAAAGAGATTTAGATGTTTCTCCTGGATTCCACAATGCCTAAAATCATGTCTCCTGGGAGTTTAAGAGAGAGAGAGAGAGAGAGAGAGAGAGAGAGAGAGAGAGAGGAGAGAGAGAGAGAGAGAGAGAGAGAGAGCATGGGAGGCAGAGGAGACTGATGTTTTCTTTGCAGATGTCGGCTCAGTTTGACCCTGGTCTCTCGAGGCTGGCTGATGTGTAGCAGTTAAAGTGATCCCTGCCTAATCTGTCCCTTAGTGTATCTCTTGTCATGGTTAGTGTGTGTGTGTGTGTGTGTGTGTGTGTGTGTGTGTGTGTGTGTGTGTGTGTGTGTGTGTGTGTGTGTGTGTGTGTGTTTGTGTGTGTGCTATATCTGCACCTGTTGTCTGGGTAAACTTACGGACAAACTGGGTGCACACGTTGGCTGTGTGAATATGAATGTAAAGCATGCACGTGTGTTTGTGTGTCAGGCTCGTGTGTGCGTGCGTGTTTAGAGTCAAAGCTTTAAAACAGTATGTTAATAGCCATGTGATGCCAGCCATGCATTACGACGTGGGTATCACATATCGGGGCACCGACCCTGTCACGCTGACAACTTTACAACAGTCGTCAGGTGGTCGACATGGCAACCGCAACCGCTAAAATTAGCACGGCTTCAGAGGGGTCACCGGACGGCGACACCAAGAGCTGTCAATCAAAAACAAAAAGATTGCTTTTGTGTGCGTTCGTGTTTTGAAGAACTAGCAAAGAGAAAGGAGAAAGCAAATAGCGAGTGTGAAAGAGCACGATAAGAACAAAGAGAAATAGAAAGTCAGAAGAGATTAAGAAAGGAAGAAAGAAAGTCGGGGCTACAACCTGAGGTCATCAGCAGGTTTAAAAGCTAAATCCCTCTAATCAGCTCCAGCAGACAGGGGAGACAGACCAATCCATTTGCCCCCAGATCCCATTATGACAGGAGAGAGGAATGGAAAATACCAAATTGACCGGACTGGAATAAATAGCTGAGTGTCTGGTGTGTGTGAGTGCGTGCACATTTGGAGTGCGAGTGTGCCTCTGTGGGTGAAGGTGTTTGTGTTCAAACAGGTGTCAAAATAAAGCGCACTTAGAAAGCTGATAAGGCCGGAGTCGGTAATGAGCAATCCACCACGGGCCTCCATGTTTGTGGCTGAGAGGCTCCTGCTTTAGAACTGAAGCCACAATTCAACCATTTTATTTACTTCCCTCAAAAAAAAAGAAAGGAAAGAGATTTATCGATTCATAGAAGCGAGAGAACAGGTAAAGATCCCTCTGTTATTCCCCACTTCTCATCCTTCTGTCTCATTCCGCCCCACACTCATCTCTTCCTCCTGCCCCACACACACACACACACACTCTCCCTCACTTTATATGCTGGTCCATCGAGTGCCTCCCTCTCTGTCTCTCTCTCCCCGCTTCCCCTCTCAGGGGAGCCGTGTACTTAAGGTGCAATTGAAAACAACTATCAAACCCTAAGGAGGGAAACCTGATTTAGAGACACCTTATCCGGTAGCGCAGGCTCCTCCGAGCGCTCTGCTGCTGCCGCCGCCGCTCTGTTCCCCCGTCGACCGACTAAATGAAATTTGGTCTTTTTATCCATTCGGGAATGCAGCCAGACGAGTCCGGCCGAGTAAAGATCTGAACTGTAAATGACGTTCTGTGCTGTAGTTAGGGCCCTGGAGGAGTGGAAGTGACACGTGTGGCTGCTATCAGGTGGATGTTTACTGTGCCACGGGTGCAAACATAACATTTAAATGTGCTCACTATCTACTCGGGGGCGATATCATCTTACATCAAGCGGTTTGGTGTTGTGACATTGTGCATTTGTATGTCGTGAGTGTGATTATTTATTATCTGTATATACTTACTAGCATATGTGCTATGTGCCTGAACAAAGGTGTCCTTGAGCAAGGCAGGCAAATGATGGTCACGGTTTGTTACCTTTTTAACTCCAACTGTATGCAAAGGAACGACGCTGCATTTTTCAGTCCTTTGTAGGAAAGCAGGCGAATGATACGCAGTGAGAGCGGGAAGCGGGAATGTAAAATAAGTGGAATATGGGCTAAAGCTCCGCTGTCACTGAGATTCCTTCGTGAAACTTGTGCCGCATCTCAAATGAGCTCTCCGGGGACATTTACATCTAAGTTTAAACTTTGGATCAGTGTTACCTCAGAGCAGACGAGCTTTCAAGCAACTGTCAGTCAAAACCGGATCCAGGCTGATGTCAATGCCTGAGACGATTCAACACGAACATTGTTGTGCAATGTGAAACGACTCCAAAGATTTCTGTAAATACTTCTTTTCAAAACAAGACAAATGTGAATATTGCTTTCGTGTATTAATAACAAATACTGTGTAGTACTGTGATTAAATCCAAGTTGCTGTTTGTCTCAGTAAACTCTTTGCTCTTTACCAATTACAAATGTAGAGTTGATACTTCTTGTAGCTTAGAAACTAGATCTTTAAAGTTTTGATGATTAATATTGATATAATTTAAAAGGCCATTTAAATAAACCTGTCAAAGAGGTCAGGATAGATTTTTATTGATCTCACCCTTCACTCACAGACTGTGAACGATTGCATGCTCCCATCACACCACTCTGTTCTGCTGTCTGCCATCCACCGCTCCAGGCAATTTCCAAAAGTGTCAAATCTGTATTAACTGTATTTTCTGTCACACTTTCAACTTATTTCCACTTCATGATTTTGGGAATTTTAATTCCCTTTTTGATTTTTTTTTAACATCCCCTTCAGTCACTCCCTGGTTTCGTTGAGCTCTAGCAGACACGTCTCATAATCTCACATCTTACTTCGCCTTCACCTCAGGTGGTGGAGGTTAACGATAATGTTGCACGTACCTCAGCAGCTGGTATGCCCTCCGGAGGACGACACTGCAACAGCACCTCCTGCTCCAGAGATACTTCCTTGCCCAGGGGTTCCTGTTCAAACGACTTCTTCAAGTCTGAGGAGAGAGAGACAAGGACAGGTTAGAGTGTGAATCAGGGAGCAAACGACAACCTCAACCATCTAAATCGTTAGCACCTTAAAAATAGACAAGTTATTCTGGGGGTAAAGATATAACTTGCCAACAATCATATTTGATACACAATACTTGTTGTTGTTCTTATGGGCTGAGATATAAGATAAATAGTCAGATGTATAGGAACCAGTTTAACCACCAGGACAGATCTTAGTTAACCTTGTGCAGAAGCAGCACTTTGGCCAACTGCTCTCCTTTTTAGATCTTTGCAAATCATGTAAAGGTGATGGAGTTCATCGCATGTGTGTAGAACCCCCTGCCACGTTCTGCTGCAGCCACCTCGGCCACGGGCTCCATGCTGGATCACCTGTCTTTAGAGTATTGACCTGTTCAAGGCACCCTCTCTGTTCTTCTCTCAGAGCAATTACTCTGTTCTTTTATTAATTCTGTCTAAGAACATTTGTATTAAATCATTAAAACTATTCCCATCAGTGCTGCCGTGTTCAGTTCTAAGAATCCAGTTGCACTCAGGAAACCTAACAACCGTTATGACGTGGCAGTGAATCTGGGCTTTGCTAACTCCTGGATAACACTCACATGAGAGCGTTGAGTTCCGAATCACTGAAGATGAACCCTTGAACAATATCAGGTCAAATACATCTGCTCAAATTTGTGTACCTTTTATTCTTTCATCTCCAAACCCCAGGAAACATGACACACAACAGCAATGGCAATAATTACAGGTATGCACACACACACACCCACCCACACACACACACACAGACAGACACACACAGCTGATCAAGCTATTAATCGCTTTACCGGCTTCTATCACTTAACACAGGCAGCTCTGTTGCTTCCCTGCCCCTCGATAGCCACGGACGATATTTAACCCCGCTCTCGTTCCGTATAGGCTTCCCAGAGTTCAGGGATCTCGAGCGGGGCCAAAGACAATAAATGATTCACACTAATGGTCCACATGCTGTGATAAATGACAGGATTACAAAGCACCATGGAATGCACTGCCATTTCCTGCGCTGAACGTTTCAGCCTTTTGAGGGGAAAAAATCCACTCACAGTAGCAGACTTTAAGACAATTAGGCCCGACATTTAAATAAGAACAACACGAGATGTGAAAATAAAAAGGTGTGTGGGGGGGGGGAGAGAGAGAGAAGGCGTAAAATGATGTGAAAGAAAACACAAAAAGAAATGCTTGTGGGCGGATGGATGAAGGAATGGATGCAGGGACGGTTTTGTGTTTAACCGATCATTACCATGAATGGAAAAATTGCTCTGTGAATTTTGTTTCTCTCACAGTCACTCCTTCCCACATCGCCCGGCACAAAGGACGGCATTGTCTTCAGTGCGCGCCTCAAAAGAGACGAGTCTTCAGCAGTTCATGTTGAGCAGAGTTTCTTTCACTGGGCTGTTTAATAACATTTCTGCCAGTCTCCCTCCGTCGTGAGTTTCAATCCGACACTAATCTTCTGTCTTTCAGCTTAACCTTGTCCTTTTCAAGCATGATTGATTTTTATTTAATGGATATCTTCAAAAACAGTATTCAGTGCTTTCCCTCTTGTCCGCTGCCTCACAGTATGAATCTGTCAGTGTATTGGCAGCTGAGCTAATGTTCAAATAAGTGTTAAATTAAGTCTGCCACAGAACAAAACGACCATGAAACAAACTGACACTTGAGAGAGCTGGCAGGAAGTAACAGGTGACTTTATTTATGGTGCTGATCACATGGTGTGATGGATTTCAAAATAAGAAAATATGGGCGAGAGAAAGAAAAGCACAACATATATATTGGAGGGTAGGTTCTGATTTCTCCTTACTTTTAGGACGACTAATCCCCTAAAAACTATCTGGGCATCTACCTTTTGTATAGATTTGGATTCAGCTTCATATTTTTATAGTTGTGTCTGTAAGATTAAAGGAATAACTGCTGAGAACTGAGAGTTGGTTGCACACGGTCATACATCTATTACATGGTGGAGATCAAAACAGTGGGTGTTATTTCTGTATGAATATTTATGAGTGCGAGTGTATAAAAGATACATTTCTATGAGCTGTAAATGGATTAATCGTCAAGCATTACCAATGAAAGTAATGTCAAGTGAGGTTGATGAATAACACATTAAAAAGTGATGTATGTATTCAGAAATTAAATCAAGCGGTTGAATGATAATGCGGAATTCATTTAAAAAATCCAATGACACAACTCTCAGGTTGTTTTAATTGATTCTGGCTCAAATAGATGAAAAATAAACTTTTTACCTTTGAAAAGGACGTTTTTAGTTTGTGAAGGGTGGCTGCTGCTTTGGACGACAAATCCTCTATCCCCTGTCCTTTGGTTTTAAAACCATACGGAAAACTTTCATAGGAGGTTACAGTGTGTGTGTTTTTGTGAGTGTGTGTGTGTTTGTGTGTGCGCTTTATCCTTGTGTCCTTTTCCTCCCCTGGCTCCCAGGTGTACTCTTAATCACTTTATCTGTCAGCTGTGGTACACTATTTGTGGACACACACAGACACAGACACTCACTAGGCCGAGCATTTTTTAAAGCTGAACTGGTCAACTCTATGAGTCACCCCCCCGGTGTTTCATCAGGACAGTCACCTCACAGTGGCTTACAGGCAGAGGGGGGGCCGAGTGAGAGGTGAAACGGGTGGAGGGGGGGCAAAGGAAAGGTAAGGGAAGTCGAGACGGCAGATGGGGGTCTGAAAGATGAGAGGCAGAAAAAGAGGAGGAGAAGGAGAAGTTGGCAGCGAGGCCAGTTGCTCTTTCTAAACCCATTAAGACCAGATGCAAGATTCTCAAGACTTCATGCAACGGATGCATGTTGCCCTGTGAAGCTGGAGGAGATGGACGCTGACAGTCACAATTTGACAACCTGAGCGGGAGAAGATGAAGTAGAGTAAAGAGCAACAGTGAAGACGACTCGGTCACCGACTTCAACGTATCTGTTGACCTTCAAGTCTCAGGTTGAGAATCATGCAGCGTCGATACACGTTAACTAAAATAATAATTTATCAGCCTTAAAACGAAACTTTTAATGAAATCTTTGGAAAGTTTACACCTTCAGCTTTGATTGAACATCGTTGCCTTTGACCTAATCGTCGTTAACATTAAAAAATTGACCTGAGCTGAATAATGTTGTTAAATATGCTTTATCCTTCCAAGCGTTTCTAAAGCAAAAATCTTTTACCTAATGTTTTTTATCTTTTTCAGAGACTGAGAAATAAAGGTTTCAGTGAATAGTCACTGTTTTTGTCAGGAAACCTTCAGGGTTTATGGTCGTTGCTGCTTTCCTCTTAGAGCTCCATTGGTCTTAGTGAGTTTAAACCAAACCCAAAACCACCTGCTGCTCTGCTTTATTAAAGTTGTTTTTTAGTGTCTGCCACACTCTGAATACCAAACCAGTCAATAGAAGCTCATGTCAGTGACTGAAGCTTAGTGCTCTAAAAAGCAGCGATCCATCAAACCCAGAGGCCATCAATCTGGCTGTGATTACATCTCTTTTATCAAGACACCAGTCTCATCGTAAAAGAAAGGGAAGAGATAATATGTGTATCACTTAGAAAAGTTTTAAAAGCTGGAATCCGGTCTTTTGATCAAGAATGCAGAATTTTAAATCTGAATTTGTAACCATGAACCATTCTCATCAAATTATTAAAAAAGTTTTGGAAATTAAGGAACATTTCTCTACAAATTTCCATATACAAAATAATTTTACTAGTTTCCAACCAGTTGCTTCATTTCTTAATCCTAAAAACCTCCAAAGTTAAATAACCTTGTCTCCCCACTGATGCACATGCATCCATAATTGATTCTAAAGGAGAAAAGTGTGTGTTGAACAGGACTACTTGTTAGTGCTGGAAACTGAGACTTGACAAGTCAAATATCATCCAGGAAGTTACAGCTTTCAACTATGCAAATGTTGTCTTAAATGTGTCTTCAGTCCTTGTGGGGCAGCAGTGGCTCAGGTGGTAGAGAGGGTCGTCCACTAAGCAGAGAGTCTGTGGTTCAATCCCCAGGCACCTCTGGTTTAACCTTGGGACGGACCCCAAGTCGCCCCTGACGACTGTTCAGGACGTGAATGGTGTGTGATGGAGAAAGCGCAGCACATGGTACCTCTGTGTGTGTTAATGTGGCTTGTGCTGTAAAGAGCTTTGAGAAGTTGATAAGACCAGACAAGCGTAATGTGAAAACAGCATATTAACAGTTGATTTTGATCCCATTGACTCTGGGAATGACTTGAAGGCAGATCTGGAACCACAACATCAATCCTTCTTTTGAGTTTGTGTCATTGATGAACTTTTCGATAACATGTTGCAAACAGAATATGTTGTATGTTAGTAACAATCCATCAGGAGTTTAAAGACAGCTGGATTCCATAAGAGTGAACAAGGTGTTTGAGAAGATCGTGCTCTCCAGCGACACACAGCTGACAAAGCTTTTAAGATCCCAGAATTCTCCAGAAGGACTCCTCACCTAAACGATGAGGTTTCATTTCATGCAGTATGAATCTACTCATTATCAGATTCCATGTGTGCAGATGTATTGGTTAAGAGAGTTATGTGAGGACACAGTATTGCTGGGGCTGAATGATATCTTCATAATGCAGTCGATCCCTGTGGGGGATGACAGCCTGAACAGAGCATGATGGTTCATTATGGGAGTAATCACCCGAAGCTTTAGCTCTAAATCCACCACATGGCTACCCACACTCGGCACAGACACACACGTGCATGGGCAGATACTGAGATACAAAGAGAGAAGGGTAACGACACAGAGATGTTGTCATAGCGTTGACAACACTCTGATGAGGTGTAGACAAACACAAACACAGAGAGAGAGAGAGAGAGACGCAAAACCACATCACAGAACAGTGAAATACTCACAGTGGGACAGACTCGCACACAACACGGCAAACGTGCAAAAAAAACAACCAGCGACACAAAAAGAGAATGAGGGAGTGATTGAGGGATGTGAGACACATCTTCTTATGCCAGCAGAGTCCATGAACAATTTCCTGGTCTTAATTAGTAAGGGAGATGCAGAAATGAGGAGTTGGCTCTCAGAGAGGATTTCCATAAAGATTGAGAATGAAATTAAAGGAGATTAAAGCAAACTGCTCAGGGGGAATGAACACACACACACACACACACACACACACACACACACACACAGGCACCGAGCGAAATTGGGGGTCTATGAGAGATGCAATTTTGCCAGTATGGTAGCTAGTGAAGTGTGTGAGACTGTGTGTGCGTGAAGGGCATGTGACATTGTGTTCAGGGCAGCAGGGGAGCACATTTTCACGTCCAACGGAAGGTGTGTGTTTCCGCGCATGTGTGCAAAATATGTGCCCGAGGGAAATATGTGCACAGGAGAGGAGGAACAGCTGTGTCACATCAATTCACACTGACCCCACTTCACTCCCAAACTGCAGATAACACGACCCCGCTTCAAAAAGAAGCTCAGAGAAAATCACCGAGCAACTTTTCTTGGGGAGAAGAATCACAAACGAGCTGAAAAGTACAGAGGGCGACCTTGTAAAATGTGTTCTTCACTGTGAACTCCTTATAGGTATGTTAAAGCTGTGTAAGCATCTATTCATGTCAACACAACTCTCTCTCTCTCTCTCTCTCTCTCTCTCTCCCTCCTCCTCCTCCTCCTCCTCCTCCTCCGCCTCTCAAACTTATTCCACCGCTCAGCTAAAACTGTTATTATGTTTGTGGTAATATATATATATTTTTATTTTTCTGCCTTGGGCACCTCAACATAAGCACATTTCAGAGCAATTATCCAAAATGGGTGTCTCTGCCTGCATGCTGCCAATGCCAAATCCTAACAGTTTCCCCTGGTGGAGCTGCCGGAGCAGTACAGAGGAAAGTGAGATAATAGCGAGGAGAGAGCTCTGCTTTCGTCTCAGAGAGGATCATTTGGACATCCAATTTTCCACACAATGGCAGAGCAATGAAAACAATCACAAAAAAATAAAAACCAAATGATGAGTGAGTGATAAAGATAACATTTAATAAACATTCAGGGAAATATAAATGGATTTGTAATTAACAGGAAAATGTATTAAACGATAATAAGTTTACATCCACTGGACGAGGATGTGTATCCTAAGAGTGTTTAATGTTCCTGCTGTACCAGTGGATGGTCGGGTACTCACTGCTTCAGTCTCTGGCCTCATACAGACGTCAACCAAGGCCAGTGTAACTCAAATACATCAGGGAAATGGGAGAAGTGAAGGGAGAGGGTGACCTCAAGTGTCACAGTAATTCTCAGCGCGGTTTTATAGGGAGTCATTTTCTCTGAGTGACTTTAAGGGAGTCTCTTTCCACTCAGACCAGTTCTCTCACCGCTCTCCCCACCCTGTCATTTCAACACTTCACAACCTGTGATCAGCTCTACACCTCAGATGAGGTCTTTCCATCCACAGTCAAGTAAACAACCCCGGTCCTCTGACAGAGCTGTGGCACTCCCGAGCACCTACACATACAGCAGAGCGTCGCTAAGGACCAAAAATGGCTAAAGGACCTGTCTGCCATAAAGTACGTGAAGGGTAAATTAGAAAGGAGGCATGTTACTTCACTCTGAGATGGAGTCTTACTAATGAAAAGTCTTTATTATTTAATTATTTATATAAATTATATGATCTTAAGAAATTATATTATCTATACATATTTATATATAATGTTAGTATTTTATTAAAACGTTATGTTCATTCAAGAAGATATTTACACTTTCAACTTTATACAACATCTCACATATAGGTCTGATGATATGTTCATTACTTTATAAAATAACATTGAACGTATTGTTTCATCTACTCTATTTTATTAAATGTATCTTTTTCAAAGACTATTTTTAAAATTTGACTTCAACACTGCGTTTGGTTCCAGGAGACGTTTCAGTGGCCTCATGAAAAACGAGACGACCCTTTCTGCCTCTCTGAGAGGGCGTCCTTTATTTCTCTGTAAAATCAATATGATTAATTATGTACGGGAACAAACCTGTGTGGTGGGTGGGGGGTTGGGGGTGATATAGATTATATATTTGTCATAGCTGGACTTGAGAAAAGTGACTTGTGTTTCACATCGATAAAACCAGTGCTGTAGCTACACCTAGAGCAGTCTGGCATGTGGTAAAACGCTCAGTGGCTTAAAGCAATAATTAGCCATCATAAACACACACACACACACAAACACACACACACACACACAAACACACACACACAAACACACACATAAACATGTATATTCTGTATTTGTGACCATCATGACGTCGCTCTCGAAGCCAGAAACCAGGAGTCTGTGTTGATTACGTCATCCAGAGAAAAACATTGGAGGTTTTGCTCCCAGTGTTTTGCAGAAGTGTCAGACTGAGAGTCGATCAACAGCACAGACTTTCTGCTCACATCTGTTAGGAATCGTTTGCAATAACACAAGTGCTACTGTTTCCCTCATGTGGAAAAGAAGGTTGAATGTTACTTGGACGGTGGTCGTTGTGCCGATTTGGTTTCTGAGCCGCTGAGTTTCATACCAGTAAGGCTGGATAACCCTCTGCAGTTGTTTCCAGTTGCTGGGTTTGAAACTCGAGCTGACTGGACTGCCTGACTGCAACTGTTTATCCTTGGCTTGAATGTTTTTTTTTGTTTTTTTTGTGTGTCTACATACAAGTTTAAGCCTAAATGAGTGTGTGAGAGTTTGGACCTAATCAAGTTAAAATCAATGTCGAGCCTTGTTTTCCTCGGTGTAATTCGTCCATGACTGAAGGAAAACATAAGTGCCTGCAGCTGAGACGTCTGCATCATAAACAAAACACCAGAACTTCACTAACAGACATTTTCCAAATGACACACGTAGCTGCTCAGGTTGCTGTTTCCACAGAGTGTCTGGACACATGATTGCTGTGTACACATGTCTCAGCCCACGGTGGCAGAACGAATTGCCATCAACTGAAATTTGTGTCTATGTGTGTGTGTGTGTGTGTGTGTCTGTGTTTGTGTGAGTGAATGTCTGTTTTTATACTTGTACTTCGCCTTTGTGAGGACCTGTTTGACTATTATACCTTACAGAATAAGGACAGTGAAGACCTTTTGGCTGGTCCTCACAGGAGTTAGGTATATCCTTTGGACCATTCGATACTGGTGCCAATGTGATACTTACAATGGTCCACGATGGGAGCAGCTTTTTTGATTGCTGAGGCAAATTGGAAGTTAAAATTGGACGTGCTTGGTATGGGGGTAACGCAAGAGCATCACTCTGCTTTCTAAAGTATCCCATGTGTTGACAGGTGCTTCAGTGGATTTGTTCCTTCCTCCTCTCAAACATCAATGTGCATACAGCCACCAGCTCTACAAGCTTTTGCTCAAAGGACCCGGCAGCAGCAGCAGCTCTCGGCTCAGACAGACAGCATGTCCCGGTGTTAGAATCCTGTCACGTCAAGTACTGAAGCACTTTGGATCCTGTAGCTGCCACCAGAGTTAAATGCTATGTTAATTCAACATCTGTGGTGATGGCTAGGATGCCTGTGAGCAGGGCGACTACTTTGGTAGACAGCTCAGACACCGAAATAAGGCACTACCATTTACATTTGGATTTGATCAGGTAGTAACTGGCTGTGTATGAACCACTGCCTGATTGGCACCAGATACCAGCACTGCTCCTCTTACCTTTAAAGAGCTGCTCAGTGTTAGAACAAGGTTCAGGTTGGTGTTCAGCTAAGGGTTGAAGTTAGGGATTTAGTTGTGAAGGTTAAGGAGCTAGGGAATTTATCATGGCAATTAGTATCTTCACTTAGATAGAAATACAGTGTGTGTGTGTGTGTGTGTGTGTGTGTGTGTGTGTGTGTGTGTGTGTGTGTGTGTGTGTGTGTGTGTGTGTGTGTGTGCGTGTAAGTGTAGGTGTTTGTGTTTGTGTGTGTGTGTGTGTGTGTGCGCGCCCATGTGACCTTGACTTTGTGCTAATCCGCGGAAGGAGAAAGACTTGACCCGAGAGCTACAGGGCCAAAGAGCTCGACTGACACTGCATGCACATTTGTGTGTATGTGTGTGTGTGTGTCTGTGTTTCCCTTAACCCGGCGTACGTGCCTGCAATGCTGTGCATGACTGAGCGTGTGAATGTGCGCCTGTGTTTGTCTCAACTGCTTTATAAACTTGAATTAAGCTGCCAGCAGGTCCAATAACTCAAAGCTAAAGTGCCCCGCTCCAAAAGACCAAAAAATCACTCAGAGATTTAATATCCCTGATTGCGCGTGTGACACTTTAACAGCCACAACACTGATTATCATGATGCAGCTACAAACCGCTCTTTAGTTACTGCCTTGAATTGTTAATCCCACAGTTATTAAAACAGCCTGAAGATGCAGGAGAATGAGGAAGACAGTGACAGAGTGTGAGTGACAGAGTGAAACAATAAACACGTGGCGAGCAAAGGGAGAGAAAACAGGGGGGAGGATTCAATGCGAGGGGAAATAAGAAAATGAGTGGGAAGAGGAGATGGGTATGCGGGAGAGAAATGCTGAATTGCTGTTGCACTGTGCGGTGGAAAAAAGACACTTTGCTCAGCAAGCTCGAGCTGCCAGGAAGCATTTTAATCACAACGGCAGATCCAAATAGGAGCCGAACGCAGGGTAGGTCAGGAGGTTGGGTCGATTTGAAGCAAAAGGTTATCGAGAGAGGGGGCTGAGTGTAATCAGATCTGGTTAAGGGAAAAATCACTGTTATAACAGAAAGGGAGAATGTGAAGGACGGAGGGACAGGCAAAGTCAGAGGGAAAACACACACTGCACGGGGAAATCAAAATGAGAGACATCTGAAGAGAAAGGGGGTGAAGGAAGAGAGGGGCTTGGTTTCTATCATCTCTCTCTCTCGCCTCATATCTATTGGAGCCTTCAATATTTCTCAGAGGCATCCTCCATCACCGTCCCTCTACCTCCAGCAGAGGTCTGACGTGTGTGAAATGCTCCATACTGTGAGTGAAATACATGAAAAGTAGTGGAAAATGAGAAAAGATGGGCAGCATGCAGAGGGACGCATTCTTCGCTTTCGCTTTCAAGATTTATTTTGCTTCAGAAAACTGTTTACTGAAAACTACTTAAACAGTGGGCAGCCCCCGAACAGTCCAAAATATAATAATAAGTTATTATAAACAGAGGAAGCAGAAGAAAAGGGATTTGTGTTGCACTACTTAAGTGTTATTATGATAAGCACTGTCACCTCCCCACGGCAAGTAGCTCCACAGTTCAAACTCCGAATCAGCCGGGGTCTTCCTGTGCAGAATTTGCATGTTCTCCCTGTGTTTGCAAGGGTTTCTCCAACGTGTAGATTTACAATAGATTAACACTTGTGCACGACTCTCAAAGGAGAAGCGATAAGTTGATGAATGGATTATTATTATTAAATATTTGTAAATGAGAGGGATAAAGAATTGGTAAAAAACTGTAAGTACAGTGGCAGCTGAGGTATATGCAAAAAGCTGGTATTATATGATGATATTTGTGGCTGGTATACTGGAATGCATGGTGTGATGCAGACACACTTATTATGCCTCTCTCATATATACACACATACACTCACACTAACACACACTATGCACCTATACACTCAGACCTATACTCTCACATGTCACCTATACTGATGCAAATGTTTGTCCCTGAATATCGTGGCCCTCGCTGAGCTCCCCGTGCTTTTCCGTATCAGAGCCATTCACATGCACATGTTTGCCTCAGAGAGCCCGAGGAGCCGGTGTGCGCACACTTGCACCTGCATCTGTCTCTCAGCAGGTATCAGCGCAAACGTTAGCCAAGAACAGCACATTACCCAGCTTTCATTGCACCCCGAGGAGGGCCTGTTCCAGTCGGGGGATGTTATTAGCAGGATATTTCTGACTGTGTCACTCTCTGACGTACAGAAAAACATCCTGCACATAGCAAAACAGCAGAGAGGAGTGATGCTTTGTTCCCGAATTCAAATGAATAGAGGCTGCTGCTGTGCTGTTGCCACATGACTATGATTATGCACTGTACAGCAAAGTATACAGGCTTGAATCTGCTGTTTTTTATACAAATGCGTGTATATTTACTATGTTTAAATTATATTGTGCAGATTTGTTTTACATATCATATAATATAATTTATATTGTGCATAAATCTACTACGATAAATTAAATACATAAAAACACATGTTTAAGTCAGTAAGTAAATAAACTAAGCAACAGAGCCCGACACATGTGAAAATATGAAACATATTTACGGCCAAATAAAATAACCTGGAGTGAAAAACAAGGGGTAAACATGATGGATTCCCCTCTGCAGAACAAATAAGACCAACCTGGGAGAATAGCTTCTCCAGGGTGTGTGTCTGTTAGAGCCATCTTGTCAGTTGAAGTTACGAAGAGGATATGTGCAGTTTGTTGTGTGTCTAAAGTGAAAGGACTCTATCAAAGGCCCCAGGCGACCTTTTACGAGATCACTCAGGCAGAGCCGCGCCGTCAGAAGATGGGTAACCTGGAGAGGTGGGGTCGCGCTTCTACTGGCACACTATTTCTTTTCTTTTACTTTCTCTAACCTGAGCACTCAGACAGGTCCCAGTTGTCTCATATTGACCAGAGCACTGATGCTCTATCTACTGTTGTGGTTTCAATTCTCCAGCCAGCGAGAGGAGCTTTGAAAGAACAATTCATTCGGTTATATGAAGCTAACGCTGAAAGAAGGAACAAGGCTGTCTGGGTGATTTCTATCAAACATCTCGACTCCCTCGCACCATCCAACTTTTCTTCTCTCTCCCCGACTGCTGCTGGGGTCTGGCAATCCTAAAACGATTTCTCCATGTGATCACTGCTAGAGTGATATTGAGCCTGGTTGGGTTCGGTCTGGCCCGCGGTCTTTCTGTGACCTTATAGTCAGACTCCCACTTGTCTTATTAAATTCTTCACCAGACCATAACAGGAAGCTGGTGATGGTTGACTGAAGTCACAGGGCATCGTTTTGGCTTTGAAAAGTTCCCCCACCATTTATCATTCGGTGTAAAACAAGGCTCTGCCAAAGGACACGTTTATTTCCTGTGAGACTCAAGTGATGAAATGCATGATAACGTGCCATTAGGAATCAAGAGAAAGCCAAACAGACAGTATCCTTTCCTTATTGTTCATTAACTACAACCTTTTCAGCAATGCCCATTCAGTGGTTTTTATTTTTTAAATTTTTATGGCAGATTCTGACATCCTCACACAAGATTGAAGTTGTGTGACATGGGCATATTGAAGTCACAGGAAACACACTCACTTATTACATTTGTATCAGCCTCATTGTTGACTCTCCCTACAAGTCAAACTGTAATGATCCAATTATATCCAGCTTTTTAAAGGGCTTGTATGTGCTTTTTGTGTAGCTTTTATTTACCGGTCTTTGGAAACATAATTTATTTGTCCTGGTAATTGTAAAATAATACATTATTCTATAATGACATTGTAGCGTCTGAACACTGGAACTGTATTTTAACTGTAAACCCATGAATGAGGGACCGGCAGTATGCTTGACACATTTAATAAGATAAAATATATGATAAAAATAAATAATGACTTGCCATTGTTCTTTTTTCCTTTGCTCTAGATTCAATAGATTGTGTGTGTGTGTGTGTGTGTGTGTGTGTGTGTGGGTTAGACACATAGTCATGACATCATCTTTTAACCTTCACACCTTGTAT
Source organism: Pseudopleuronectes americanus (assembly GCA_038501795.1). Classification (NCBI taxonomy): domain Eukaryota; kingdom Metazoa; phylum Chordata; class Actinopteri; order Pleuronectiformes; family Pleuronectidae; genus Pseudopleuronectes; species Pseudopleuronectes americanus. The sequence goes on from CM076718.1 coordinate 9,783,568, forward strand.
GTGTGTTTGCAGTGTTCTACTCACAGGCGATGCGGACATGCGCTTTGCGACTCTTGGTGGTTCCAGCAGAGCTCCAGGCCACACACTGACACCAGAAATCTTCAGGACCGAACAGCTCTTCCACCTGCTGCCGGGTTATCTCTATACTGGCTTCTCTCACCACCAGACCTGCGGAAGGGAAGGAAAAGCACTGTTGTATTATATCAGTTTGAGAATTGAATTCAAACGCCAAGTGACCCACTGAGAAAGTAAAAAAAAAGCTGAAGTCTATTTAAGCTTCTGTACTTGGGATATGGCTCTTGTGTAAGCTCAGGAAGCCGAAGTCAAAGCGGTGCACAGGATATATCTTTGCAACTAAATAGAGGCAGGGGATAATCATACAATATCTGCTGCAGTGTACAAATCCAGGTCACTTTACTGAGTGGATTCAGTGCAGATTTAATGTAAACTTTGTGAGATTGTTCCTTGCATTTCTGCCTCGTCTATCTCACTGGTCCCTCTTTTCTCTGGTGTTTGGAAAGAAGCTCCATGGAAAATAATGAAATTGGGGTTTAAATAGCTGCATCCCACTGATAGGCCTGCAAGGGAGCACAGAGAGAGGAGGACGGCACAAGAATACAGGAAATGAGGAGCAAGGAATAAACTCAGGATGGAAATATGGGCGATGCTGCAGAGGCACAAGTGGAACATGGTAGAGACATTGAGAATGAGTTGGAAATGCACAACAGGAAAGAATAATGAAGACAAAGAAGGAAGAGGAAGGAGCAAGGACGGACTGATGAACGATATAAAAAGGTTCAGCTCGTAGACTTGAAAGAAAAATGACAGTGGACGATTAGCAGTAATAGAGAGCAACGACAGAGGCAGAGTCAGAGGAGGGAGGGCAATAAAAACGTGAAAGTGAAGCGAGAATGAAAAGAAGATAAAAAATGAATTTTAGGTAAAAGTATCGGGGTCTGGGGAGTAGACGGGGAAAATACTAGGAGAAAAGATGTAGGCAGTTTATTTCAGCTTCCGCAGCAAAACCAAGACCCGAGAAACATTCTCCAGGGGACTCCTCAAATCTGACTGGGGCCCATTACTTTAGAAGACTCTCAGTTAAGTTCTTGCCAGTAAAGAAATTGAGAGACAGTTTTAGTTGGCGTGGAGGCAAAGGGGACAGAGGGAAGGGCCGAAAGTGAAATCCAGTGAGCGAGGATTGTGATGGACTAAAAGCCATTAATGGCCAGCGAGAGAAGAGAAGAGAGACCCGCGAGGGCAAAGAGTAAGAAAGCTTTTATATAAGCTGGCTAGAAGATGGAGAGATATGGCTTGTGAGTTAGAGACGATTGAAGAGAAAGGATATTAAAATGGAAGAGATGGAAAGTAAAGGGAGATCTTAGATGATATTGCAATTCAAAAAAGCTCTGAGGGCCAAAGAGGAAAAAGCTTGAGGAAGGTGCTGTTGGCACAACAAGTGATAAAAGACAGCGAGGGGCAGAGAGCTACAAGGGCAAAGAGCAAAAGCAGCATAACAACTAGTGTGAATATCAGAGCGTTAGCAATAAAGGGAAGCTGTTACAGTTTCTCAGTTTAAATGAAAGAGCAGGGGACACGGCGAGGAAGGTGGACGCTAAGAAAATGGCAGATAAAGAGGCAATTATAATAACCCACAAGCAAACCAGGGCTAAAGCTGAGACAACCAGTGGGCAGGCAGTTGCAGTAAACGAAAAAAACAACAACGCAGCATGTGAACAAAAAGGGTAACAAAGCGAAAGGGAGGAGGTGGAGACCAGTGAGAACACTGCTGCTGAAGTAATGAGGAAAGTAAGCCAATTAAAGTCAGTGGTTAAAATGAGGCAGACAGCTAGTTATGGAATACAGACTGGAAGACGGGAGGTGGGAGCGCAGTGAGAGGTGTTTTACACAAACTGCACTTTCCATTACACAAACTGCACTTTTGTTGCTTTATTTCTCTTCAGTTGTTTTTTAAATATATTTAGATATATATTCCTTATTCTCTTTTTTATATTTTAATATTCTATTTTATACTATTTCTATTTTATTTGTTAGGTTGTATTACTTGAGCATTGTTAAAAGAGAGCCTGTGACTCAAGCTTTTCATTGCCAGCAACTGCTTAATGCTATTGTTGTGTATTTGACAATAAAAAATCTTGAATCTTGAATCTTGAATCTTGAAGCAAGGGATGAGTGAAGTCATGAAGAAAAATACAGATGTACATTCAAAGCTTTGCATCGCGGCCTGTGCGGCTTCTTAACTCAAAGATAAGACCTAAATAAAAGCAAAACACTATTGTTGAAGCAGAGGAAAGGTTTGGGCAGAATGTATACAGCTACACTGTGAATCTTTTGGAATAAACAAAATCACCTAAAGATTTATATAAGGTGTGACATTTATCTCTAACTCAGAATCAAATATTACTTTTTCTTTATCCAGTAAACAAATGATGACACATAAGTCCAATAGAAATCTCAAGGTAAGACAGAAAGGATGGAGCGAACTCCAGAGAACAGTCAGATCCACAGATATTAGTCTGTGGCCTCACCTCACCTGCTCTGCTCTATTGCTCAGAGAGTAATACAGGAGCCTGTGGGACAGCGGCTGCACAGAAGCTGTTTTGAGTGAAAGGCTGAATTGCATTGGGTACGAGGCTCCTTCCTCCAGGCACAGGACTGAGGACGCCTGGTAGGTTTTAAAGCAACTCTGTAGTGCTCCTTAGTCAATGTAATCCAAGGTTGACGCCTCGTCCTTGCTCTTACACATTAAGGCTTTTTAATATTTCACCTTGTTTGGAATTGGATCCAGTGAAAGTGCAGCTGACCCCAAAACTCAGAGACAGAAACTCTAAGGTCAAAAGATGTAGATTGGCTCATCTTCAGGATTATTATGTAAAACAAATATGATCTATCAACAGTGAGCTGATGTCTGGGTGCTAAAGATCTTAACCTAATAATATGCAACTACAGAAGCAGGTAATGAGGTTTACAGTTCATCTGTACATGTATTTACACTAGAGTAATCATAATTAATGTTGAATATGCAACTTCTGCCACTTGGGGTCTCTCAATCAGAACAAAAACAAGGGACCTAGTTTGTTTGTGTTGTGAAGCAGCATTTAAGATGATATAAAAACACAATTATACAACAAAAAATATCTTTGTTTTACACAAATTAATTAATAATTTTAACATATATCTTTAACCAACAATATTAATTTTGACCTTATCAGTTGAAAAGTATGTTTGTTTTAGACATATTACTGAATAATTGCTACATATTGTATATTTAAACAACAATATGAATTTTGACAGACTGATGCTAACAGTTGAAAAGTATGTTTTTCAGGAATTACACAGCTTGTGGACATGCTGCCATTTCTATATAAATAAATAACAACACACTATCTGCTGTGCTGAGAACTGATGGCCTGTTTCTAAGGGTTGATTATTGTGGTTTCCCACAGAGTGACAAGACAGTGCAGGTGTTATACTGAGGTCCTTCCGCCTGCTGAGAGCTGCATCCCCGTTGCAGAAACACACACAGACACACACACAGCTGAAGCAGGATGTTGTACCGAGGTAATTAATGGAACACACTGTGTAGGCCTGTCGGTATTTGTTATATTGTGTGTTACTCTGCTCACAGCAGGTGCAGGTGTGTGATGATGTGTGAAACCTCATCTTCTATTGTTTAAGTTAATATATGTAAAAATAAACTCCTAAAAATAAACTAAACAAACTTAAGACATACAATGTGGGTAACTTCAATGTAGGGATGAAATGGTTAGAAATAGATTTTGCCATTACAGCAGTGTGGGCGCATGATGAAATAAACAAACGAGTATTATTGCTGATTTACCTGAATCCAGAGTATTATATTTTAATAAAGTATTAAAGTATTAAGCTGAAAGTGATATAATAGTGTGATAATACTAGGTTTTAGTTCCAATTATCTAACCAGAGAAAAACTAAGCAGAAAACAAATCTAGGTCACGTTGACTGTTTATGGGGAAATACTGTCTCTATACTGTTTGTAGTCATTGACGCAACATTAACTTTTCTTCCTTTCTAGATATATATGACATTTTTTCTAGTGTTGACACTTGATGCTAGAAGGCGTCATGGATATCAACAAATTCTCTCATCCTATAGTTTCATCTGTGTGTCAGCCAGGGACTAAAATTATTATAGAAAAAATATGCCAACGCTTTGACACCACAGATCTGAAGCAGCTCACAAACCACATCCAGCAGAGAACAGATTCCCTTGTTTTCCTTCAGTTTGATGTCAATAGAGAAAACATGTCACAAAGTGGGAATAGAAACAGATAAAAGACAGATGTCACTGCATCTGTGGAAAACAGTGAAGAGCCAGCAGTTCCCTTCATTTCCTAATGCAAATCTCAAAAAGCAAATGTTGCTGGGTCAGGAAGAGGCTGAATTACACGACGTATGAAAAGTCCCACATCACCTTGTTTCTTATTTTGTTTAGATCCAGAGCTCGGAGAATTCACATCATTCTATTATGGGCAGACAGGCATGGAATGTGGGTCTCTATAGCTTGACAGTGTTTCCCATCAACAAAACCACTACTGTCAGGGGGGGTGGAGAAAAGGAGGAGATGAAAAATGCAAGACAAGTATCAAGACAAGATACAGTCACAAACATTTCTATCAACCACCAAAATCCCCTTAACCCTCAGATACTGCTTTTACTCGAGGAGTCACCTCTCATAACAAAGTTTGCTTGGCAGCTGCGGAGTGAATGTGCAGCAGCGGGAGAACGTGTTCTGTCCAGACGTTAGGATTTGTACAAATGGCAACTGGGACAAAAACATGCACAAAAGTATCTAATTAGGACAAGTTGCAGAGTAGAAATGTGCAACTAATATACAACTTTATGTCTGTGTGTTGTGGTACTGCACACATCCACTCATAACCTCACTGTGATGTGTGAAGCATAGGATGCTATAGTTAACGCACGGTTTCAGCAATCATTAGTTTTATTACAACACAGATTTATTGTGAAAAGACACATCATGTTCTTTGCCATAAGAGGTGAACTGCTATCGCAACCTGATGGCTGAAAGAGAAAGACAGAGGCTGGATTGTTTTCAGTGTGAAAGGCTGGGGAGCGTAGATGAAAACTGTTGTGATTATAATAAAACTACTTTCAATGGGAAGTGGCTATAGCCTGTGCAAAACGCTGATTAGCATATTCAGGTCACGATCGTGTCATATTTACATTCTCCCTGGTGTCAGTTCTAGCCCTTTATCTTCTTGCTTCACTCCCACACACTGTGCTCACATATACAGTATTTACATACGGCCGAGGCTCTGTTCTTGCTGACGTGCTATTTGGAACTTTTGTCAGACAAGAGAGCGACTCTATGAGATAGTGATTGAATCCCGACCCGTTCAGATAACATGTTAACCAGCCGTCACCAAACCATTTCCACACTGTGTCTGTGCACTGCTAAAATCCTGATACTACAATGACTGTTCTGTGATTTAAGCTTGGTTTACTTTGAAAATGATCACAATTAAAAGCTCATTCCTCTCCATTGTGCGGACAGTTGAATGAGAGTTCTATAGAGCTGGGCCTGTAGAGGAAATTCCCAACGTTGAACTCAAAGGGCGATACTGGTGACCGTCTTCCAGTGAAAGTTTCATAACAGTCGCTGGATGCTAAAACCCGACACTGAATCTGAATCCAGCATAGAGAGACACTAAGTTGGCAACGAAGCCTTTAAATTCCCTGTTGATGTAATATGAACTATGTTCTGACGACCAGTGGTGTGACTTTGTCAGCCACACGTCATTCAGCTGACCATTGACTACAGACAGTCAGTCACAGGCTTTTTCTTTCAAAGGGATGGTCCCCCTGTTGCAGTCGAGACCAAAAAAGCTGAGACGAATTTACATTCAGAGGGAAGCCAGTGAGTCAAGGCCAGACATGAAAACAGAGACTGGGGGTTTTGAAGCTAAATGGTTTGGAAAAGGAAAGAGATAAGGGAGCAAGAGGGAGAGAAAGCACTCTAAAGCTTTGTGGTGTTTAAATGTGATCAGTGACAGGTCAAAGCGACAGGCCTTCAGGGGAAAGAAACAGAGGATACAGAAAAAAGTCAACAGTGAGTATTATTATTTCATCAGTGCCACAGAGGGAGGGAGTCTTACAAAAGACAAAGACACGAGGTCAAAATAACTACAGCCTGGGGTTGGAAACCAAATAAACATGAACATACCTGCAACAAAGATTCTCTGAACTGCTTCAGAGCCATTGAATAACCTTTTAAGTTAGATTTCGCTCCTGTATGTAAATGAGTAGACACATGTTTGTCCTGCTGTTTGGGGAGCCGCTCAGTGAAAGCTGACAGGTGTTAAGACCTAATGTGGATTTGCTGAAAGCGAACACACACATTTCCCCACAGGTAATAACGCAGCTTCACCATAAACCTCCTATAGTGACTAATGCAACCTCGACAACGTCACAACCTCTGAGATCAGCGAATGAGATGCATGCTGATGACTCCATCAACTTAACAACCTATTACATCTGCATTAACATGTATGGAGACTTGGGGGATTCGGTTCTACGCCGCCATCGAAACACTAAGCGAGAGGATATCTGTCGCTGCCATGTTCTATTAGGATCAGAGTGTCGAAGCTATAATCCAAATATATTAGTGTGTGGAAGCAAAACATTGAGCAAATGTAGCCGTTGCCTTAGTAAATGTGCAAAATCAAACATTACTGAAGCTAAGCCCATTAAGTCATTGGATGTTTCATGACCTGACAACTCTCTGTTAAATAATAATTATATGAATATTGTAAGAAAAGGGGGAAAGGGAAATGGTAAGATGACAACAGGAGGGAGTGACTAAGGGAGAGATCAGGGGCTGACTGAGTCCTTCTGAGGGAAATCATCCAGGACATCGACGGAACAGTCACTGGTCTGTGACCAATTGAAAACTCACAACACACGCACGTACCGTGTGTGTTTGTGTGTATGTGTACACATGCATGTGTGTATGTGCGTGCGCTCTCTTAATGGCCTCCACACTGACATTGACTGATCTCCCCAGTCCCCGCTGGTTTACGTTTTAAAAGAGTGTCTCTGTGTGTGCGCGTCCACATGTGAATGTCATTGAGCGTGCACATGCGTGTCCTCCAGTCGCACTGAAGAGGCAGTGAACCAGGACATTCCAGGACACACGAGGAAACCCACAGGGAACGGCAAAACTAACTCAAACAATTTCCCACAAACACAGACAAGGACGTGCTGAACTAACAAAGAAACAAAGCAGGAGTTCATTTTCAGATAAACAAAAATGTCACCCACAGCAGAGCATTACTTTTAACACAATATATGTAACACAGATGCACAAATTGATGTAGACACAAATGCACAGCTGTGTTTATATCAGGAGTAACTGACACAGAGGCTTTTTGACCTCTTTTAAAAAATCTCGATGCTTGTCAATAACTGAAATCTCCACGTAAGAGTCAGAGAGGAGAGAGGGAACCTACGAGGAGGACAACAAAAAGGTGGCAGAGCAGAAAGGAAAGGAGGGAGAGGAGAGGGAGGGAGGAGAGGAGAGAAACACCAAAGGAGGGAGAGAAAGAGGGAGAGCTGTATAGGACAAGACGAGAAGAAATCAATACGAGTGCGATGGCAGCAAAGGAGGGAAAGAGGTCACAAATCTTCCGAGCCAATACGTTGTGTGCCAACATCCTGGTGTGTGTGTGTGTGTGTGTGTCTGTGTGTGTAGATGTGGAGTCACAGGTCAGTGCTGGCAGACTAATAACCATTCACACTTTGGCTAATGGAGACAAAGTAAGTAACCTAGTACACAATATGTCATTAGCACACTTCAGAGCTAATGGAGATATACTGGGGTCGCACGCACGCTGCTTAAGCAAACACTGGAAATGCCCTTCACAATAAAATATGCAATCTGCCGCCGCTCACCTTAAGTCGCATTAATTCAAATGGAGATATGGTTAATATGTTTAAGCAAATCTCCATGCTGCTGTATTAAAGTGCCTATCAAGAGGAAGGTGTGTTTTCTTTCGTAGCTTTAGATCGTAACCTGCTTCGGCCGAGGTTCAGTTAAGGGCTGGTTGCCGTGGAGACTTGATACTGTGACCTGCAGTGGAGCTGCTTAGGGAATCGCGCCTGTTCACCACAGCTGGGATCGAACCCCGAGCGACCCCCTCGACCCCCTCGACCGCCCTGCTGCCCGCTCCGCACTACCGCACCCTGATCCTTGCCTGTGACCTCCACCTGGTTTCCCAGCCTCCAGATGAGGCTCCATGTGAGGACGTGTAGTTTAGGATGCTCACATGATGATTCAATTTCCGTTCATCACATCGAAAACAAGATGTTTGTGACACTTCCATTGGGGCGTCACTTTTAATTAAGACATTTAAACGGAGATAAACAGGGGGAAGCTATATTTTGATCTTACTGGGTGTTTCTGCGTTACTTCATTATCATGACAGTCTATTGGTGCTGGTTTGGGTCCCTCTGTGCAGCTTGTCATCAATTTGTCATATTATTTCATGAACAATATCAGTATTTCCCCAATGTGAAGACATTTCATAGCTTCTCCATTTTGCATGTCAGAGTTTCATACAATTGGACTTGAGGCGGTGAATCTGTATCTTGTTCTTCACATAAATAATTTGGGTCAAAATTCAGCACTGAGGACCACTGCCATCGCCACAGTCCTGAAAGTCATACCTGGGTTTGTCTATCAGCTGTTACTTATTATTTAAATCATGATAACTATCTAATGTGTATGGCTTAAGTCTTGTGCTAAAAGAAAAAAATGTTGTAGCAAGTGTTGAAGTCAGGTGGAGTGATATGTGAGGTAGTGAGGTGAGGGATTACATTATCAGCCACTTGTCCTATATTGACGTGGACTTTAAAGCCGATAGAGTTGCACAGAAGAGGCTGTTCACTGGATTTACCTCTGACCCAGTTTCAGCAACAATTACCTTCATAGTCGAGAACAAGCTCTGGTTACACTGGCCGCGGGTTTGGAGGCCGGCGATTTATATTGGGGGTTAATAAAATCACGGCCTTTGCTGGACTGATCGGCTACAAGCTAAGATAGCCACAAGTTGAATGTACCGGTCTAATAAAATGTCTTTGTTTTTAAATATCTTTGAAAAGTATTTTGGACATCCACACATCATGTATGAACTGTGAAAATATATAACATTCAAAATGTCTTGTATTTTTACCTACTCTACACATTACTTTTTCAATAAATACTCTTTATTTCATCCTTGCTCCCATTTAACAACTCAGTTTGAGTTTGCTTTCATCCTATGAGGTTTCTATGATTCTGTTTGACAAGACCGACCGTAGAACTGTATTTCTGTGCAAGACATTGCACACAAAGCTGTTTGGCACAAACTTTCGTGCTTGCCTCATCGATGCTCTAACTTTTCTTTGTACATTTTAGCTTTTGTTTTCTTTCATCTTGATCCCAGGGATCAAACGAACACTGTGTTTCAGCACTTAAGCTGACTTTCCATTTCCTGCACACACAAAAAAAAAGGATGAGAAACACACGGAGGAAGAAGGAGCTGGAGTGAGCAAGAAACTGGAAGAAAACGGCACAGCAGGATTCATATCGTCTTTATCCTCAGTGTGAACCCTGATATGGGTTGGCCTATCCAGACCTCTGGAAGGTAGCCTCCATCAGCATCCCTCCATCATCCCCTACCTCTTTCCCCTGCCTCCACAAGCTAAGGTTTTATCTGCCTCTGCTCACTCCAATTTCAGATGGTGGAAATTAAGGTAAAGCAAAATGCAGCATGGAGCAAAGAGACAGGAAGAGAAAAGAAAGGGAAAAAGACGAGAGAGAAAGGATTGGACATAGAGGGAAGGAGTGAGTGAGAAGACAGATAATAAAAACAGCATGGGGGCCATAGCTGCTAGCTGTTTCTGTGAAACAGCAGGAAAGAAAGAGGAGAAAACAGCTTACAGAGTTTAGGTTTTCACACAGATAAACACATAAACATTGCGCACACACACACACACACACACACACACACACACACACACACACACACGCACACACACCACACACACACACACACACACACACACACACACACACACACACACCACACACACACACACACACACATGCACACAAACACTGCATTCACCCACCACAGCCCCTACAGTTGTTTTTTATGTGATTCACATGTTGCATAATACACATTTAGTATTGAATATTTTATAATCTCAGTGTTTTGTTCCAAGGTGACCCGTACGCTTTCCACAGGAGCAGCGACAGAGTGTCACAGTGTGAGAACGTTCCAGAACATATCCTGGTTTCACGGTATCAAGCTGCCGAGTTTACAGGCCCTTCAAGGAACGACAACACAAGAGGGGTTTTATTTGAACATTTGAGAGGAGGCAGTATTCATATCCTTTATTTAAGTTTAAGTAACAATAATCGACTTAAAGTATTAAAGACAGAAAATTATATTATATATCATTAGATCATTATTACACATGCATTTATGTAATAGTAGGATTTAACTGTTGTTGTTGGTGGAGGTGGAGGTAAAGCTCTTCTGCAGTATTTAGTATCCAACTGCAACTAATGATTATTTTCTTTATAGATCAATCGGTTGATTATTGAAAATCAATGGTTTGAAAAAACAAACAAATTGTTTATAAATATTGATTATAAAATATTATTAAGAAACGTTCTAGTGTACTTCAGGTGCATGAAAGAGTTGAGACTCATCCTGTCTGAACCTTGAACTCACCCACGCTCACTGAAGTCAGTTGGGAAAGTTTGTGTGTTTCTTTAAGGGGTTGTATCGAGGCCGGTGTGTGTTTGTCAGTCAGAAGTTAGTGAACAAACACACAAACAGAGATGTAGCTGTGACGTTGGGATTAATTTTGATGTTTTAAGGTTGACATATAAGTGTTTACACGAGTTATCGTCAGGGATTAAAGTTATAAACGGGGGACAACAGGCTTTTGAAGTTTCTCCCTCTTTTTGGCAGCCACTTTCTGCAGACTGGATATCTGTCCTGCAGGACAAACCCCAACGTTTAGATTTGAGATATACGGAGTGATTCTGCACTGCTGCTCACTTAGCTTTTTGGAGGGATGGAGATTATCAGTCTTCATTCCTTCCTCAGGAAAGATGCAGTTGTTTTTTTTTGTCCAATACCGATAATAAGCAAAAAGTAATGATTGACATTAGTTTGAACATTATAATATACTGTGAAAACAGGACTATGCTGCAACCCAACATGCAAGTCTTATTATATTTTGATCTGATTTGGAATAATTCTTTGTTCCTTTTTTTAATGGATGGAGAAAAACACAAATCAAAACAGTTGCAGCCGTCTTTGTACATTATGAATAAGTAAAAAAGGAAAGTAAAGAGAAACTGTGTTAACTGCAGTAATCTTGATATTGCATAAGTTTACTGATTTATTCATTACACATTTATGCCCATTTCTGCTTGGATTATGATGTGCTTGAAAGATGCAGTGTCCCGGAGCTCTACAAAAGCAAGTCAATCAATTTTTTATTAAAGTGACATTATGATGGCTTTGTTCAAGATAAATTAGGCAGAAATTGAAGCATATCTCGAGCAGTTCAAACATTAAAAACCAAATCCATGTAGTAGCTGGGGCTGAGGGTTATTTCAACAGGCAGGAACGCTCTGTGAGATAACTCTAAAATGAAAGTTATGAGTTTAGGTTTAGTAAAAACAGAGATATAATTGGTTAATGGGCGTCAAAATAAATTTGACTGGATGTTTCAACCACACTGATTGTTATAAGGCTGACTGGTTGGTTTTGATCCCTGAACGACCTCTCGGTGCCCGACACATGCAGCGAAAGAGCCTAAATCCACGAATCATAATTGAACAGAGTTTCCTCTCAATATCCCACTGTCTGGAATCCAGCTGCTAGCAAATGAACGGCTGATGGGAGAGTAATAAATGACTAGCAGCTGCACATTATGTCCGTAATGAACACGGAGGTAGGTGGAAAGATCTGGAGAAAAGAATGAAGGGAGTGAGAAGTGAGGGGGGGGGGAGAGAGACAATGGATGCTTATTGCAGATACACATTCGTCAGCCTATAACCTCAGAAACCTTAGATTGAAGACCGGGTTACGTTCACATTAATCAAGCCACTCTGTCATATAAATGCCTCTTGGAAACCCCACAGAAGGCTGGGAAAGAAAGAAGTGTATAGATAGTTGGAGAGGAGAGAGAGAGAGAGAGAGAGAGAGAGAGAGAGAGAGAGAGAGAGAGAGATGAGAGAGAGAGAGAGAGAGAGAGAGAGAGAGAGAGAGACTGACACATGAATGAACAGACATGATTACATGACTAAGAGGAAGATGAGATGGTGATAATTATAATGGTGAATTTGGGAAAAACTACAAGATAAGAAGGAAACTTTCCAGGGTGAAGAAAGAACCCAGAAAAGTTTGAAGTGGATCCAGATCAGTGGGCTTTCCAGATATTTTTTCTCACCTGCTTTAACAGGGCTAGTCGAATATGTTTTTCAATATTGCATTTCTATCCTGATAAGAAAAGGTCAGGCATGTTAAGAGGACTGATATTTAGGAGCCACTTGGTGCAGATCCAAATAAAAATCCAGATCTAGTGAATTTAAAAGTGTTTTCATTCAGGCACGGTTGGACCCCGGTGGAGGTGTGAACTCTACTGAGTGTCATTCTAGTTTCTTTGTGAAATGCAAAGCCTCCTCAGGGCAGACAGAAGTTCTTAGGAGTCAAAGGACATGTGATGACTCAAAAGGAAAAAAAAAGACTTGGATGATGATAAATGAAAACAAAGTCACAGGAAGATATGAGCTAAATGCTCAAGAGAACAGAGAGAGCAATGATGAATCAGAAAAGGATGAAGAAGGGAACATGATGAAGAGATCAGAAATAAAGAGAAGGATCAAGGTTAGAAGTGGAGTGTTCTAACGTCTGATATAAAACCCACCTTTTCGACAGCTAGGTTATAACATTGTTTTCTTTGTTTTGCAGCTGTGTATATGTTTCAATACGTGTACCTGTTGTTTTCCCTTTTCTCACATTTACTACTCTCAGTGTTTGTTGCATCCGTACTCCTCTGCCTCGTCTGTTTATGTGTGACAGCTGAATCAGGGGAAACATCTCTGCTCAGCCAGTTCTGTGTCTGTCTGGGGTTTAACACTGCAGCCGACCCACTAAGCAACCGGGACACCAAACAAACACACTCATGCACGCACTAACACACACACACTCTCTCTCTGGCTCCGGGCTCTGCTTTGTATTACAAGGGGAAAATCTTCAGTGGGCAAGTCAACGTGTCAACTTGAGTTGAGATGGAAATCAAAAAGTTCTGCTTCCTCAATATTGTGTTCAATACAGACACTGTCAGGCATGAAAGGCTGAGCAGATTCCACTTGCACTGAGTGTTTTGTTCACCTGCCTCAATGAGAGAAACTGCTTCCACCAACACACTGATTTGTGCAGCTGAGCCCTGCTGTGTATTGCACTGGGCAGGTTCCATATATCAGGAGTTTTCAAACTGTTCTCAGCCTGTGTTTTAATCGCTGGCTTTGGGGGGACCCCCGGCTCATTAACAAGCGGGTGGAGACCCATAAGCCGAGCCTGTGTCCACCTTAAGTCTAAGAAAACCCGGCCGTGTACATCTTTGTCGTCCTGCCAAAGCAGCAGCATGATTCATCATTACCTCTCCAGCAGAGTAATACCAGGTGCTGTCAAGTGACAAGGGTGGAACTTTGGCCGCACTCCAGTACATCACTGTGGATCCTATTAAACTGTCCTGTGAAGGTTTCAGCACAGCGCTGCCAGCGGGGCAGCTGTGTACACACACACGTCTGACATGTGACCTAGCTCTCTGCGCAAATAGCACAACATCTGAATAATGGATTTAACCTGTGTGCTCACGGTGCAGCAGACAATCAGTGGAGAGCAAAATGATATCGTCAGGGATATCAAAATTATGAAGGAAAAGAGGTCGAAAAAGGACCTGATTTAATTTAATAACACTTATGTCTTCACTTCAGACATGTTCATGTATATTTTAGACTGTCTGCTCCCCGGGAAATATGCATGATTAACAGGCTTTGAAATAACATTGGTTGTTCAAATTTAACATTACATATTAAATTAAATACATACACATTATGTGTATTGCTTCATCTACTCCATCTTTTTAATGATAACTTTTTTGTCATTATCAACAAAGAAGGTATGCTTCTGTTGGTTTGTTTGCTTGTTAACAAGGTTACACAAAAGCATCAGGGCCGATGACTGTGGCACTTGATGGCAGGATGCCGATTGGCCGGGGTAGAACCCATGTAAAGTTGATGTAGATTCATTTTCCCACTTTCTTACAATTCAACACTTTCCTTGATTTCACAGAGAACAATTATTGTATGTATAAATCCAGATCTATTGAATTCAAATGTGGTTTCATAAGGGGACTGTTGGGCCTTGGCTGCTCTATGGAGTCTTCTAAGTGCCATTCAAGTTTGTTTTTTTATCCATCTTGGATGTTGCAGCAAAGTTCCAACATTCACTGCACTCTCACATAAAAAGGAAATAATTTTTCCTCTGAGTTGAAATGTGTTTCTTGAAAAGAAAAAGAGAAATGTGTGAACTTGTGCGACTGCAGTTGATGTTACACAAGATTTCCTTTTACCACCAATGTCACAAATGTCTGGAGTTAAACAAAAAAAGGGAATTTTTTCTACTTTCTATCGCACTTCAAATAAAAGAGTGTGTGTATGTTTGTGTGTATTTGTGTAGATACATGTGTGTGCGCTCCAGACTTCGCTCACCTGAGTTCTCGTCCACCCTCTCCTCCACAGTGTGGTCCTTCTGATGGACCCACTCGCTGTTGCACTTGAAGTAAATCTGTGTGGCGGGTGTGGCTTTGCAGTAAAGATTGACGGGCTTGTTCTTGACGATGTAGCCTTCCTCGGGCTCAAACAGGAAGTGAGGTAAGGGCTCCGGCGGGTCGGAGGGGAAGGTCTCCGGGAGCTCGCTCAGACTCAAGAAGTCGTCCTCGTCTCTCACTGCGGGAAGAAGAAAAAGGGAAATGTTACGATCACGGCAGAGGTTGTTGTTCAGTGGAGATTTTTTTTCCCACTGTTCTCAGCTCAGTCAGTCTTTGTTTTATCGACTCACTTCGACGACTAACAGGGAACAAAGAGAGTTCAGCGAAAATATGCAGTTTTTTTTCAATCAATAATTCTTGTTCTGTGATTCACACCAGTGAGCAGCATTATCTGACGCTTTCCCCTGAACCGAGTGTGCACTCGACATTCTCTGTTCTCATCTGATCACTAATACCTGCCGTGCCACAAGCCAGTGACCTGGACAGGGAACAATTTTCTCCCACTGAGCCATAAAATGCACCTTTAATCAGCAACTGATTGCTGCGTCTGTGTGTGGACAAAGACACATTGACGGGGAGAGTGTGAGGAGGGTCACAACGCCTGGTCGCCTCATTATCGATGATCTAATGGTGTCTGGAAGATTGAGCAGTTCCAGGCTTCATTCTGCCTCATGTCTGATGTCAAAAGGTCTGTTAGACACTATAGTGAGGTTGTTGTAATATTATTGCAGTGGTATTCATAGCTAAATCTGTTGTTTTGACTGAGACTGCTCTGACCAAAAACAGCCGTTCTCTCTCTTCTTATCACCAGGAGGTAATAAAGTTTGTTGAGGGATTCTGTGCTTGCATAAGTTGTGGCCGGTCAACTGATTCTACAGAGTGAGCATAGAAGTGGCATGTTCAGCCCATGTAGAAGTGCCCGTTAAAACATTTCAAAGTAAAGTCATAACCTAAGAATCCTTTAGGCAAAACTATTTAATAAAAAACACATTTACCTCATAAGACTTTAAACCTCTAAAGACAGCCGGGAAAAACAAAAGATTTCAAACAGTGGGATTTAAATCCAGGGTCTTTGACCTAGATATAAATGACCGTGAGGAGGATATGAGAGGACCACAGTCTTTTGGAGCCATTAAGAATTTTAGCGAGTTCAAATAGAAACATCAGAAATTAGGATATATTCATCATTTTGAAATCACATAAAGTTTATTTTTCTTTTTTTTGCATACAGTTCAAATATCACTTAATATTGGATAACAGATTCCAAAATGTAAGAGCACATACATATGTAAACTAAAAAATCTAAGGTATGTTCAATTCATTTCAAAACACTCAGTCCTTTTCTTTTCTTGTGACAATCTTTATGAATATGTTGCTGACGTCATCGTCACTATCTGTTAGGTGTGAACCTAAAGGTCCTCCCTCTATTTAATCAAATGTTTTTCAGGAGGTTTTTTACCAAAAGTTGTGTAAATCCTGCTAGGACAGTAGAGAATGAAATAACCAGGACAGTACTGACAGACACACAGACAGACTGGAGGAAATAACTGAACAGACAGAGCAGCCAACCCTGAGGGCATCAGTAACTTCATTCTCCTCCATCCTGCTCCCGCTCCTCCACTGGCTTTTCACTCGGACCAAACTACACACCCACACAAGGCCTTAATCAAAAGGGACACCAAGAATGTTATGTCACCGGGTTGCCAAGGTCACCGTAACACAGAGGCTTACAAGAGCAGGTGGGAGGGAGAGGAAGAGGCCTTGTCTTTCTTCTTCTCCCATAGACGAGATTCACATGCACATAGATATAAAGTTCACACACAAGCACACACACACACACACAAGCACACACACACACACACACACACACACACACACACACTAATACGCAGTTTCACCCAACATGTAATTTCCCTCCACTCCATCATTCAGTTTCATTAAAGCTGTCCTTTTCCCTGTCGGGTGTGTGTGTGTGTGTGTGTGTGTGTGTGTGTGTGTGTGTGTAACTGCTTCACCTGGAGACTTTTGAGTCATGGGAAAATTTCGAACACACAAACTTTTTGGAACGCACAGCTGCAAGGTTCGGCCCCTAATGTGTCACGGCTACAGTCACACACTGTCACTCCTACAAAAACAAACAGAATGTACCAAAAAACAACTGCATAAGTTGTGCATGTATAGGCCTGCGCACACTGAAACACAATCTTCCACTCCTCTTCACTAACTGTGTGTGTAGTCGCCGTCCTCTCGGAGAACAGCAGCGTGCCGTGGGCTCGGAGCTAAAAGCAGCTTAGGTAAAACAAGACACGAATGGGGGGGTGGGGGGTGGGGGGGGAATGAGGAGGCAGCGTCCCCACTTTGATGTCACAAAGCTGACATTTTCTCTCGTGCTTCTGTAATTAGTTCTCTGAGAGTATGGAAATTGGAAGACATTTCCACTGCATAATTTCATTATCTGTGGGAAATTTCCCCCCCCCACTCCGGGTTATTTATCCGGCGTCACGTCCACGCGTTGCTCCGTCAGTCTCGTTTTCTCACTTGCGGCTCTGCCTCCTCTTCCTCGCCGCACACTTCTCGTTACTTTGCTTTCTCCGCCACTCTGCTTTTCAACCCCGCCACCCCCTCCTGCTTTTTACAATGCCCCAACAGCCATTCTCACCCTCATCTGTCATTCAGTGCCGGGGGGGGGTTCATTGCTCTGGAGCGACAGCAATAAATTATTGATTGGCACAAGAAACATGATAGCCGGAGAAAAGGGTGGGGGGAGTGGAGTGCAAGGGGGGGTGGAGGCGCTGGGGAGAAATACTTCCCATGAATAAAAGCTTTGTCTCATAAATGCCGACTGTTTCCTTTCCCCCTCCACAGCTCCACTGCTTCTGTGGCCCTCTCCTTTCACCTCTCCATTCTTTTTCTGCTTCCCTTCTCCGTTTCCGTTTCCCTCTTGTGCCTAAGCCTCTCTCACTCCTCATCCTCTTTACCCCCACTTCTCCTTCCTGATCTCCTGACAGAGTGAATTACGGATCCTAACAGCCCGGCTCATAACTGTCCTGCCTGAATGCTGTCATCAATAATGGATGGCTGTTGCAGACCAATGTCCAGGTTCGATTTACGGTATGTTGTAAATATGTAGCGGGGGCAAAAAAACACATTTATTCCCGTCCGTTAAACGCCTTCAGGCCTGCCCACTTCAGGAAGCCTACAAACCCAACCAATAAATATCTGTAAATGTGTAAAGGAAGATGTCATCAGAAGTGACGAATCATGTTCGAGTGTCACTGACAACGCGGGCCGATCTATCACAATGCACTGAGAGATTGATGGATCGATGGGAGAGGGACGGAAAGGGGAGAGGTAGATTGGGGGAGGTAAAGAGAACGGCAAGGAGTTCAATTATTAACATAAGTGGTCATGGTATGAGACAACCACCGAACTATAAGAATTACAATACATCTACCATAAAACTATCACAGGCTACTGACAGTGTTACTAGTAGGGTTGGGTTGTCATTTAGGCTTTTTCAAATATCTTTGCTAATCGTTGAAAAAATAGTTTTTGTCTTTGAACATTTAGCTCAGGACGACGGCAGCTGTTAAGTCCCGGCCTCTCAGGTTCCCGCTCTAAGTTATTGCTCAGACATCTGCTGCACATCCCGGTGTCGGAATCCTTTCAGGTGAAATACAGCCACACTTCGGACTCTTTAGCTTAAGGCATGTTCTTGTTTTGTGGACTCGAGTTTGAAGTAGCTACTCAATAACTATAGGTTAGAGTTACGTGCTAACAGAGTCAGTGCAGTGATCTTTATGTGGCCTGTAAGCAGGGCAACTATCTCGGAACATAGCTCAGGCAACGAAACCAGGCACCGGAATATGTATTGTGATCCGGTCTGGTATGTAGTGGCTGTGTAGGAAGCGGTGTCTGATTGGTACCAGATTTCGGAAACCAACCCTATTATAGTTGGTAAGAACATCAGAAACATCCTCATGTCAGTGATTTGCTCGACTGTCGGATTACACTATCATTTTCACTCCAGATTTGTGTGTTCATTTACAACTATAGATAAACTATTTATACCACGTGAAACAGCAAGATGTAGTGGATAATAAATACTTATCTTAGACCTAATTACAAAATGCATCTATCAAGTATCTATAGTACTAAGAAGACGAATATTAATCTAACAAAGTAAATGTAACCGTACAAGCTTTTCCAATGATCTAAGGAATCCAGAGGAACACAACCTAAAGTGAGTCAAACTGAGCCATATAGGGTCAAAATGCCTCATGGGTTGGTGAATGTATGTGTTTGTGTGTGTGTGTGTGAGTGTGTGCGTGCGTGTGTGTGTGTGATGTGTATCAGTGCAGTAGCTGTGGAAATCATGAGATCATACTCTCTTATCTGCTAGTTAGAATCAGCAGCAGCTGTAAAAACATACGCACACTAGGAAACAGGTACTATCATTCAACAAACACACACAGAGTCTGACATAGAGAGACGCACACACACACACACACACACACACACTTTAACTGGTCCTCCTCTACCCCTATTCCTCTACCACAACAACTATCGACAAAACCCACAGAAAACAAATAAAACAAAGCTGGAATGATCCTTATCTATCGCAGACACTTCTGCTGCCAAATTACACAAGCCACATAAGCAAAGACAGAAAAATGCACACACCCACACACACACAAAGACCAACTAAACATGTGTGTACTAGAGGAAAAACACATGAGCTCAAATCTGTCTCCATACACACACACAATTTCTGGAACACTGGAAATTGTGATACCTATATACAGGCCCACACATTAACCAGAGCTCAGAGATCTCTTACCCACAATCAACTTACAAAACACACTTTTACTCATTTAGATTAGATCTCCTAACACTGCAAAGACCTACTTGACTGTTGAGGGGGTTTGGGGAGATGAGAAGTAAGATGGAAACTGACAGAAAGTGAGGGATGATGGGACAGCAGGGAGCTGGAGGATCATTGCCCTGGAATTAGATATATGATGCCGTCCATTTCCGAAAAGCACTGACACACACACACACACACACACACTCACACACACACACACATAACCCTTACCCATGCATTCCCACACCTCTTACCCTAACCTTAACCATCACAACGAAATGCCTAACCCTAACCCTAACTAAACCTACTAAAACCCTACCCTAACTAAACCTACTAATAACCCTAACCCTAAAACTGCAAACAAACCTTATAGCTGCATACATACCAGCTTTCAAGCATCCATTATACACAGAAGTATAATGGGAATAATCTTATCAGCTATTGCACTAAAGAGCAGCACTCGAGTGTTTCTCTCACTCTGTGAATTCTCTCTCTCAGCCTCTCTGTCTCTGGTGTAATTTGCTGACATTGCTATATGGAGAAAATAACAAATGGATTTTTATCATTCTCTCTTTGAAAACATGTTTTTTTTTCCAAACGTAAAGATCGGGGATCCAGTGCTCAACTTTCTTAAGTGTTTAGTTTTTCGAATATTTAAGTACAGAAACAACACATTTTTGCCTGAATCTGTGATCAGAGCAGTGTTAGTCCCTTTCAATTTATGGAGGCATTTCTCATATTAATGTTTGCAGTAATTTTTGATGGTGCTGTACTAGTTAAGTAAAAAAAAATGCAGTGACCACAAACTTCTAATCGTTCCATCTTCCCTTAATTTCTTTGGTGTACTTCAGTTTGTGTATTTGTGTGGTATCTCCCTGATCCAGAGTTTCATTCAGGTGATAAGTTGCTGAGATGAGGTTGATAAAACAAGGCCCAGCAAAGTCATGCTGGTTGACAAAAGACATATATGTGTACAGTGCCAGCATGCAGGTGGGTGTGTGCGTGTGTGTGTGTGTGTGTGCGTGTATGTTTGTGCTTGTGTGTGTGCGCATGTCTCAGAGTCAGATCTGTTTATAAAGAAGAGATCAAGGGTGGTTAAAGTCAGCTGAGGTGCTTGACACAGCACGCAGAGGAATTACACGCCGTGTCCTGGAGTGTCGTTTCGCTTCTGAAATAAGACACCAGGCGGTCACACATCATCTGCATCCATTAGAAAACTAATCAGAGTCTCATCCTCAATCGGCACTTTGATAAAAGCCACATTATTCAAGACACGAGTAGACACGCGGTGTGAGAGAACTTAATCACTCCTCATTACCTCTTTCCAAAGGGAATCAATTAAATTTACATATATTAGAATATTAACTTTAGGGAGACATATGGAAATAGTCAGGTGTCCACAGATTAATGCAAACAGCCCCACAGTAAATCACAATCATAGCAGCAGCACTACACTCCGTTTCTAAAAGTGAGTTTCTTGTGACGATGTAGTTTACATAACATTGGACTGATTTTCAATTGAGCTATTTCGCTGCACAATTTGGGGATTTCAGAGTAAATCAAATACAGAGACAGAAAATCAAATCTGCATTATGTTACATGGGAGAGGATTTCCTCAGACTGCGATGACAGAAATAATCCCATGACAGATATAATATGTCATGCACAACACACTCCCTGTCAGGGCCCATTATATATCGACCAGAGTCTGAGGGCTATAGGCAATTCATAATGGCATGAAGTACTTTGAAAGATAGCGCATCTCAGTGGGGGAGCAGTGACAGCTGGTTGGCGTCCGCAGACTTTCATCGTGTGTGACATATAAGGCCCCGGCTACGGCCTGGAACTAGATTTACGGCCCTGCCTGCGGAGGAGTAACCCTGTCAGGCCACAGCTGGCACCGCTTAAAAAAGATGTCAAGAGGAGACTCTGTTTGTGAAAAAGAAAAAAAGTCTGGGGTAAGTTTCAGCTATGAATTTCTCGTACGACATTTCAGCGAAAGTGAAGTTTGCATATTATAAATAGGTCATTCACAGTCTCGATGAATGTAACAGTGCCACACACACACACACACACACACAGAGAGTATGACACTGTGAAATCCTCATGGACACACACACACACAGAAGTTTCAGTGACATGCATATCTTTATTCATTTATGAATTATGATTCTGAGAGCTGCATTGCCTCCAGTTAGACGGTCAGAGAGCAGCCAAAGTGCACATTAGTGTGTGTGTTTGTGTGGAGGGAGGGATATTTTAGCTTATTCATGTTTAATCTTAGATTTGAGCAGCACCAGCGGCAGACTGTAAGGACGGGCGGTCAGCCCACACCACTTTGGTCCAGACTGAAATATCTGAAAACTGCTCGATGGATTACCATGAAATTTTCTACAGACATCCTTGTCCCTCAGGGGATGAGGCCCGCTCACTCTGATGATCTCTTAACTGTTCTGAGACAACAGCAGCAGCCTTTCAAACTCCACAAGCATACGAATGACGCGACAGAAAATCCAGACAGCACCAAACAAAAAAAACATGACATAATTTTAGGAGCTTCTGCGACACTCTAATGGACTGGAGAAAAAAGACCCAAAAAGCTACTTTAACTTAATGGAAAAGATCTGCATCTCCCCGATGCACTGAGGTCACACAGCTCCAGATGAAAGCAGAGTTGTTTGAAGGAGGAAATAGAAAAGACATGTATTTATCGAGAAGGAAACAAAAGGCAAACGTTTCCTCGGTGCGTTTGACCCGAGGCGTAAACATCATCTCACACGCTGCTCAGCCGAGGGTCAAACCGAGGCGCTCACAGTGGGACGTGCATCACACGCACTGTATACAGCAGGGCGCACTCACATTTTAGTCAAGGACACACACACACAGCACAGGAGCAGCTGATGAGTGGGAGTTTGCAGGTAGGCAGTGTGAGAGCACTCAGTAGCTATTTCCTTAATGGCTGTCTCTGCCAAGCAATGCACACAAACACAGTCACACACACACAGTCACACACACACACACACACACACACACACACACAAACACACCCTCGCAGGCCTGCATGTATATCTATAATCTTCCTGAAAAACAACTGTTGTTACTTCCTCATTATTGTGCCACCTTCGCTTTCTTCCACTATGATTGTCTCTCCTCTTCCACTCCCCCTCTTCTCTTGTTTCTCTTCCTCTCTGCCCATATGCATGTTCCGTTTGCTTCCAGCTTATCTCTGCATCTGAATTTCATCCGATACCTCTTTCCACACTCCACAAGGCTTTGAGAAGTAAAGAGAGTGGAAAGGTACACAGCCTAATGCTCCAGTATGAAGAAGTGGGCAGCGACTACGCCTGGTTTGTCCTGAGACGACTCTAAAGCCAGCACTTATCTCCTGTCCCTGTGTTACAAGTCGGCCTGGGCGTACGGACACAGCTCACTGGACAGCACAGGATGCTCCACAGCGGGGGCTTATATCTGATGCTGCTCCTTCAAGGTTGAGCACCGAGCCGCGGGGGCTTCGGTCACAGTTTTCCGCATCTCGTGTCTTTTATTGTGGCTCAGTGCGGAGGTTGAACCGTAAATACCACACTATCAGCCACTGTGATTGTAGGCTCTAGTCCCCGGTTATGCTGTGAGTTTTAAATTCACTTCCTCCTGCTGAGCCAGGCCACATGGTGTGACAAGCGACTGGTGGCAAGTCTCCATTTCTGCCACCAGTTAATTCACTCTATCTCTCCTCAACAGGAGCATTTAAGGGACTTTGGGGAGCAACGGAAAAAAAAAGGATCTAGGGGGTTCATCATGGAACCAAACCAAACTGAACATATGGTACCAAATCACATAATTCCAATGTTCAAAGGATTCTTTACGGAGTCAAATGGTGAACAATGTGCACACACATAAGTATGTAAGTAGCATTTAGCCATTTTAGTCTTTAATCAAAAGGTGTTGGCAGAAAGTTAGTGGCATGGGTCCTCGCTGAGGGGTTGCATCGCCTGTGTGTAACTGATAATAGAAATAGAAAGGGGTTCTTGTTGATGTTGACGAACATAACCCAGGGGCCCCCTCTCAGCTCGGGGGCCAAAGGTAATTGCCTACACTGTTGGAACGCCCCTGCTCCTCAGGTATTCAAGGTAAAAAAAAAGAGAATTTGTGTTGTTGTAATAACTAATTCCACAAACTACATCTCGATACTTCGGCCAAACAAATCCACAGCATAAGGACTTCTGTGTTTCTACTGCCAGGCACAGTTTACACAAGTGTTTAAATCACTGTGTGTCTGAAACTGAAAAAATCCAAATGAACACAATGAGAGAGAAATGCATCCGGGCAGGTGAACAACAGATAAGGAAACAAAGAGAAAACTGGCAAACACAAGGACACTTTGAGAAAAAATATAATCATAGTCACTTTACGATCACAAAGTCTCATTTTGTGATACACAGGTATGTACACACATTCACATTCAAATTGAATATCTCATTCATATGGGAAGTCTTATGTAAGCTTGTGGGGCTACAAACTTGTGCTAGTTGCTGTGTAATGTTATCTCACAGATGGATTCTGTCTCCCTTATCCCAGGCCTGAGGGAACGGCACGGCTTCGCTTTCATTCAAGTTGTACTATCACTGCTCAGCATCGCTATTAATACAAGCAGCAGCGCGGGGCAGTGCATTACAATATGAAAACACTGGCCGGGGAGGGACTTCTATTTTCATGGAGATGGGATCATGTTTTTTCCTGGGTGGCTGACAGCTGATAATATGAGTGGCTGCTTGTGTATTTGCTGTATGATCCACATCTCGCCGTCCACCTGCTTCCCTCTGTTCAGCGTGTGTGTCTGCACATCCCCCCCCCCGCCTGTCAGCACCTCTATGTCTGCTTTTATGATCCCTTTTTTTTTCTACACCTCCAATATGACTGTCCACTCCTTTTCATCTTGATCTACGATGTCTTTCCCCATTCCCTTACAAAACCTGTTTATGGTCACATTACATTTTCTGTGCGCCTTTCTTCTGCTTCATCTCCTGGAGAAATGGCAGATTCGAGCCAGCCCATCGTCTTTTCTTCCTGGTCACTTCCCCCGAGGGCACATTTCGCATCAACCCCAATTCAACCCCCCCCCCACCCCCACCCTGCCGCTTTGTGGCGGACTAAATCTCCTCTCTCTCGACGCTTTTTGATCATTTTCTCTTCTGCTGAAACATCTGCGTTTCCATGTCCTCCCTGCTTCCTTCCCCCTATCACCTACTGTATCTCCTCATCCCCATTGCTTCCTATTGCTCCCCTGTCTCCTGCACAAAAGGAATTACAATGCCCCGCTCAGCCCAGTTTTGTAGATTATGTTTGGTGAGTAGTGCAATGTACACACAAGCATACACACGTACACACAGACAAGACCGCACAACAAAAAAATAAAGATGGCTTCCACTCAAATGATTAAGAACAGCTTACAGGCTTATTTCATTTGAAGAATTTCCCATATTTTGGCAATTTTATTCAGAGCCGAAGATAAAATTGGATCAGACATTTCCCTGCTCATGCCTTTCTCCATCTGGAGGCTCAGTGTCTCTCTCGCCTTCTTATCCCTCCTCGCCGCCGCCTCTCCCCGCCACATGACTCGGTTTCTCTCACTCCACTCGCCAAACTCTCCTTTTCCCTGCTGTCTTCCGCTCCTCTTCCCCTCCTTGTCAGTCCAGCCTCTGTCTCTCCATCTCTCTGGCATCTCTCCACACCTCCCACTCTCATCCTCTATCCCTATTTCTCGCCTTTGCCCATCTTCACCGTTTGCTCATCTTCGCTCCTTCCCAACACTTTGCCTTCGTGCCTTTGCTATCTGGCATCCTTCCACTCACCCCCCCCAACCTCTTTCTCAGTGGCTTCCTCTCTCCTCCCTCCCGCTCTTCTTCATCTCAAGCTCCTCTCTCTTTTCCCTACTTTACTAGCTCCCTCCATCCCTTCCTCTCTCCCTCCTTGGGTCACTATAAATAGAGCCTCAGGAGGGTTTCATAATGGACTTCTGCCTCTGACCTTATTACAGACACATTAGTGACCGTACTTCTCTTCTCCTGCCATCCTCTTGCTCCCTCTTTCATTCATACTCGAAGACAGAGCACAATTATTTCTACCATATCTCCTTTATCTAATGCCCTCTCTAAAAACTGCAACTAAAGATGGAAATTATTTCTTTGTAATATTCCCATTTTCCTATTTTTCTATTTCTTCTCCTTCTCATCTGAACCTTTTAAAATGTTTGGAGCTTCTTTTCACCCCTCTGCTGCCCTGTGGGTCTCATATTTTGTCATATTTTGTCGCATCATTTCTTCCTAATTTTAATTAAAAGTTTGAGAGCTTTTTTTTGTTGTTTTCTACTGGGATTTTTCACAGAGGAGAAAATATAATATAAATACTTACTTTTTGAGCTAACATAAAAGATCATCATTAGCATTGCATTCTTTCTTGAAAGGTGCGACTTTGGTCGCAAGCTAATGAGCTGACTAACAAATACTGTTACCCACTGCTTTTAATAATAAATGCCAGCAGTTCTCTACAAGTGCCATTTTTGAAATCTCAAATGCCAACGGGAGGAATATTTTGTCCAGATGAGAAAGAAAAATAATAAAGTCAAACATGTCAAGTTATTCCTATGACACCATCTTCATTGTTTCGTCCCCCTGTTCTGTCCTTCACTGTCAGAGTCCTAATTAACTTTTATCTTGGGTCTGCTTCACGCACAAGTACTAATTTATGAAATGAGCTTGTGGGAACTAGAGCAGCGATGACTGAGCATGGGTCGCGACAATCTCAAGAGTGTGTGTGTGTGTGTTTGTGTGTGTGTGCGCGCGTGTGAAAGGCAAACACAGGGGAGGCCGGGAAGAAGCAGCCTTATTCTATTTCCAACCTTATTTTGGTCATATCAGAATCCTTTTAAAATGATATAATGGGCTTTGAATGGATTTCATCAGCATCTGAGGAGGTGAAAAGAATATTCCCAGCCTATAAAAGACTGAATTACTGCTGAACTCAAGGGACAAAAACTAAAGAATTAAATAAAGTCAGCATTAAATGAAGCCTGTCATGGGGGTTTCACACTAGACGTCCCAGCCTGAGCTCAACAGGAGCTGAGGGTTTGGACACATTTAGGCCAGGTTCAGACTTATATCTTAGATATTGCTATGTCACGAACAAAATTACGCAATCAAGTATAATTTCCAGTCATTAAATAACAAAGACATGTTGATTGCAGTGCAGAGACATTTTTCTCCTCACATCATTTTCTCTTACAGAAAATTCAGCAGAAGAGAACTGCAGGTCATGACTTGCTATTAAACTGAATAATGTGTTTTGGATGGTTAGTCATACAGAATATAAAGATGTGAATAGAGGAACTTTTAGCAGTGCACAGTTTGTTGGGGGAAAACCTTCTGCTAGGATTTGGCCAGGTAATCAATAATGGGGGGTGATTAGCTGCCCCAGGTGAATGAGTTGAAGTATCTCTGAGTCCTGTTCAGGAGTGAGGGGAAGTTGGAGTGGAAGATGGACAGGCGGGGCCAAGCTGCATCAGCAGTAATGCAGGCGTTGTGGTGAAGTAGGAGCTGAGCCACGAGGCAATGCTTTTGATTTACCTGTCCATCTAAGTCCTGACCCTCACCTACGGTCAACGAAAGGCAGAGATTGCAAATACAAGCAGCTAAAATGTGTTTCTTCCACCGGGGGGCTGGGCTCAGCCTCAGTGATAGGGTTAGGAGGTGAGACATTAGGAGTAGAACCGCTGCTCCATCACATCGGGAATCTAATAAGTGTACTTCCTGGGCTTCTTCCACTTTAGGCTCACTGGGCACAACGACCAGGGAGAGACCCTGGGGCCGACCCAGACTACATTACCCATCTGGCCTGGGGGTGGGCTCAGATCCCCAAGGAAGAGCTAGGAAAGTTGGTTGGTTCAAGGAACTATTGGAATATCGTACTTGGCCGTCTACCTCTCAACCACTTGGGGATATGTGAATTACAGTGTAAGGATGAATCATTCATTGGACAGCTCTGAATGAGAATCCAAGGTGTAGATTGTAATGTTGGGGCTAAGTTTATTCTTTACCTAATTTCATGAAGTACAATTTTATAAATAATTTTTTTACATTAGAAACTAGAAGTGTAAGACAATCACGCAGTACACAGCTTTCTGCTTGTAGCGTACACACATAAACTTCATATATGATTCTACACACAGACCAAGTGACAATGACAATATGATTGCTATTCCTGACAAGCACTTTTGCATTGATATTAAAAATGTATCACTAATGTAAAGTTAAATCTAAGATGTTTCGACATAGCCCTCGACGTGTCATCTCCACGTTCCTGGTGCTCGTGAGCATTGACGTGTATTTCCGGTGCTCAGCAGTGGGGAGTCAGTACAGTAAGTGTCCTAGTTGTTCTCTCACACTTAAATAAACACAGCCTGCACTTCATAGACTTCCCCCCAGAGAGATGCTCGGACTCCTGCTGGTGCGGATAAACAACCCAGCTATAGGAGCGGCTGAATTCCTCCGTTGCATCATTGGTTCTCTTGACTGGCGGTTGAGCGCTAACCATTTTGACATGTGGCCCAGATGCAGCGCATTGATGCTGGTGAGCGCGGAAAACAATGGTGAAACTTGAAGAGGCGTGGGTATACAGTTCAAAGCTGCAAGAGACTTCACAAGCTCCAATGGCAGCAGGCAGCGAGACCACAAAATGTTCCTTAAAGGGGGCAACGAGGATAATGAGTAACTCCTGCAGTGAAGTCTTTCCACCTTGAAGACATATTTTCATTTTAATCAGATTTAGTTCTAAGCTCTAAGGCAACAGAATGGTGGCATGAGTTCGAGGACCATCCTTAAAAACAGTTAAGGTCCCATAGCTCCATCCCTCTTTTCAGAAGTGGCGGTGCTGCTCTGAGGCTTTCTGTGATTTACTTTTTTGTCCTGGACAGATCAAGAGATTTTACTACAGCAAAAGGTTATTTTCAGTTATTAGAGAGAAACGGAAACACCCTCACTGCGAGAGTGAAATATTGATTAAAAGAATATCCATCAAAGCACTGATGCAACAATAAAGGGAAGAACATTTATAACAAGTTCTTTCAACTTGTTTGAACCTTTAAAAAGAGTGAGGTGATATGAGACCTAACATCTCTCTCTCTCTCTCTCTCTCTCTCTCTCTCTCTCTTCTCTCTCTCTCTCTCTCTCCTCTCTCTCTCTCTCTCTCTCTCTCTCTCTCTCTCTCTCTCTCCTATTCAATTTTATATCAGTAATAAAAAGCTTAAACTTGTCTTCCATTAACAATACACTAGGAACAACATATTTTTATCATGTGATAAAGCACAGACGTATCCACAGTTAAAGGAAAAGGTCATGACATCACGCAGTGAAAAAGGCTAAGGCAAAGATATTACTACATCACTGAACATTAGAAAAACTAATGTAGTGGAAACATCGCTGGTGGTTCTGAGTACAGTCGTAGGTGATTCAATTTCAAGATTCATTTCCATTTCAGACTATTCTCCGATGCAATTCAATTCCATTTAACACAGAGTCACTGTGCGGTTAATTATGTATTTACAAATCTCATATTAGCTGGTCAGAAAACGGATCACAGCATTATGCAGCAAAGCAGAAGGTTCAGATTCAGTTCAAATGGAAACTGAGTTTAAAACAATGCATCATTAACTTTGACTTGACTAAGTTGGGGACAAAATTCGTTGCAGTCCAATCACAGTGTTGAGGGACACTTTGCATTGGTAACACATGGTCATACATAAACAAGAGGGTTAAGAGTTCACATGTGGAAACAGTGAAGTGGATTTCGTTAATGTCCTAAATGGCTAATGACAGTGATTTATAGTTTACAAATGAAGATAAATATGTCAATAAACGTCGACCACATATACGGAGAGTTGTTTTACCCTTTAAAAGCTTCTGAATATACAGTTTTCCATTGAACGTTACACAACTGCACAAAAACAGCAAGATCAAGTTCAATGTAGAAATGCTCAGTGCTGCACCCTGCTGAGCTTTACATGGACAGTAAAACACGCATATAAAAGCCTTCAGAAAGTACAGAGATGTCAGGAAATGTCCACAGCTATGCAAACCGAAGGTTAGAAGTTCAAATCCTGAAGTGAACAAGTGACTGACTCACTCTGTTTATGTGAATCGGTCTAGAAAAAGAGATGTATGGATATGGTGAAAGGCTGGGAGCTGATGTTGCCCCAGGGCAACCAGTCCTGCGTGACTGGCTCTTTTCAGTGAGGCCCCACACAAAGAGCTGCAGTGAACAGGGGAAATAACAAGAGGTTAGTTAGTTAACTGGGGTCACCAGGTCAGAGGTGATGAAGCTTTCAAGTGTGTGTGTATTGAGTGCACATGTGTGTGTGTGTGTACTTGTACCTACTTCTTTGTGAGGACTGTTTTGAGCATTGACCTCACACACTTGCAACATTTTTGGAAAAGTAAGGATATTTTAGCAAGTCCTGACTTTTTCAGAGGGCTGTTAAAAGGTTAAGACCTGGTTTTAGGGTTCAGGTTACAGTCTGTCTCGGGTTAAGATGAGGTTTCGGGATTTAGCTGTGACGGTTACGGTTAGGATAACGGGCTAGGTAAATGCATTATGCCAAAGAGTGGAGTCCTCTTTAGTCTTCACTAAAATAAAAGTACAATGCTGTGAGTGTGTATGTGTGGCCCAGGTATTGAAAGTCAGATTATGACGTTTCATACGTATCATACCATTTTAAGCTGAAGATTTAGGGTTCGGTCTAGGTTAAGTTTAGGCTAGAGTTTGTTTAGTATAAGGCTAGGTTGTGGTTTAAATGTAATGTCTTCAGAAGTCATGTAGACACGGCTGAGTGAGTGAGTGAGTGAGTGAGTCAGTAAGTGAGTGGGTGAGGGAGGGAGGGAGTGAGTTAGGGAGTGAGTGGGTGAGCGAGGGAGTGAGGGAGTGAGTGAGCCATGAAGACGTGCTGCGGGATGAAAGAGCGTGTGTGCAGGTGGACGCTGGGGTCAGAAGTTGAAATGTTGCGGGGCGCTGGCAGGGAGGATTCACTGCATGACTGAATCTGTTTGCAGCAGGCCGCCCTGTCACAGAGCTGATGAATGGGTCCAAAGTGTTTCAGCCCTGTAAGCTCAGAGGTAATGGACGACAGCTGAACGAGCCACTACTGTTGTTTTCAGAGAGCTGGAATGTGGAAGTTTTACACTTGTAAGTGGTGTCGACCAATATCAATCAATCAAATGTGCTGCTTTTATTATTAGTGGTATTAGCAGCTGCACTAGTAGCTACAGAGTGCAATGTAATGATATTAACTATGGTGTGCATTCAACAGTGTAGATTCTAATTGAGTGAACAATTTGAGGGAGGCCTGGTGAAGGGTTATGGGCTCACTGTGGCTTAGTGGATTTCTCTGCGGCAGGCGTTCAGACCGAAAATGACCCAGAGCTCAGGAAACAGGTGGGGGCTTGTTTTTAAAGGTACCAGCGATACAAAGAAATACAATCCAGGAGGTTTATCAGACGCTCAGACACCCTGCACTGAACAGTTTATAATACTCAGACACAGAAATTTACAACTTTGGAGAGTTATCCTGACGGAAATAATAGTTGGCTTTATTCGCAACTATTGCCAGAAAAAGAGTCAGAAACACGTTGCTCATGTTAAAAAGTAATCCATCAAGAATGTGCAGTTGCATGTGTTGGAAAGGTCAATGCAGCATCTTGCCAGAAGTCCAGAAAAACAAGAATGCAAGAGAACTAAGCTTTTTTAGCCTCATCTCTAAATGCATGGTCGCGTGTAGCAGTCTCACGAAATGTACCATCAACTGGGCAACGCCACAAAACTGAAAAGAGCAGATCAGTTCCTATGAGCAGAGTCATCCAGCAGTCTGCAGGTCGAGCCAGGTGACAGTCGTGAGAGCCTCAGGAACAATGCAGAACCAACTGCGAACAGTTCTGTCACGTTACATAACAGCACATCACGTAGCATCTAGTCTCAACAGTTACACTGTGGCTAAGTTCATCAACCTGACGCTATTTGTTCATTTTGAGGTCGAACTTAATCACCTGCGGCTGATATGTTCTCTTACCAGGGAATTTACCTCTTCTTTCAAACTGAATTAACTCAATTAAATATCCAGGGTGTATAGAGAACAGCATCGCATGTGATGAGAAGTGAAATAGATCCACTCATTGGATTTTTCAGACCCTAAACCATCAATTCTGAAAAATAGACTTCAGCTAGTTTTCTTTTGCAGGGGGGGAAGAAGAGACTAATTTCTGTTATATCAGGTGTCCCACCGGCCACACAGCATGCATGTCAGAGTGCATCAACATGATGACACATTTTTTTCAGCCACTATGGGGTCATTTTAAGTAGAAGTTATTTGAATCCCTCCCTTACCCCCTCTCAAACACACACACACACACATAATACACAGAGATACAGGGATAAATAAAAGTTCTTTACACTGTTACTTCAGATACATCCAGGATATTCCACAGGCGGCATCGTGTGTGCACATCGTGAGTTTCTACTTATGACATCCACAATAATGCAAGTGTGTCTTTGGTTTGTGTGAAGCACAAGGTAACGGAGCAAAAGAACAAGGAGAAAAGAATAGAGAGTAGGAGTATGAGAAAATGGGGAATAAAGGTGTCAGAGAGAGCAGTGAAGAACAAAAGAAAACGCAGCTCAGGAAAAGAAAAAGTGTGAGACAGTACGTGATCTCGAGTCCTCGGAGATGTTCTTTTCTCGGCTTGGACATACAGGTATACAATTGTA
The DNA here is from genome assembly GCA_038501795.1 of Pseudopleuronectes americanus. Classification (NCBI taxonomy): domain Eukaryota; kingdom Metazoa; phylum Chordata; class Actinopteri; order Pleuronectiformes; family Pleuronectidae; genus Pseudopleuronectes; species Pseudopleuronectes americanus. The sequence goes on from CM076718.1 coordinate 9,816,157, forward strand.
CAACCACTTTGTTTCTCTTTATACTCAAGATGAATGACTCATCTACAGAATAAAGACTAAAGCCTATAGAGAGCATGGCCATGATACTAATGAGCCCCGCAGGCTCAATACAAAGTAGATGGTAACAAATAAAAATTGTATTAAATTACAAGAAAATAACAAATTGAAAGGGACAGAGGATGATGAAGGAGTTGTGTGTATGGTCCTGGACATGAGAGTCTCTGTGGTGGTGGTTGAAACCTAAATTAATGCTAATTTTATTAGGGGGCATTTATCAACAAAGATAAGATATTCGTATTAGAGAGGAACATGATGGAAGATGATCAACGGGGCTAGGTGTGATGGTATTTATTAGCAAGGACATTATTTCATACATTTTACTTCGGGATAAAAATCCTCATAATCAAAGTAACATTAACTCAGAGGTAATTATTGCATGCAGAAACAAAATGATTTAATCTACATAGAGATACGTCATTATTTTCTGTTGAGAGCGTGGGGATGAACTCCAGAGCCACAGCAGAAACACCCCTGATCACCAGCTAGGCTCACCAGTGTTTCCACCAAAAAGACTATGAAGGATATAGAAGCCTGCCCGGAGTATATTATTACACAAAGCAACTTCATTATAGTTCGCTTGTCTTCTGACCCCGTGTGGTTCTGGACATGTCTCACCCGCCTGAATTCTCTCTCAAATGCAAGTTCTCACCTCGGTCAGTGGAACGACAAAAACAGACACTATCAAATGAGGCGTGCTTAAACACACCCATGCATTCACACATGCACACACACACACACACACGCGCACTTTCGAGAAAGACAGTGGAGGCATCAGCATGTATTTTAGACTGGTGTGATTAATGGCGTTCAGTGCACCAGCGAGCGGAGGAACCAGAAAATAGCACAAACATTATCATAACCTGAAAGACCTAATTACTGCAGTAGGAATCTGACAGACGTGTGTGCGTCCATGTTTGTGTGCGTCCCTGTATGTGTGTGGAGGAAGGGAGTGTGTGTCTGCGTAGGGGGTGGAGGATGGCACAGAGAGGATGGAAGATTTATGACCCTGCTATGGAATGTTACACTGTGTCCCCTCCATTCCTTTTGTGTCTCTCAGCATTCGGGTGCAAATTAGAAATATGATAATGGCCATATTATATATTATAATGAGTGCGCAGCCGGTGTGCGAGCATGTGTATGTGCGTCTGCACGGTGTGTATTAGTTTGCTCGGACCAGATGAAGGAGGAGGACTTTGAAAACATGGTTCTGAACAGCAGAGCCTCAAACGCCTGTATGGTAATGTGGCGTCCCTGCAAACTAGCAAAACCACAGCTCCCACTCCTCACGTAAAAGTGAAAACAGCCAAATGAAAAAACAGACATGTGCACATCCATTATCTGCATCACTAGCGGGGATATGGTTCATCAGTCACCAGCTATACTCAATGCAGATGCAATGCAGTGCAAATCAAGCACTGGTACTGAGGCTGTGTAGCAGTGGAAATGAAGGTGGATTTTTTGACACCCCCAAAACATCTGTTTATCTCGACTGCAGCTTGTCCTGCTTTCCAGATGTCCACCTCTAACATCATCTCTCTTAACAAATTCAAATTTCATATTATTAAAAGCCATTTTATAACAAAGGTAGGAAGCTGCTGGGTCTAAGGCTGTTATCCTCTATTCATGTGCTGGAATCTAAAATTCATTATTTATATCCTTTATATATTTCATTTTCCGGCAGCTTGGTTTCCTTGCGTATTGTGAGAACCTGAATAATGACAGAGTCTCGCAGCCAGTGTCCTGTGGGAAGCAGAAGATATTTTCCAAATTGGGAATGATTTCAAGTCAGCTATTTATTCTGGTCTCTCACAGAGCAGGGTAATGGATGACACTGGATCGGCTACTGTTCTGGATCCGCATCCACAGCTCTGCAAGACACCATTGGTTATGGCTGCCTGTTTCTCTCTTCCTCCCTTTCGTGTTGTCTATCATTCTCCCACCCTTTCTCCACTAACTAAATCCGCCTTCAAGCCCCTGGACACCAGAGCAGAGCAGAGGGGAGGAGAGAGGGAGGCACAGATGAGAGACACATAGACAGTTAGGCCGAACGAAGTGTATAGCGAGGGAGAGAGAAAGACGAAAAATGGACAGAGATTGAGAGATTGGAGTTAGAACTGAGTGGAGCGTAAAGAAGAAGATGTGATGAATGCAAAAACATTAGGGATGGAGAAGATGGGAAAAATCTATTATAGGATATCACCTCTCTCACTTTTTATCATCATTCAGCAATGTTAAGCAGAAGCTTTGTCTGTGGATGTAGAGTTTAACAGTGGATTGCTCATATGCTATAGAGTATACACACAAATTCAAAGGCATCCAGTTGGCATATAAATGTCCATTTGTCATGAAAAGTAGGCCACTTACTGCCAGAAAGATCCGAACAAAAACACAACTACAGATAAAATCTACATTTCCAAAAAGACATCACTTGTCACAAAGTCACTGCTGCTTCCATTCAGCACTGAATCACTCAGAGAAGGAAACAAACACCGAGACTCTCTTTGACAAAACAAGCAAAACATTCACTGAATCAAATCAGTCCTTCAGCAAAGAAAAAGCCTTTTTCAGGTCAAGTGGATATTTAATATGTAATTTAGGCTGAAATAATGGTTGACACAACAATATAAAAGGGAAAATGTAAATCATGGCTTCCCACTGGGTTATGGAGAAGTGGGAGGTAGTGGGTTGGCTGATGGGTGTGGGCGCAAATGATGATAAAGCAATGAGTAGTCTGGTGAAATCCCTGCATGAACCAGCTATCCTCCATGAGTGTGTGTGCATTATTACCTCTGCCAGATGTTGTGTTGTTCATTTGTTTGTTAGATATGTTGTTTTGTTGATTGGTTTATTGGTTTGTTGTTTGTTTGTTGGTTTGTTTGGTTGGTTTGTCAGCAGGATTTAGCAAAAACAACAAAACAGAGGATTTGTGGATTGATGTGACATGGGCCAAAAAGGAATCCATAAAATTTGGCAGATCCAGATAAAGGGGCAGATCCAAGACCTTTAACATTAATAGGGCATTTTTTGGTTCTAGGGAATAATGGATGAATCTTGATGAATTGATATCTATGAGTGTGTAATTAGGTGTGACTTGAGTGGATTTAATGGGACTGTCAGGCCTTGGCTGAAGTACACGCTCTGCTGAGTGCCATTCCACTTATCCTTCTGTAAAGACCCTAAGTCAGGGGTCTGCCTCTTACTTGGCGAAGCATCCTCTACTTGTGCAGTGCCAATGCTGAAGTCCACTAAAGTAATAAAGCAGAGGAGTCAATGCGTAATAAAGAAAAAGAAGAACTAAATAGCTTAAGAGAGACAAACGGAACACGACGTGTCAAGGATACAGAGTTAAAAAAGGAATGAAAACTGAATAGAGAACGTTCAATCAAGAATCACTCATACCGCAATTCACAATGTTGAAATCAAATTATTATTATTGGATCTTTCATTCAAGGACTTAAACAACAACAAAAACAACTTCATAGCACAGGAAAAGGGACTCTAGTCTACAAGAGTGGAAAACACATCGCAAATGTGAAGAAGAAGAACGTAGATCAACCATCGGTAATGAAATATACTGTGTACTTTAATTCAAAGCCTTCTCGTTGCTGTCATTCTTCTTTGAGTGTAGACAGTAATGAGAAGTTGAGAGAACAAAGCATCGCGGAGAATCAAAAGGAAGCGCTGGCTTAGGGTTGTGGAAAGAGCACAAATATGAGTTCAGTGAAAATACCGATCTGTAATCATTTGAACACAACACACACCTTGTAGCTACGCAGGATATTATGATGTTGCCTCAGTGAACTTAAGCACAGACACTTCAAAGGGAGCGTTTACTGAAGCTCCTCCCCTGCCTGCACACCTCGCTGAGGTTTTTACTGCGCTAGGAGCCCGAGGGTTTCCACTGAAAAATGAGAAGCTGTTCAACAGACAGCCGCAAATGAGCGAGTGTTTACGGAACAAGGAAGGACAAACAGTAAGAGAGGTGCAGTTAGGGGAGACATTAAAGGGATGCCGGCCGGAAGCTTAAATCAAATCTGAGTTAAAGTCGATTTAAGTCAGAGATTAGAGAGATAAACATATTTTTCTTATGGGCTCAATTATATTAATGCCCACTTTTTGGGAAGTAGCTGAAATCCTTGGAGATGAATGGAGACAGTTAGGTAACTGAACTTTTTGAAGGCCACAATGCTGTCGTACACACAACCAGCCATTAATCACACACCTCTGACAAGAGCTTCACCTCAAGTGAGCGGCTGAGTGAAAAAGCTAAAGTAAAATGCCAAGTTTCAAACCAATGAATGACGATTACATACTGAGAACACTGCAGACTGCTCCGGGAGCTTGTCAGAAACTGTTATCAATGGAAAACGGGTATTTCGTAATAGTCATCATCACAAAGGAACATGAATATAAAAGTGTGTTTTATTGACTCCCAGTGGAAGCTCATCACATGTGTTCTGACCTTCAGTGAGTTCAGTGTGTGGTGCTTCTGTGGGAGAAGCAGGATCTAAACTGTTCTCTGATTCAAACAGTAAGCGCAAAACAATTCAAATTGGAGATGAGTGGTGTGTTCAGGCAGTGAGCCAAGCATTTAGGGAAGAAGGCGAGATGTGAGGACTGTGTATGCGTGTGTGTGTGTGTGTGTGTGTGTGTGTGTGTGTGTGTGTGTGTGTGTGTGTGTGTGTGTGTGTGTGTGTGTGTGTTTGTGTGTTAAATTGGAGAGAAGGGCAAAGTAAGAGCGGGGGGGGGGACACATCATTGTTTGAAGGGTCATGGTATCATGACATGTTCAGAATTGCTCAAGCTCGATCTATATGGAATATGAAGAACCAATATCAATATAGCCAATAAAACATTTCAGATTGTGATATTTTGGCCGTTATGTTTGTTCATTTTAAACTGGCCATGACAAAGAAATGTAGTTTGACACTTAACGGGTTCAACCATAAACTTTATTACAACTAACTATACAACCAATTATAGAGAACGCCTGTGTTATTCCATGCAAATTTGTACTGCAAATTGTTTTTTTCTGTAAAATAAAATATGATGAATAAATATTGATGTATTCAAGGCTCATATTTGCAATTTGTTCTCACCAAGTTTTCCCTTTAGTTTAGAAAGTCTGAACAAGAGTGAAGTGGAGTTGAAAACAAAAGGGGGACTCACACAGGAACCGAATCTAAAGGTGACAGCCAGCGAAGAGAGAGAGTGAAAAGAAAGGTGACAGAGTGAGGAGGACAGGGAGAAGACAAGAGGATATTGGGAGGCCGTGGAAAAGGGGATGAGTAGGTGTTGGGTTAAAGTAATGAAAGAGAAAGGTGAGAGACAGAGGAGGAAGGAAGGTGGGAGGGTGAGAGAGCTGCTGCTGGAAGAGGTGGCAGGGATTTACATATGCTAATTAAACCTCTGTTTGGGTCACTCGCTCATGTCAGGGCTCCCTCCCGTCTGTCCTCGCCTTCCATCTCTTCGTTTGTCTGTCTTTTCTGCACTTCCTCTCTTTCCTCCCATCTTATTTCCACAGCACGAATTTCTGTATTTGATTCTTTTTTATTTGAAAAAAAAACAAAGTACTGCACCCCTCCCCCTCCTCCATCCAGGTCTGTCATTTTCCTATAATCATACGTCGCCTCCACCGCGCCGCTCACTCCTGATCCGTCTCAGCGTCCTCCTCTCCCACTCACTTTTCTGGTTTATCCCCAGTTGCCCTTTTGTGCCTTTTATTCCTTTTCATCTTCTGTCCTTTATCCTCACACTTCTTATGTCTCGCACTGTAATGATGTCAAAACTACTCGACCAATTTTCACCTCATTTTTTCCCCCTGCATCATACAAAGTTTCTGCTTTTTTTCTCCTTGTTTCATGTCTATGTCTTTTGATTTAGTTTTTTGTTTTTTTATCTACACCTTGTTCTTCCCGTCCTCATCTGTGGATCTTTCTCATTTATCTGCCGACACCTTTTCCATCTCGCCAGATACCTGAACACACCTGACCTTTCATTTCACATCACTTTTATTTTCTTTCTCTCGCTGTCTTTTCAATTATCCCCCAAATCTTCCTCATTTTTCTACATTCCCAGAGTTGCTGTTTTTCATCCACATTTTCAGTTTCCTCTTTTCTCTGCCGGACCTCAATGTCCAAATCTCAGAGCTTAGCCAAGTACCAGAATGCCAAAATACCTATTGTACTGACCTACATAAAAACACACACACACATGCAGCCACACACTTACATGCATGAGCACACATACACAGAGATACACACCCACACACAGGCTTACAGATTATTGTGCATGCGTGCAAACACACACACACTCACACACACACACACACCTCTAGCCTCCACGACCCGTTGCTGGTTTGAGAGCCATCTGTTCATTTATTTCAGAGAACAAACACACCTGACAGTACTGAGGAGCTGCTAAGTCCATTTCACTGTTCACTGAGCAGCACAATTGAGTCGACTAGATGGAGGGATAAGCTGGAACAAAAACTTAACGCACCCCGAGGGGAATTGGAGATCGAGGAACCACTGTTCCTGTCCAAAGCCATTTCTCTGAGAATCAGAAAACTGTGTCTCTCAGTCGCCGTCATCTCAACAAGATTCGGCTCTGAGCCACCAGCTCGGCCAGAGTTAATGGGAATTTGGATTTGGTGAGGCTTGAGATATGAAGGACATTAAGTGTGGTTATAACACACAGAGGAGAATATACAGTACGGTATACATGGATTAGAGCAGAAGGAGATTAGTAGACTGCATTAGAAAATAAATGAAGACAAGATCTATCAGTGCAATAAAACGAGGTCCCTGTGTCATTGACAAGTACAATTTCAGCGGTTTGCACTGTCGCCACACAGCAAGAAGGTTCCTGGTTCAAATCCCAGCCTGACCGGGGCCTTTCTGCGTGAAGTTTGCATGATCCACTTCGATTTGAGTGCTTTTTTTCTCCAGTTACTAGTGAATGGCTCTTTTTTTGTATATATGGCCCCTGTGACATGCTTGCTACCTGTGCAGGTACCACGCCCAATGTCAGCTGGGGTGGCTTTTAAAATTAATAAATTATCGACTACTATTATCTGCTACTTTTTGTACCTTTATCTTCTCAACACATGGAATGAAGGCATGTGGAACGTATTCTCTGTGTCACAGTGTCAAACTGAAACACATCTCTTCCCTGAAATGTGAAGTATAAAGGTGTCATGTTTATGGACTGAAAAATAAACCTATGCCAGTATTTTTATTCCAAAAAGTAGCTGGAAAAGCGATTTAACATATTGTATATAAGTTCAAGTGAAAGGGTCGCACATAGAAAGCATAGAAGCAACCTACAATGTATCTCTCAAGCAGTTGTACTATATAACGTTTGTATATAGCTTAATAAATAAATTCTATACTATATTCTGTCCCCACACTGTTTCCCAAAATAAAATCCAAGCTCGACTCTGGAGCTATGGATTTGCAAAGTTGCACCTGTGCAGCACGAGGCACAAAGTGGAACATCGTAGACTCGCGAGTTCCATATTTCTATTTCTGCATCAGTCCTGACACATCAGCTTTTATTGTAGGATATATTCTTACCTGAGGATGATTTCAGCAAGGAGAGGGGCAGGCACGGAGGAAGACAGCAGCCATCGAGAGGAAGAGGAGGAGGGGAAACAGAGAAAGAAAAGACAGCCTTTTATTAGATTATAAAATACTGAGCGCTCCAAATTTCTCTAAAACAATTTCAGTTGTTGGACCGGGCCCCAGCTCTATTTCCAGGCAGCAAATCTCAACTTAAAACCCACATTCAACCGTGAAAAGGTGATTCAATGAAGGTTTCATTTTACACCACGACATCTGTCTGGGCATTACCATGGCAGGATTTACCAAACATCGCAGGGCAAGCGGGCAATAAATGGGTATATGATGAGAATCTATGATGGCCGCATTTACAGGCTTGGGCTGGGAGCGAGTGTGCTCACTGCTTTATGTTCACTGTGATGGGAACAGACCCAATGAGGCAATGTCTTGTTTGAACCAATCTGGGGTGATGAGACACAGGGGCACAGGAATAGACCATAATTGCTCTGTCTGGCTTGTGTCAAAACTGAGCGTGCATGAGTGTGTGTGTGTGTGTGTGTGTGTGTGTGTGTGTGTGGGTGTGTGTCTATATGAGTGTGTGAATGTGTTTGTTTGTTTGTGTGTGAGCGAGACAGATGTGCAGACTACTTTGGAGGATAGAACGAGTCTCATATTGAAAAATAAAGGATAATTTATTTACCCCATTAAAATGTGGAGTGACACAACGAGAGAAGTGTAGGGAGAGAAAAGAGGGAGAGAGAGAGAGAGAGAGAGAGAGAGAGAGAGAGAGAGAGAGAGAGAGAGAGAGAGAGAGAGAGAGAGAGAGAGAGAAACAAAGTGAACGTTTCACAGTCTGAAGTGAGACAAATGGGCTGTATATCCCAACCAGACGTTTACAGTGGACTGAGAAATTCGCCCGCCTCGCCCCTCTCCAGAATATTTACTTGCTTTCTCATCTCCTCAAAATATTTCACACTTAATGTCATTGCGCCCTCTCCCACTCTGCATGCCTCTCTTATTGACTCTCCATTCCAGCCTCTCTTGTGCTTTGGCTTATTTCCCCCCGCCCTCACATTTCTCCTGCCTCTTTCTGTGTGTGTGCTTGTCTGTCTGTTTGTGTGCGTCTGTCACAGTATCTGTATCTGTCTCGTACTCATTCAGATAGTAATTTTAACTTCTAAAAACATCTGGTGTCTCTGTGTTTAGAGTAAGTTTATTTACATTTCCTCAAGGGAACCAGTGTTTATCGATTTTGGCCCCCATGCTTGCATCTGTTAAAAAAACATCTTGTGAGTGACGTGCATTTGTGTCTGTGTGTGTGTTTGTGTGTGAGTGTGTGTGTGTGTATTGTGGATTCCTTATCATTACCATCTCACACGGGCCTCTGCCGGCCAGATATTTTAACAACCCTGTGCTTGTTTGAGCTGATCAAGGCGGAAGAAAGAGAGTGTGTAATGGAGTTTGACTACTGCCTGAGTATGTAAGATAAATAATAATAATAAAATCGAAATAATAATAATAAGTACAAAAACAGATAAATAAATATACAAAACAGCAGCTGATCTAAATATTTTGACTCTTCACCCAACTCACTGCTTTAGCAATGGCCTCAGTCGCACACTCTAACTCACACAAACTGAATGTTAATGAGACTTTTGGGTGGAGAAGCATGTGAATAACTTCCTCATTAATGACTTTCTGGCTTTCAAAAGAGCCGTTTTCAAGCTGATGCGAAGAGTTAAAACGAAATCACAGGCACAGGCATCTCGCTAATTCGTTTAGATTTTTTGTAATTCAAAGCTCCAGTTTCAAAAAGCTCCACATGAAAAAGTTTTTTTAACTTCTCCATCGTGTGCAGCATTCTCAGTCTGGGTGTAATTGACTAAAGGTAAGATTACAAACAGAAAAACAAACGAACGAGAAAGAGCCTAATTACACTTGGCATCATGTTGATAACCTGCTCCTGATTACTTCTGGTTTTGGGAACCTTTCAACTGCTGTTGACCTATCAGGGGGGATTTTGGCCTTTAATGACTTCCTGTGGGAGTTAATGAGAAACGTAACCAATGACAGATAAACAAGAAAAAGCTGAAAGGAATTTTATTGTTCCTGAGGTCATTAAGCGTAATCACAAAGTGCTGTGTTCCGTGTGTGTGTGTGTGTGTGTGTGTGTGTGTGAGACATAAAACGGGCAGGCTGTGCTCTGCGCTGCTCTAAGAAGTCAGAATGAATGCATTCCTTTGATGCAGACAAACACACACACACACACACACACACACACTCGCACAGGCATGCACTTTCCTTTCTGTTCAACATAAGAGACAAACACACACTCACGCACACATACTTGTGAGGAATCTCTGCCGTTACTGCCACTGTGTGAAAGCATGTGTTTTGTGTGTGTGTAGTAGGCAGCGGGTCAGGGGCCTGTGTCAACATCTCCTCGCTCTATACAACTACACCTATGGAACTACATGTCTCCTCTGTTTCCTCTGTCGGTCTAACAACTAGGTCTCTACATGTCTCATTGAAGATGTTTTTACTTTCTAAAGCATTCAACCCACAAAAAAACTAAAGCCATTTTGTTTTAGTTGTACATCCAATGGTAACTAACGGAGCAATATATACCATCATGCATTGCGATGGAAAGACGAGAAGAGAGAGGGCAGTTGGAATAGTCCGAACTGTCGTGCAAATGTGAATAGCAAAAAACCTGAGGCAAACAAGTGTTCATCTATATTTAAACATGGTCAATCGTCACTAAGTGTAAAATAAACATTTCAAATGTATTGTGGGATTTTCCATGGTCCCACATTGTTGTTGTTCATCGTAAACCTACGACAATGACATAATTACCGAAAGTGTTTTGTTCATTTGCTGATGAGCTCACGATTTACAGTAATCCTCTACATAGAAGAGCCTATATGAAGTAGGATTAGTAAGTGAGAGGGGGGGTGTTCGGACACAGACTCTGACATGAGCAGATCCCCTGCTGCTGTGTTGATATTGAGAAAGAGTAAGAAGACAGTGTCGTGAATATTTTACCGTAATTCTGTTTTCTGTAACGATGGAGTGAAATTTGTTGCTATGGCTGCAAGAAACAGAAAAGAAAACAATGACCATAGCTCGTCTGTGTGTGCGTGTGTGTGTGTGTGTGTGTGTGTGTGTGTGTGTTCGTGCACGATGTACTTTAGTGACATTAGTAAAGCTAAATTGCCCGCTGTCACTCAATAAGGGGTTAAAGTGGTCTGTAATTTTGTAAAGGCCTGGACTAAAGGATCTGCCAATGTGTGTATGCTGTTTACGTGGTTGCCTCTGAGTATTTGTTAGTGTGTGAGTGTGTGTGTGTGTGTGTGTGTGTGTGTGTGTGTGTGCGTGTGTGTGTGTGTGTGTGTGTGTGTGTGTGTGTGTGTGTGTGTGTGTGTGTGTGTGTCACTGTGTACATTTGTAAGTGGTCAACAATGCCTTCAAGCAGCTGGGAAAGTGCTTCCATTAAAGCATCCGATGGCTGAGACTGCCATCAACCCAGCCATTGGACTAAGAGAGAGAGAGGGAGAGAGAGGGAGACAGTGTGTGTGTGTGTGTGTGTGTGTGTGCATGTAGGATTTTGTGATCGCGTGCAAAAACTAGTGTGTAATGGAAGCCAGGTGTGTGGCTTTGTAATAGTTGGGGAGGATCCCCTGCTGCTGTAACTCTATTCTGTCTCTCACAGGTCAGTGCGCGCTCACACACACACACACACTAGACAGAGGTGGCCTGTTTCCTTCATTATCACTGTAACTTGACTGACCCTCACACTACATCAGTCAGGGACCTTTGACAAGAGACCACACAACCTTTCAACACCGCACACACACACACTTCAACAGCATATACCATAGGAAACACACAAAACAGACGCTCTCTCTCTCTTTCACACACACACATACACACACACATACACACACACAGCTTTACAGTATTGTATATACTGCCTTTCACTAGAAAAATGCAGCCTTTCTTTTCGTTTCATTCCCTCACACAGCCGTCCTTTCTGTCCTCACACACACCCACACACACACTCACAGAGAAAGACCGATACAGACAGAGGAAGATGCTCAGACTCATTTCCCTCCTCAAATTGTGACCAGAATAACGCAACAGCAGAAAAGAGTCCCAGAAGCCGAGGTGACCACGTTCAGGATATCTCAGTTTTCTATAGCTTCACCTATGAAAGCCTGGCGAGGATTAGAGGCAGCACAAAGAGCTCATAGGTCACTCACACGACTTATTCCTGAAACAGTCCGTCAGTCAGTCTGTCTGCACATTCTCACAGTCACTGCATTTAAGTACGGGAGGGAAAAGAAATGGAGGCAGAAAGCAAACAGAGTACAGAGGAAAAAAACTTGAGAAAAAACTAAAACGCCTGAAGGCATCTCGTCAAAAGTGTGATAGCTGTCATTATCTGCTGTGGAAGATGACTCATCAATCATCGGGACTTTTATCGCTCGTTGTTGTTTCATGAATGTTCCTCCCACAACTCTTTTCATCAAGTCTCTTTCTGCTCCTCTGATAAAGCCTCCCTGCTTCTCTACTTTCTTCTTTCTTCTTTTTGTCTCTTTAATTTGCTTCTATGTCGCCATCGTAATATTAAAATGCAAGACATGGAGTCGCATAACAGAAGAGGGATACCAGAGTCTCACTTCTTACCAGTGCTTCCCAAACCAGGGGTCGGGATCCCCTTGGGTGGGGGGTGGGGGGGGGGTCGCAAGATGATTTCCAGAGATGAGACGCAATTTCAAAACAATGCTTGATTTCATATGTTGGCCATTATGTTTCCGAAAGCTAAACGGTGACTCCTGAGGTGATTATGACAGATCAGCAACCAGATCAGTTCAGGTCACAGCACCACAGGAAACACCAGCAACATGTGCACACCAGCAATTTGTTTTGTGTAGTAGCTCTGACAATTATCCTGGGGTTGCTGGTCTCTCACGGTAATTGTGGGGGTCGGGGGCTGAAAAGTTTGAGAGCTCCTACTTTATACTTTTGTCGGGTGACGCCCAATGCAAAAATGAACAATTGTCCAGTTTTAACAGTTTAAATAGAAAATTGTGCCGTGTGTGGTCCTAACTCACAGCAGCAGGTGAACAAGGCTGCTGCCGCCATGTCTGAAAGGGATGAGCGGTCTCTGCGCTCAGGTCTCCAGCTGAACTGCTGGTTTCCTCTGGCAGAGCGGAGGCCGTTTTAGAGTCTTATTAGCCATTAGAGTGCTGGACCTTGTCTGAGATGAAAGCTCACCAAGATGATTAACAGTTTAAACTCTCATTTAACACACAGCTACAGCCCTGGTCATGACACTCTCTTCATTCTGCCCCCTCTCCCCCGCCTCCTCCTCCTCCTCTCCCACTCCCTCTGAGGCTGAGTAATATTAAGTTCATAGCCCAGCGCCTTAATAGATGTATTAATATAACCAATGGGCTTCTGAGAGCATGAAATCATCTTTGAGCGATGAATTAAAGCCTTATTGATTGTCTGTAAGGTATTCACCACACGGCAGACAATTTGGGGCATGCTTTGCTGATTGACTGATTGCGCCGAGAGAAGGACTGAATAAATGAATGAATGAGAAATTAATGAAAAATGAATGAGCTACTCGAGGCCAAACGCAGCAGGGTTTCCCTGTAAAATCCCAACAGAAGAAGAGATAATCGTTAGACGTGAACGCTGTCTAACTTGTGAAACGAAGAGAGATGACCAGAGATTACGATTTGACCCCAGCGAGAAACTATTTGTTATCGTTTCCTCGCAGTTTTTCTTCAAACTCACAGAAGCAGAAACTAAATGTGTCTGTTCTGAATCCTGCACGACAAACATCGGTCTGTGCCGCGAACACTTAATGACCCTGTTCCAAAAACTAGTTAGTGTCCCTTCTTGCTCACTTAAAAGGTTTTTGGATGCTTTCTGCTTTAATAAATTCACAGAGCTCCACAGATCCATAAATTACCTTCAGAGTTTCAACCCCTGTCAGTTAGTTTGTAAGAATCCATACAGAATTGGCTCAGATCTAGACAATGGGGGGGATCCAGGATTTTGTTTTGTACTTTCTTAAACGTTGTGCAGGGTCTTTAGTGTAATTTTTACCTATTTCCAAAGCAATTGTATTTTTCTTTTTTTGGGGGGAGGCTATTTTGCTTATGCTCAATTAACAGCACACTGTAAGAGTGAAATGGGGAATTACAGGGTGTCAGCAAATTAAAGGATGAATCTTTCCATTTTTAATCTCAACTGAAAAACGTAACATGTATTCAATGCATCCCTCTATGGTGAGAAAAAAAGGGACACTTAAAATGTTCTAGATGTTGATGAACCCAGACTCACACATTGTTTATGCTAAGAGAGACAAAAAAATAGCTTTCCTTTTAAAGAGAAGATAACAAGGGTCCTTTTCTATCTTTTTCAAGGCTGTCACCGTGATAACGAATCCTCCATTGAAACACAACTGTTAACAGACAGAAATAAAAGAATGACGAAGAGCAGAGGAAATGAAGAGGGTTTTAAAAAATATTAAAAAAAAACTGATTCATATTTTTAGGATCCTAAGCTTAACATTACGTGACCAGATCAAACTTATGTTACATGTTGTGATAAAGATAAACAGCCCTTTCTCTAACTTATATATCTACTGACTTATAATTGTATCTTTTTTTGCATTAGTGTCATTCACTGAAACTGTAAAGTCACAATGATCTGAATTGGATAGGAAACAAATCTTATCAGGTGTCGCCCTAACATCACCGACAGAGTGTGTGTTTATTGTTCTATTATTTAAAAGTCAAAAGAACTGGGAGGAATAGAGAAGTCCACTTATTAAAAAAATATATACATGGGAATATAAAGCTGTAGCACTTCATTTAAACAGCAAAATCAATACAATTGTTTTCCCGCCACATTGTCTCTCTGAACTTGTTTGTGTAATGAAAGAATAAAATCTCCCTGATTTAGAAAGAAGTCCCAGTGTGCGGAGACAACCTTGATCTACAGACTGCCGACGTATCGGTTCCTTCACAATAATGGGCTGAATATAGATTCCACCTCCCCCTTCCCTTTCATCCTTCAGATAACAGAGAGACCCCCTCTCTCCTTCCCTCATTCATCAAATTAGCCCCTTCCGTTCCTATTAGTTTCACAAGATAATCACCTGGAGAAAAGTTAGCTGGGTTGGATGTAGGAGGATGTTATTAGGAGGTTGTTTTGTTTTTCTCCTCGACCCTGCACAAACTTGCGCGTATATTTTAATTCACACAACAAATGACATTTTCACATGTATTTCTCACATATTGTCCGCACGCATCTATATACATATAAATACTGATAAAATATATAAGATCTATTCTCATTTGCACGTGGGCGTCCACACTCATCATAATTACTCAAGTCTACTGAAACCTTTCTCCCACCCAACTCCCTCTTGGCTATTGTTCCCATAGCAACACTATAAAGTTTGATTATCGCCAATTTTCCCCTGTTCATCTTTCATTATTATTCATTTCCTTTTCCTCCTACAATGATTTGTGCCTCTCTCGTTCCCTCAGATACGTCTCCGTCCACTTCTAGAATAATTTCACTGTATTTTACTCCAAACAAAGCCGGTTGAAGTGAAGGCTGTCCGGTTGTAAATCTCCGCTGCAAACACACGCACTTATACCGCATGTGTTTACTTCCGTGCCTTCCTGCCTGTCTGGATGTTTGACTGCTGCCTGCCTGTCTGTCTCTTGACCTGACCGTCCACCTGTCTCCCTGCAGGCCCGGCAGAGTGTCTCCCCCCGCGTCCGTCCTGAGTCAGTCCTTCCGCTACACTGCTGGCTCTAGTTAAGCCATTGTTTGAGCATTGCATTAGCACAGGAAGACAATCAAAAACCACTTTCTCTCTGTCAGGAAACCACATGGAACCCACACCAAAAACATTCACTCACACACACACACACACACACACAGTGCGTCCATACCAGCCAGAAGTAGATGGACACAGTGACAAAGCCAGAGTTCATAAACAAAGAGGCCGTTTGTTTGGACAACTGGGTCGAAAAGATGGAGAGCCAATAAAGTGCCTTGGCTCCAGAGGAGGTGAGGTCCAAGGTCAAGTGTTTTAGTATTTTTTCAGTGTGTGTGTGTCTCTGCATGTGTGTGTGTTCATCAGCTGTGACGGTGGTCTTTAAGTAGCCATTCACTCCACACAATAACCTCTGCCTCCCCCTGCTCCTTTTCATTTGATGGCTAAACACATGCACAAATATGTTGAAGTCCAAAAAACACACAATGACACTCAAACGGTGCACACACTCAAATTATATGAAGTACTCTTTTTTGTACAGAAAAATCACAAAGACTCATTTAGTCCATGCAGAAGCAAAGAAATGAGCTGAAATGAAAAGACAAACTTTAAAATGTGTTGTTTTAGACAAACGTCCATGTTAATGTGACAGTTAAGAAAATTAAGAAAAGCCTAGAAAGGTTTTATCTCTTTTTTCCCTCCAGCTTTTTTCAGAGAACGTTTTTTCTGTGTTACAGCTCAATAGTGAAATAACATGTTCTCAACAAAAAAATTTTTTTAAATCATTGCATAGATACAAATTGTATAAGCAGCCGTTCATTGAAATGTAAAAAGTGTATCTGGAGTATGGAACATGTTGCCATGTTATAATCTCTCTGACAACTTGATGGGCCACAGACCATGAGACCAGATGACATTATCCACAGCAATGCTGACTTCCATATCTGCATTGGACGACCATTGTCTTTTACACCTGTCTCTGTAGATTATGTACAAGGGTGTCTTTTCAATAATGACCTAGAAAGTGGCAGCCAGCCCCAGATCCACAATGAATCCATACAAAGAAAGAAGAGGAGAAACAAATGAAATAGAAGGAGGGAGTGGAAGCAGGTATCAGACATCAAGAGGAGATATCCAGACGGGAGATAAAAAAAAATCCATAGGTGTGTCGAAGCTAAACACGTTATGTGAGGCTGGGTTTGTCTTAGTGGTATTCCCAATAGTGTCTCAGATTTCAAATAAATTCAAGTTCAGAATAAAAAACAAAGAGTTAATGAGTTCTGATTCAGAACGGGGCGGGGCACACAACACAAATGACAAGGTATCTTGGATCACCATGGCGGTATGCTGTGTCTCTCAGTGTGAGGGAGAGAGCGGAGACGTTCGGGGGGGCAGTTGGAGAAGTTTAAACAAAGACAAAACTGCAGGGAGGAGGAACGGAGCGAGGAGGAGGAGGAGGAGGAGGAGGTGAGAGAAGCGAGGGGGCAAAGCAAAGAGACAAGGTGCCGAGCGAGGGGAAGAGGAGGCAGGAGCGTGATGTTTGAAGACGGGCAGCGTCCCCCGGTGACTCCTGCTCCCGCTCCCCCTCCGTCTCCGCCGCCAGATTAAACGAGGGTGGAACAGAGCGATGGGAGAGCGGGGGCGGAGGGGGCGAGGGCGGGAGGAGGTGGCAAGCAGGCCTGGCACCCTGCTGTGACCCCATCAATCACCACGCGCAGAGACACACGCACACACACTCAGACGCACGCACACGAGGAGGTATGCCCACACACACACACACCGTTAATGAGCTATTTACACAGAGGGTTGTTTGTGCACATCCACACACACAAACGCGCAGACGCTCACAGGGGAGCACGCACAGCAAGGTGCACTCCAAACCAGGGGAGGAAATAAAAATCAAAAGCAAAAAATAAACCTCCATCCAGACTTCAAGTTCTTGTGTGAGATCTGTATGTGGGCTGCAAATATAATCAAATGATATGCAACTAGGCTGCAGCTATCTTCTTTGAACGTACAAACAAATGCCTCCACCCTCACACACACACACACACACACACACACACACACAATTATCCTCATACCAGGACATTTGTTTTGTGTACATACACCAAACTTTTTCCGGATGTGTTTGACAGACATACAGTAAAATAGAGTGAAATCATCCTCCGTCCTCCACCTGTTCTGAGCTCCATTTGTGTAATTGGGGAGCAGCTGGCTGATGAGTGTACTGTACGCACACACACACACACACACACACACACACACACACACACACACACACACACACACACACTCACAGGCTATTCCCAATCCTCAGTGCTGACTCTGAAATAATAGCCTAAGAGCTGTTAAGTGCAACAGTATGCTAATCTCTATCTACCATTTACTGTATGTCTCCATCTCTTCGTTCCATTCATTGAAAACTCATTTGCTTGATGAGTCTTCATTCTGTACTGTGCTCACTGCTGGAACACTATCAGTGATTACAATAGAATTAATATCGTCCCACAGAGTAATGTGATTAGCTATGAATGCAATGCAGTGCATGTATGCCTGCTTTTATTCTCTCTATGTGAGAGTAAGTCACACACACACACACACACACACACACACACAGGAGCTGATTTAGAAAGTTAACAATTTAATGGATTCACGTCCTTTATGATTATATTTAGAAATTTTGATTTTTATTTCTCAAAGCCCATCTGCAAATAAAATTTTAATTTGGTGCCTGTTTATATGTAAAATAAGAATGACACTGCGGAGGCTGGGTTGTTAAAGTTGACTATTTAATGAATTAACTTTAACTCTCATTAGGATCAAAGTGATAAAGAGTTTGTTTTTTTATATACTTTAACGCCCACCTGGAGATAAATATGTATTATTTATGCATCTATATATGTAAAGTAGTTAGGGCGTGCATAATTTTAGATTTAACCATTTAAGGTATTTATCTTAAGTCTCATTAAGGTTATATTAATACAATTGTTTTTTATCTTTTGACGCCCATTTGTGGATAACAAAGCTATGCATGTATATTGTACCTATTAAAGCAATATATGGTATGCATGCAGACAAACCCATTCACACACACATTCAGGTGCATGCATTAACATTGACAAACAAGCCAAAACGTATGAACATCAATTTGAACACACACACACTCACACATACTTGGTGGTGTTCAATAACGACATTTAAATGATTTTGATGAAGTGGAAATGAGCTCAGGTCTTGTGCACCTTCAATGATGCACGTCCAGTTAATAACAAACTTTACTGAGTATTACAGCAGCGTATTATGAGAAGGTCAGTTGGGCGAACAAAGGAGGTTCAACCACATTAAACAGCAACAAATCCCCCCCCCCACCCCCGAGCGCCGGGCTGCGGCTGTGTTGTCACACTCATTAAAACATTGTTATCTTGTAATCATGTTGTTCCACGCACAGAAAAACGTCCACGCCCTTAAAGCATTGAACAAATGTTGTAAAAAAAACTCATTCATCACCGACAATGTCAGAGCTTCTGCAAAACAACATATGTGTCAGCCTACACAAACTGTAACACAAAGAGGCTAGGAGGAAGGAATGGAAAACAAGGATTTTTAAGAGAAACTTCGAGACGGATATTTACTGAGGCACCGAGAGAGAAAGAATGCTCCACATAACTTTCCAACACATAGAGGCTGACTTTGACAAATGACTGTTCTAAAACCAGGACAGAGGTTTGAGCCCAAACACAGATGGACAAACCCGCTGTGTCTGTGTGTGTCACAGACAGAGAGAGAGAGAGAGAGGAATGATTTCAACCGGGATAAAAACTGAAGCATCCAGTCAGCAAAATGACAAACCAATCTACTGGTGCTGCTTTGAAAAGCTGACAAGACCACACACACGCACAAACACACACACACACACGCACACACACACACACACACACAACCACACACACACACACATAGATGCAAACACACAATTCAATACTTCCGGCTTTCCAGTTGTTACTGATCTATATCGTGTGAATGTGTTTGCATTTCCTGCAGAAATCACGGCTCTAATATAATTAGGATAGGTAGGATTTACCAGTAGAATAAAATATCAGTTGCACAAACATAAAATATTTCCAATGCCAAATGTCAAAAAAGGGAAATAGTTAAATCACAGAAGGTGGCAGCAGACAAAGTATTAAATACCCTTCGGATTTAAAACTTAATGTAATAAACCTTGTGTACATGTTTGCTGATGTTTCTTTAGTTTTTTTATGTTAGGCAAAGAGCAAGTCGTGGGTGAAAATAATATAAACCCTGAAAAGCTTTGAGAGCACTGTGCTTCAGGAGAGTTGAAAGCCTTAATGGACACTCACAATCTCAAGGTGACTAACAGACAGACAAGGAGCGGCAGAGCGAGAGCGAGAGAGAGGAAGAATGAGAGAGAGAGAGAGAGAGAGAGAGAGAGCGAGAGAGAGAGTCAACAACAAGACAAACATAAAAAAGAAGGAGAGAGAGAGAGAGAGAGGGCTACTCAAAGAGAGAGTGGTGGAGAGACAGAGACGATTAACAGGAGACACTAAATAATGTAAACGACTTGAGCGTCTGACTGGGAAAGTGCATCTCAATCCCATAATTGTCACGTCAGCCGCCCTTGTTGTCACAGCGACGCACAGTGACGTGTGTTGAACTTTTCCACAGGACCACTGTGGGGCTGTGCTCTCTGTTGGGTCTGTCGGTATTTCCACATGAATCAATGAGAATACATCTGAGTAGAGAAAGAGAGATAATCCATTCAAATACATGATCTGCGTTCACCTCCGGGCAATCAAGGGAGTTTATGATTGAAGTCTATTACATGTCGCCAATAACACTGCATCAACAACACATACTATTCTAAAGCTGCGGTTTTATATCAACGCATTCCACACGCAGTCAGCACAGGAAAGGTCAGACACAGAACACAGGCGGGTGCTTGTGTAGCGCAAACAGGAAGTAGGTGTCAAAATAATATATCACTGATTTGAATTCTCAATTGGACTCTGCTGGTCTGTGGGAACATATTTAATGTTTTACATTATTTTCTCCTGACTGGGAGAACATAAGAGCTTTCCTTCAAGGTCACAGCTTTAATTTGTTTATCTGATATTTCTTGTGACCTCTATCTATTTAGATTTTTTAATTATTCTAAAGTAATTAAATTATTCTTTTGTTTAGCTTCAGATAATTGATGATTATTTGACATTTAACCCTTTTTTCGTTGATTGTATAAGTCCGTCTTGTGAAGTGTGGCATGTGTCATCATGAAATCATTCCGTTTCAAAATTTGGAGACTTCATTATTACCATGTTTGTAAGAAACTAAATAATAGGTTATGTTATTACTTAACTTAAATTAGTATAATGGATTAAACTTGGTTGGTTTGCCTAAAACAATTTTGAGGTCACTGAGTGTATCACTTATTCCATTTATATCCAACTTACAACATAAAAGGCTGAGGGAGAAAATTCCTGAGTTGGTTGCTGATTTCAACGCATCAAGAATGAATGTAGTGACCAATCTCGTGCGATATTCTGTGTCACCATGTTGTTGTTCCTGCCACGTTCACCTTATGTTTTGTTGAAAAGTAACAGCAGTGTGACTAAGAGGCGAGAAGGAGTAGAAACTACAGATAGTTTTGTTATGTCCTGGACACACAGGAGGTCTCAGGCAGTGCGACCCAAATGTCTGAATGCCTCGAGGGACATTGTAACAGTCCTTTCCCCAGCTGGATGAGAGTGTGCACAGGGAAGTGTACAAGTGTAAACTGCACAACAGGAAATCAGCTAATAGCTACATTTAGAAATACTCAAATAATGTGTTATAATTAGGGCTGTGAAATGATTAAACATTTTAATCAAATTAATTACAGGTTTCTATGGATTAATCAGGATTAATCACATTACCAATTTTCTCGGTATATTTTGTGAGAACAAAAAAGATTCATGACAACAGACAGATATATACATTTAACATGTTTTCTCTTTTCTATTCCATATTGAACATTCATCCTAAACAGAATTTGGGCTTCTTAGCCATTGTATGGGTTAATAAAACTTTTTTCTTTTCTTTTTAAATCAAACAGAAATTATTTAGGCTTCTTAGCCATTGTTTTTATAGTATGGTTGAACATTTTTCTATTTTTTGTCAAACAACCATTCATCACACCATGGCACAATCTAATGCCTCTAAAGACCCTCTTAGCTAGTCTTTCTTCAGCCAGTTGGTGAGGTAAACTAACTTCACATTCTCTGACAGTAAAGCTGACCGCTTCTTTTGCACAATGTGTCCTGTGAGTGAAGCTGGTTTGGCGGATTCCACTTGAACGCCCCTCGCGGACCGACACATGCTCCGTGTTGAGGTGGAACTTTAAGCGGCTTTGCTCCGGTGAAACAATAACGTCTTCCCGCAGAGTGTGAATATCACCTTGGTTTTATTGAATGTTCCATCTTTGTTTTTTGGGAGCATGATCTTCCCAGAAGGTGATGTTTGTTTGTTTGAGTAGCAGCGGCCGTCTGAGTGCATTAGAGCGGTGACTAGTGCAGAGTGGGCGGAAATGTGGGTAAATTGGAAGATCCTTCTGCGCATGCGTTAAATACGTTAAAAAAATTAACTAATTAATCCTGTAATTTAATCATAACGCGTTAACGCGTTATTTTTCACAGCTCTAGTTATAATATGCAAGGTAATGCGTCTAAAATAATATAATATAAGCAGTTCTTTTAAAATCCTCGAACTCTCCACAATCAACACTAGAAACCTTCTCTCAGAGGTGGAAATAACACCGGAAGATTTTATAGAGTGTGTGCATGGGTGTGAAGGAGGTGATTGAAGAAAGGGAATCTGTTTGAGTGTGTGCGCATGTGTGTGTGTGTGTGTGTGTGAATTAGACAGAGAAAAGCATAGAGGGAGACAGAAAGAGAGCAGGTTAGAGAGATCAAAAAAAAATGTGTGCGATCAAAGAGCGAAGCAAATGATGCAGAAAAATGGAAAAGTGAGACATAGGTATAGGTTGAGTGTGATTCCGTGATAGAATACATAGTTACTGGGACAAAAGAATAGAACAAATAACAAAGGGAGAGGTCAAAACAAGAAAGAGATGTAGGTCAGACCAAACCAATAAAGTATTTTGAAATTAATTGCGTTGACAGCAAAGGGTGAAGAGATGAGGGAGAGAGGCATAAGAGAGGGAGACTGAGGGAGGAGGAGGAGAAGAGAGATAGAGACAGAGACATAGGTCTTTCCAGGGGCAGCCAGCATGCAGTCGAAGCCCCAAGGTAGATGAAGGGCCAAGACCTTTATGAAAGGGCCTGTTGTCACGCTCAGGACACACACACACACACACACCCCACACACACACACAAACACACACACGCACACACAACCTGAACCTTCTAGACATTAAGTGAAGGTGCTGTAAGGTCTCAAAGGCCCTGGGCTCGAAAGTTCATGTAATCCGCCTTGAACCATGTGCATGTGTTTGCATGGGGGGTGATCATTCTCCATTTCAACGGCTGTATCAATAATTCAAACGTTGTCAATGCACCACAGTGCAAACCATACTTGAGTCAAGTCACACAGTAAGCACTGCTTTACCTGGATTTGGAGTTTTAATTGGATGAGGAAGACGCCTGAGTTTCCAGTTAGAATCTGCAGCCACGGATTTGAGACAATTAGCTTTCTTGGCAAATTAAATTCCAGCGGCTGAAGTGAGCTCGAAAAAAACATTTCAGTGATTCATCCTTTTCGCAGCAGAAACTGAAATATACAAGATATTTCTCCACTTTCTTTCCTTCACCATGTCCATGGGATGTTTTTCTGGAGAGTTGAGAGGTGGAGTCGACCTCTTCAAAACAACGTCTCCCTCTCATTAACAATGAAACACATCTGACACCTGACACCACCGAGGGCTGAGGAACGCTGTCAGCGCTCCTATAGACACGGACGCTAAAAGGTCAACATGGTCCAAGCTAAAGCTGAAAAGCAATTTGCTTGATGATGTCACTGATGCTGTATCTCAAATGGGTTTCTGTGTTGTGAACTGACACCAAGCATCAGCACGACTGATGATGAATTATGCAGCAGCGCTAAATCATTAAAAAAAAAGAACATAATGGAATTAACTTAGCTTCAAGTATACACTTTTACCATTTAGACATGATATTTGAACTTGTTTTTCCAATGGGACATATTGAATGCTGGGATTTTTCACACACTTTTTGGTGATGGTAATTGACCCCCTGTCACGTAATTGACACGAGCCCACTTCCAATCTATTACTATTGATCCTCTTGACTTCAGCCACTGTATTAACGGTGCTTTATCTCCCACACAGTTTTTCCTATAACTCCAAAAAATAATGGAGACTTGGCACTTCAACGCAATATCCAGAAACATTTGATATGAAATTGAATATGCTGAAGCTCGAGGCCTTACCAACGGAAAGTTAATAAAACAAATTATTGTGGTCAGGACTTTTTCATAATCAAGGGCTGTTCATTAAAGTGTCAGTGCCCAGGAGTGGAGAGAACTCAGACAATAACAGATTGTGTTTAAACATTTCCAGTGATAGTAGCAGAAGGTGAGATACAGCCGAGAGGGATAGTAGCTGGTGAAGAGGTGAGCTGCTCCTGTGGCCCTGCACCAACACAGAGTTCACTGAAGGAGCTGCATCCTCACATAAATAGTCGATAACCGACACTTTGCTTTTGTGAGACGTCACTTCGCTCGTGTGCAGCCACACGGCACCGAGGGACTGGGCTGTGTTTGACTGCTATTCAGAGAGGTCTAAAAGCTAGTGGAGGTGACACCACTGGTCCTTGTACCTCTAAATATTACATCAGCCCAGCCCCTTGGGGCAAACATCTCAGGGAGTCCTTTAGCAGTGCTATTTGGGTCTCTCTGTCTCATCCATCCCGTACCTGCTATTTCCACCACTCGCACAAATGTCTCCCTCACCTTGCTCCGGTGTCGCTTTATCCCAACAATCTCAGTCTTCCCATTTCCCGAGCGCTGAACAGGGCTCCAGTAAACGTGTGTGTTCACTTAGTTCAGGCTTTTAGGCTTCTAGCAGTTTATCATGTGTAGAGAAGTCAGATCACTTAGCGGAAAAGGTTTTTGACTAAATGCAAACTCCTTGGGAACAAAAAGGGGGGGGTTGGTTCGTTCCTCTTTGAATTACCTGCTAACAGTCTCTGACTGTGTCGCCAATATATCAAGTTGTTTTTGTGAGCACATCAAGGCAATAGCTATATTCTAAAGGCTTTCTAGCAACATCAGAGAACTTATTCTTAGGATATTTTTCTGCAGCTATTCACTGCACTCTTCTCCTAAACCTTCTGAATATATTTCCAATATCAACCCTTTAATAATTTATAAATAAATACAGAAAGCAGTATCTTTTTTTTTCCATGTTGGGGAGAGGGCAAAACGTTCCACTTTACTGTGTCTCTACTGAAACCACAGCTGATTTAGTTTCCTGTGTGCCTGACCCATTACGAGCAGTGGTCCCAGTCAGTTTATTGTCTGACCACTGCAGATAATGATACCTGCGAGCGAGCCCACGCACGGACTTACAGCGCGACCACATTCAATTATTGTGCTTTCTGTTGGACCACAGCAACTTACTTAGGATTGTTGTTGTACCACACGTTTCATTATCCTACCAATCAAGTCCACAGTGTTAAAGTGAGCATGTGGGTAAAAAGATGTGATATATAAATGAGGGTTTTTCCAGAGACATCTCATTAGCAAATGTGCCATTTTATATCTCACTGTAATTAACAAGCGCTACGCACTTTGTGTTGTTGCGTAAGTAAAACAACTAATGAGCCGAACAAAGCAAACCATGAGGAATAATAGGATTTAAAAATCTGTTTCCGAGATTGATTTTAGCATACAATGTAATTACAAATCCTGATAACATAGATAGATATCAGTAATGAAGACTTACAATGGCACTAAGTCAACAACACCATTGTAGAACCACCATTACATCCACAGTCCAGCTAATAGCAGCTGCTGTGCGATCACACAGAAAAACCATTTACCACAACATAGCACCCATCAAAGAGCAAATGCAGAAGGCGGTATTAACAGAAGTGGGAAAAAGTGTGTCCTTTCATCAGGTTTCAAAAAAACTGCTCTGGCTTAGGCAAAGAGAGGTTTTGTTTATTTGAGAAGGGGGGAAAAAATTGTGTTTTTGTAAAACAAACACACACACTGACTTCAAACACAGTTCTGGCCTGCTCCACGTGGCAGCAGGCCCAACTTGACGAGAGCTGCAGCCAGTGTAAAGTCCAAAAATACCCCGTTCATCGATAACTCGGCTCAGTGCGAGCTGTGAATGGGACCTCAGTGTTCAGCCGGCCGACCCGGAGTCTGCAGCCGGCTGTCGTCCCTGCAGCTCAGCTCGAATGGACGGTAACGACATCTACTGTATGACCACACCGGATAATGAGCACATTCATACCACTGCTGTGATAGCTGAAACCACGGTTCTCTAATTGGGCTTTCAATGGGTCGCACTGAAACACAAGTCAGCATACAAAGAAGCCTGGGTGAAAAAAAACTTGGTGTTTTTTAAGTAGAAAGGTCACAGTTAAAAAATACCCAAATTGGAAGTAAAACGTCTCCACGTAACAGGAGCTTGATGTTATCATTGGAGACCACACTGTATCTGACCACACTGAATAATGGCACCTCATGCCCCGCCGGAGAATAATAAAGGCACGGGTGTGCAAACGGTCATAATTGGCCTCAAAGCAATCAACCCCAATTACCTAGCACCATAATTGGCATCTGAGCAATCAACAAGGCAGCTACCATTACGTCTGAGCAGGCACCAGCATGCCCATGACACTGCTTATCTACGCAGTTTATCTGCTGGGTAAGTCGCAGCTGGAACTGGGATGAATGCTTAAGAGCAGCTGTTATTAATAATGTAATGCACCCGGTGCTCTGCTTGGTATTGTATTAAGTATCCTCTGTGGTGATTAAGACTGTACTTTGGTTCATTAAAACATTGTTAAATAAAAATAATTGAACAATTCAAGATGTCAGTAAATAGTTCAGTGTAAATGTGATGGAACATCTTAGAGCTACAACAACTAAATCAAACAAATGCAATGACTGCATGTAAACTGATATTAAACTCTACCTCCATCCCCCTCAAAGGTTCAGTTCAAATGTGCTTTATTTGCATTTCTCACACAGACACCACTGTCTGCTAACTAATCACAAAACGTCCACTGGGACACGTCTGCCCCTGGAGTAGCACCAGGGCAGCCTTGCTCTCCGCCAACCTCCCTACACAACTGAAACACTTTATCTTCAACATGTGCACAGTTTAACACAATCCCAAAACAGAGCACTACAAAATATATGACCTCTGTGAAATTTTTGTCAGAGAGAGATATTAAATCACCACCTGTCATAAAGCAAACCTTCTGATGTTAGCTGACAGGCATGGATGGAAGGTGAAATACTAAAATATACAAATGCAGCATTTGTGTGTAAATTCACTGTGAACTGAGTGAACCCCTGTTTGGCTTGAATGGTTCCCTTTATTGGATAATTTGATATTTCATTGGATAATGTATTCATGTGCAGTATCTATATACACATTATATCTTCACTCTACCCATATTTTCAGCTTTCCCATTCTGTTCTGTCCTTGTGTCTTTCACACTGACACACACATCATGTCACTCAGGAGCGACGCTGCATTAAACCTGACAGAGTCTATAAAGCTCATTTTCTGCTCCGAGCTTCATTTGAAGACGGATGTTTATGAGGTGGTAAACAGAAAACTGTGTTTGCTCACAGAAGAGATTAACTCTCACTACAATCCTTCCTTCAAGGGGTTTTCCTGCATCGAGAAATGTGAGGCCGGCCGCCTCCGTCCAATTTCGTGCCACCTCCGCCTCCCAACAACAATCTAGTAATTGTTTGCACGGAAAACATTACAGTGGAGACCGGATATAGTGATCAACTGTTTATATGGATAGAAGCTTGGGAATCGTATTTGTGTCATAATTGGTCATAAAGTTTATAAAAACAATTTGTACAGACTCTGACAGTAATTCACTGCTCCCCTCTGTGTATCTGTTATTCACCATCTCGTGCGACTCTCCAAACATTATCTAAAATTCACAACTTCTATTCTGTTTACCCAGTCTGAGATTACACAATTTGTCTCAGTGTGTGTGTCAGCGACAGCGTAAGAGAAAGAGAGCGAGCAGAGTCAGGGCGAGCTGAATTAAACAACAAATGCATGAAAAATCATACTCAAAAAATTACAAAAATGTATCGATCATGTTGTTTTGATCCGTTTTGATATTGTGGTTGTCATCAAAAAAAGAAGTTCAGGGACTATCATACCGAAGCTACGTAATTCAGTTATAGAAATCAACTGCTTATGACAATATTCACCTTTAGCAGTTTCCCTTTTATTAGAAAAAATGTAATATGTTGTTTAGTAAGGTTGTTGGAGTGTAGTCTCAGTTCAATCCTATATTAATCACTGGCGTCCTTTTTAATCCTCATATCATCTTTTTTTCTGAGTCTGTTTTGGGCTCCACCCTCTGACCTCTCTTCCTGCCAGCTGACCCCTCAGTCTTCAGGGAGTGTCAACAACCTCCGACTCCCAAATCCCTGTGAAAGTTCAGAACTAGAACACCCAGATAGAGGTTCCTAAGCAGTGGGTGAAAACACCCAGACCAATCAGGAAATCCCAATTCCCTTCCGAATTAAATATTCAGGTAATCAAGAGATGATATATAATTAACTTCTTTCTTCCTCAAAAGTAAAAAACCTCAACTTTCAGACTCTCAAAACAACTCTCAGCTTCTCTGCCTACATTTTTCATTGCGCGCTCAGTCTTCAAAGTGGGATCATAGATCTTCTGCTTTAAGCTTCTCCTCTCTTCTCTAATTGTACAGTGGTTTGGAAGATCTTTGATGTTTGTCTCAGGGAGAATTTGCAGAAGCCTCAAACCACCAGACAACAGAAAAGACAGAGGCAGTAATTTACTGAGAATTATTTCTTCACTGTCAAGAGAGACGGAGAGAGGAGAAGAGGAAATCGAAAAAAATTGCAGGGCATTTAGCAGTTTTCCGTGAATTATCTTAATTATAAAACTTAGGGAATTATTATTATTCCAAAGTAATTTGCTTACGTGCTCTAAATCAGCACACACAATTTCTTATTGTTTTTATGATGTGGCTTGCCAACGGTGAATTTCCCCATAATTGGTGAAGATGATATATTGTTGACAATATAATTATTCACATTTATTTTGACCACTTTTATCGCATTTTACTGAAATATAATTTCTAAAATTGTTGGGTGTAAATGCTCTTTGAGATCTGACAGATTTGAAAATTAATAAGATTTACCTGCATTTTTTCTGTTTCTTTTATTGAGCAGGATTAAACAAAATAACAGGATGGATTACCACGTAACTTGGTGTGAGGAGAGAACCCATCCCAGTGTTGGTAAAGAAAATATGACCTATACTTATGATATTTACCAGTTATTACAAGTTGATGCAGATCCAAATATTCCATTAAAATAAAATGTGGTTAAAATGTAAAAATACGGAGTTATGCACCCAGCCCTTGTGGTTTCATAACACTAAAGTTGTAAGAAAAATACAAGTAATTATTCAATAGACATTAAACTCAATTCATTCAAGATGCAGTTGCCTTTAACTGCCTATGACCCTGCATGGTGTTCTATTATGCAACTAAAACACACAGCTCAGAAAACTCCCAGCGACCACTGAAGAAACAGTATGAATGAAAAGTCGAGACAGCCCTTGTGTCTGTGTCAGTGAAGATCTCACGGCTGATGTAAATCTCAGCAAGAGATGAGGCGAGAATTACTCTATTGTTGGATTTGTGTTAAAAAAAGCATTTGATCTGCTGTAAAACTGGGATAAGAACAGATCTGTTGCATTTTCAGGTGGCACGGCAGTATTCTCTTCCTTTTTTTTTAAAAACAAACTCCACCAGCGTTCTTTTCTCTGCTTCGCTTTTCCTATTGTTCTATTATTCACTCTCTTGTCCGCTTCTGCTGTGTACACCCTCTCTCCTGCCGTATCCCTCAGTCTGCAGCTGTATTCCCACGAGCCTGTTCACATACAGTACGTCTCATTTAGTTTGTGTTTCTCCTTCCTCTCCTGTTGTTGCACAAGTGCCTCAGTCATACCGCACCGAACTCTGAAACTGTGGAATCAACAGCAGCAAAGAGCAGATACTTTAGTTTCCCATTTTTTTTCTGTTGTTACTGGCTCACAGTTACATGGATGAAAACGCTGGATGTAATTCTACCAGCACTTCCCGAACCACCACCCTGAAGCAATAAAACTGTATCTGGAGCCGGCATCTATTAAAACTGTGTAAGGACATACACTGGGAACAGACTTATTTGGGTTGTCTTTGTTTGCTTATTAAAAACGATATACTAGCAAACTGCGGCGTTAACTTATTTTCCTCATGAAATTTATTTGATAACACTTTCTATTCGGTATCTGTGCAACAACTACACAGTCCCAGAGGAGTATGACAAACTAACACAAATTAAAGTTGAGATACTGGCTTTTTTTAATGGTTTCTGGAGGCTGTGGCTCGGCAGGCTGGGTGGGTTGTCCACTAATTTGAAGGTTAGTGGTTTGGTTCCTGGCTATTCCAGTCAGCATGTTGACAGTCTGCTGTGTGAATGAGATGAGGGAAAGGTGCATCAATTTACTTATTCCGATAAATATCCCTTTTAGAAGTTTAAAGCTCCTAGGTGATGGTTGTGGTTTTAAACTTCTTTATGGGCAGAAAACGCCTGTGTTATACCTCCTCACTGTGCTTGTACAAGGCTAAAATGTCAATATATAGGTAATATATAGGTATACAAAAATATATATCGATATATATATATATTGTACTTTTGTTCTATTGGTGAAAATGATTTTGCGAAAACATATTGATATTGCTTTATTACCAAGTCCTACTTTCAACCTTGTCCCCAAAGGAGTTTGAATGGTTTGAAAATAAGAATCACTTTAAAGTATAACTTGATACAGATAAAACACGTAAAAGTTTTCATTAAAATATGGTCAGACTGAAATCCAATCTGTGGTCAAGTGGTCAAATCTTTAACAGCCTAAGTTAAACATTAGGTCACAGTCAGATGAGTCGGTTTTTAAAATGAAAATGTTAGGCAAAAAATTCATTTGGAACGGCTGGGAACAGATAATGTGCAGATTCTTCACACCGGTCGACCGTGCACTTCATCAAAGACCCCCCCCCGTTCCCAGGAGAGCGTGAACCGAGCCAAAACCTAATGCTGAGCTGCAGGAAGATTTCAACACTGTGTCCGACAGCGTGGCCCCGGTCATCGGAGAGGTCACAGAGAAACTCAATTCAGTGTGACTGCAACGACCGAGTTCTCCGGAAAATTACAAAGTTTGGGGGATGTTGTGAAATGATTGTTCCATGACTTTGTTTCCACTGTGAATTGTTTACACAAAAGTGAAGTGTACTGAACGGTCCCTGGCTCCTATTGTCTCAGATGTTACAGCAGCCCTGTTTGTTGATATGATGAACTGTGCGCTGCAGAATTCAAACCAACAAAATAGGGGGCATGTACGTTACAAAGATTAGAGTCTATAAAATTGTAATCAACAATGGGACCAATGAGATATTTTTAATACAGCCTAATCAACAAAACAAAATACACTTCTGAACGTGTACCCTCACTGAGGTCTTCTAAAATCGAACAAGGTCACCTAATTGGCTTCAATAGGCGTTAAAAAGCTTGTTAGACCTGAATCAGCCCGCTTGTCGTCTGTGTGGAGTGAATCTGCAGCACACAGCCGAACGTTCAAGGGACTCGAGTGAAGCTCCGACAAAAACATCTCTAACAAAGACATTTAATTAGCTTCGCATTGGAGAAAAATGATACAAACACAAATTAAAACCGCGAGGAAATAATGAAGGGCATAAACATCAAGATAAAGGCCTGTGTGTCGCTTACATTTATGTTTGTGCGGAGAGGAAAAGCTCAAGGGAGCGCTTGTTCAACCAAATACTTTCTCCTCCCCTCCTTGGTAATTTTCAATCATTCATTTTTAAAGCCTTTTTTTTACATCACAACTTTGTCTTGCATAATTCTTCCAGTGTTGATGTGTTAACCTGTTTCTATCTTAATCCCTTCCTCTATACAGTCTCTGTGTGTGTGTGTGTGTGTGTGTGTGTGTGTGTGTGTGTGTGTGTGTGTGTGTGTGTGTGTGTGTGTGTGTGTGTGTGTGTGTGTGTGTGTGTGTGTGTCTGTGTGATGAATTGATCTATCAATTTGGCCAGCTGTTTTTGAAGTCCTCATTCTACAAGGGTGAATGTGTGTACGTGAGTTTGTGTAAGTGTGTGTGTGGTTGAGGTGAAGCCCTTATATTGGGATATTGCCAGGACGGGGAGGAATGACTAACAGTACTAATAAACTGGATTAATAATTAAAAAAAAATGTGCAACACCCCAAAGTAGCAGAAATAAAAGAACATTTTGTGCATTTGTGGACCACTGTACCTGCTTTGTTTTAAGATGACATAGAATGTGTTAAAATATATAAGGAACTCTCCAAATAGTAATGTAGGACAAAAATATTTACAGTAAATGAAAATAAATGTATTTACTGGAAGGTAACTGTTGCCCAGAAAAAAAGGTAATCTTGATGACAGATGTGATTCGGTGGACTGAAAGAAAAACTGACTACATTAGAGGAACAGACAGCGGAAGAAAGAGATGAATCATAAAACCCAGAGAAAATATTGAAATGTCTAAAATATTTAAAGTGATGTTGAGTCAGTGAAGCCAAAAGCTGTAGAGAAGTCAGAGCTCACCACGAGCAGCACAGATGACAGCTGATTATTTATTGTCCATGAGTCGGCGTGTGCACGTTTATTCACTGCTGCGCCTCTATTGTACGTATGTCTGTGTGTGTGTGTGTGTGTGTGTGTGTGTGGTGTGTGTGTGTGTGTGTGTGTGTGTGTTGCATTCACAACTTGATGATCTGCATTTCTTCTGGTTGGTGAATCATTTCCCCTCCAGTAAGTGGAACGATCTCCAGAAAACAGCACATTTCAATTAAATTATAGTCAAGACCCTTCACATCCATGGAAAGCAAACATTCCCCCTGCCAAGGCAACGAAACTCGACGGAAACACCGTCAGATACAAGACACATTAACTCAGCTCCTCTGAGATAGAGGGGGGGAATAAAATATTTCAGGCAATTACAGTGGGCAGAATTTGTAGTCTGGAGCCAGATATATTGAATGCATCATTGCACACAGCTATATGGCATTTGCAATTTCACAAGAGGTTTTGAGAGAAAAGCCACAGGAGTTTAGAACGGGGGTAGGAGTCATTAACACTCGTGAAAATAATGGAGAGCATCTTTCATTTAAT
Source organism: Pseudopleuronectes americanus (assembly GCA_038501795.1). Classification (NCBI taxonomy): domain Eukaryota; kingdom Metazoa; phylum Chordata; class Actinopteri; order Pleuronectiformes; family Pleuronectidae; genus Pseudopleuronectes; species Pseudopleuronectes americanus. The sequence goes on from CM076718.1 coordinate 9,849,074, forward strand.
CAGTTTTTTTTTCCCTTCCTGTTTTAGGGGTTATGTGTAGTACATTCTGTGACTTCAAATTAAGATTAACATTTAAAGAGACTCGTACCATCCGACTCTTGCATGGTTTGCATGCTAAATAACAGAGTTAGGGGTTAAGGCTCATACCTATGAAAAGAGTTACATCCTTTTCAAACAAGGGAACCGTCCCACTTGCTTCCTTGCATCCTTTACATCGGCATGGTTGTTCATCCAGTAGAGGGCAGCGCATTGTGCTTCTGACACCTACAGACATTCAACAGTGGAAGGGGTTGACGTAATGTACGACTTTAGAAAGACGCAAAAGTGTCTTCTCAAAAAGTTCTGCCATTGTTAAAATGTTCTTCCTCGTGTCATGTGATTGTCTCAACTAAACTATTGGCTACACTGCCCCCTCACGATTTCCCAGTGGTACTGCTCCATTTTGTCCTTATCCGTAAGCTTTACATAAGAGGTGCACAAATACGGACAATATGAAAACAGAGCACAAAGGGGAGTCTCGGTTCTGAATATGTATCCAACTTTGAGCATAAATTGGCCTTTAGGGACATAAACATAGACATCAAGACATATAAAACACAGCAGTGACTGACATCAATGAGCCAGTTCTCCCGAAAATGATGATGGTTGGTGGTATGAAAATAGTTGCTTCTCCCAAAAAACTCAGATATAATAACGATGGACTGTATTTCGATCGTCAATTGTTAAAACTATAGAGAACCAACCAAAAAAACACACATTTCGGCAGCTATGTGAAGTACAGACACAACACAAAACAACAACAAACAAAGCCTGTGCATTGAATTTGAGAATCCCGTCTGTGTTGTTAAGACAGGCAGCGTCTCTGGTCTGCCAGTGTCCACTGAGTGCTCGGGCCTCTGGCAGTGCGGCACGAGAAGTCTTTTAACCAAACATAAAAAAACCACACGCTACTTTTGAAGATTATTTTCTGAGTGCATCAGGGCTGCATGTCCGCAGAGTCCGCCGCTTCTTGCCTCGAGGTATCTCATCCAGTTTTATAAACAATCCAGACGCAACAAGCTGACTTAACAGCAGCATCTCCAGCGTCCGTGGGGCCTGACAGAAGTGGAAACCCCTTCCAGGCATATGCTGATGAGGTCTGACTGCCACGATGCCACAGAGGGGGGGTCGAAAAATCGGCTTTGTTTCACTAACGAAATAAAAGAATCAGCAGAAATGAATATCATTTGTTTCTGTTCAGTGGTTAATCGATTAGTGTATCTCTGTAGAGAAACTATTTTTTCTTGAAAGCCGATGGACAATGTGCTACACCACAAAAATGATGACTGGTGATTTTCTGAATGCGGTTATTGGTGCAGGGGAGTCGCACAGCCGTCACATCCGGGTGTGCACAGTGAGCAATTCATCCAAACCCAACTGGTTCGAACACAGTGTGGATTTCAGAGGTTTACACTGAAACAGCGTAGGACTCACACAGCAGTTCATAAAGAAAGCAGAAAGACGTTTCCCCTGCAGAGATGCCATCCATAAGCCAGACAGCTTATCTTTCTGAGAGTTGTGTGGGTGCTGGAGTCAAACCCAGCTCACAAAATGCCGGTTGCCCGCTGGACAGGTCATAAGGGCATCACTGGGCCCAGTTGGTGAATACAGTGTATTTCTGTTTCAGTGCATTTGGAGGTGAACAAGGTGCTACGTGAAGATGGAGGTGGGATGTGTTGTGATTCTAAGACTGCAACGGTCTGTAGAGTCCGGATTCATCACGTGCACACTTTATATGAGTTTGGATGCAGACACACGTGCACAAACACACATGAGCATGTCAACTTCATTCCGGTTCGCAAGTTTTAATGACTTTAAATTCATCCCTAACATCTGAAAACAACCAATGTTTACTAATCGTAACCCTCCCCACCTTAACCAAGACGCTGCCTGATGAAGCCCTGCAGAGAGGAAGGAACTGAAAACTAAAATAATCCTGCAATACCTTTACACGTTTAGAGGGGGATTCATGAGCTCGGACCTGAATCTAGGACAATAAAAGTACTGTGTGACGTGTGTAAGTAATGAGTCAACATGGACACTTCTCTAAATCCACTTTTGCACGACAACACATGGACAAAAACACACACAAGCAATCACAGCTGTCGGTTGAAAGCCATGCCATTCTTTTTAAATCACACAGTTAAGGCGAATGCTTTCCACCGCCCTGTTCCCATTCACCTATTTGTCTCTTGTCTTACATTATCTTAGTGGGGTGATAACAGCTCTCATTGATTATGCCTCTGTTCGTTTGGAGGCGACATTAATGATGAACTACCGGGACAAAGCTTACAGGCCTATTTCTGTGGCATTCTGTAAATCATTGCGCCGAAGAAAAAAAAGACGACAATCTCCCCATTCTTCTCTCTCTGTTAACAGCACATTCATTTATCCTCCATTCCAACCAAGTGCGTAAAATCTTAAATTGCTCAGCTCATAAAGAGACACGCACACACACTAAATTCAAGTATAAAACAACAAACACCCAGTGAGGTTTTAATGCTACACTGGGAAAGAGAAAATCTCCAAATAAGCTGTAAAACCTTTTTTCAAACCACAAAAATGTCAATGATTGTTACTTCTCACCTACATTTGTACTTCTGTTTTTACGTGAAAGTTTATTTATTGTTTAGTGCCGGCTTTAAACTGACACAATGATTTCATTTCATATGGAATGAAAATTCACATTTAGTGCATCTTCCACGATTTAGACATTTTAGCTAGTATATCATAGTGGTTGGTGTGTGTGTTTGTGTGTGTGTGTGTTTGTGTGTGTATGTTTGTGTTTGTCTGTGTGTATGTGTTAACATAGAGATACAGAGAGTTTATGATGGAGCAGTTATAGTTGGAATGAATGTGCTTTCAAGGGCCTACAATGCCACAGGGTTTCATGGATGTATGCCTGTGTGTGTGTCGGTGTGTGTGTGTGTGTGTTATTTTGGCCTCACTCGGAGTAGTAGAAGGTTTCCTGAGGTCATAATGCATTTCTTGGTCTGGAAATGCACGACCATTACCCTGTCACTTCTGATATGTGTCTATTGCTGCGATTTTGTTGCATGTGTGTGAAAGCCTGTGTGTATTCCCACATTCTCTACAGTCTGATACATACATATGAAATTCCCACTACACTTTTATAGCCATCTATGCATTCCCAGCATAATCTTTTGCATTTGCAGTCATTTCGTCCCGTAATGGAATCTGTTGCGATAAATGTACGTGTGGTATTGAAGGCATGCAGTCATTGTCAATAAAACAGATAAAGTAAGGAGGTAGTGCGGAATTGAGTTATATCTGTGTGGAAGCCTTTAAGATACTTGTAGGAGCGTGGGGGGGGAAATATACACATATATTACGTTCAACATATCATTTTGTGTTCGGGAGACGTCGCATTGCTCCAAACCTCCATTCATTCCTCATAGCCAGCAACCAATGTGTCCCCCGAGCAGATAAGTAATGCACGCCTCTGGCATTGAAAGTACTTTAGAAAATGACATGAATGCACCAGCCGAAATTATATAGAAATGATCCACATACTGGCAGGTTAGTGTCTAAGGTATATCATTTTACCACTTGCTATGAAACAAATGCAGCAGGATAATGGAGCATGGTTTTATCTACCAGTAGCATTGGTTTGACAAAGGGTTTTTTCCCCTCCCAGTTCTCTTTTACCGATTTTGTGTTGTGGTCCATTTGTACAGTGTTGAGATCAGTGTGTTGAGGCCTTGAAGTGTCAACACACTCTACAGTGTCGGCTGGGTTGATTAACTTGTCTTAGTTTCTTACCTCCATCACTGAGGTTATGTTTTCATGGGTGTTTGTTTTTTAGCAGAGTTACACAAAAACTACACAACTGATTGCCTGTGTCAGTTACATTTTGGTGTGGATCCAGGAAATTTGTCTTTCCCCACTTTATTTAACATTGAGATATTTTTCAAAACTTGTATTGATCTCTCTTAGAAAAAGCTTTTCATGATTTTTATTGATGGGCTTGTCAGACCTTGTGAATTTAAGTGTGGTTTCATGATAATGCTGCTGAGCCCTGGCAGAGGTAAACTTAGGTCCTCGTAGTTCTTGTAATAACAATGTTTTTATTCATCGGCTATTGCCTCTTACTTGCTCCACATCTTTCATAAGGAATATCATATATCAGCCTTTAAAATTCCACATATTGCCATAGTCTGGTTTGGCATAAGCAAAAAATCTCAAAAATAACAGAGAATAGTTGGACTGGACATTTTTTGTTGTTGAGATTGATTAATCCTGATCGATTAATAATTCTTATATGTTTTAATACATAGTGGGGTCCGTAAGTCTGGTCCACCTTTCCCATGAAGTGGTTTGCACTGTCTGTAACGATGGGAGAAATCAACTTAAATGAAAAAAACATAAACAAGAAAGATAATACTATATGTACGTTTACCTTTCATATCACTGAAGGAGATGTGGATCTTTTCACAGTGTTGTGTGGTTAATGAAAATATACAGTTGGTCTCTGACAATAAAAGCTTTTAATTTAGTGCCACCATCCACCCGAGCATCCACTCAGACATCTGGTGCTCACGTACTTGAAGCTCAGCCATATTGTATTCAGGCTGCTGTTATCTGTGCCAGCATCACTACAATATAAACCTCCACTCTACATGATACGTAAGAAGAAAAGAGAAAAAATAAAGTCGAGTCTAATGAGAAAAAAATACAGATATCTGGCTATGTCTTGCTTGTAAACTGCGATGCTGGTGACACACTAGTGGAGTGCGGTGTGTATGTGTGAGATAGTTCTACCACAAAAAAAATGTTATTGTCTGTGTGCATGTGCAGAGGCAAAAACTTGAAATGACAAGTTAAGTGGAGGGTAACTAATAGGGTTAAGTGTGTAGGAAAAGGCAAAGAACAAGTAGTTAGTGTCATCTCGCCTAGAGTGTGGGGGGGAGCACACAGAGTGAGAGAGAGACTTATCAAGAGAGGCAAATGAGACCATGACGAAAACGACCAACACGATGAGGGTCTATAAATTACAACACAATGATAGGACGGGAGAGGAGCAGACAAATTATTCAACTACACCATCGTCCCGCACAAGACACTGATTATTTTCCAGAAGCTGCTCCACAAAAAATCATTTCCTCCTCATCCTCACTAATTTCTTTTGGCTTGAGAAGAAAGTCTTTCTTGCCCTGCGTGGTCTTTTGGTCTCCCTCTCTAATGACATCAAGAAAACAAACAGGAGCAGAAGTTTAATTGGTTAAGTGTGCGCAGGTCCTGAAAAGGCCATTTGTACGTGTGCGCTCAGGAGCGTCCGGACCCCCCACCCAGCTCCGCCCGACCCTGCCCCTCGCTCACTCCACTTTTTCTGATTTCCTTTAGACTGCGAAGCAATAATATTTGGAGTGGCTCTGCGAGAAGTAAGCAGCCGAGGAAACCAAGGGGAAAATAGCCTGAAGACAAACTCATTTACCGGCATACGCCTCCGCGCTCTGTGTCCATCACTGCGAGCAGGCCATCACCAAGACTGGAGAAAACAGCAGAAAATAAGGGTATCATTACGTCCGTGGAAGCAAATACGTGATGCGGAGAAAGTTTATATCTTAATAAATCATTTAGAACAGAAGCAGTTTAAAATGTAAACAGGGGCCGACGTGGAAGCAAAGCCCAAATTATACCGTTCATACAAATTATATAGAGGCCACGGTGGAGTTGGGTGGTGCTAAAACTGCTCTGAGAAAGAAACAACTTCTCTATTATCCTATTTAGATACACTCCCCTTTCCCTCGCTCCCTCCTTCCCTCTTCCCATTTCTTTTCTCCTCCATTTGCTCCTGCTGAAATCCCCTATAAGTGCTCAGGAGGAGCGCAAATGTCCAAAACCACTTTCAAAATCCCCATGTGTGTGCTTGTCCCCGTTTTTAAGTGTCTGTGTGTATGAGAGTGGCAGAGAGAGATCGAGAGAGAGAGAGAGAGAGAGAGAGAGAGAGAGAGAGAGAGAGAGAGAGAGAGAGAGAGAGAGAGAGAGAGAGAGAGAGAGAGAGAGAGAGGAGAAAGAAGTGAAGACTAGAGAGAGAGAGAGAGAGAGAGAGGAGAAAGAAGTGAAGACTAGAGAGAGCGAGAGAGAAGCCAATATATGTGAGAAAGTGTCAAAGGTTTCCGATCCTCTGTTGTTCAACGCGATGACCTGAAGTCCTGTGGACCAGAGGCGGGGCATTTTAAGTCAACAATATTTAGTGGCCTGACAAACTCTGTGATTGGTTGAAATTGTTGGTGCTGATTGGTGGAGAGATTATTATCTGTCCCCGGAGTGGCTCGGCTGTGAGAACCAGGAAGAGGCACATATCTGAGTAATGTTACATAGGGAGGACTAAAAACACAAAGTGGTTGCTCCGCAGATTGTGGTGTGTATGTGTGAATATGTGTGTGTGTGTCTGTGTGTGTGTGTGTGTGTGGGGGGGGGGTCTGTCTGTGTGTGCATGACAGAGAGAGAGAGAGAGAAAGTGTTGAAAAGTGAGCTCCAGAGGGGAAATCAAGGGGGAAGCCCTGTTTAATTTATGTGGGAGAAAATTCATAATTTCCCCAGACAAACACACAAAGACTGAGTGTGCTCCACTCCCCCCCTACACCCCTCACACACTGAAAAGTCATTTCAGTCGGGGATATGTACAATAGATACGTTCTGAACACTGACCGGTTTTACTGTTGAGGCCGAAACGTCTATACATACACACACAGTGGAGTCAAAAAGTCTGAGGTGTGTGAGGATCGGGGGAAGTTGTCGAGCCTTGTGGCTGATCAGTGTACAGAGACTTGTGTGTAGTGTGCACTTGTGGCTGTCACTCGTCATCAGGGGGCAGCGTGGTGACGAGGTGACAGCTCCACCTCGTACTGATAATTTTCTCTGGAGCACTTTGTGAATTCTGTCACTGTGAGTCTGGGAGACAGAACCTGGAAACCAGTGGATGTATCTGTGTTACTGTGTGTTATATAAATACCAATAATGCATTTGAGATATTTATGATAATATTTTGAAATTAAGCATCAATTATAAATATTCCTTTTTAGATTGAACGTTTTATTTATGATTAATATTTGTAGATTTAATTTTTTATTGTCTTGATTTTATTTATTAAGAGATACATATATACATGTAATGCCTGTTTATGTTGTACAACTAATCAAATACCTTTTCTGTGTACGGCCTAACCGCTCTAAAGTGTGGTAGTATAACTTTGTGTTGTTCTCTCACTTGCTGCAGAAGCTGTGTTTATTGTGTGTGTGTGTGTGTGTGTGTCTGTGTTTGTTGGAGATTTTTGTTGGGGGGGGGGAAGACTACAAATGTCTGATTTTATTCATACTTTAGCATTTGAACGCCCTGAGCACTCTTTAGTGGTTTTTTTGTTTTTTGCTCTGACCTCGTAAAGGTCTCTCCAGTGGACACTTAAAAATGGAAAGAGGGAAAGAGGGAAGGGTGGAGAAAGGGGTCAAGAGAAGAGGAGGGAAGGGAGGAAGAGGGTGAGAGAAGGAGATTTAGGGGAAAAGAAACAGGTGGAAAGACAGGATTTTCTTTTTTTAAGAATACAATTTTTTGTGAAGGAATCTGAATCTGCCCCTGCTTTAAATTCAACAAGCATTTTAAATGATCAGCAAATTCAACGCAGAAACATCGCAAATCAGATCATGGGTGTTTTGTGATTTTCACACACTAAGTTTAGCTGTGGATAAATGCTTTCTAGATTGGAATATAAATTGGATTAATCGATGTTTAGTATGAATAGATCTTCTTTCAGGTCTCCTTCAGACCACCAGCATCGGTCGAGTACCATAAAGCAGCGAAGGAGCAGCAAATCAAATATTAAAGCAATACAATGTATATAAATATACACTGATTACGCTTAGTCCAAAACTTGTGGCAAAGAATGATGTTTGTTTTTTCTGAACAATATGTCATAAACATTTATCTATAACAAAATTTGGCTCTGACAGGACAAAGGCTCTGCTGGTCTTATTTTGGGTTTGATGGATGTGTTTGTTTTTGTGTCTAAAAAAGTCCACAAAGTTTACCAAAAAATTCCCAAACATTTTCTATTTACAGTTTCTACAATGTGCGGATTTAGTCTTTGGCTTGATGCTTGACAAGGAAATGCATGGGTGTGAAGTAAACAGTATGTGGCATGGATAAACAGAAAAAATAGGGTTAAAAAAAAGAAGGGTTATCATATTTGGCAGAGACCCGGTGCCACAAATAAAGAACAGAAATCCAGGAGCGGCGAATGCACCGACTAATAAAATACAGATAAGCTACACCCACCCATTGTGTTGATTTCTCCGGGTGGATGAGGAGTCACAATTTCAACTCCAACAAAGTCACAAAGGCAGAATTCCCTGGAAACAAAGCTAAAAGGCAGAGACAGTGGGAGAGGGAGTAAATGGGGATCAGGCAGGGAGACAGGCAAACTAAAAGATTTAATAAATAAATATAAGAGAGAAGAGGAGAAGGTGAGAAGCGGTGTGACATGTTGTTTTTCCCTTAGTGTGGTGCTATGATAGGATTATAAGGAGCCTAATGACAATCTGTCATATTACTGCCAACAGACTGAAGCCAGCGCTGCTTTAAAAGGATGCCTTACTGGCAGGACTCCTGAACAGAAATAATGTCGCAAAAAGCAATTCACAGACTTGGAACCGAGGAGCTGAATTTAAAAACATTCCCCTGGCAGGTATAGTGAGAATTGTAATGATGAAATTACATTCATAAACTAAGGGAATCAAACAGAACAGTGGGTTTAAATTGTGTAACTTTGGCTGCCCGGGGCCTCTGAGTCCAAAGAGTAAAGACCTGGTTTGATGACGTCATGAGGCAGCGTGGGATCATGGGAGCTGTTGTCTTCACCACCATTGCCCATTAATACTGAAAATCAGGCACAGGTCATATTCACGGATGAGGTAAAGCACTAAAGTTTGATTCTAGTTACGCAGCGAATGGCAGTGGATGACCGTGATCTATCACCATACGTCGTTTGACCCGGGATTTACTACAGGGACTAGAAAAGTCCTGGGTAAAGTGGAAATTACACAAATGGACATAAATGAAACATCCTTGAATAAAATCTGGGATTTCTCTGGGTGTGGATTTGGTTGGAAACATTTTGGGTAACGTAAGAACACAAGTTATCTTTATGCAGGAACACACACATCCACAAACACACTCTATGAATCGGTTGTCAGGAATATCCATTTGTGGGGCGATAAAGAATCTATTTATCTATCTATCCATCCATCCATCTATCTATCAAACACACAAGATTAATAAACATGGTCTTTTTTTGCCGTAGTCTTAATTAGGTGCCAGACAGTGGAAGAACAAAACCAAAAGACCACGATAATAAGAATCACTCTTAATATTTTTGTTTCTTTGTGCCTCATTTCCTTGCTTCTTGTTTTAGGGGGATAACATTATGGTTGAAAAAATTAATTGAATCTACAGAGTACGGTGCGGTTTAAAACATCCCAAACTATTTGCTCACTCTCACACTGCATTAGCTGAGTTTAAATAACTGCTGTTGGCCTCCCTCCCTCCCTCCATCCATCCATCCATTCCGATTTCTCTGGGTGATTTGTTAAATGCGATAAGGGAATATGTGCAATAAATGGTTTTACATAACGATTTTTCTTTTCAGCAACAGCCTGGAGTGTGCTGTGGCAATAAATACACAACGAGACACTACTGCCCTATGAAGTAAATGTGAGGGCCAATGACTGAGGGGGTGCGCACGGAGAGAAACTTTTATTATCAGCTTTTTCCTTTAACAGATATTCTTTTGCCAAATTTATTTTCCTTGAATCATGTAACCATTTCCCAATAAAAAAATTAAAAAATTAAAACCTGTGTGGCCTCAGGGTTTCTGCTGCCCCAAATTAAGGAAGCATGTGGCCCAGCACATATGTGGAAGCATGAACTCAAGCCTGTCTGTGTCTGAGTCTTTGTCCCTGTAAAGGTTGACAGAGGTTTATGTGGGTCTCAGACAGCCGTGTTTGTCCTTTTTAAAAGCGCCCCCCCCGGCAGTGACTTTTCATACAATTATTTAAAGTCCATTCTGTGTGGGCACTCCACTCGGGATCTGCCTCCAGGGTGGAGCTACACTTTCAAATGGGCAACCATCCCGACTAAGTGCTGCCATCTGAGCACTGGTGTGTGTCCTGGGTTCCATCTTTCAGTGGCCTGGGCAGCCGAGGGGGCTGTGGGAGAGAGATATAGCGCAAGAGTAAGAGGGAGAGAGGGAGAGAGGGAGGGAGGGAGGGAGGGAGGGAGGGAGTGGGTTTGCCATCCTCTTGGTCACCCTGTGGTTTGTGGCTCAGCGCTCCCAGGCTGCCTCACATTCCTGCGTTGCATTCTTTCCCTTGCTTCGGCTCCCAGTTAACAGTGATCTGTGTTTAATTTCCCCAGTTGCATCCCATCTTCAGAACCCCATTACAAGCCAAAGTAACAATTCCTCCAGCAGTGTTAGAAGTAGAGAGTCAAATCTAAAAAATCTGATTTTACCCATTTACCACAATCTACCGGATCAAACCCTGACAAAAATGCACAATATGGAAGCTGCAATTCTCTATTATGATAGATGGCACACAATGAAGTCATGTCATCATCTGACTGAAATTAAATGTTTATTACATTTTAACTGCAAGAATAAATAGGAGCCCCAGAGACGTGTTCGGTCACAGAATTCAGAAAAACTCTTTGGAAGAACCTTCAGATGAACTTTGTTGGATTTATAATGAGATTTTGGCATTGATTTTCACCATGTGTCAGGGTTTGGCATTTTCAGGAACACAACATGTGGAATACCTGGACCCAACACACAAACACACACACATAAACACACACACAATGCTAATGCCACTTTTCCCCAATATTGTCTGTCAGCCAACAACATGCAGCAACAAACAAACGTGAAACAGAATCCAAATCAAACCATAAGCCAGTTTCCTAATGTTTTATTCATAAACCAACACGGGCCTCCTGCTGCTACATGTTTAGTTTATTTCCCTGCCTTTTATAATTGGCTGTCTCGCATGTCAATCATCCTCCTGGAGCCAGCTGGCTGTCAGAGATGTAGTAGTAGTTGATGAGGCGGGTGTGTACACCGGAGCTACTGTGTGACTGTGTGTGTGTCTGTGTGTTACCACTGCTAAAAAGCAATTTTGAGGAGCTGACTTCAAACACAGACACATTATTTACAGAGAAAAGCGAGTGCAAATGCCAAAACACACACTTTGCCACCCGTGCTTTGACCACACCCCACATGGCTGCACCGAGCACTGCTGTGACAATGATACTCTAATTCTAATGCCTTCAACTGTGTCCCTTCAAAGAAACTGCACGATGAAGGATACTCTCGTCTTCATTATTCTAGAAGGATTCCTGCTGGAGGAGAAGTGTGAGAAAAGGGCATGAGGTGAACCTTGATGTGAAGATATTATTTTCAGAAAAGTCCACAGCCACTCAGAATGAAATCAATACATGAAGTTCATCGCTCAGTATGTGTGAAGTACAGAAGAACTAGTTTCAACACGTGCCATTGTCTGGTCAGGTAACTTCTTCCTGCGTTAGGAATTACTTTATGAGAGGATTTGTAGTTGATGGTCACTTCACATCAAAGTGTAGGGGTGAGGGAAAGAAAGGAGAAGATGGAGGGAGACAGGGGACGGGTTATAAAATAAGGGGAGGGGCAGAAAGAAACGAAGATGAGAAATACTGAAGATCGAAAGAGGGACAGACAAGAGATGTGTCCTAATTCAGGGGCCTGCAAAGACCAGAGAGGCTGAACCAAAATGAGACCGTCTAGTCTACGTAGGAATTCTGAGACCAGCATCGCCAGTTTGCCCCGCCCTTAATGTTGCTGCTTAGCAACAGAGCAGGAGTTGGATACGACAAGAAAGTTTGATTTCCTTTTGGAGTTTTGAACATGTGTACTGTTATTTGGACACTCAAGCATCGGAAAACTTGACATTTGCCGAATCCATTACCTCTTTGCAAAAACTTAATTTGAACGCAATGAATCTGGGGAAGGTTGGGCCAGGAAGGATCCATCAGTTTGAGCCTTCGCTGGTCGCAGATGAAAGGACTCACTCGTCATATTTGAAGGACACTTTGAAAAGGAACAGTTTGTCACATTACATTTCATTTAGTGGACGCTTTTATCCGAAGCGAATTACAATTAGTGCATTCAACTTCTATGAGGGGCCATTTAGGGGTTCAGTGTCTTGCCCAAGGACACTGCGGCATCAACAGCCCCTCCTCCTCCCACACACAGAACATACAGAGACATTTTCTAAATAGACTGTTTTCCATTCGCTTGTTCTCTAGTGTTTTATGTAGCAGTGTCTGATTCCACCTAAGGAAGAGAGAGTCAGGATGCATGGATCACAATCTGCCGATCAATTAAAGCAACTGATCCCTGTTAACTGCCACTGTCTGCTGAGCTGTGTTTATTTTAGATGAAATTATTGACTGACCTTTTTTTTTGTCTGGTGTCATCTTTCTCTATTTTTCCTGAGCAACAGAGACACAATCTGATCTAGTGAGAAGCAGATTTTCTCTGTGGCACGAAGCCACTGGAGGACAGGAGATGAAAAAAAATAACAGAATGGAAAAAGTTGGCTTGAAAACACACAATATGGCATTAATTAGTGTTGACTTAGTAGCAGGTTACCACCCTGCCTCCGTGTGTGCATGTGTGCGTGTGTGCGTGTGTTTGTACGTGTGTGTGTCTGTGTACACCACCCTCTCAGCTTACACAGTAGCCAACAGAGGAACAAAGAAGACATGTGTTTCAAATAGCCAACTGCAGCACTGAAGCACTGGAAATATACATGTAATCACTGCAGCATGTCAACAGCTACGGAAAACAGACACACACAGGCACAGAAACACACAACACGGCAATGTACACACACGAGCAGGAACCCCAAACAAACAGCTGATCAAATCAATGTGTGGACGACAACACACATCTACAGCAGCTGATTAAATTTATAATAAATAAATCCTGTATTACTGCTGCTTCCTGCTTCACTGACGTGGTGTGAGAGGTGAGGGGCGTCTCGTATCAGACATTTCTCACAATGTCCAACTGGAACATTTACCCATTTACTCACCGATGGACTGAAGGCTTCATGTGCAGGACTTTCTCTAACAGCAGCTGTGAGATGGACATCAACCCGTTTCCCTCCCCTGACCTCCTCCATGCTTCCCCGGGGCGGACATTACATCAGGCCAATGGTTCCCAATCTCCCTCCATGTGGGCCGTCCAGATAATGGGGAATTGCACTTGGGAGCTCCCCTTTAATTTCTGCATCCATCACCTGCTCTTTGCACCTTGAACCATCTCTCAATAACTGTAAAGTCTTGTGATAAAGCAAGTTCCTCTTTCCAACAGGAACATGGCCTCTGCCTTGAGAAGTGAGAATAACTATCACAAGTAGACTTTTGGGGTTCCACAGCACTGCAGCTCATGTGAGACTCACTTATCCGAGGGGGTGTCTTATTACGTCCATTCATTCTGGAGCAAGAGCAGGGTAACCTTCTGACTGGGGAGCTAAATCATGGCCATTATCCACCGGCAGTGCTCGTTATTCTGCACTCCCTCTGCGGGACGGAGCGCTCCGATTGACTAACTGTTCTCTAAACTGTTTCCTTTACATGGTTGGAGCACGGGTGGGGGGGGGGCAGACCGGGCAGGATGGTGGAAAAAACAGAGAGAGACAAAGATGAAGGAAAGGACGACAATCAGCAGATTGACTGTTTTACTGTTTTCGGTGAGCGGCCGACGGAGATGGAGCAGGAGAGAGTGAGCTACAGCGGGGGAGCGATGTCAGATTGATTAATACTGCCAAAATGATTCCCCCCCTCTCCCCCGTCAGATGAGGTGTCATTTTCCCAAAGAATCCATTTGAGGCGCACAAATGAATAGAAGCTTTTGTTCGATGAGGAAAATAAATTACAACTACAGACTGTACTTAAACTAAATACTGGGAACGTAGGAACACATCGGCAATCTATTTCCAAACCCAGTAATTCTAACCGAGGGGACTGACAGCAAGTCTGTGTGTATGTGTGTGTGTGTGTGTGTGTGTGTGTGTGTGTGTGTGTGTGTGTGTGTGTGTGTGTGTGTGTGTGTGTCTGTGTGTTTAAGCGTCTGTGACTGTGTCTCCTGTAAGCCGATACCTCTTTCCTCGCTGCTGACTATATGACATATGCCCAGGAAACAAATTAGCCAGTTTTGGTGGAACGCAAAAGAATCCTTGTATATCTCAAGCTGAGCCTCTTTGTGTGTGGATGTGTGTGCGTGTGTGTGTGTCTGTATCTAGTAGAAAGGTCCCATTCGTATAGATACTTAAGGTTTTGAAATAGAGGAAAGCTGATATCAGACAATGTCAGGGTTTTATAGTCCAGCCAGCGAAAAGTTGAATTTCCTCCATCCAAGCAGCCCCAGTTGTGTCGACCATTTGCCGGCTAACTGCAGGGTTGTTATGCTGGTGCTGACTGACACCAGCCTAATGGCTTCTAATGGTTTCTAGTTTTATGAAGCCTCCCCCTTCAAGTGTAAATGTAGAATGCAATGAGCGATGTGGGCCTTTTTTTTTATGTCCGTCTTTCTGTCTCACAGATGAGTCCCCTTCACAAGCTGCCTTAAATGTGTCTTTTCTTTCCGTCTATGGCAAAGTAAAACCAGGATTGTCTTCAATTTAATTAAATGAATTCAATGAAAATAAGTAGACTGTATATATGGACGACATGTCTCCATATTCTTTGAGAAAGGAGGCTGCGTAACAGTGATCAGAGGCCAGAACCATGGTAGCAAGGTCCTGTTGATACACATGCTCAACCAATTGTCTTAATATTAAATAAAACAAAAGTTATTGGAAAAATTGACACTCTTTAAAATCAGTCTACTGGAAAAATAACAATACAGCATCTTACAGGTCGACAAATAGTTTGTGTAAGTCTAAAGATCGAAAGGTCAAAAAAATCATAATCTACTGTGGAGACAGTCAGGATTACAGTGGAAGAATTCTTCATGACCTGGATAATGATAAATACTCCACACTGGAAAATCGGGGTGAAAACAATGTGCACTGTGGTTTTAAAAAATGTGCACAAAGATTTAAATAAATACAGCCAGAGTAAGAAACACGAGAGGCCTGTGGCAAATGTCAGGTTCCGCGGTCTCATGACTTTATAACACGGAGATCATATTTTAGTTAAAAAGATTGAGAGTAGCAGTGTTTCTGAGGCCGTGTCCCGTGTAGAAGGGTAAGTGCATGGAAACAGAACAGGCTGTGTTAGCCTTAGGTCGGTGGGCGTGCAGGAACGGTGCTAAACAGTGAAAAACAACCCGGGGTGGTTAATGTAAAAGGCTTAAACAAAACAACTGGTGTGCTCAAGAAGAATCATAATTGGTGCCAACAAAACAAAAAGCAAAGAAATGGCAAAGCACTCTTCAGCACTCGCAGATACTTAAATATAAAAAAAAATGTATAAGCTTATACAAAGCAGCAGAGACAAACTAATTAATAAAGCCCATTAAGTGTATTTTTTTTAATCTAGTTAATGTAAAAGAACAAAGGAGAAAGGGACCTGTGTGTTGATGTGCAGGATCGAGCGGTGGGGTTACGAGTGGGACAATGGAGATGACATGTGTGGGTCTGTGTGCGCTCAGGTCCACGGATCCAGTTTCTGATTTACAGCCGCCCTCCCACTGAGAGCGAGGCGGTGCTGTATAACTCTCTGCAAAGTCTGCGGCTCACTCAGTCTAATTGTCACCTCTGCCAGAGATAATTATTACAGCATTACCGTCCTAAAAGTGTCAATCTCTGACTCCCTGCTCCTCCCGAAAAATACGGATTCAGCTGTCCACCACGTTTCATTGAGCTGATGTGGTCGGCTTCTTATTCACTGACTTTTTGTGTTTGGTCTAAAACAGCAGGTAAAGTGAATAAATTAGGGAAATGGTTTGGGATTTAGGGCAGAACACAGTCCTGCAGCACTGCTCTCCACCGTGAAGTGCATCCTCTTTCACCCTCCGCTGCCCTTTTACTCATCCTCTCCTCGAGCCATACCCTTCCCCATTCGCCCTTTACCCCCCATTAATCGAGGAACACACACACACTGAGAAACGCACAATTCTTCTTTCCCTCTGTTATCAACTTTTATCATTGCCACTCAAATTTCTTGCCCCATTTTCTACAATGACCTTAGGCCTGCTACATACATCTAGTTGTACTTTAACGGAGCCAGAGAAATCAAACAAAACATGTGCTTGTGTGTTGTTGCACATGGAGACACAGGGGAAGTCACCCCTGGCGTGCCCATGTCTGCTCTGTGCACATGCTACAGCGGCTCTGCGCTCCCGCTGGAAGCCTGATGATTCCCAGTCCTGTCACTACGGGCGATGGAATGTCCTGTCACCGGGGAGAGCGCAGCGTTGCGCCACCAGGGGTAACGGAATGCCCTGTCAACCCCGGGTAACGGAATGTCTTGTCACCCGCGGTAACAGAATGAAGACATAAATGTCTCAGACAGCCCAGACATGGAGGTATGACACATCTTCTGGGCATGAGGTAAGAAAAATGGAGAAAGTGGGGTAAAGCCTGGGGGGGGGGAAGAACGATAGAGAGAGAGAGAGAGAGAGAGAGAGAGAGACGGGGGCATGTTGCTAGGGTAGATCAGAGCTGAAGTACCAGTTAGCTAATGGGTCAGAAGTAATGTGCCCCACTGGCTGTCAGAAGGTCAGAGGAACTCACTTTATAAACTCCCCACAAAGATTCATCTCATTTTCCCTCATTCACACCATCATCATTAGTCCATGTGAGACTTTCAAAGACATGTTGGTGTCAGTGTTCAGTCGAAGATATGTGCACATCCAAAACTTCTCTCTTTTGCAGAATAAGCAATGCAGAAAAGATATTGAATCATTTTAACGTTTTATAAAAATGTTAAATATATTTTTTGGATTCAAGTTATTTTTTGCTTTATTAACATTGTTCTTTTATAAGTATATATTATGAGGTTTTTGGTTTAACACTAATAAATTGAATCTTCCAATAAAAAAATTTGCAGATAAGAAAATAAAAATCGTATAATTCACTGCCATGATTATTTTTGTTTTCTTCATTTTTTTATTATTATTATTATTATTATTATTTTTATTTTTATCAATAGTATTTATATTATATATAAATTATATTATTATTATTATATTTAAACATCATATATTGGTGGATATATTGGCTGTATCTCAACATCGTAATCAAAAATTCTGTAACTCCCTATAATTGGTATCAGCATACTTATTGACCTATTTACAATACATTTATATATTAGTACTTGCAATTGCATCCATGTGTGCAATAATTATCATGTCTCTTTACATCGTATTCATCTATTTAATCAATATGTGCAATTCAAATTTATTGCATTCAATATCCCAACGTCTGTATGTACCACATTTATCTATTCATTATTTTATTAATTTTGAACACAATTTCAATAAAGACAATACACTTTAAAGTAAAACTTCAATCTTATTATCATAATCAATCAAGTACTTTCAAGTGGTTCAATACTTTTAATAGATAATATAGTTTTCCTGGAGAATCGTGTTCCAATACCTGTAGCTGTGTGTAGTAAGAATAAAACCTAGACGAGTGATGAGAGGGAATCCGACAGCATCTCTCCGTTCATCTCTTCTTGGACTAGAGAACCACCGCATTACGCTGACTGGCATTAGTCGCCTTCCCATGCTTCACAATCACTGGCTCGTTCACCTGCTGCTTGGCTGCCAGTTGACAACTAACGTCCAATCACATTTGTGTATGTGCACCGTGCGGCATATATAACATAATCATGTAGTTAGCCTGCTAAAACGATCATGCCAACCCGGCCTGTTGCCATGGCTCCCTCCGCTAACCTCGTCATGTTATGAGCTACTTGCTGAGGGTAATTTAACTGAGAAGGTTCATGTCTGTTTCGTAAAGCCACATTAGTTCCCGGTGGACTCCTCGCGTCTGATTGCACGAGAGCTCCGTCAAAGAGCAAAACCTGATTCCGCCCAATCTAACTCTGCAGCCATTCCCTGTCTGTGTGAGGGTGCAACAGCAGAACGAATCTGTACATCAGTCTGCGGCTAAAACTAAAACGTAATCATCATGACAAAGACTAGAGAAGAAATACTGATACTGTGATACAGACCTCTGCTATGTTTTTTTAATACTGACACCACCCAAGCCTTGGCAACACCGTCATTGAGAGCAAGCTACGTTAAGAAAAACAGAGCCGTCGCATTTCCACTTCTCAGCCGGAGCACAAAAACCTTTATTTTCCTTTTAAACAGATTTCTGGTTTGAATATCTGCAGATGTGTGAAACACCTTTTCAGCAAACCTGGAGTTCACAGTTCTGCCCCTGACCTCCTCCTCACCTCACTGTGGACATCCCCACACAGTGCATTAATGTCATTTAATATTCTCTGCATGCTGTTGTATGTAAGTTTCCTACAAATTCTATTTCGGTATTATAGTTTTTCTGCAGTGAGAAAAAAAAAGAAAAACACACCACCCCGACAACCAGAAGGCAAACAGCCCGACTGAGAGTCAGAGAGCAGCCGGCAGACAGAGGGCGAGAGAAATTGCCTCAGACAGAAGGAGAAAGACAGAAAAGAGAGAGAGAGAGAGAGAGAGAGAGAGAGAGAGAGAGAGAGAGAGAGAGAGAGAGAGAGAGAGAGAGAGAGAGACTCAGCATAGATCACAGCAAGGTAGTCTAATTGAAAAAGGCGAAAAAGGAGAAAATCATTAAACAAGCCCCACTGGTGTCTCCCTTATTAGATTCCCCTGCTGGTGTCACGCCAATTAAATTCCCCCTTGTTTCCACTAACAAACTCTAAACTCTCATACAATTTGTTAAGGAGAGGGATTTCAGAGAGTCCCTAGGAGGATGTGTGTGTCTGTGTGTTTTTATCGGTATACGGAATTGACTGTCGGCTTAAATATTTTTTCTTTCTCTTGCGACAAGTTGCAACTAAGAACTGTGTGGCTGCTCAGTGGATTTAAACATAAACGATAAGTGCTGTTGACAGTAATACGATTTTATTACTACTATGCTTTACAGCTGCTGTGATGTAAATCCAGGTGGAGAAATCACCCACTACAATGCAGGCCTGTCTTTCACCCGGTGCTTGAGTCAATAAGAGGAAAGAAAGACATTGTTTTTTGACTGTTGCATGAAATGTTGACTTTTCGAGGTTTCTCTTGAAAAACATCTGACTGAATGAGAAGAGCACTCAAACTTTTCAGTGTTTCTTTTTTGTGTTGTCAGAATTTTTCTCAAGGCACCCCGAAGATTTCATCAATCTTCCAAGTTTATTGCAGCTCCACTGTGCGACATGGATGCGGTAACACATCAAGTTTCTTCTGCGATGATAACACCTATTGAATCAAAGGCTATGATGCAAGACGATATAAAAGAATAAAGTTATTGGCAGCCGTCATACGTCCCTAACAGTTGTCTAGACTGTACACTCCTAACAGAGATCTCTAGCTTGGGTTAAGGTTAGTGCTGCTTTGGCTGTGATCCATAAAGTTTTCGCCATCCACGCAGTCAGTCAGATATCGTAGTTTCAGCTGCAGCTGTGGCTTGCCATGCGGTTCTTTCTCTCACATGAGGAATCTTTCCCCCTTCAATCTGTGAACCTGTCACTCGGAGACTGTTGCGCTTGAGCGAGACCTGCACGTGCACCCGTTACCTCCACAGACGGAGTTAATTACCGCTGAGGATTTGCATAAGAGGAAGAGGATGTTTTATTTGCACCTTCACTGGCATAGAGTGGAAGTGAACAGGAGGTGAAGGTTTGCTACACTTGCGTATGTGGGACCGTGGACTAGTGTTAGTAGGATAGGACCAGCTTTTTGGAACCATCCCTAAATATATCCCAACATTTCTTTCGCGTTGGTAATCTTTAATCTGAGCCTCCCCAGCATCCTGAAATGTACACCGGACTTTATTGAGCCTCTTGTCTGTAATCTCACTCATTTCTCTCTCCCTCATCATCAGCATCGTAATATTTTCCATCTGCTCCGAGATATGGAGACATAAAGTACGCCTGAGCCAGCACGAACAGCTGCAGGCATCTATTCCCATATATTACAGTACGCCTAACCCCCACGTATTCCCTTTATGTCCGGCCCATCACTGGGTACACTAGACCCCATTACTCTCATTAGCTTTTACAGCACTTGGCTGGTACAACATTTGCATTTGCAGGGAGTCAAGGGGGCGGACTGCTGATACAGGATCAGCGGAGCGGGCTGAATGCCGTTTCAAATGAACTACAAAATCATGTTGTGTTTATGTGGTTTAAATGCAGACCTATAATGCGTATCTGTCAATGTCAAGGCACACTGAGCTGCTGTGTTGGCAGATCACTTCCCTGGAGTCGGAAAAAAGAAATTTTCCTCTCATGGCATGACTTGTTCCAAATCAGCAAAAACAATCAGAACGAGTCAAGGAGCTTGCTGTGAGGTAATTTCCTTGCTTTAAAGTGAACGCGTTGGAAGCCTTAACATCAAAGGGATGCAGCAGCCAAATTGCCTTCCGGTGCCTTAATACGATTTGACTTAAAACGTCTTAAAATGAGCTTAATTCAGACACTTTTCCTACAGGCTGTACTCACTTGACATGCATTCATGAAAGGCAAAAAAAACAGAATAAGCCAGGTGGATGGAATAAATTCACTCCTTTTTTTCTCCGACGCAGACAAACTTGTTTTCAAAAGAGAGAGAGCGCTGACAATAGTCACCGGCTGCAACACACGGCTGCCTCTCCAAAAAAAAGTGTAAAACCCGTCGAGCCCAGTTTTAGGACAGGGGCTTCAAATAAAATTAAGTCTCCGGCTATAGCCTCAATGTGTCTGAAACCTGCTGAGGTAGTGTATCAATTTCACAACACCACCTCCCCACCACCATCCCCACCCTTCTGTGCAGTTACAGCCGCTCAAACCAATCAAGACGCGGCTGTAATTTCCCCTACGCCGCCCCCTGCATGTGCTGACGAGACATTACCCGCTGCTGTGACACAGTGTCACAGAAGAACTCTTCTCACCAGCTCTGACAGCATCGGGTTTGACTTCACTTTCTATCTGACCATCACATCTAAAGTTTTAATTAGCCGCTGCGGAAATACCTTCTCGTCGCCCAAACATTTCTTGCAATGAGCTGATGTATAACCCCCTCAGCACTTTGTTTTTTTTTGCAGGCTTATGTGTTGCACAATTTGCATTCCTGTGTGTGCAGAGTGTTTGTGTACTCATATATAAATATACGCACTCGTCTCCCCGTAGCTCTCTGAAATACATTTACAGCTGGTGGTTAGTTGTCTTAAGTGCCACAGAGAACTGTGTGGGCTCTAGTAATGGGCAGAGTTTGGGCTACAGTGTATATGCACTGCTTGGTCTTTCTCACATTAATAAGCCCACAACATTCTCTACAAGTTTGTGTGTGAGGGTGTGTGGATGGCTGCATGCATCCTCACTCTCACACACACACACACACACAAAAACACACACACACTGCAGACTAAAGCTCGACAAGCTTAATACCATTATCAAGATTTACAGCGATGCTCATGTGGGACCTGCATCAAAATGGTTGGTACACAGCACAGACGGAACCCATGTCCCAATTAGAGAGGCCGAGCGATGACGGTACACACTGGTACACAAAAACCCACACAACCCCCGTGTCTCACTATCTTTCTCTCTCAGACACTTCTGCATATTCACAGTCTCTTGAACTTTCTCTCCCTCTCACATACACACACACACATAAACACACAAACACACCCCACTGTGCCTCTGGCCTTTGCGGTTGGAGAGGAGAGAGGGAGAAAGACGAGGGGGAAAAAACGCTGAAACGGTGGAAAGAAAGAAAGAAAGAAAGTGAGAACAAGACAGAGAATGAGCAAGTGAGAGAAAGAGCGAGTGGAGCAGCATCCCAAACAGCTCGAGACGAGCCAGCCACAGCTTCCAGCCACAGAATGCTCCAGAAGTCAGAGCTGGCTGCAGTTTGCTGTGTGTGTCACTGGCACATTTTCACTCTGGACTGGTTTTATGACTTAAATACTGAGAATCCACTGAGCTGAGTGTGTAGCTGCTAGAGTGTTTTCTGTAGAGCAGCATCACAAAGTTCATTTTGAATTAGAATTTTGACTATTTCCAGGGTAGAAAATAAATTGAATGAAGATTTTATTTGTTTTGTGCCTGTGGGCAGCACAGAAGTGCACTGATTAACACGGCCACCTCACAGCAAAGAGGTTATCGGTTCGAAACCCAGTTTGGCTGGAGTCTGTCTTTGTGGGGTTACATGTTCTCCCTGTGTTTCCCTGGGTTTCCTCAGAGTGTTTCCAATTCCTTCCACCTTTCAAAGACATGCAGTTTGGGAATAAGTTGACTGGAGAATCTAAATTGACCTGAGTTTGAATGGTTGTTTGACTCTGTGTATTAATCAAGGGTCAACCCCGCCTCTCGTCAGCTAGGATTGGCTCATCCCCCCCAGGCCCCACACATAGATAATAGATGGATGCGTTTTGAGTTTGTGTATAGCTTGTAAAAACTAAAACTAAAAATCGATAAACCACTTCCCTTAACACACTCATTTGACTATATTTTGCCAATTCAGATTAAATGAGAAATGAAGGCAACATCATTAATTTCTGGGAATGTGTAAGTCTGCTCGAGTCCCTGTGTACTAGTGTGTGCGAGTGAGCATGAAGCATACATTAATGCATGTGCCTGTCTTAAGTGTGTATGCACACACGGGACCATGTGTGTTTGCAGAGAGCGAGGAAGAGCTTTAATGATAGAAGAGAAAATGCAGACCAAGCATCTCCCTCTGCGAGTCTCGTAGGCCGAGGTAACTGCTGAGCAGCAGATGCGTGGCGCTCGGAAACGGAGTCTCTGTTCATGGTAATGCAACACACCTCACATCACACGCTCTGTGTCGATTCAGAACATCATGATGATTCATTATTGGGTGCCAACGCGTTCTGTAACTCTCCTTTTACAGAGATTTGGCATGGAAACAAATGACCACTTTCAATATTAAGCTATTATGAATTATTCATTGGCGCTAGGCTTTAGGCATGGAAATTTTAGACGGCATAACCTTATGTAATATAAAAAACAGCTTGTGCTGAATGGAAAATCCACAGAGCTCAATGAATTCTTTTGAAGCCTTCAAGACAGCACTTCAAAAGTTAATAGCATGATAAGACTTGGTTGTAAGTTTCCTTGAAATGAACACTTAGGCCGGGGAGCAGCCGCCTGCGTTGCGTGTGCCGGAGCGTGAGCACCCATACTGCTGTGGAGCTTCATCTGTAGTTTCAGCATCCAACGTGTTTATCTCCACCGAGGAGGTTGTGCGTTCACTTTTGTCATAAAAAACAATTGATTGTGTTTCCATGACACTTTGTGGAAGGTTGTGGAGGGACTCAGCTCAGAGGGCACAGAGCTGCAGTCGAAGGGCCGCAGCACACATGCTGGCAGTGTGGACACATGCCTTCGAGCCATAGCAGTTCAGTAAGGTATCAGCTGCACACACACAACACAGGCAGTGCATCCTGGGCGATACTCACTCATCACTAAAAAGTGCTCTGCAGCAAGTCAGGTCACCTATTATATACTGTTGCAGTAAAATAACTTCATTCAGACATGAAAATATGAAATTTTAACTCCTGATGTCAACTTTTATTTTCATTTTTTAAATGATTTGGCCCCCTGGGCTGATCTGTGAAAAATAATAAAAAAGAGACATTTATTTGATAAACGCTCAATTTGAGTGAGTTTGATGTTCCGGAAAGCTCTGGACTAATTAGTTGTGAAATGTGGAGATCAGTGCCAGAACTACTCTGATGTGTGAGGCATCGGTTTGACTCAAAGTGTAGCTCTAGGCGATAAAACAGCTCTATTTTCAGAATCAGACATATGAGCGACGCTGAAGTGATTTTTATAGATCTGTGTAAGTAGTGCAGATATGAAATATGACTGGAATAGTGCTCCTGAAGTTGACACAAGCCTTGAAATCTAACATGCAGCTCTCCCATCCCCTCTCCCGAGTTTTACCTGCTTTTCATCTCCTCCTCTCTTCTTTGCACCCCTGCCCTTGTTCTCATTCTTTCCCAGTCTTTGTCTCTCACTGTGCGTTCTGCCTCCGCTCAGTGTTGTCAGAAAACTCACTGACTATTTACCTTACCACATTCATCTCTACTCTTTCGTCTCAGTGGATTGGCTGCAGACTTGACTGAGCTACATACGTTATCTACCGAGATAAAAAGAGAAATTACTGGAAACATATTTTTTTTTATACCTGCAATAGTTCCTCCTCTTTTGAAAATGCCGCTACAAATACACAACACGCACAACCCCCCAAAACAACACTCGCTCAAAATGTCACAATCTCCACACTCAGACACAAATCCATTCCCAGAGCTGAAGACAACAATCAATGTCGGCCAGTCACAGTTCAATAGGCAGACTAAACAATGTTGCTCCATTATTACTGTCTTGTTTAACCAACAGGAGAAGAACAGCACTGGGAATCAATACACTGCCACGCGACAGGCTATGTGTGTGTGTGTGTGTGTGTGTGAGTGTGTTTGTGTCAGACACACTCAGTGGAGCAGCCAGCAAGAAAAGGTCCTTGATGATTAAATGTCCACTTAAGCAGACCTTCGAGACATCTGTGACTGTGTGGCTGTGTGTGTGTGTGTTTGTTTGTGTGTTAACCAATTCTACGCATTCCAACATGGAGAAAACAGTAAATCTGCCCAGATTGATTTTCTACAGGCAAGTAGCAACACTCGGTCCACATAGCTTGAATACAATCGGTTTTGTTTCCACTGATTAGAGGGTCTTGTTTCCAGTATTGACTGGAGTCAAAGGAGGGCAACCCTAACCTGAATAACACTTTAAAGTTGAGACACCTCTTGGACTTAAGACTTTTTCTAAAGTGGCTATTTGGTTTTTCATTAGCCCTCCCATCCTATCGACCAAACACTATTGAAACTTTCCGACGTTTTCTCCAGGTAATACTTCAAAGGTTCGAAGGTTAGTAATTCTACAACCACCACTGCTATTACAACTTACTTATTAAATGTAGAAGTATATATTATTAACTGAAACACAAAAGATCTTTTAAAGAGATTGTTCGATAAAAAACAAGCCTGTCGGTCATCTTTGCAAGTAGCTATCGTTATGTCAGATGTTGATGGACCTCTAGTGGTCGTATTGAAGATAGCGGACAGAAAAGAGGAAGTTAGGTGATGCAGTGTAAAGAGCGACAAAGTCTGAATAAGAGGCGGTCAAAGGTGTTCCACAGAAAACTACTTTTCATTTCCTCAGCGAGTGAGTTTTCAATTATTTCTTTAAAGAGACGTCTCCCTGTGCCTTCGCTCTGAGCTGAAAATCAACAAAGCCTCTTTTATCCACGAGCACTCCACAACCTTGACTGTGTGTTATTGCGACCGCGACCACAAAGGTCCACTCACTTTAATGAGCTGCCTTTTTGAACCTAAACAACCATCTTATCCTGGACCTAACAAAGTTAATCTAAAAAGTGCATCAGAAAAGAAAATTGGGACTGGGAAATAGTTTATTTTTCCGTCATTTCATTGAAGAGACCCTTGAAGATGATTTTGATTTGACCACCTGAGCTTCATGGCGCTCCGGTCCCTACAAAGTATGTATGACCCGCGGTGGCACCAGGCTGTCTGAAGCTCCGAGGCATTTTGTTATCTTAACTCTCTGCTCTGTAAATAATTCATCGGACACACCTCCCCTCCTCAGCGCTACAGACCAAAAGTGATGGACCTAAAAGCTTAAACGACTTAAACTGAACTCTGAAACAGCACAGTGCGGAGGAGAACTGCTCCAGGAAGGTGAGCTGTGCTCCTCACTGGAATCCTGCAACACAGGTGAGATTCAGCTGAGGATTAAATGTGGAGGAACATTTGCTTTAAACACTTCAAATTAACAGTGCCGTGCTACCTCACTAGCTTTTGATAGCTAAAAAACATAAAAAGTAAATTCTTGATCACAGTCATTAAAAAGGCAATAGTGCTTGGAATATTTTCATTAGTTAAGAGTTAATATATCAAAAGCTAATTGTGCAGCAGGTTTTGGGAGATTTAAGATTAGATATAGTGATGGAACATATGGTGACTTGCTGACTGTATTGTCAATGTTCCACCTCGACCATGAAGGACTGAATATGGTAAAACCTTGGAGATGCTCCCACAAAGTCCAACCAACCAAAAGTCAAGTGTGTCATTAGCTGTGAGTTCACTTCATTCTCGAACCACAAATAAACTTTTGTGAGTTGACCTGAGGCGGCCCTGCCCCCATTTTCTGACAAGACCTCAGCACTGAGCGGAGATAAACCAAAACCCTGGAGGGGCCCAGAGGAAGAAGCAACACAAATAACCACAGCAACAATACAAGGATTTGGAGGAGCTGTGGGGAGCCGTGGGCATTGCCTGGCTTTAGTCAGCTACTTTCTGCTTCTTTTTGAAACTGTTCCTTGGGTCTGGATGACATTTCTCAGAAAAGAGAAGAGAGGGGAAAAAACCCACTTCAAATGTTTCTGCAAAGTTTTCTTCCTTCTGCCTTTTGTTCAAAGTTTAAATCTCCCTTTCCCCAAGGAAGGACAGATGGAAGAAGTCGACACTTGAACTAGAGTGGAGAAAGATGAGCGGGCAGTGAAGAGGAGGCTGACAACAGACAGTCGGAACGGGAAGCAGAGATGGATACCGAGCGAGGAGAAAACGGAGGGAGGCTCACTCACACTTGTTTCATGTCCTTTTGATGTGGTACCTTAACCCAGCTGTGACACGATGACATAAGTCTCACGGCCATTCATCTGCTGCAGAACAAGTAATCCCATACGCATGATGTCATCGGCACAAATACTAGACCTATAGCTTACAGATGGCTACTGGCCACACAGAACATACCGCGGAGCGTATTTCAACAAGTAGGCAACAATGTCGTGACTGTGTGCAGCTGGTACAGTTGCAACCAATTTATTTGAGCTGCCCGTCCTGCCATGATGTGGCCGCCTTTACTGTGCTGCTGAAAAGCCAAGGCTGGTTACAATACTCTTCAAAGGCTGGAGACACTCGGACAAACATTTGTATAGCAGCTAATGTTAGCGTTGGGAGAGGAGGCCTGGTCACCGGGTCAAAGGATCAAGAATGATCAATAAGTGTATATGTAAATATAATATTGGATATTCAATAATGGGGAGGGCTCGGGGGGTTCCCGGTTCAAAGCCCGGTCCGTCCGGGGTGTTTATGTGTGGAGTTTGCATGTTCTCCCGGTGTCCACGTGGGTTTTCTCTCAGTGCTCCAGCTTCCACCCACAGTCCAAAGACATGCAGATTGGGGATTAGTTTAATTAGAGACTCTAAACTGGCCGTGGGTGGTTGTTTGTCTCTGTATATTGGCTCTGCGATACAATGGCAACCTGTTCCCTCTCCCAATGTCAGCAGGGTATGACTCCAACTCCCCCAAAGACCCTGAAAGGAAAAGCGGAACAGGATTGATGGATGGATGAAATTATGAACAACTGGTGTTTTCAGAAGACATAAAGCCTTAAAGGGAAATTCAATACATTTTAGTCGAGGCTCAGTTTATTTGTCAGAGAGAGGACAATCGTTATCAGCTTGTGATAACAATTAAATAATGCCCTCTCTGGCTGTGGATAAAGTTTCCCAAGGCCTTAAAAAATTAGCCCGCTAATGTCATCAAGCTTATTTTGCCTTAATTAAAGATGTTATCTACTTGCATTATGTAAAATGTAGAATCCAGTGATTTAGCAACTGGAAACAGACTCAAGTTAAACCATCTCAGCCTAAGCAGCTGAATATATATATATATATATATATATATCTGAAAAATATAATTTAAAAAGGTTGAATTCACCTATTCATACACATTCATACAGCACTTCTTTAAGCCACACTTTTATCGTCTCACACACACACAATTCATTCACAGTTGACACAATTTGAAGTTCAGTATCTCGGCCAAGGACACTCGACTGCACACCGGAGGAGCTGGAAATTGAACCACTGACCCTCTACCGAAGTGCAATACTAAATCGCTGCAGTGCCCCTCCAGGTTCAGGCACTTTTATAGCTTACTTTAAATCCAGGACAATATAACATTTAAGCTTCGTCATAATATTCATCATTATTAACATAATTATAAAAAAAACATATTTCCAATCTGAAGGGAACATTGATACCTGCAAAGACTTAATTAAGTGAATCCTCACTGTGACTGTATAGGTGTTATTTTTCTGTGATTGTGAAACTCCAACTGCCAAAGAATCACACTGCACCAGGAGAGTGACAGGACACACTAAACCTGCCAAGAACACAACAGTCACTGCATATGTTGACACAGTGACTGTCCCTATGTCTAATTTTACTGCCAAATCTTTCCTTACCACTCACTGCCAGTGTGTGTGTGTGTGTGTGTGTGTGTGTGTGTGTGTGTGTGTGTGTGTGTGTGTGTGTGTGTTGCTGGCCTGTCTGGAAACCATCTTGTATACTGGTGTTCAACAGGGCAGAGATACTTGTCCCATAGTGTATTCTGTTAGTGTGTGTGTGTGTGTGTATGTGTGTGCGTCCGGTTTTGGCGGGCCAATCGAGCCACATGTCATTGGACAGTGAGCCAATTTGTGCCGAAAACCGTTACCGCTCGGCTCCACCAGCTGTGCCTTGGGGAGAGGATGATGATGATGATGATGATGATGATCATGGCGTCAACAATATAAGGAAACCCTTTGAAAAATGCAGGATCACACAGCCTCGGATATGAAAACACCTGTGTGTCATTTTAATATACTTCATTAAACCACTGCCTGTACTGGAAGAAAAACCTCAGTCACTGCTGGGACAATTAGAGAGAAACATTTAGGTTTTTTTTCTATGAAGACACATCTAACTGTGTCTTTGTCTTGGGCTGAAAACAACAAACAAAGTATGTGTGGGCGACAGTAATAACTTGCACCCGCAAACAAGAAACAGCTCTCCATGCCAAAATGTCCAAACACAAAACAGACTATTTCCAGTTTTGACTACTGAGAACCGGAGTGATGAAAAGTTTTCTGTATAAAAATGAACAGAGCAGTTATGTAAAATGTGGTCGCTGCTTTCAATTCAGTCATGGTTGGTTTTGTCTACACATTAACAAGTTAGTTTTACAAATGCAAGAAAGAGACGAAAAAGATAATGAAATACAATGTCAGAATAAAATGCATCCATAAGAACTCAGTGATGCTGGGAAAACACCACTTTGCCCACATGTAACCCTGATTTAAAGCAGTGCTGCTCCAGATGGAATAACACAGTGTTCCTCATTACTGACGAAGTTGTTTACAACATCAAAGTAAATTCTTTGGGAAGAGACGGGCTAAGACCAGGACATGGCTGCAGTCTGTACATTTCTTTCCTCCAGTCTCTCCTTGGTGGTACTTACTCAATAAGCAAGAATTAAAAATACAAATAGCATTTGATAGATAGAACTGCGCATCTCTTACAATGCAGCTCGTCCTTTGTTTCATAAACTTCTCCTCAGATGAAGCGTGTACGTGCGCCTTTGACTTCCATGTAAAATTACATCTAGATTTCATCAGCTGTCAGATCGCAGCAGGCAGTCCCGGTTTGTATCCTCCCAAAACACACACGCTGATGTCATACTTCAACATTTCATGAAGGCGGTGTCAGATGATTCAAACAAGCATTGATCGTTTTTTTAAGGATGTGTATTCTTCATAAAAAAAAATGTCATTCTTTGACTTACTGTGTGATCTGAATGGAGCGTTGCAGTTAATCAAGCTTGTCAAAGAAAAATTTTTGAATACTGTTTATACAAGAAGCACAGTGCTTTCATTTAGCAAAAGTGAGGATGAAATAAACTTGACCAACCACAAGTCAATCACATTTGTCAATCGTGAGGTTTCACCCCTTTTTCACGAGAGAATAATTGAATTGTTTTTGGCTCATCTGCTAACATGGAGGAGGTGGGATTTATAACCTAACCTGACACCAGGGGCCGACCCAGATGATTTGGCTTCCCATCAGAGAGCTTTCACGTCGTAAATCTTTATATAAAGTCTATGGATTTAACCCACTGCCTCTGTGGTCAGAGATAGTCACCAACATTACCAAGGTGAAACCTCACTGTAAAGAAATGCCAAAGACTGTGCTGACTTCAGCCGACCCCCTCCGAGAATCACGTAATGAGCAACAATGAACTTCATTTTAATTGAAAGGCAACGAGCGGTGAAAGCAGCGACTCCTCCTGTACCTGCTCCACCCCTTCACTTCACCAGGGTCCTCGGGGATGGAAACACAAAAACCACAAGCAGAGAGAGCAAGGGTGAAAGAGAGAGAGTGACTTTTAGGGTCAAATCCCTTTTTTAAATAACCGTCGATAAATGTTTGTAAGACAATAGAGCCCTGAGAGCCAGAGGGCTCAGAGGAGCAAGCTAACAAGTTAGCACACACACACACATATTCATCTGTGTGGGAGAGAATCGATGACAACAAAGCACGTTTGAAACAGACTATAAACAGCACAAACAAGTCAGAGGGTCTGTACTTGTATAGCTGAGTCACAACGCTGAAAAAACTGACTTAAGCTCCAAGGTTTTTAAGAGTCAGAGAAGATGTTGAATCTCTCAATCATTCAAAACAACTTTAGAGCTTTCATCCATCATCACCCCATTTATCGAAAAGCCTCCTTGCAAACCGTCTTTCCCAAAAAGTAATATCTGATCATCCCCACCAGAAGCTGACTCACAGTCAATGAAAAGCTGGACCTAAAGGCACCAGGCACTCAATAAAGACTTTTAGAGCATAAAAGGCATAAATCAAAATGGAAATACATAATCTTGATATGACTTGAATATGACAAATGCAAATAAAAGAAGTATAATCACGTAATTTGCCAATTTCCACTGAAAAAATTATTTTATATTTCATGTTCTCATGTATTATTCAAACCATGATGTTCAGCTTACATTTGGTCGAAATAATCGGCTGGGAACATGATTGCTCTTCGAAAGGGAAAGGTTTACACATTTCCCCGTGTTATCATTCATATTGAACTTTTATCATTTCAGTTATTTCCCTATAGGAACACCTCTGTAATAAGAATAAATTAACTGTTTACTTTCATACAGAAACGTATGGACACCAAGGCGACCGAACCCAGAGACAACTGCCTCAGTCATCTCACATCCGGCAAAAATCCTGCTAGCATCGCTCAGACCTGCTTTACAGACGAGTTAACAAGCCAAGTCGGCTGTATCTCTGTGTCGTTAGTCCGGAGGCGGCTTGTCTCATGGACAAATTACACTGTTGAGTCTCCGAACTTGGTCTTGGACAATGTAACACAAAGCTGTGCAGTCGTTTTGAATAAGAAAATCCAAAAGGCTGGGACCTCTATATGAATTTCTCAAACACAAACAGACCAAGCAGACACCAGTGTTGCATCTTCCTCCATCTCTTTCTTTACCTTTTCTTAGATTCAATTTATTTCTCCAAATCACATCATACATTATCTCAGACCCTACAATAGTGTACCACAACATGCTCAACGTGTGAGAGGGCAATGCTGAGACATCCGTCCTCTGTTGACATGGCATTGGAGTAAATGACAGTGGAAATCTTTCTGTAAATTTGGTTACAGCCTTATCAGATAGACACCGAGTAGAATCCATCTGGCTGGTGTTGAACTGCAGGGCATTTGCTCAGGGTCATGCGTCTTGCTACAGACAGTCACCCAGAATCCCCGGCTGCTCGCGAGCTGCTGGAGGGGGCTAAAGAAGCTACACTGGTACCGACTGCACATGGGGACTGGCTAATAATAGCAGCAAATGATCTGGGTACCACAGTGCAGATTTAAGCTTCCAATCCGCTGAGCCTCGCCTCCACCAGGGCAAGGAAATGTATTAACTGTCCCAGTTCGTACCACTACAGGAGACAGGGCGTAACTACACGTGAGACCTACGGAGCTAGAGGGAGAGAGAGAGGCCATCGCTAACTGCTGAGCTGGAACAACCAACAGATTCAGTGTGTAAAGAATCAGAGACAGGAAGAAGGGTGCTAAAAGAAGAAGGGAGCAAAGAAATGATTGCAGAATGATAAACCCAGGCCACTCCCACTTCCTGAGAGGGGGGTGACCAGCCACAGTTCATTTGCATTTCAATCTACAGACATATAAACTGTTCAGAAAAGGCCCGAATTAGAGGGTTTATGCTTGAATGCAGCATCTGACGCTTGTTTTAAAGAAGGTTATCTATAATAACCTAATAAAAAGGTGCACGTTATGGAACCTTTAAAGTGATGGTCGTGCACACACTATGGCCTCTGTGTGACTTTAAATTCGAGTGAGGTTAAATTATTCAGTCAACTCTTCTGTCCTCATTAAATCTCTTCCCTCTTCCTGGAAACTGTGATTAATCACCAACCCATCGGTCCTTCCCTATCTCACACCGGGACCTGATGTCCCTCTGTCCAAGTCACTATACGTCTCGTCCTCCTGCTTGTTCAACATTGCTCTCCTTGGCTTTTCAGATTCTCCCGTCTCTCTCACCACCTGCACGATTGCTTCTTCTCCTGGAGAGCAAAAATATTTAAGGCGGCAACATTTCCACAGTGGAGAGTCATTATTCTCTCCCCATTCTCCCCCCCCCCTCTCCACTTACATTATACCTTCCCATACCTGCTCTCCTTCTGGGGGAGGAGGGGGGGGGCTGAAAAAATGCTGCGTGCATGGATAATTCTGGAAAAGAGCGATGCGATATTTCATCCCCACGCGCACACAATGTACACACAAAACATGCCCTCTCAGCAAAGCTACTGCCCATATTCATTAGCCACTTAGAATGCTGTGTTCAGATGAATCAAAGCAAACTGCTTACACGTAATCTTGTCACCCGCCGAGTAAAATATATTGGGTTCCTTATTACAGTTGGTGCGGAGCCAACATAAGTGAATGGACTTGTTGTACCATATGTAGTGTGTCTAATGCACAGTGTGTGTTTGTGGTTTGTGTGTGCGTGTCTAAGAACTGATCATACACAAGATTCTCTTCACTGAACTGTACAAAGTTTGTGTATTTTCTTGCCTCTGCATGTGTATCAGTAAGTATGTGTGTGTGTTTGTGTGTGTGTGTGTGTGTGTGTGTTTTATGTCCTTGTTTTTCCTAACCCTACATAGGGTGCAGTACAGTAAATTACATCATGTCCACAATAGAACAGGCAACCAAAAAGCTTTTTATAACACACGTTAAATCCAGTTTTTTCACAGTATCCCACAGAATTACAATGTGCCCCTCTCAAAACAGGCACGACTTCTGTGTTTGTGTGTGTCCATGTGTGCAAAGTGCAGACGCAAGCCTGAGAGGTAAAAAGTCACAGTGGTGATTATAGTAATTATGGTTTCAGGTTTTTTGCATATTCCTTCAGATGGACCACGAGATTACCAGACAGCTTGGCACATGCACGGAGGGAGCGAGTGGAGGAAAAAGAAAAGAGTTACTGTTGGGGTGAGCGAGGGAAGGGTTGGATTGAGGGAGCAAGGAGGAGTGGGAGAGAGAGAGAGAGAGAGAGAGAGAGAGAGAGAGAGAGAGAGAGAGAGAGAGAGAGAGAGAGAGAGAGAGAGAGAGAGAGGGAAACTGGCAGAAAAAGAGAGGATGTGAAAAGAAGACCAATAGAGGGAAAAACCACGGTAACAAAGGAGGAGAGAGTGAAGTGGAGAAAGATACGAAGGAGAGAAAGACTAATCCTCGAGGCTGCCTCCCGACGCTGCTCAGCCCGCTTGCTCGTGCCCTCCTCCTCCTCCTCCTCCTCCTCCTCCTCCTCCTCCTCCTCCTCCTCCTCCTCTCCCCAATCCTCTCTGCACACGAGGAGTTGTATGGGCTTTTATAGTGCCGCTTTGTTTCCTCTCAAAAAGGAGCATGAATGTCAAGTTCTCTTTACTCTTTTCGTTACTTCTTCTTCTTCCTTCCTGCCACTTCACCCCCACCTCCATTTCTCAGTTTCCCAGAGTCTCTGCCCCTAGCATCGTCCCTCCTGTCTTTTCTACTCCATCTCTCAATAGAGGACAATGCATATAACAAGCTTTGCATTGAAACAAAAAAGGGATCGGGGTCCCGGGCTCGTGGACCCCCTGTCGCGGCACGTCGTCTTTTCTCAAAGGAGGCTTAATTACATATTCATGGCTGACACAAATAACACTCTGTTGCTCCAACACACAAACACGCCACGCAGCCAAAACACCCAGCACCCATCTGCTGGTCGTGTGTTTGCCCTCAAGGAAATTGTCCCATCACACGGAGCACACGTATGTAGAAATGTGTTGTTTTGGTCCGAGCGTGTCTCAGGAGGGACACCTTTGCAAATCCAGAAATCTGTGACATCATGTGAAAACGACAGAGATAATCTATCCCGAAATCTGCAGCCTGTTTTTAATATGGGCGCCATGAGCAAAAAACTCTGGAGACGTGGCAGATTGGTGCCTTGGCATAACTCCAAACAAAATGTCAGAGACAGACATGGGAAGGGACAGGGGATTAAGCGGAGGAGGGCGGAAGTTGGTTTCTTCACACAGACAGAGGAGCAAAATAAAGCGTCTCCGGTAATCGCTCGTCTCCAATAAGTGCAGTGTGCTGCTCGTTGTTTTTGAAGCAAATAAACCAGCGCGAGCTATTTACTGGAGGTTTTATGGTATCAAATAAAAATAATATACAGACCGTGAAACGCCTAAGCTGCCGGCTAAGAGGCAAGGCCTTAAAACAAAGAGATGCAGGGTGTGATTTCAATGGAGGACAGCTGGCATGGCGTGGAGCTCCTTTTCTGTACCTGTCGCTTTCCTTCCTTTTTCGGTTCCATATATCAGTATTGGACGCGCACATTTGTGTTTGTGTGTGTGCATGTGTCGGCAAACTGTCCCTCCCTCACCCTGACTGATGAGTTCTGTGCCCACACACACACAAACACACACACACACACATACAAAAAGTCCTGCTGCTTGCAAGCTCCATTCAGACGGACAACAATATGTCCACTGTTTGGGCCACACTCTAATTAAACAGCGTAAATCTGACTGGAGAAAGAGACGGAGTGGGGAGAGGCAGCAGCAGAGGAAGAAAGTAATAAAAAAAAGAGCTAAAAGTGAACGAGGCGAACAGAACGTCCGAGGTAGTAAATGGGAAAGAGATGAAGATGAAAGCAGGATGGAGGAAATGAGAGTCAGAGAGAGAAGTCTGAACAAATGAAAGAGGAATAGAGACGACCGCAGACAGTGCAGAAATCTTTTGCTAGACTTACTTCATTGAGTTCAACTGTTTATTATGGCGATTAAAAAACACATACAAAATAATGACCAGAATTCATCATACATTTACATTTAACAAATATATTTTAGTTATTTTCTTTCATAGAGTTAGATGGCGTCAGAAAATAATAGTTTTACAATGTTTTTTTATTAAAATAAACTAAAATAAAGACTTTAAAAGAGAAAGAGAATTCCTCTACATCTGTAATAAAAGACTAAAATAGGACTATAACTTTTTAGAGTGCAGGACTGCATAGGACCTGTGGGAACTATATTATAGGCCATTGATTGGGAACAAACGGCTTTCTCTCTCTGAGCACCAGCCCCCACACAGGCACACACACACACACACCACACACACACACACACACACACACACACAGCTAACTAAAACAAAAAGCCTGGAAACGAGATCCCCAAATGAGGCCTTAGGTTTCGGAGGCCATGAAAAATTCATAATTCCAGATCTTTACATGAAACTCTAGAAGGAATTAGGCCTAACAGCAGGAGACGCTGGGAATCGGTTTCAGAACATTTAGCTTCTCCCCTCTCTTTTTCCTCCTCTCCCTCGCTCAGCCTGCCCCTCGAGTAAACACGCACGTTCACACAAAACAAATGCAAACCACACACACACTGGTAGACACACACTTGCACAAAGAGGCAGATTCTAGTGCCATCCCGGGTTTTCCCCCTGCGGAGAATGAGAGATGATAAATGGTGCGGGTGGTGTTGTGCAGTTTTTCGACGCAGTCTTTTGAAAACCACACTTATTCAAGAACCGGATTTTATCGCAGTTTTCCTCAGATGATAAACATGCCTGCAATTTCTTCTGCCGCTATACAAACAACCCATGTACAGGCTCTTGATTCTCGGAATAGGCTGAGCTTTAATTGCTACATGTTTCTATTTACCATACATGAAATGCACGGATCTGCTCCTGGATTTTCCCAGCCCAACATAAATTAAATCTACAAGGCCAAAGAGAAAGGTCGGTAACAACCATTCAGTAGCTACAACAGATTACAGAGTGAAAGGATTGAGATACAACTGATAGAGAGATTGGAAATATCTCAACACAAAGTCTATGATGAGTAAACAAGAACAAAAACTTTCAGAAAGGACGGAGGCAGAGAGGTCGAGGCAGATCTGCCATCACTGGGCTACAGAGAGCAGCAGGAGGGTCTCCTACACAAAACAGCTCCAGACAGTCAAAGACTTCCTTTCACACACACTCCTGAACGCCTGTCCAAGCACACACACACACACACACACACACACCCTGGTACGTTCACACACACAGTGAATGCAGACAGAATGCAGCATTGTTTGACGAGAGAGATATCTTGCTGTGTGTGTGTGTGTGTGTGTCTGTGTGTGTTTGTGTGTGTGTGTGTGGCAGTCAGTCAGCTTGTCAAGTCCTAGTGGAGTGATCAAAGCTGGTACAAACCACCCAGAGAGATTTCTCCCTCATCCATTCATCTGTCCTCTCTCTCTCACTCTGATGCAGACACAGCATCGAATTCACCAAACCTGCTCGGCCAATCAGACTGTTCTGGCAGGAGCGGGGCGGCCAATCAAGTTGGCCTATTTTGTTTGCAATAATTCCCAGCTGTCCCCCTACAGGCACTGAACCCTGGATGGCTGCAGTGCACCATGGGACAGGATCAGAGCATAATGGGAGACGGCGTGGGAGCTCTGGCAATATCATAATGCCAAACGTGTGTGCACGCACATACACACAACATGTGAGCTCTGCCGGATAAACTGTAACGGTGCCAAGTTCACACACACATGTACAATATCACAAAATCACCCACATGTCGACAACCCGACTCACATACACACAAATTCACACACGTGAGCACAGAAACACACACACACACACACACACACACTCTACAGGAGTTCTTTGAGAACAACGTCAAGCTGCCAAGTTCATGGTCACACACACACACACACACACACACACACACACACACCTCACAGCAGCACGTTCAGTACATCTTCACACCTCTGCACTACCAGGTTCACAAATATACACCTACGCACCAACCCCCACAACACGCACAACAAGCCCCTCCTTTCTGGACACAGAAGCTTCGACACAGGCCCATACACACCCACACACTTCTTTCAAACTGTGTTGTTCTAAATGAGCTGTGTGGCTGAATAATAATATACATTTAAACAAAACAATTTTAAAAAAGGATCCTAGAATAGAACAGTGTTCAATCTATATGCCACAGAAGAGAGAGTGTGTAACCAGAGTCCGACAGGCAAACCGTGAAACATGAAATGACGGCGACTGTGGGACCATAAAAAGCGCAGACACACCGAATGTTTAACAGTAACAACCTAGAGCAGCTGAATTGTACAACCTTCCTAGACCGCAGCTTAGTGATCATAACAAACAGGAGGACTTCTCAGACTGCGTGGAGCGATGCTGACACCCATTCATTTCAGATCCAATGTTAGCTAATGGCTTTTTAAAAGGCCTGAGGGTGGGGCTTAGTCTGAAGGCCGACACACACATACACACACACGCACGCACACACTCAAGTCAACACGAGAGGATCTGAACAATCACCTCTCGTTGTAGGTGTGAGTGTGGGATGTGGGTCTGTGTGAGATAGACTTCCAGCGTGTGTCGCAGTTTGTGTAGCTCTGCAGAAAGTTGTCCACATGCCACTTTAATGACAAAGAGTTAAATAAAACATGTGTTATTAAATGCTTAGGAGAGACCTGGATATAAAAGAAAAAGAACTCGGATGAATTCAGGCTGAATGCGATGATTGTCCTCAAAATGGATTTTGAAAAACCCTTTTGGAGGGTCACCATCTTTCTTCATTAGATTTGAATCCTCAGCAGCAGCAGCATCATCTCATCAAACACCATCACCTTGAATACCATGAGTCACAGTCTTGGTTAAAACAACAATTTCTATGTCCCTTTTCAAATGCACATAATAACACACACTGCTTTCAGACATGCACTGAACTCTGCAGATCCTTCTTTTTTTGTATTTGAGTTTAAAGTCCGTAGACGCTTATAACGCAGAAGCAAATATTAAAGAAAGAAAACAAACATCTCCCAGTTAAAGTGAAGAAGTTGTGTAGAGAGTTTGTGGTGATAAGGGCCAATGGCGGTATTGGGGGGTGGTTTAAACATGACCATGTGATCTCCGCAGCGGAGGTCATACATCACTTCCTGCCTTTGTTTGCTACACCCTCACCTCCCGCTGTGTTGAGCACATGTAAAAGACAAAGTGCTGGGTAGAGTCCCCGACCCAATTCTCTCCACTTTACCCGCAGTTCACGTCTGAAAAAAAACGTCAACAGAGGGATTTGCTCCCAGCTCTCCACCTGAATGGACTGGGAGTCCAGTCTGGCCCTGATGCACAGAGAGGATCAGCTACATAAACAAAAAAGCCGGCTCCCCCACAGCTCGGTCAATGTGTTTGTGTGTTTTGCCCCATTCAATAGAGCAACTCGCCGAGTGACTCCTCACACAAAGGGGACAACTTCAGAGACACGGGTCGAGTTGTTTGGAGCAGGGACGATAACAGACAATAACCCGGCAGACACACGTGCAGAGCAGGGAGGGAGAGGACGGGGAAACTGGAGCAGAATGAGGGAGAGGTGGAGGGAGAGGTGGAGGGAGAGGTGGAGGGAGAGGTGGAGGGGAGAGGCGGCACTTTTCAAAGAGCCGGCAAAAAAAAAGTTTCATCTGCCGGGAGAAACATCACCGGCCTTACGTTCCAATTGTCAGATTTCTCTGTACCAAAGTCAGATTGAGTCGCATGTCGGCGGCAAAGGAGCCATTTATCAGAGTTAGGAGAAAGGCTGCTCAAATCGTGGCCCTAAATTGCGGCGTATTGATTTAACAGTAAAGCAATAGAGAGCGGTCATAATGAATATTGGTGGGTGTTGCTGAAAAGCTGCTCCCCAAGGCAACAAGGGCGACATCGTGTCCTATTAAGGCCCAAATTCCACAAACACACACACACACACAGTCACACAAACCACGCAGGCCAATGAGTAAAAGGCGATTGCACTTTACCGACTCCTACCTGCT
Source organism: Pseudopleuronectes americanus (assembly GCA_038501795.1). Taxonomy (NCBI): domain Eukaryota; kingdom Metazoa; phylum Chordata; class Actinopteri; order Pleuronectiformes; family Pleuronectidae; genus Pseudopleuronectes; species Pseudopleuronectes americanus. Next base: position 9,888,630 of record CM076718.1, read on the forward strand.
GCAGACCAGGCAGCTTACAGTTTCCTCTCATGAGGCGCTCAAGTGGAATATCAGTGGTATAATGGAGCGTTAAGTTTCAAGTAACACATAAATCTTGAGGGGATATTAGAATATTACAGTTAATAAGGTATGAAATCCACAATGAGCGGCCCGGTGATAAGGTCAGACTTAAGCGAGTGGGGCCGTGAGAAGGGGAAATGTGGCGAGTTAATCAGCTCGATAAAAACAACATAAGGGTTCAGTCCTTAATGCTTTTGGGGGAACATGAACAAGTTGCTCCCTGCAGAAGGTCACAGAGAGTGTGACAGAGAGGAGGATCTCAGACAGGCAGCTTCTCACACTGTGAAATAACAGGTCTCACTCCAGATCAATCTTAACTTCCTCCTGTTCTTCACCTGCATGTGTTGCAAAAACCCAACTATATATATATATGTATATACCCAAATATGTGTTCATGCATGATATGAGCTCTGTTTAGATAATGATGGAGAAGCTGAGGATGTCTTATCCTGAAGTTGATCCCTGGTGTCTGCAGCGTGTTTCTCCTGCCAGACTCCTGTTCTTCTCCTTTTGTTATCAGACGTGTGTAATTGGCTTCATGCTCGCGGCGGCTCCGAGTGTTTGTGACTTCTGATCAATTTTCCAATCGAAGCAGCGAAGCGTCGCCTCTATTTTGCAAAGTGCTCCTGCAGCGATGAGACATTATAGTCGCCTATAGTCTGGGGGGAGGGTGGGGGGGGGGTCCTCCTGCCCTTCACGGTTCAAACCTTCATTTACCTGCAGCCCCCGGAGTTTGTTTTACCAATATATAAATAAATATGTCATGGAAGAGGTCATCATCTCCGGTTGAACATCTGAGGTCAACCGGAGCTCCTCGGGAGTTTCGCTGCAGGTACATAGATGTGTATGGGGCTCATTGTTGGGAATGGAACCCTTATGTATTGCACTTTACTTGTCCTCATCGAATCCAGCGCACGTGAGGCCAGTTGTGTTACATTAATGAAGCCTGTGTTTGTTGTTTCACGCAGAGAAACGTGGGCTGCGAGTTGAGCAGCGCACGTTAAAGCGGGGAACGAAATGCGCAAATAGACGTGATTGACACATTAAACGAAATAAACGTACACAACGCGCCCACCTGCACCAGATCAATTCAAATGGAAGATGGGAAAAAGAAAAGAGAAAGTGCAGCCTGCCTCCTTTTCAAGGAGCTCATCCAGCCGCTGCGTGTACCACCCGGCATACCGACACTAACACACACACACACACACACCACATCACTGGAGGTCCACAGCTTCCAAACAATTCATGGGAGTCTTATTTCCAGAGAGGGGTCTGACCGAGGAGTCATCCTCCTGCCTTACCTTGTCCGACTCCTGGCCGAGCGAGCACCAGGAGGAGCAGGATCCCCGGCGTGGCGGCGCACATCCTCGCCCAGCCGCAGCGCTCGCGTCCTATTCCACTTCTCTGTCCACTTTTCCCCATTAGTGCAAGCGGCGCGTAAAACACATAAACACGCACGAAAAACTCCCCTCGCTCAGCACGGTGGGGAAAACGGTGAAAACTCCTCTATTCCACCCGCCAGCACAAATCTCCTCCAGCCACTGGGTCCGCGGATCAGTCAATCGAGTCCCCCCGAAAAAAAAAGCCCCCAGGAAAGGTGCGGGTGTAGGCGGGTATAGTCCCGGTGTCTGATTCCCGGTCTCCAGGTAGAGCTGCGAGAAGTGAGAGGTGGTGGAAAGTAGCCACGGGTCCCTCCACTCGTGTCAGTGGCACTGCCTCCTCTGCTCGTCTCTCTCTCTCTCTCGCTGTGTGTGAGTGCGCGCTCCCTCTCTCCTCCAGACTCCCCGTTTACGCAGAGAGAGAGAGTGGGGAGAGAGGGAGATAGAGGGAGAGCGAGGGAGAGAGAGGGGGGGGGATGCCACCGCCCTCTGGCTACACTAGACCCCCTCTCTAAGATGTATATACTTTAATAACAACAAAACAGGATGGAATTAAAATATCACTAAATTAATGCGTAATTTGCGAAATTAATGACGTGAGGCGTGACGGCGTGACTTCGGTTCCACCGCTGCACACGTTGAGGATGAAGAGCTTCTCTCCCTCCTTCGTTTCTTTTACTCAATCTTCTATGAGTTAAAACAAACCCTATCAGATCTCCTTCAGACAGATCTTTTACTTTTACTGACTCTATGACTTGGTGGTGACTTCTAGTCCACAGTGTCTTTCTGGAGCGCGCGCCTGTGCGCAACTGAGCGCTGCCGGTGCGGAGCAAAACAAGGAGCCACGTTTCTCCGAGAGCTCAGCGACTGATGTCTGCCCCCTGACGGCCACATGGACCCTGGATTTGTGTTTGCGCGCGCGTGTGTGTGCGTGTGTGTTTGTGTGTGTGTGTGTGTGTGTGCGTTTGTCTGCGTTTTTGTGTGTGTGTGTGTGTGCGTGTGTGTGTGTGTGTGTCCAACAGAGTCCATCCACATTATTACAGGCACAGTAAAAACCAAAATGATATTAAATAAACATTATGTGAGCTGATTTTGTTTATCTTGGTTCCTGTACACGTGGATTACATGGAGGTCACCCTCCCAACTATTGTATATTCACCACGATGACAAATATGAGGTAGTGTTCATTGTACAAGACGTCTTTCACTGCCACCGCAACCAAATGATAGAGGCTGCACTGTAAGAAACAATGATCCACGTTTCCATCATTCAAAAAACATGCAGTAACCAGAGCTGTTTGAAATCTGGCAACCGCAAGTTTGTGTCACTGTTATGATTTCACATTTCGTAATCATCTTTTTCGAAATGAACAAACTGATATGATATAAACATACAATTAGCCCGCTTGAGTGCTCATGGGAAAGATAAATATGTGAGTTGACCGATGAACAACTTTAAAACAGGCCTAATTTCATTTGAATGTGTATTTGCAGGACACACACACACACACACACACAGTCGTCTAGCTAACATAACTCTCAGCTGTGTCGCTGCACAGTCATTTGAGCAGCACAGCCCCGCATCATGCATTGTAAATGGCAATAGTAAAATATGTGCTCGGTGCCATTTGTCACCACAGCAGCCCCACAGCTCAGTGACTACCACTGGAAGTAGCTGCTACCCGCAGGGACCCGTAAAAGCCTTTTTATTCTGCCACTTTATTGGGAATGGGAAAGCAATAAGTAACACAAGAAGCATATGGCACTCTTGGATATGGATCAGCACTAGCAACAGTCAATGGCGATGGGGGTTTTCACAGTTCCATGTGGTAGAACAATGTATATATAAATGTATATACTTTACTGCCAATGAATTCAGTGTGATATTTAAGTGGTGCATTAAAGGGCGGTTTGCTTACAAAAATGTTTAGGTTAGAAACGCACAGCTGAAACTCCGACAAGCTCAGACTGAAAACTGTTTTTTCTCAATATTGGACGTGAACCTGGTTCTTCCTCTTCCTCATTTCTAACGGTTTGACTTGTTATTTCAACTGCTGTGAATGGGAGATATGCAAACTAAAGAACTCCTCCACTTAGGCTGAAAGAATACAGATTAATGTGCGTGTGTGTGCGTGTGTGTGTGTGTGTGAGTGTGTGTGTCTGCCCGAGAGCCCAACACATCCACTTTTAACTAACCTCCCGGAGGACTTTGTCGCGCTGGCTTCATCTCCCACTTTCTTTGAATGTTAGAATCATCAAAGACAATCCAACATCACTTTATTCATGTCGATCATTATTACAGAGATAGATATAGAGTGTGTAGAAAGTTGAACATATTTTCCCATTGGTTTTCTGAGCCTGTAACCCGTTGCATCAAAGACACTGTGATAATGAGAGGGGGAGACAGAAGTAGAATAAAATATTACAGGATATCACCACCTTCAGGATGCAGAGACGAGGGTGAAAGAAAGGTGTTTTATTATTCAGAGCTGATTTGTGAAAACAGGACTCTTGTTCTGTTTCAACATCGATAGTCTTCAGTGTTCAGTGTTTTATATTAAAGCCAATGTGCAGTAATTGCGAACAGTTATTTTTAGTATAGATATTAGTTTTAATAGGAATAGTTTTAAAATGAATACTTCCATACTTTAGGGACTAAGCTTAATCACCTGCTTTATGAGAGGTTATATGAGCAGTTTGATGTCGCTCTCGTATGTGAACCCGCTGATGTCTAGCTGTCACTGTAAGGTTGCCAGGCAACCAGCATAGACTACAGGACTGTCCCTATAACTCTTTATGAAGACGGACGTCACGGCAGCTTCCCAATAGAGAAGTCAAAACATTGTCACTGCCCCCTGGTGGCTGGCTGTAGGAAAGGTTATTTAACCCTGCCCCATTGTGAAGCCAAAACATTGTCACTACCCCCTGTTGGCTTGCTGTAGTAAAGGTTGTTAACCCTGACCCATAGTGAAGCCAAAACATTGTCACTGCCCCCTGGTGGCTGGTTGCAGTTTAGGTCATGAACCCTAGCCAATCCATTTTGGCAGTTGGTTGACCTCAAAGAATTGTTTCTCCTCAACGTTGGTTTCTGGTAGATGCATGATCAAGTGATCCTAAGATTGACTTTAATTTGTGATGTGTATCTTTGTATGATAAGAAGGTGAGACGTCAAAAAAGACAACTGAGACTGACTGGTGATTGGTTGATGGGTGTGTTGACTGGACCTTGATGGGCTCTACTCCACGATCACGATTGTAAAGACTCAAATGAAATCACCAGTGCGAGATGGCCTGGCCTGTACCAGGGTTATGGTGGCTTAATTTAAATTTACATGTGAACAGGAGGGATCTTTCATCTGTTTCACTCTTCACATACTTTCTAATGTCAAGTTTCATGTGTACAGCTGAACACAGCAGCATGAAGGCCTTTAAACATAAACTCATGGAAAGCTTTCCCACTTCCACTATTTGTTGGCCCATTATATATTATATATTTGACGGCAGGCGTTTTGTCCTACTGTGAAGTGTGGCCAGTCCAAAGAGGTATACACACATTTGGCTTCAATAATCATCGTCTCCACTTGCAACTTTAGATGAATCACAATGAGCAGCCAGCGAGCGGCAGGATGCTTATGAGAGTTTCAGAATGATGGATAACAATGACTGGGATGACTTTCATCATTGAATCAGCCCACATTTTCTTGGGGTGGAGGAAGTTGATTTCTTGTGTACTTGTCATAGGAGCAACAGAAGTGTAACTACACACCTTCTGGGAAAAAAAAACTAATCATTTATTGGCTTGTAAACACAATTAAGTCATGTCAATGTATTTTCGTGGGGGTTGTACTGCAGTTAAGCTAAGGATCGGAGCGCTCTACATATCCAGGAAACAAACCAAATGTCACAATTTATCTTATGCAAATTGCAAATTGAAGATATTGAAAATGACACTTAACTCCTTTGAAAGTTAAAACTCCAACCAGTTCACTTTCCCAGGCTCCCTTCTCTTGACATCAGCCTATTGTCACTCTTCTGCTGTTCTACCACGCTACCAGTAGAGATACAACCGACATGCCATCGTGTGTGCCTATACCTGCACTATCTCTATTGCATGTAACAACAGAGAGCGGGCCCCGCGGGGGTGACTAGGTTTAATCTCTTTAAGCAGTTACATAATGGCCCCCAGTTCATGTTTTAATCAGCGAATAGATGGCTGTGCTGAGGGACGAATAATCACATCTATAACTTTCTAATCTAATATCCAGCTACATTCAAGTGGATTAGAGAGGAGCAGCGAGGGAGAGGAGGGGCACAGGTGGTACACCTAGATGTGAGTGTTGTGGGAGGATTTATTTGCATGTTATTTTCAGATGGAGAAGATAAGAGTGAGAAATCATGTGCCTTTGTCCTGGGTCTGCACGTGCGTGTGTGTCTGTGTGCAGCCACATGAATGTGTGTGTGTCCGCTTACCGTCTTTTTGCAACACACACTGTCCACAACGTCAGTGCTTTCAGATCACTTTTGATTTCAGTCGTTTGGAAGGTTGTTTGGTGATGAGTACTGACAATCTCATTCCCTAGATGGCTGTGTGTGACCTGCGCTGGGTGCAACATCACCGTGGGAACAAAAGTGAATGAAGAAATTCATCCAGACAGACAGATGGGACGGATAGACAGACAGACAGACAGACAGACAAGGAGAGAATGTATCAGAGTAATCAAATTGAATTGTTTCCCAGCACACACCCACACACACACACCCATGCACACACAGATAAAGGCTCACTCACTGGCATTGTAGGATTTAGCAGGAAAAACTAAATGCGGTGTCTATAATAAATGAAATTGAAAATCCCAGTGAGCATGTGACCTCATACACAGTAAAGGCTGCATCAGACATTTATCATAAAAACCAATGCTGTTTGTAGTTGCATTTATTTCCCTAATTCTAATCTGTGTAATGGTCTAAAGATACGAACATTACAGGACAAAGCATGAGGAAAATCAATGGAATGTTCATTTCTTGATTAGAAGTCGGACTCTTCATCTTCGTCATGCCCCGACATACTTCAATGCATCTTATTTCTTTCGTGATAATTGCACATGAAAGCCAATAAAACTCCGCCAGCCCAGTGAGAGCAGGTCACAGGGTCGAACCACTTTGAAGAAAGATGTTTTCTTTTATAAAATAAGGGGTTTAGTGAACGTAAACCCAGTTATATTGATAAACATTTAAAAAATGCTTCAATAAAAAAAGCAAGGACACAGAGCAAGGTCTTTGACAAACTAAGAAACAAGGGAAAATAGGACGAATAGTGATGGAAGGAGAGAGACAGACGTGCAGGCGAGCTACAAAGCTGTGTGGCTTTATGAAAACAATCGAACTCTTATCTGTGAAGAGCATCAAGTCACTGATGTTGGAATTCCGACAGAACCAATCGAGTGTCTCTCTGGTGATTCCATGTGTCGTTGCAATACTGTTGACGACATATTAGCCGTATGTGCTCATGCATATGCAAATACTTGTGTTCATGTAAGTATGTTTGTTTAATTTGTGCATTTTGTCTACATGCCATTAAATATATGAAATTGGTAAAAATGGGTTGGTGCACAAATGTACAACGTCCTAGATACTGGTGTTGTTGTTTGAATCCAGTAGTAACACTATGCAGGAAGGTTTCTAGGAACAGGGTTTTGTTGGTAGCGTGAACATGTACTGGGAAGCACATGCTTGTAACCATGATGGGAAGGTAATATACATGTACATCCTGCCACTGGTTTTAACAGTAACCAGGTGACTGTCGGTGCCATTAAAATGCAAAGAAATGCAGTCATGCACCACTGAAGCTTCGAATTAATACAAATGAAAGCTGGTAGACATGGATAGAAACAAAGCATGAGTTGCAGTATTCAAAAGTTTACTTCGTAAATGTTTCATTAGACGAAAATGCACTCAGGCCCGAAGTGTACGCACGAGGCATTTTGGTGAGAACCAGAAGACATAAACAAGGAAACTCTTCAGGACATGTATTAGGTATGATTTATTGGTGGCCATGGTTAAGTGATATTGCTATTGATCATTCTTTGATCTAATATAAATAGGATGCAGCTGGAAACATCATGGTTGGTGATTACCATCTTTTATTTTTAAATAACAAAACATTACAGAAACAGCAACTCGTCCCCTATCACAGCTCAGTAAGGAGGGGACACTAACAGGGACGGGGATGAGGCCACAGCAGTTTCCTTCTGTGGACGATGGGCATGCTAAGACACCACAAGACATTTTCCTGTGCATTTTTTATTCAAAAGTGTGTTATCGAGTAAGTGTGTGCCTCTGCCAGAAAGTGTTGTGTGGCTTACTACACTTCAGCAGATATGTTGAGATGTGGCTATGGGCAATTTAGTTAATTGCTTGCTCTTGCTCTTCAAGGGACTCTTGAAAACTAATCCAGAAAACTAATGCTGGTCAATGAAGACGCAGGTTTTTCCTCCCAGGAAAGGTTTTCTGTTAATGTATACTAGGACTCCACCATTCTCATGAGTGGATACCCAAATTAAGCCAGTGTAACGGTAGCCTGGGTCTGGCTCGGATAAAAGTTTGAAATGATATTTGGGTTCGGAGATGTTGGATAGTTTAGCCTACTTGATTTTTGACATTGCATATGTCTGTAATGGGAGGAAAAGATTCCATAACCATGCATGTCAGGGAGAGTGCAACAGAAACTCAGTGCAGCTTACATTTACTGCATTGGACTCAGGTCGGGTTCAGACACCAAAGTATTCAGCCCCGGCCGCACACTATTCTCATTCAGATTACATTACAGGGTTTCCTAATGGCACTGGAGAAAGTGCTTTTTATTAAAGGGTAATTAAAAGTGTGGGTGAACACTCACTGTTCTTGTGTTGTTAGTTTTAAAAAGGGAAGATGCGTGTATAAAAGCAAGAGCAGGATTTTAATAATTCACTCATTTGCAGCAGTAGATTGGAAGTCAAGAACACGCTCACTGAGAGACTCACGGGAGAAGCGATGCAGAAAGCAACGATTTCCCAGCTGGCCTAAGGCTAGAGGCTGGCATGTATGTGAATCTGCTTCCCCTGTGCCTGTTGCCACACATGCTGAACAGAAGGTTGGTCCTTATGAAGGCTATTATTGACAGACTGCATCTTCCTGTTGTAAATATAAGCTCCAAAATGCTATGAAAAACATCCGGAAGTTAATATTCCAAGACATTTCTAGCACATTTAGTCATTTGGAGTCATATGAGGCGGCCCAAAGACAGAGGACAGGATTCATGGCATCTCACAGACAATCAGAAGCAGAAGCCCCAACATGAGTTTTATCCACAGTTCTTAGACCAGTGGCACTGACAAGTTTTCATCGGACCAAAAGTATGAATTCAAATCCAAAATGAGGATAGTGTTTGAGGTGGAAGACTTTGAAATCGGATAAGAAGGCACTGCTGAGTCATGGCCAAACAACGTCCTCTGTTATACCCCAGCCATTTGACAGATCCAGCTCTGTCATGCAAGAAGAGACTCGACGTGCACCATCTGCCTCCACCGCCCGTCACAATACTCTACGCCACCCAACCATGGGTCAGTGGGGGGGGCCCCGCTTCTTTGCAGCACACACGCTATGAAGAATTTTATTCCTGAACCACAAAGCTTAGACATATTCAATTCGGGAGCTCCAATAAACATTTGTTTATGACGCTGTGGTGTGGCAATGTTATTAATACATGTGGGTTATTAAATCAGGGTTTCTGCAAATGCCATTTCTTATTATCTCAAAAGTCCCTTCAAATAAATGCCTTCGATGCAGTTTCATTATTTAAAGCGTTTTACTTTTGTTCTGTTTTTTGATCATCTGAATCCATGGCTTTCCTCCTTGCAGCACTGACACTAACAATGCTGTAACTAAAGCATTTAACATGGTTTGTTCAATTAAAGGTGACTGTAAGACGAATTAAATGAATAGTAAATCACTTGATGAGCAACACAGCTGACTTGTCTATAGATAAAGGACATTTCATGAGTCACTTACCATTTTCAGATATTTTCTAGAGATTGCCTGTCACAATTAAAGAACGTAGCAGGGGAACGTCTAAATCGCCAGTATCTTCTACAAATGATCTGGAAGAATATATGATCCTGAGATATAAATATTCTTCCAGTTTTGTGACTGTCTCGTCTTAGAAATGTCATCAATACGCGACATTTATAGGACATTTTCCAAAGTGGGTGGCGGGGAAATGTTCTCGAAAAAATCTGGAGCAACCGATTCAGACTTTTGGCCTCTCACATACACATCCAGCCCCTCTGGAAATGTTCAAGAAAATGTCTGGAGTTCATTGCATGTAAGAAAGCAGTTATTGTGTCTCACAGCCCACAGGTCTTCACTCCGACACACACTCCTCATGCAACTGTGCGTACTATCTGCTCCTACTGAGTGACTTGTGTGGACAACTTAAGTGATCTGAGGCTACTGTGTGTATATTCATGGGAACAAACCTTCAAAATGTGTCTAAATAACAATCAAAACAAAATCACACTAAAAGCATGTTCATTTCAGAGTCGGTAGTAAAGAAAGTAATTTATCTTTGTGTCCCTGTTGCCCAGGCTGATCTCAGCCTGTTTGGAAAGGGGGATGACGTAATCTCAGCCGTAATAGGATACAAGCAAGTTTTCTGATCATGTGCTTCAACATGTTGCCCCTCTCCCCAAAATGGCATTTTGAGATAGATGTCACGCTATCACTTTCTTTAGATCTCCTCTGCCAAATTTCCCCAGAGAAATACTCTTGTACCTTTACAAATTAAACTTCAAATTGTGTGCTCGTGTGTGTGCGTGTATGTGTGTCAGGGCATGTGTGTGTCCCACCATAACTTTCAGCAACTGATTCCCATCTCAACGCTTGTTGCCAACACGCAGTAGATTTAAAAGTCAGGTCTGTGAAACTCTCACCACGTTAACTTACAAAAAAAAACGAGGTGCTAACTGACGGATGCAGATGTGCTTCCTGAGCCAGGAGCAGACTGCACTTAATTCCCTTTCTCTGTTTCTAGGTGTTAATGGCTGGCAATCAGCCCAAGTGCCTTTTGATAAGCTCATTATTAATTCATGCACACCCCAAGAACCTCAAATCACACTTAATTACAACTGTGATTCCAGCAGTGGCCAATATTGATGCAATAAAATAATTAGGAGCTGCTGCTGCTGCTGCTGCTGCTGCTGCTGCTGCATCCTCTTTCTGACTGCAAGGGATAGAGAGAAAATGATGTGTTGAGAATATAAATGACAAAAAAAAAGAAGCAAACTGAGTCGATGATAATTAATTTTTCTTAATTTTCACGATTTTTCTCTAAAAAATGAGTTCCCTAAAGCTAGGCTCAGACTACAGGGAATTTGGAATTGATTCAATTCGGTCCCTCCAAGGATCAGAAGAGGAATCTGGCGAGGAACTTTGGTCAGTCCCCATGTTGGGCCCAGATTGTCTGGTTCTGGGGTTACAGAACCACAGGAGCCAGTGAGAGACCCTGAGACAGAAGCAGCTGAGAGTTCTGCCAAGCTCGATAGTAAAAATCTCACCTGAAGAACAGATAATATATACTGATCATGTCTTTTCTTATACGCAATCATTTAAACTTCTGAGCAAGAAGTAACCATTATTTACTGATCTTGTAGTGTAGGTGTGTTTAAGATTAAAGAGAAGAATATCAAGATTCTCCTTGGGTGCAAGCAGATTTCAATATTGGTTTTCAGGTTTACATTTTTTTTGGGGGGTGTAAACCTGAACTTTAACTCTAGATTTCCTTGTGTCTGATCAGTTCAAACTTGACGTTTGCTCTTAGTCAATCATCTAAACTCTTGATCTATACAGATTCACTCAATAGTCTGCGGTGGAGTTTGGTGCCAAGTGTCTTCCTTATCGTTTGACTTCTTCTACTGTGAAATTTAGGTTTGTTGTGTTTGGTCATTTGTTTATTCAGCTAATAAACAGATACATGAAGTGAAATGTTGTGCAAATCAGCCTCATTCTAGCTTTCCCTCTGGATTCTGTAAAACAAAATTCATCATAGTATTATTCCTTTGCTATTGCTTGATTTCAAAGTTCAAACTGCTCTCAAGAATCTCAGATGAATAAATAAATAGACTGCCTGCTGCTGTTCGCCTGGAAACAAGTGAGTTAGCCAAAACCTGGCTTTTTGCAGATAAGAGTGAAGGAAGTCTGGTCGCCTGATGATTGCCATCCCCAGTCTCTTATCTCCTCATCTGCTCCCCTGAAGATGAAAGAAAACAGTTTGCAGCTACTTACTGGGACCCTGTAACACATTAGTGACGACTGCCACGGCCTTCAAAGACTAACCCTGTCTGTCTGTGTGTGTGTGTGTGTGTGTGTGTGTGTGTGTGTGTCTGTCTGCGAGACAGAGAGACAAGGAAGACAGAGAGCGTGTATTTAAGAGTTACTGGGCCCAGAATGTGTTATGTGCGTGCGTGTGTGAGTGTGTGTGTGTGTGTGTTAGCGCGTGCACATGAACGTGCGTGCTGACATTCTAAAGAGGTGTAAGGTCAGGGTTCATGTCAGCCGACTCAGCTGTCACCCCCTGAGCTCTTTATAAAATCCCTCACAGCTCTTTCAGCTGCTGTTTGAACATCATCAATCTGGCATGGCCTGTAAACCTCAAGGCTGCCGAGGTTTTCACAACGCCGCCCCGTGTTTATTTGACAAAACTTGTCTTGTTATGGCAGCCTTAAAGGTCTTGAAGTGTGTATCAAAAATACACACGTGCCTTATACATTTCAGAGCAAATAGACCCACAAAATACAAATTGGAAAAGATCCAGTCAACGTGTGTGATCTTTTAACTCAAATGTGATTTGCAGATTTGGAGTTATTTGATTTTTAAAATCTACATTCGAACGTGAGAACTTTTATATGATGCTCAAATGAGCTTGAGGTGTTATTGGGTAAGAATTGAAACTGAGGCAATGCAGTTATATGACTGGAACATGGTGAATGTATAGATGGCCAGAGGAGAAGTGGATTAACTGAGTGAATATTGTGAGAACTTTCTGTTTTGCTTTTTTGGTACTGTAAAAATAGGGTCACAACTGGAGTCCACAGTAACTGTCTTGTGAATTCACACTGACAACCCACTAGGAAGAGGCAAACTATAAACTATTAAAGTCAAATTTCACGTCTCGACTTTGTGCGTTGGACACAGAAGATACCACCAATCGATGGACTCTAAATATAATTATATACTTTAAAAAAAAAGTGAAATCTGGACCTATGAGCAAATAATTTATATTTATTTTAAAAAGTGACAGGTTTTCGTCCGAGGTTGAACTTAATGAGAACATATTACTTTTTTAAAAGTTAGTCTAGGGTTTTAAAAATAACACGGGTGCAGTGTAAATCCTGCACAGCTCAGAGACACTGAGAACCAAATCCCTCATTGTCTGAAGTGGATGTTTTGCGAAAGAGACTTTTACTCTGAAGGCTATCCTTTCTAAAGGCTATAAAGATCATTAGCAGGTTTGTTGTGCGGCTGCAGCACCACCACTCTCACTGCCTGACGTGTGTTGACAAATCTGCAGGAGCCTTTTAAGTCTCTATTGTAAGAAAGTTGCTTCTGAGCGAAACGTCAACCTCACAAAGTGTTTTCACATTTTATGGTGCGATGTGTTGTGCCTAGTGCACAAAGAGAGAAATTCAATCAGAGGAACTGAAAAAATACCGGAGGAACTGTAAAGGTGCATGTTTTAATTAAATCTGCAAGAGAAAGGTCAGAAAACGTCTCTGTCCTTCCTGCGAAAGTGGAATTAAGGTAGACAAAAAAAGAATCTGATGAATATTTTTTTTTCAAGTAAGACAAAAGAATGAGAAGACGGACGACACAGCGAGGTCCTGTACTCCTCTGGTACTTCCCTCCGGATAGTTAAGCATGAAATTAGAATGAGATTTAGAACACGAGACAAAGCGTGACACAGGGGAACAATGAGAAACAATGAACATAATCAAAGGTGGCCTCCAAGGGGAAGGGTGGGAGGAAGGGAGAGGGTCGGGCTCAGTGGGTTCTCCTCCCTTACATGGATTTCGGAAAGTATTTAATCCACGATGGGCTTGTGTCAAAGAGAACTGCAAAGATCAATCGTCATATTTTTGTGATGGTTGATGGTTGATCCGAGATGAAAGGGAGCACTCTGTGAGTCAGCCAATATATTTTACAATTTTTTATATTTTGTAGATTGACTAATTCACCAATAAAAGGAGACTAGTAGATTTTATATATTTTAAATAAATGTCCATAATTTTGCAACCTTAAATATCTAACTTTTGCAGAAGTGTATTTATAAAATTTGATAAGATGCCAAAATAAAAAAACTTAGCCAGCAACACGCACTTTAACCTACAACATTAGGTGATTACCGTAATTCAGAGGTGATGCTCAAAGGGTCTGTCAAAGGACTGTCATAAATACTCACTGTAATAAAGATACCAAGGGCTTCACACCCTCACACCCTGTTTTCACTGTGGGTTGTCACATAATGACCAACCCACCAGGAAAACAGTCGAAGTGTGTTGCATGTTTGGAGCGATACCGAGCTCCTGTCACTCACCTCGGATTTAAAAGCTCCCAGGTATGAACAGGCTTGTGTGGTCTGTAGAAGTGTGTGTTGAATCTTGTTTGCTTGTGCACATTGTGTCCACCCTGCACTCAGAAGCTGCTCCCTGACTGATACACACCAGAGGGAAGAGTCCCACTTAGCCTGTTTCATCAACCCTGTCCCCTACAAATTACATTGATACACAACTCATTTGTATCAACAAGTGCATCTCTGGTGTGACAGGAGTGCACTTTGTACGCCCACCATCCGCCCTGACCACAGTCCGGGCAACTGTGGCTGCTGTTAATAAATGTGGGGTTTCATTCATTAAAACAAAAACCTTGCCTCTGAATGGATTAGCGATTATGTTGGCACCACAACTTAATTGGGAAAGCAGATTAATTGTATGTGAATGTAATTACCAGAAGACGGGGTGGGTTTCTTCCAGATTGAATGGATTAGGGACACTTTGAAAAGGGAGCAGAAAACGGGAGCTGGCACAGGAGGCAGGAAAATACTGAAAATGGTCTGGCCCACACCGCGATGCACAGGCCCAGAGGGCGAGGGGACAAGAGTGGATCGCCCCACAGCACACTGCGGTGATTGAAATGAAGTGCCACGCTTGTGTTTCTCTCTATTGCCCAGTCTGCAGTGGCCCGCCTGACAGCGTGTGGTCTGCAGAGCAACCTTTTCATCAAGGGGCGACCCTGACATGACCGGTGTTAAAACATGCCGCAGGCCAGAGGAGCAGGGAGCCGCACATCAGGCAGGAGGGGGATTCCCACTTGAGGGATGCAACCTGCCAAAACAAGGACACACGCTCTCTGACTGTCTCGAACACATTCTAAAGCTTTTCACGTTTTCCTTCTTCGTGCCGTAATTGGCTTTTTGTTGCATTTAAATAGTGCTTGTGGATTCTTGAGCTGCCTCTGTGCTAGGGGATAAGAACTATGAATTTTTAAGCTACATTAAGCCAATTTCCCCCACACACTTTTTTTTATTCCCTTCATTTTAGCTGTTATAGGTGTGAGTCCCTGCAGATAGATTTTGCAGAAGCAGCTAAGGTAAGAAATGTTTCTGAAAAGATGTTTTACAAGTCTTGTACTTACTGTGGGTATAAGACTGAAAATAACCATTTTCTCTTGTATGCTCACTTGATCACAAGTTGTGTTCTTACTGCATTTGAATATTTGATTCACGGAGAAAGATCATTCCAAATCATGTGTGTGATCTTAACCTCCATGTTTAAGATCAGCTCTGAGTCAGAGCACAAGTCTTTTTATCATCAAGGGTCTGAATCATTCTCAAGGTAAGAGTTGGTGTACCTGTCTTCATGGACCCAGACTCATCTCTCATACTTACACCTGCAATCTTTCTTACCCAGTAGGTCGGTCTATATGTCCCTGTCATGGGAAACAGAAACAAGCCTTTCCACAGAAATTGATTAATTCCCAGTTCGGGTATTGCTGAATATGTGACCTCCTCCCTCCACTCCAGTTCGGTTTCAAGTGGAAGATAAAAAGTTAAAGTGACGTCCACCGAGGAGATCTTGTTCTGTGTGGAAACAGACGAGCGGCAGGGAAATTAGCGGCCTGTGGCACTCATCACAGAAGGCATTCAATACTTCTGACAGACAGGTCTGCAAATTGCGAGTCAGTGTGATGGAAGGATTGCGCAGCAGTTACCTCAGGTGTACCAGAGAAGGTCCTCCTCCTCCTCCAGTCTGGAAACAGGCCGGATAAAATGTACACATGACACATGATGGGTTCAGGTGGAGAGTATTTTGCTCACTACATTTTGGGCTAATTACATTACTAATAAATGTTTAGTGAAATTAGCTATTTTAATCCTGAACTGTATTCACTACCCTTTACTCCGAATATTACTTTAAATTACTTGACATTTACTAAGGGATGAGTTAAGATAACTCAAGATTCTTAAGCGATTCAGTTAAACCTCAGTGGTATTTGTATCTATACTGTACATATGCAAAACGTCACTCATCAGGATCGTCACGTTCCTTCTCAGTTTCAGCGCCGAACTTTTTGGAATCTTATTAAAGTGTTGAGTCGTGACTTTGTGTAATTTGTTGGATGAGCTTTAGTGTGCCGTTAAATAGCGTTTGCCACAGCACAAGAATAGTATAATGACTCTGCTTCTATAAATACAGGAAATGTTCCAGATTGGCTTAAGATCCGCAGTAAAAGCAGTGGAGCGTTAAATGCAGTCACACTTAGTTTTCCTTACTGATAGACTTTGAAATCAAGCAAATGAGATTGGAGTGACTCTCAAGCACGGGAGGACTGTACTCTCATCAGAGGACGTACCGGTGGACATTTGCATACCTAACAATATGTTGTGTCTAGATGGCCACTAGGCTACAAGGGCACCAACTTTGGAGTTTGGGTGTCCAAAGCTTTCTGCGGGACGTCCACAGGGGTTTTTAGGACGCCAGAAGGAATGCCAGGGTTGTATCTGACAGGGCTTCTTAATTTTTATAGCTGAACTGATTTACATTTTTAAAAGCCTAAATGAATCCATAAATTTCAAGATACTCCAGTGAAATGAAAAACAACTCGTGCAGAGGGAACTCATCAAATTAATTAGCTCAACACAACCCAAGTAAAAATCAGCTCCAGATATAATCAGTGATGAAAATGATGGTAATGATGACTTGTACTGCCAAGTTGCATAGTTGCGTAAAAATAGTACCGATTTTTCACCGAAATAACGTAATTGAGTGTGGATGATACTAGGAGACAGGTAAAGATGTTAATTTTAATAATATATAGATTTAAATAAGTTTCTATTTCCATCATGCTAAATTAAAGACTTCTCTGTGTAGCTGTGGTTGCTGTACATGTGGAAAAAAGAAAAGAAGCAAGGTTCTTATAGATATATGTAGGTGCATGCTGTATGCATCACTGTGTGTTGAAACTTTGGTTGATCATTAAACTGCAGTCTTTGTCTTTAAAGTAAAGATAATACAATAAAGACCATCCACCCACACAGGGCTTATCTGAACTCTGGTTTCCTCATATGGCCCTTCTCTCTCCTATTTAATATATTCCACAAAAAAAAAGAAAAACAACTAGCAGAACAGAGATAAAGTCAGTAAAGAATGTCTACAAGCATGTAGGGGCAGCAGGAGGAGGAAGGGCAGAGGACGGACATACAGGGGAGAACACGAGTGAAATAAGGGAATTCAAATGAGGACAATAAAGATAAGAGTGGAGGATGGAGAAGGAGAGAGGTGAAAGGATAGAAGGAGGAGAAGACGTTGATCAGGAGTGAGTAACACACCCAAGACAAACTGGTGCCAGAAATCTTCCCCTTTCTCTCCTCCATTAAAAAAAAAGGCCCTGCAGCACTCTGGCCCCCATCTCTGTCCCTTTTTCCTCATCATCTAATATGGGTCTTAAAAGTAATTTACAGCAACATATGTGGTGAGGCATCAAAAGTGCATTTAGCAGATAAAGATGCCAGTGCTGACAGAAATGTGGAGCCTGGAGCCGGGCAACAGCTCTGTATTCTCCCCTCCTTCCTCCATACAGTTTAGTTTTTCCCCTCCACCTTCCACGTCTTTCTCCGGTGTTTCCTTCCCACCTTCCCTTTCTCCATATTTCCTCTTCCAACTCCCTCTCATCCTAACTGTCCTTATTTCTGCCCACACATCTCCATTCCCTGTTTCCCCCTTAGCCACCTCCCACTCAGCTCCCTCCCTCCTCCGTCATCCTGATTTCACGGCCATTTGGAGGAAACCATTCATCACCAGGTCCTTGCATAATGTTTCCAAAAGACGGATTCCTCATTGGAGCCCTGTTGCGTCATGAACCGGGATCTCGTTTCCTGTCTCGATGGCGTGAAGCAGCTTAGCGGCCGCTGCAGCCCTCTGGACAGCACACCGGTATCTCATAGAGGCTTAGCTCTACTTTAACACCTCCTTTAACACAGTGTGGGCAAACCAGAGAGGCCTCGTCCAAAGTAACTCCACAGGGGATCAAATCCCAAACCCCGTACCACCAGTCCACTGATCTGTAGCCTTCCACTCAAATTTCAGCATCAGCCATTATACATCCACATCCACCTTTTCCTCCCTGTCCTCTCTGGTGCTCTCAAACCATTTCTGCACTCTTTCATCCATCTCTCTCTCTCCGTTCTCCTCTGCCCTGTCTCATCCATCTCTCTCTCTCTCTCTCCTTCCTTCCCTCCCTCCCTCTCTCTCTCTCGATGTAGCTCCCTCAACCTCCTTTACTACACACAGTTTTTTCTCCTTTTAGATTTACAGTATTGCCTTTCGGCTTCTTCCCCCGTAAATACTTTCCACCATCCTTCCACCTTCTCTCGCTCGTCCTCGTCCAGACAGCGTGATGTGGGTAATGTGCTGTTGAGTTAATGGGTTCATTTGTCAGCATCCGTCTCCTTCTTTTTGTGTGTGAGAGGAGGAGAGAGGAGGGGGTTTGACTCTGTTGTCGGGAGGTATGATGGGGATTACGCATATGACTTTCAGACGTTACCTCAAACTGTGCTATCAACCTGTAAATCAAGTATGTTTTTCCAACAGGTTATTTTATGTTGAAGGTTCTCTTAGTTTAACAACCTGCTCTTTATTTTAGAAGTAGCAGCTAATTCTTAAAGGAATAATTGGCCATTTTGGGGAATGCTAATGGTGAGATGAGAAAATTGACACAACTGTCATTGATATCTGTCAGTAAACTATACAGTCAGCAGTGGGTTACCTTATAATAGAATCTCAGTTAGAAAACAGGGGGAACATCTAGCCTGGTTCTGTACAAAATAATTGCATTATTCATTTTACACAAGGTTTAGTGCTCAACGATTTCTTGCCAGCTAACCAGAGGGTTCTAGGAATTACACTAATCTGGTACTTACACCACTTCTTTAGACTTACATTTTCAATGAACATATATTGTGTTGACAGGCGTTTTTTGTCATCTTCAAAATAAAGTTTTTATGTAGCCAACAAACATCTATATTCAACCTCTGAGGATAAGGATAATTTCATCAAACTCTCCTCCAGCAGATACATTTTCCCAAATTGTAATATTTTTTGGATGACATGAGGATTCTGCAATAGTGAAGCCAAATCATTTGAAAAGCCCCCTTGTGGCTGGCTGCAGTAAAGGTCAAACACCTTGCCTCCTCCATGTAAGGGCATATGGTGCATGGACCAAACTAAAAGTACACATCTATATTTTTTTCCCCAAACATGGTTTGTTGGTAGTTCTTATCCCACTGATGTTTGTTCATACAGCGGCTCAATCCCCTGATTGCTGCTGCACAGACTCCGGCTCTAAGTGATCAAGATGTCAGCATTCTTATATATTTTTGGAGGAGGATAGTGGGAGGAAGTGGAAATTGGTCGTCCATCTTTAAGTGAGAACAGAAAGCTCACTGTTGCTATCTTGTGTTCATTGTCCATTGAAGCTCAGCCCAGCCCAGCATTAGCTCCCTGATTTCACAGTCAGGAAACAACTTGTTAATTCTTAGTGAGCCTGAAAACAAGGTCATGCTCCATGCCTCAATAGATTCTGTCTTTCTCCTCACATTTCTTTCTCCAGAGTGCGATAGTTGTTGGATCCATCTCTTGCCCCCCCCCCGAAAGCATCTTCATGCCAAAACCACTTCTGTTTCTCATTGTGGTTGAAAGGCACCCCGCTGGTAGAGAAGGGGTTTAGAGAAAGGAAAAGTCAATTGATCCAAAAAGAATCAAAAGAGAAGACAGGACAGGAAGTTTTGCTTATAGTTTATCTGGCTGTTTGACAATAACCCATCAGACAGAAGTAAATGGCATCGCTGAGCAAAAACAGAAACATTGGGCACTGGAAATTATCAAAATGTGTTATGATTTTTATTAAATTACGTCAGAGAGTCAGAGTTCTGCAGGAGAGTTTTCCCCCAAAATTAGAGGAAAATGGAGCGCACAACTAGGTGAAATATCTCAGTGGATGATTTTTAGCCTGACAGAGAAGTGACAGAAAGGGATGAAGGCGCTGTAGAGGGATAAAAGGAAAAGTCAAGATAGGCGGCTTTCTGTTGATGTCAACATCTTTTGGAAAAGTGATAGAAATCAACCCTGCTTCACCCACTTATCTCTGCAGTGTGAGATGTTTCCACGATGAGAGCATAGAATGTCTCTTCCTTTCAATGTGTGTTTACGTTCAAGTTTGTATTTACACGCACAGCCCTGTGCCCATGACATCCCCAATAGAATAAGCCTGTGTGTGTGTGTGTTGTTGTGTGCGCATGCAAACAGATAAGTCTTAGAGCGTCTGAGATATTTCGGAAAACTAACGCAGGCTTGATGCCCTTGTGTGATCAAAGAATGTGGGGCTTCTTTCATTACCTTTGACAGAGGAACACATTTGGATGTTTGCCTGCCTCTCTCACTCTCACTCTGCGACTGTGCCTGAAGGGAGAGGAGAGTGTTGGTTATCAGAGGAACGCTGTGCATCGGCGAACCCTTTCTAACAAGGTGGAATAGCAGCACAGCGTTGGAATCGTGAAGCCAGGGTATAGCGGCACTGCTGATTCAAACTATAAGCATGAATTTACCTTATAGGCGGCTCCTTGGGAAACTGGGTTACTTATGTGCAGCCACCTTGGAATTGACCAGGTTACATACATCGTATTAACAGAAGTGGATCAAAGCAACATGATGCAGCTTTAGAGCATCAGTAAAGAGAGAGCCTGACCTTCCGTTAGAGAACCTTTCATCCACTTGGCAGAAATACCCTGGCTTCAGGGACACTGCTCTCTGCTTGACCCTCGCTGTGTTAGAGGGGAAGCAAAAGGAGAATAATAAATTATTCCGTTCAAAGTATTTATGAAGACGGCTGTACTTATTCACGGGTTGCATATGGAAACTGAGCCGAAACATCTGTGACACGAGCTTTCAACATAAGCTTGTTGCACTGTATCATGAGGAGGAGGAGAGCTTTACACTGTTATCATATAGAGGCTCTTATCTCTAAAGAGGAATGTGCTCGGTATATTCGTTATGCAAGCTCATTATTTTGTACACGACAAAAATATAGCTTTTTACATTTGGAAAATATATCTTCACATGCTTCTCTTTGATGTTTACCATGTATCATTTTATGATAAAACACATTTGATATGCATTACTCACAGCCATATGAAAAACAACAAGCCTTGCTTATCTAGTGAAGATTTATACATTTGTACAAAAAGGCAGATTTAACGTATTTTTTATACAAGACACTGTGTCTCTATTATTATGTCCAGACACGATTGTTTCAGATTTGATATTATTACTCTTTTAATTGCTCCTAAGTATCAGATGCATTATACAAAATACTTTGTAGCCCACACAAATAGTTTTTAATATCATAAACATACAGTAACAACCATAGACTGTTAAAGATGGATGACATGACATCTTCCCAAAAGTGAAGCCAAAGTGTTGAAGTATAGGTCATATAACCCACCTCCTTCATGTTAGTGGATTGGATATGGGCCAGACTAAAAGGTCATAGAACACATTAAATAACTTTTTCTCAAAAAGGATTTCTGTCATTGGAGTTAGCTCTTATCTCACTGATGTTGTGTTCATATCAGGAATATTCATTTCTAAATTGATTCTGGAGACAGATAATTATATTTACAGTCTAAAGTAAAAAAAAACATTTGTTTGCAAAAAAAGTTTAATCTAGTTAATCACCTATCACCAGACCTTTTTTGAAATCTTTTGGTAAGAAATGTAAGTTAAGAAATGATCTTATGGCCTTGAAGGTGGATAAGAAGTTTGTAGTTCAATCAGTCATCCAGATATTTTAGATACTTTACACGACTGATGATAGTGAAGTTGATTGGGTCTAATGTCATGGAGACGGTGAAATGTGTGGTTCTTCGCTGGAACTAGGAAAGCTGATGTTTATTTCAGCAAGGACCATTATTTCATTCATTTCAATCATTAAGACTACCCCAATATTATCTTCAATCACCATTTTTCAGCTTTCAATTATTATTCTCAAGATGACTTCCACCCAAATCACATGTATTTCCATCATAAAGGTGTCTTTCCCTTTTGGCAAATTTACATACTTGAGTACAAAGCTGCAAACGAGTATGAGCATTAATAGCAGCAGAATTTGCAGGGACAACATGAACCTGTCTTGTAATTAAAGCAACACATTGGCAATAACCCCTCGGGCTGCACTGCCTTGGAGAACTAGAGCTGTGATGCAACTGACAAGTTTTCGGGGTAACGTGACGGTGAATTCTTCCTGGAGAAAGAGGTTGGAATGTGAACAGATTATAATCAACAGTAAAAACATATTTCAGGACAATAAGTTGTTTTATGTGTTTATCCAATTCAATATAGCCCCTCGGGCAACAGTGCTTCCAAATGCAACCCAAGTTTTATAGCAACTTTTTATAGCAACCTTTTGTATTGGAGGTTATAGACGGACAGCATTGCCCTGAGTAAAGGTGAAAGAATGGTGCAGCTCCATGAATAAACACACACACTAACATAAAACAGGACAACCGAGTATAACTGTGATAAATAGATGTTGTATTATTTGCATATTTCTAGTTCATCTACAAAAACAATCTCGCTTCTTGTTCCTTCCCTCAAACAATATAAGGTGTAGACCGAACGGCACTCAGTGGAACGCATAAGGCAGAGACCTTCTTCATTCATTCAAGCCGTACCAAATTATAACACTGTGTGTCGAAGAATACACTTTCTCAGAATGTTAAAGAAATTGATGAAAAAATTCCTGGATCTGCCAATTTGCTCGAATCTATGTAATTCAGCAGGTTTTCAGGAAAATTGTTCAGTATATTTTTCTCCCTAACAGACAAACAAAGCCATCGTTGTCTTTTTTATTTGGATCTGGAAAAATTGCACAAACTCATAAATATCTTAAAAAAATTTAAAACAAACAAACAATCGTGCTAAATTCCTCAATCCGCCCCCGATCCAGATTCACACCAACATTCAATGGTTCTTTCCCTGAACGACACTGCATACAATCAAACCAACGGACAAACAAATCAACAGGGGTGAAACCTCCTCGGTGGAGGAAAAAAAAATGAAGATGATGATGACACAGTTGAATGCTATTACTCACAATCTGTCTGTAGTTGTGAGGTCTATACTTTGTTCTGATGACCATCTGCTCATCATGTGACCCCTGGCAGATCCATGCCAGCCACTTTAAACTATGCAGGGGCCTTCTTTGGTGCTGACATGCTGCTACAGGTTGCGATGACAAGATAGAATGCATATGTGGAACACCAGCATGAAGGCTGATCAGGTGCCAAGACGCTGATGTAACCGGGCAGCAACGATCTCATTGCGGTCTCCGTCTCTGTGCAATAAGTTACAATAACACAACGTGCTACACTCAACAAAGGAGTCTTTCTGGTCAGGGGACTTTCAGATAATTATTGGCAAACACAAAGCATTAGTGGATGATGTTGATTAGTGTTGAACCAGGATCAACGTCAGTGCTGGACCACCCTGCTGCTGTTTTTGGTCGTAACACAATTGTTGCTCTAAATATGGCCTCAGTCTTTTGTTTTGCCTGTTCAAACTTCGTTTTCTTAGAAAGCTACAAGCCCACCTTTTAGACCAGGTTTTCACCTCACTTGTTCTCCCTTCTAATTCAGTTCAACTCAGTTTAAGTTACATTCTATAAAATACATTATTAGCACATGTTCATGTTCATTCGCTTTCTTCAACAGTCCAAAGAAACTGAAACTACTGGTCTGTTCTTGTGGGGTTACTCTTTACTTCAAGGAAAGGGAACTTGGAATCTTTATTTTCACAAAGTGCTCAGAAGTATTCTGAACAATATCCAACATCAGCGGCTCCCAGGAAGCATGAACGAGCGGTGGAGCTGAGTCTTTGTGGAAATGAGAGGTACTCCTCTCGCGGTTGTTGTGGGTCTCAGGAGGAATCATTGTGCTCAACTCTACTAGTAAAGAAGAAGAGAGATAGAGGGGAAACCATTGGTTTGGAGGGGATCATGTTGGGTTGTCTGAAGTGGTAGATTAGACTTTTCAGAGCGGGATTCCACTTAACACTTCTCCTCTGCTCCTCTCCACTCTCTGTCCAAGAGTGAGTTTCCTTCTCTCATCACAGTCTTGTCTTGTTCTCTCTCTCTCTCTCTCTCTGTATAGGCAAAAAATAATGATCCTAACTGTCCACACTTACAGGTTTGGTAAATCTGTAAATAAATCAGTTTATCTTAGCTTTGGCCTTCTGTCTGTACTAAGCTGGCATTCTCCATACCCCAATACTGAGCTTTCTGCAAAAGATAAGCCTGTTGAGCCAAGGTCAGGGGCTCTGTATTCTGGTATTGCAAGTCATAGATCCACAGTGCTTTGTCAGGGCTGGAGATCCATTCGAATTCTAAAACACACTGCCTTGTTTGTATTTCTTTAAAACAGTCACAATCATCGTTTGCAACAGTTGATCCAAATCTCTTTTTTGGATCCGGTTGATAATTCAGGTGTTGTTGTTTCCCATGGTGAAGAGGATTGTGAACAAGGTGACAGGAGAGGTGAGTGCATCGGCAGGTTTATACCCACAGTCGACATCCAGTGAGTCAGACTGGGTTCTCTGCATTGAAGTTCCAAAGACAGCTTTCTGTTGCCACTAACAACCTTTGACAAGACACAGCAGTCTGCAAATCAGCTATTTTCAGATGGCTGTGCAATCACACAATCATGGACACATTGGCGCAACATGCAAGTTTAGTCAAACTGAAGATAACTGGCTGTCTCTCCACCATTTGCGATGATAATTTCTTCTTCCATCTCAACCATTTCCCTCATCCGATCATCACTCTGTTTACATCCTGCTCCACCTCTTTTTCTACCTGTGTGAGGGTGTGTGTGTGTGTGCGTGTCCCCCCACACGTCAAAGCTCCTGTTTGACAGAAGATACTTTAAAGGCCGGCACAGACACACACTTAAAAATATGTCTATTATTTATCGTTTGTTTTGACTCTTTCACTCTATCTTTTGCTCAATCTGTACTTCTTTTGTACAAAAAAAACAAAGAAGGACACACAGTACACACACACACACACACACTTGGTCCCTGCTCCAGAGGCCCCAAAGCAAATGTTGTTATCAGCACTCCACAGGAGCAGAACTTAAGCCTGTCTGACTGTGAGTGTGTGTGTGTGTGTTAATGTGTGAGTGTGTGTCAGCCTAAAAACTGTTTCAGTCAGATGTCCCCAGCTCACCTGGCCTTCACTCAGAGGGGAAGTTCTCATGATCAATCAATCAATTTTTATTTGTATAGCCCATATTAACAAATCACCATTTGCTCATAGGGCTCTAATGACAGTACACACATCTGCCACAATTAGGAATTTTGAGTAGAAATGTTTATCTGCAACCGTACGTACATGTTTTATATTTTTTTCCTTTCTTGCTCTCTTTAAAAATGATACTGTTTAAACTTCCAGAGTGAGTCACTGCCACGATTAAGAATTTTGAGAATGTTTTTTGAGGTTGTTTTTGAGCATGTGTGTTCTTCTGACCAGCTACATTATTTACTTCCTTCTTGTCTCAATCCACCTTATTCTAGTGAGTGCCACTTTAAAACAAAATTTGTGATTAGAACTTGCAAATGTTGTAGTGAGCAAATTAAATCAACCGGCAGTAACATTCTCAAATGTAGCGGTTGACTCCCGATAGCAGTTCCTTGTAAAGTAGCGATTGGTAGTTTCAAGGAAAATCCAACAGCCCAGGATAAGCAGTAATAGTTAAACAGATACATTATGAAGTTATGCTGACACAGCTTTGTCTGCCTTCGCACCATTCAGAACGAACCTGTATAAGCCCTGTGTTGACTGATGGGGAATTCACCTCTACACTCAGGACGCACATCCACCCAGAAACTCCAAGGCTCCCAGGTTAAGGCACAGACTTGAGGCAGAAATAAATATGAGCACATCACTGGTTCTCTGACTGTAGCTTCGAGATCCAGATATTTAAGTAATTCCCCTCAGACGCAGGGGACAGGACCTCTTCTGTGCACCGGGTGAAGGTGCACGAATACAGAATAAGTGTGAAGAGCTGGACTGGAATTTGTAAGACTTTCCTTTCAGGCAAGATGTAAGGACTTGCTCTTCCAAAATTGGAATTTAGAAATAGCTCCACATACTCTTTATGATGACAAAACACACAATCTTCCTTGCAAATGGCTCACCTGTAGAAACCAAGTCCTCCCTTAGACTGAGAGTGTACCTGGGCTGAGATACGAGAGAGTACTGCTTCTTATTAGGCGTATACACAGACACAAATTATGCAAAGCACTTGCCAGATTTATTAAAATACAAAATATTTCCTCAAATTTTGATCTAATAGTTATTCATATCCTACTGTTTTCATACTTTGATGATGAACTAGCTGCTGGACTGAGCATGGTGCTGTAATAATCACCCCGTGGTGCAAAGTAGGGGTTTTGAGTGGCACAACAGAATGGTTGCCTGTGTCAGCACTCCACGGGTTGCCAGAAAAAAAGAGTGAGAAAAACAACAAACAAACCAACAAACAAGTAGGACTCATGAGTGGGAGGATGAATCAAATAAAACAAGAGTGATATCAATACAATTTTGTTCAAAAAGAAACTGATCTCTGACTCCACTCCACTGTCACGTGACACTCCCCTGAAGTGTGCTTTGCATATATTCTCAATTTCTCTAATACAAATGACATTCGCCCTGTTATACACGGTATGCTTACTGATCTCAGATATGTTAATATGGATAATGATCTGATTAACTGTTGGTGTCACTCAACAAGTCTCATTAATCACGCTTTGTCTCGCTTTTCTTGTTTGTGTGGATG
Source organism: Pseudopleuronectes americanus (assembly GCA_038501795.1). NCBI lineage: Eukaryota > Metazoa > Chordata > Actinopteri > Pleuronectiformes > Pleuronectidae > Pseudopleuronectes > Pseudopleuronectes americanus. Next base: position 9,915,541 of record CM076718.1, read on the forward strand.
ACGTGCATGAAATGTAAAATGAAGTGGCATTTGAACGATTTTTTCTTATTTAACTAACTCCTATACTTGTTTGCACAAAAGAAACTTGCTCTCGTACACACACACGCACTCAAGCGTACACAAATATGCACATGCAAAGAAGCACTGAGGTAAGTGTCGAAGCAAAACATGCAGTGTCACAACTGTTCTCAGTGTCAGGAGCTGACAACAACTCACTCCATTCATACATAGATTGTGCAGCTCCTTTCCAGATGCTTTCCAGATACTGAAGAGATACATTGCAAATACAATAATGTATCCAGTCTCACAATAAAGGTCTTTTCTGTGCTACAAGTGTTGCTTGGGTTTTAAACGCTTCAGCTGTCACTCATCTCTCTCCTCTGAGCCTTCTTTCCCTACTCAGCGTTCACTTTGTCCATCTTTATGCATGTCTTCTGAAAGCTTACGAATACGGACAAATCAGACAAAATAGGCAACTTAGAAATGGACGTATCTCTTTTCGTACATTAAAGCAGCGTAGATGAGTCTATAGTCCTGATTTGAAAATAACAAGTTTTGAATCAAGTGCAAGTAATGAACAAAGTTCAAGGCTTGACATGGTTTCCATCAGTAATGTAATATGGTTATGTTACATTCATTTCAATATAAAGATAATGCCACTGCCAGCCCAATATCTGGACCTCTATGAGAATGAATTTTACAAATACAGTCCAGTCCTCTCCGCATCCATATCTATTATTGAATCCAATTACATGTTATGTTACTTACTTGGTGTTTGGTAAAGTAATGCTGTTGTGTATGATTTACAATAACTACACACAAGTTTTACTTCCTGTCCTTGCCTGTAGATTACTGGCCCGAAACTGTCCAGTTGGTTGATTAGAGCGAGAAGTACGTAAGTAACAAACAAAATGTTCTGGATAAGTGCTGACCGACTTGTTCGGCTTTAGAGTGGGCACCTTGTATAACAACCCATTACTTTTATTACTCTGTTTTGTCCATAGTAATTTGATTTGGGAGGCTGAATGGGTGAGATAGTAAGGTACTGTTCTGGTGTGTCTTTGCCTTGGGGGACTGAGGGGAGAGTGTGTTATTGTGAGAAAGTGAAAAAGGAAGAGTGAGCGGTGGAGAGGGGGGAGGAGGGGAAAATGCTGAAAATCAAATGGATGGCTTAAGGGACTGATGTAAAATTGAGAGGAAGAATGCAGCACTGCCAGATCGCAGCGTGAATCCAGAGGAAGAGACAAAGCTGATGGGTGTTGATGCGAAACAGACCACTGACCTCCCTCCTTAACTTATGACCTCCCTCTGTCACTCTTACAGGAAGTGAGCCCCTCTCCTGACAGGAAATAGACTTATAACCTCTGGATTTATGGAAGTCAGTAGTAGCGTTGTCTAATTACAATGTCTGGATTTATAGGAGTCTGTGTTCATTTCCCTGGAGAGGGAAAACCCCTCAGGATATGGTTGACATTTCAGTTGAGGTGGGTATATTGAGTGACTTTGTTGTAATGTGACAGCTATTTGCCACGACAGATAAATACAGATACAATTCATGTATTCCATATTCTGAGCAGGTCTTTATGTAATAAATATTTAAGAGATATGATGTTTTGAGAGAAATGTGCATAAATCCTAATTATGAGTCAGACCAAGAGACTGGAGATGATTTATGTAAAACTTGGCATGTCACGTTTAAAGTCCATGTGAAGAAATAAAGAATATGTGTTCTAAGTTTGTTACACAACAGTGGAATGCGTTATTGACCACACAGCCAAACTTGAAATATTGGTGGGTTGGGTTGTTTGGTCTGCACCAGGGTTTGACTGACAGCTTTTACAGTCGCCCAACTTAACTGTGCCAGCCTGCAGACATACCTGAGTTTGTTTTAAACTAAACAGGTCACGTGTGAAATCACAACCCTATTAAAAGCAACCTGCCCAAATGGTTGGAAGAGAGATGTGCCACCAGCAACAGCTCCAGATGTTGGCAGTAAGGGAGGATGGGGTTTGGGGAGGGAGAGAGTTGGTTCAGCCTCGTTTAACAGTAATGGCAGATAAACGGTGAATCCCAGTTGTCAACGATAAAAGTTTGTGGAAATAGCAGGTGTAAAATGACATTAATGGGATCTCGTTTTTATAAAGTTATAGTGTTGGCTATGCTTAGTATGGATACAGTGCGTCATTGAGCCAGGATTTCTGGCCCACCCCGAAAATCCTGTCGACCAAACTGATGAAAACAGTTTAATTCAACAATTCAATACAACATACTTCAGTCTGTCAACATGTTTTCAGTAATTCTTTGTGAAAAAGGAGTACACATTTATTTTTTGCCCTAAATCCTTCTTTTTTCGCGATTTAAGAGAAGAGGAAGTGTGAATGAACAAAACAATGTGTTAATCTTTTCCTCCATTTCTCTCGCTTGAGTATCACCTTTCGACTCATTACACTTCCTAATTGCAGCCACAAAGATCTCAAAAACAACAACTCTCTCTCTCTGATTTCGCGAAGGTTTGCCAGACATTTTCGTATAGTTGAATAGAGTGGGTCTGAAAAAAGGGGTTTGCCCGGCATTTACTGGCGGCTTTGTAGTTCAACAAAGAAACCTGTCTGTTAGCGGGGCTGGACAAAGTCACAGAATAGAGGACGAGAGGGCTGGCGAGAGAAGGAGAGATGACACATGTGCACATTCAGTCAGCTCGGCAATAAACAGTGAAGTGGACCGCTGCACGGAGACACAACACAATGCTGTTCAATTAGATTTCAGCAGCATTTGCCCCAGAACCATTGCAGAGGCGAAGGCCCCTCGCTGATTGCAATCAGACAGAGTGGCAGGCAAATTGGATTACTATTAAACGTAAAAACTATTAAATATGTTTCCCCCCTTTGCTCTTTTTTTTCTATTTATTTATCAATTCATTGGCTGTCAAAGGGCAAACATAGCTACATTGAATATTAAGCTCAATTCAAAATGATCTTAATGGTATTTTGTGACTTTCTTGGCTCCTGGAGGATGGACCAGTTGTTCTGGAAGACGGGATTCGATTACCGTGGGAAAGTGCATATTGTTCTTTTTAAAGCAGAATATGTTATTTCCTGAATGCAGTTAAACTAAATTACTGCTTGGGTTTGAAAGGCAAAGACTCCTTGATCGTCTAAAGAGACCTGTTATTCATTTTCCTACAAATACTTAAAGCTGCAACCACTGTAATATAAGTTTCCATCAGTTCATCACATACTAGCATACTAGCATGATCTAACTTTAGCCAGTGGCTGATAAGAAGACATAGGGACCAGTATGATTTGCTGAACCATTCAACTTCACAGAAATTCCAGTTGTTTTCATTGCCTCCGTTATTTGATAAATAAGAACATTTCTGTGAATGGCAATATCCATTCGATCCATTTATTTCAATGGCTTTTAAAACTAAATAAAATCAAATTTCCAGGGCTTTCAAGGTTTATTTGAAGGAGACTGAATTAGACAGTACCTGTGTTAGCTGAGTTGAGCTTCTCATACAGTGTGTCTGCCAGGCTTTCTTCCCCTACAGGCTCATTAATGCTCAACATTAGATACATGTACAGAAAAGAACGGAGCCTTCTGTCTGTACTGTGCTTTCATTTTGTTGAAATTTGTGCACGTCAGAAATCGTACAGATATAGAAAAAACAGATGACAGATCGCAGTACCCAAATGGCAGCTGGACAGTCTAGCTACTATAGTTCAAACGAGACAACCGTGGAACATGAGGAGGAAATGTCAACGGTGGTCTAACTTTTTGAGGAAAGCCCTTCTGAGTTGGACCAACACCATTTACAATACAGCCACTTTATCCTCTTCCTTAAGAGGCACATTATCACACCCTCCTCCACTGTCGCCATGTTTGTTGTTGTCAGAACGTCTCGACTCTCCGTTGCCTTGTCATAATAATTATTGACAGTAATACTTTGCTTGCCTGATGCATGAAGGTATCAACACCACTCACTGAGAGCACCTGCTTGTCTGGCATATAGCAGAGACTGACAAGGCAACAGCAGATGTCTGCTAATTATTTTGAGGATCTTATCCATCACATTCGTACATATTGTACACTACAGCACCGCTGCACTTAGCTGCCGGCTGTTTGAAAGGAATCCATACTGTTCTCCACTGAGTCTCTCTTACTGAACGTTCCCTCAATTAGTCACAGTTGTTAGATACAAAACAGTAAAACCCAGTAAAGTTATTTGTAAGTTATTTATAAAAAACCAGGACACACATGCTCTCACTCACACACGCACACACACACACACACACACACACACACACACACACTCTCTCTTTCTCTCTGGAGATATTTCTCCGATGGGCGGCAAGTGTCAGCACATTGCGTTCTCTCAATTATCTCTTGCTCCTATAGGTGAAGAGAAAGAACAGCAACAGTTGTAAACAGACTTTTTACGGTTTTGTGACATTGTTAACTCAATTCCGGAAGTTATGTGTGTAACCTAAAATGTGGATTCTGTTGAATCTCCCATCCAGTCCATGTAATATGTAAAATACTTTTCTGCTTTCGGTTTCAAATGTTTGATTACATATTTATTTAATTCACATCCGATGACCATTCCCTGCCGGCTTTTCTGACTTTGAGAGTTTGAATCTATAAATATACGTTCTAGTTAAAGATACATTTTTGGACAACCATATAAAAAGCAGAGAAAAATGAGAATTTAAACACTTCTTCTTCCTCATTCCCTACTTCATGGTCACTAACTTTTCTTCCTCCCACTCTTATGATGGGAGTGTAAACACCGGTCTCACCATGTGGATTTAACCTTGAGAGACTCATTTCTCATTTCCACAATCAGTCTTCCTTCACTACGGAGGGGGGAGGCTGTTTGTAGGAGCAGATAATGAGTGACTCTTCAGAAGACTTGCCTACAAGATTTATGAAGGCCCCGACAGGCTGGGCAGTTAGTGGTGACTCAAGGCCCCTAATGATCGTGTTGCAACCCTGAGCAGTTGGGTTAATGGTGTTTGATAATAGTAATGCCTGTTTCTTTTCAGATTACCATCATGGAAAAGATCCAGAATGGTTGAACATGCAACTGATTTGACTTGTGACGTTGCTTCATCCTCCCGTCCTTCAGGTAGGGCAACATGTGGCTGTTGTTTTGTTGAAATTGTGTAACATCCCAGTGTTTCTGTTAAATGTGGTCAAAGCTTCTCAACTGTAGCTTTTCCTGGCAACTGTTGTGTCTTGTTGTTGTCACGCTGCCTTCTTCTTGTGTTCAGGTATGACCAGAGTGATGATCTGATTGTTAGTCTAGAGTTTGGTGCTCTAGCAAGCCAACTTCTTCATTTATCTCTGTCTCTCATTTAATCAAATTAGGCTATGACTCAATTTATTTATTTATAATGTCTCTGAGTCCTGTTTACACAAGTGTGTTTTACGTTTGTCACACGCCTTACTTTCCTGGAACTTATCTGGTTTACTAAGTGACAGGTGATCAAGGGAATTGTAGGGAGCTGGAATCCATTGTTTTCAAAGCTAATTAAAGGAGTGTCATGTCAGTGTAAAGAAGTGACAGGGTGGTGGCACCTCTGGTTGCCTGACAAACCCTGTTCTTGTCATGTGAGGAGTACTTCATAAGGAGAAAGTACGTATCTTGTGCACTGGTTGAAATTTGCTGCTTTCAAGTCCATGTATACATCACTGAAACTAACCAATATGAATATGCCTCCATGACAGACATTTATTATTGCAGTCACATGTAAAGTTTAAAAATAAATTATAATACAGCTTGGCCCCATGTTCTGAGTAGCTGATTGAATCCAGTTTACATCAATTCTTCTCTTTGTAGCATTTGAAAGCTTCTCTCACATTTTGCCTGACTGCTGGTGCCACAATCAGTGGTGATCGACCACCACCTGTTGTGATAAACACACTACCTCTTTAAGCCAAGCTTGACGGGAACCTCAGATAAATACTGTGGAAGGAAAACATCACAGGGATAAGTGAATACGGTCTTTGTGTGTGTGTGTGTGTGTGTGTGTGTGTGTGTGTGTGTGTGTGTGTGTGTGTGTGTGTGTGTGTGTGTGTGTGTGTCTCTCTGTCTGTCTGTCTGTTAGTCTGTCTGTGTTGGTGTGTGTGTGTCAGCACGACAAGGTTGAACAATTACAAGGCAGCGAAGGAAGGAGAAATAGAGCAATGGCAGAGGATGGAGTAGAAGTGGATAGCGTGATGGGTAGAAGAAAAAAACCCAGATAGGGAAGGAGAGGCAGGAAGTCCCCACTGAGACGGACATGTCACACACCAGTGAACCTGACACACAGAGAGGGAATATCACAGTTCTCTCTCTTCCTCTCTCTGTATCTCCCTTTTCCATAATATCTATTTCTCCTTTTTCATCTGAGTCAACTTGTTCAGTTCAGATAAAAGCAAAGAACAGTAACCGGCACAAGAAAATATATTTTGGGTCCTTTTGAATACCTTTTCTACACATTTGAAACACAGCTATTTCATAATGCATGACTGCGTGCTATACTTACCTCTTGACTTGCCTGTCACTATGTGCATTTTAACACTACTTCTCCATTCGCACTGGCAGTATTGGTTATTGGTGAGCCCTTGCATTCACCTACACACACGTGTGCTCGTACATGCTTGCACACATGTGCAGGCAGGCGCTCAGAGCATTGGGCTCATGCTGGGAATTACCTGTTTACCTAATTAACAGCACTTGGCTGGAGGCTAAAGATATGCAAAACGGGAAGGGAAAAGTAAACAGCACGAAAATAACATATTTCCCTCTCGACCTCCTCTGGAGAAAAAAGCATTTCCCTGTGACTGGAAAGGCAAAGGAGAGGGGAGGAGAAAAAGGATTAGTCAGTTATAAGTATTTTGCTAAAAACATTGATCCCATTACGTTTTTCTTTATTCTCAGATATTCTCCACATGGAATTAAATTAAAAAAATAAAGCTATAGCCGAGTGTTGGCTTTGATATTTCTTACTCTTTCTGTGGTTCTGAAGCGACGTGGCGTGGTTCAGCCTCTCATCTGACAAGCCGTGTTTTTCTGTCTCTGTATCTGAAGAACCAGGCCCTCTTTCCCCGTATTATTTTATGTTTGCTTCATGTTTCCATTCACACGCTATGAAGCCTGTAAAAGGAATTTATTCACAAGATAAATTAGAATGTCTGAATTCCTCGTAAAATGCACAGAGACAGTCTAATATCAGTTTAGAGGAATGCAGGCTGAACGTGTGTGCCCGGAGAATATATAGCTCTATATCTATCAGTCTCTCTTTCCGGTGAAAGCAGAACCACCCCTGAGACTGATAACTTTTCCTGTTTATACTGCCCTAATCAATGTGTGTGTGTGTGCGTGTGTGTGTGTGTTTGAGAGAGAGAGTACAGACGTGTAAACTCAAACCAGTGTCAGCGTAGGTCTTTCTCAATATCACTACCTCTGTTTTTGATTAAGACTGGGGATATGAACCAGACCAGGAACAACCCCCCCGCCAAATTACACACACACTCAAACACACAAATCAGTACTCTATCGTGCACATACACAGAGGCCCTCCCCCCATAGACACACACCCACGCACGCTAGAAAAAGTCTACACAAACGCGCACCCATGTGAAACCTCTCACATCCACCCACACTGCTGCAGACACCCCAAGTGAAATGTATTGATGAAAAGACCATGAAACTGGCTTAACATGACTAATTCACACATGCATACAATAGTCGCACTAACTCTTTCACACAGTATAATCAGCTCTTTCACTCTCTAATAAGAGGCAAAGGAATTAAACACGACCATATGCGCTGCTGAAACAAAAGAGCCCAGCTGAGCGTTTTGTTTCAGCCCCTGTTCCAGATGCTACCAATGTGCCAGCCCATTACACACAAATACAAGTACACGTGTACACATGTATTATGTACGCAATCTTGGACTTCGTGAGTGACTGCAAATTATTCAAGTCACATAATCAGATCCGGACCAACCACAACACCTAGATACCAAAACTGTCACCCTGAAAAATGACAAAAAGCCCGATGGGTGGACACATGCTTAATCATTTAACCAATGAATGCAAATGAATGAACAGACTGAATAAAATTAAAAGGAGAATGCAGTTATTAATGGTCTATTATCTCTCTATTAACTTGTGCAAAGAGTGTTTTTGGTACATGCTGTTTGTGTTTGGGCTAAAGACTACATACAGTCCATTGACATTGAGTCAAGGCTGATGTCTAACATGGTGCCTGGCCTTAATGGTTTTGGTTCCTGATGGATTTCACTCCCTGCTGTGTTATTAAAACTAGTAATTACAGTAACAGAGAAATGTAAAAGTGAAGAGTGGAGGTTTAATCCACCATGTGATTCAATGATCCTCCTCACCAATCAACACAAGAGATAGAAAATGCAGCAACTGTAAAGGCCCTACAAACTGATTTGTGACTGATGTCACTTATTTTGTCAAATATAACATCAACAATTTGTGATAAAAAAAATCTGGGCTGAAGTTTGGAAACAAAAAATCATTAGCTTTTATTTAATAAAAGGTTTAACTCAGTAGCTGTGATTTTATATTTTATTTTCAAAACGTTAAGGCATAAATTAGGTAAAACTGTGCATCTTGACTCAACTTATATCCACTTTATTAGAACGCCCTAGATTCATGCCTCAACCAAACTTTAAAAGACCCTGACCGCTTTCATTATAGCGTTTTTTTGATACTCTTTCAAAACAATACAAACACTGACTTTTAGATAGTATTACTCTGTATGTGCACAATAAGATGATTTCTTAAATGTCATGTGCACCAATAAACCATGTTCACCAAATGAAGACTGATCCACCAACACCAACCGATAAAGGCTATGAATGGCCATTGAATCTTGAATTACAGTCTTGACATATTGTCAGCAACTTTACCGGGAACACAGCATCCAATATAAATGCCAATGACCTAATATTCTTCTTAGAGGCTCTTATCCTACTGCTGCTAACAGTGGAGAGACCCAATGGAGAAACCCCTATGTTGTTGTGAATCAGTCAGTAGGATCCCTCCCCTTAAGTCCTCCATTTTCTGCATTTTGTATGCACCTGACCTGCCTTGTGTGCCTTTAACCTTCCACTGAAGACTGGATAGACAGGGTTGCAGTCTATAAAAAGTCACACTGAACAAGTGCTAAGAGCGGATTGTGTGTCTCTGGAAGTGTGCCTAATTGGCACCTGCACAAGTAAGTGAGTCTATTTGCAGGGACAATGCCCAATGATCAACAGACAAACTGTAGAATGGGCCAGAGCGAGCCCTGAAAAGCAAACGTTTAAGCTGCTGTCCATCACCAGCGTTAAAACAATCCAATAAATCAGGGAGCTTTCTTCAAACTGCAGCTGGCACCGCGGCTGTACACTCTGCAAGCCACTCGCTTTGCAGACCCAAAAGTAGGATACAGTTACAGTGTTTACACAGCTTGTACATGGAGGGGGTTGGTCTGTCTTCACAGGACAAAGCAGTACATGGAACTATTATTCCTCAACTTCTTGACAGTCTGAGAAACAGCAATAAAAAATACCCTGTTTGGAAAAAAACATTTTTGTAGTTTGTCCTACAAATTTTAAGTAAGTGTTTACACTGGGAAACTTGACATGAATTGGTTGGTAGGTTTGAAGCAAGATATAGATCCACAGTGCATGCAGCTAAAGATTTTTCTTATTTGAAATTAAATGGGATTTAAAGGTGTTCCTTGGGTTGTTGCTTCACAGTAGAACTTTTTTTTCAACCTCATTTTTTTTCACAGGCCGATGAAGCGTTTAAGTGTTTAAGTCTCTTCAAGCTGAAAACAAAATAACAGCAGAAATGTTGAGGTCAGAAGTCTGATGAATAAAAGAAACCTAGCAAAATGTATTTGCCTCCCTACTTTGATCACAGGGAATCTACTCTTACTTTTGCTTTTCTGAACACAATTTCAGTTTTCATTCCCCCAAAAACTGTGCAACAATTCAAGTATACTGCAGTGCACCACAATGCCACTTTATTAGGTACACTTAGTAGGACTAAGTTGATTTTCGGAGTTTCACTGTATATTATATTTTAAACTACCTATATTGATATGAATGGAGTTGGAAGTCAGCGACAGACAAACTTTGTTCATGGCTAAAAGTGCTGTATGACCCCATGTTAAAATTTGTTTAAATTTACATGTTCATAGTAGAGGCGTTGAGTCAAAATTAAAACAAAACCACCCTCAATCCATTAGTCTTCCCTTATGTGAGAGCGCGTGTGCTTGACTTCAGCTGAAAACAGTTTTGTCAAGGCCGGTCCGACTAATCACGGTTCACAGCTGAGAAACAAAAGCATTTAGTTCTTCACGGTATAAAAATGATCCCAGAGGCCGATGGAGCCGCAGAAAAATATAAATTGCACAGAGCAACATTGGACCCAAACATAGACACACACAGAGAAACACAAATTACAAAACCAAGGTCATGTCTCTTCAGATGATGAAGGCCTTCCTCCTCTCTGCAGTTAGTTATTCCCTCTCAGCTGTGCCCCTATATGTTCTATTGGCAGAAGGTATAACTGTTTCTGCAAATGTAACAACTGCTCTGATTATTTCCAAACCTCTTGTTACCTTATTCATGCCAGAATAACAGAAGAGTGTTTAGAACTTTCATCCTTTGGGCGGCGGACAGAGTTGGATCATATGATATTCATACACATACACTCAAACCCATTGCCTTGGCATGTTCGTCGTTACTAACAAACATTTGAATACTGGTGTTTTGCCAAATAAGGCCTCAGGGTTATTCAGATTTCTGTTCCCCTGGAATGAGAGCTATCAGCATAAAGATCCTGTCAGTGTGAAAACACTGGCTCTGCTTCCACAGCATATGTTTGGATTAGAAGATGTGATTGCAGTTTATCTTTACTTATTTGCTGTCAGTCTTTAAGCAGTTCTACATGTTTTGATACAACTTTTGATTCCTTTCCTTTTTGCTGTATCGCTGGAGGTTAATGTAAAAGGGCGGTGCACTCGCTGTCTGAATTGCTGCAGGGCACTTCTGGATATGATAATCTATTTTCGCACATGATACACACTATATGAAAACAGTTTTATCTGCAGTCTCGTGGCAAGGATTCCCATGCTGAATTTTACAGGGAGGACTTAAAAGGATTTAGAATCTCAGTATCTTAACAGAATCCACCAGTCTCTGTATCCAGGCAACAGTGTAATGTAATTTCCATGCAACTGAGCTGCTTCACCTTGGACATACACTGTACGGAACGTGTAAAAGTAGGTCTTTTATAACAGATTGAGGGAAAATGTTTAGTTCTTCAGCAATTTGATGAATTATTAGTTGTTTAGGTATGTATGCAATATAATTCTATAGACAGGTGGTACTCAAATGTAATTTATAAAGATCAATGGTTCATAGTAAATGTCATACTGTCAGTTTTTAAGATAGCAATAATGCTATTGATAAAGAAAGCCAGCGCCTAAGGTCTCATGGTCATTTAGTACCCAAGTTGTCTATAAGTTGGACAGACGTATTTGGGATTTATACGCAAGTCAGATCCATTACTATTGACGGCATCTTTCCACTTACTCTCGTACAAAATGAAGCCAAAGTATCCCAGTTACCGGTGCTACCATCTTGCACTTTTGGAGGCAGAGTCTCCTCGGCAGTGATCGTGGTATCGTGCTGCGACCAATCCTGAGTCAGTCTCAGTTCACAATTATGATGTTTCACCTTGTTTCATAGCATCAAATAACCAATTCAAGGGTCCATGTTCCATCCACATGAACTGTACAACCAACAGGGGGCAATCAAGATGATTTGGCTTTATTTTCTGAAGTTATCCATAGATCTTATAAAAGCTTTGGTGAGGTGACAGCTCCCTAAATGTAAAGCCAAAAGTGTCTTGATTGCCACCTGTTGGCTGGCTGCAGTGTAGGTAACCATCTCACCAATGTAAGCAGATGAGACATGGATCAAAATAAAATGTCAAAGTATAGGTCAGATCATTTTTATCAAAAAGGTTTTATATCATTTTAAGTGATTTGGTTTTGTACGTGGTTTGCATTGGGATATTTTGGGTTTTTTTCTGGATAGTGGCAGGACGCAAACACACAGTGTCCTAATTTATAAAGAGTATTTTGTTTGTACCACTTCAAATACCCCCTGTAAAGGACAACCTCCAGATCTGGGTGGCAGTAACCAGGGTTAATTTGTGCTGCTCATCTCTTTTCTCCTGGATGCACTGAGCATCAATAAACGGCTCCTGCTTAAGACTTCTGGTCTCCTGAACCCTCTTCCAGCAGCTCACTAGATTTCCCATTAAAGTCTTGTCAATATCTTAACATACATTTACACCAAGGAATAAATACCACTAATTAAAAGCAGAAAAAAAATCTAACCTGAGGCAGTCTGTTCTTGTTGACTCCTTCGTGATTCATGAAACTTGCATTAGCTTCTAGATGAAGCTGCACTAGAATCAGTGTGGACTTGGCCGTTAAACAGGGAATCCGATATTGAAAACGTCCATGATTACAAATGCCTATATTCAGTCAGAAACAGTCTTGCTGAGGAGGTGAAGGCAGGTCTCCTTCCACTATTTCACGTGAGGCAAAAATCAACTGCAAGCTATTAGCACTTTTCAAAATAAACCCCCCTAAAGCGCCATATATATTATTATAATGCAGAGCAAGGAATAAGATGAAAAAGGAGCAAAAGAGTTACACAATCCACCAATATGATGAAGCTCAGTACACAAGGGTACTGAAGTATGACGTAGGATACGAGAATGCCAGTGAGCTCTGTTTTGGTCTCCACCCTCAGATACAATCATTTTTTGAGGTAGTGCATATCTCTACTATTGTTCCTAAATTTGTTCTCCAGTAAAATGTTTTTAGAGAGTTCCAGAGTCGTGACGCGGATCAGCTTAAGGCTCAGTCACACATAGGGCTGTGGTTAAATGTGAGAATGTACAGAAGAGCAGCTGAAGGAGAGCGTATGATTCGGACAGGGGGTTTCAGGATGGAGAAGGTCCGACAGGTAGGAGGAAGCCAGGTTATAGAGGGCTTTAAAAGCTAAGCAGTGGGATTGGAAGGTATCCTTAGCTGGATGAGGAGTTGTGTGATGTGGTCGGTGGATTTTGTACGGCTGATGATCCTAGCAGCAGTGTTTGGATGATTTGGAGTCAGTGTAAGAGTTTATTTGGTATACCAGTAAGAATGGCGCTATAGTAATGAATTCGGGATGTGAACAGGGCGAGAATCAAGACTTGAGGGCTGTGTTGCCAGAGGGAAGGACGAAGTCTTGTATAAGTTAAAACGGCAATGTTTTAAATGTTATAAATATGGGAGCCAAAGGAGAGGGTACTTTCTGCTATTGGCTTATAATTCATTATTTGTTTATTTCAGATAGGTAGCATGCAGCTAAGAAAATAAGCAATGACACATAATGTACTTGAATTTGCAGACCTATTTTCTTGGCTAGACAGTTTATCAGCATGATTAGTGTTCGAAAATTTCCAAGACAGCATTTAAAGTGTGGAGAGGAGTAAGGAAAGGAGAGAAAAACCTTCACATAGCTTTTTCAACACTTTCAATCAACTTTACCGGCGGAGAAACACAACTCTGGTAGGTGTCTGGTGTTAGAACATTCACTACTGAGTTAGAAGTGAGATACAAGTTAATGTATGTGCATGTTTACACAGGGCACGCCTGTTTAAAATGCAAGAAAGCACCGACACCAGGCTTTCCGCTCAGTCTGTCAGCAAATCATTTGTCATCATTTAAAGTCCCTGTGTGTTTGTGTGTGTGAGAGAGAGAGAGAGAGAGAGAGAGAGTAGAGAGAGAGAGAGAGAGAGAGAGAGAGAGAGAGAGAGAGAGAGAGAGAGAGCAGATGTGCATTTTGGTTATTAGTGAATGGATATGTAGTTATTGCTTTACCATACTCTGTGTGTGTTTGTGTCAGGTCTTTCCAGCATCCTCTGATTTGTGTGAAGGTCGGCCAGGCCTGAGAGACATGACACAGATACAGCAGAGGCTAAAGCAGGAGACGGCCTGACGCTGCTGCTCGCCACGCTGCTGTGTGGATGGTTGGACATCCCTCTGTGGTTTTTGGTCGGGGAGGCGTGGGTGGAGGATGAAGAGACAAAATGAAGATGAAGAGGTGGAGAAAATTGCACACGAGAGGCATGAAGGAGCAGAGGAGGATGTGAATAGACAGGAAGCAAAGGCAAGAAGTAAGACACATGAAATGCATGGGAGACAGAAGCCAGGGCAGAATGATGCCGCAGGAAGCGCAAACATTTATTTTTGCACTTTGATTTATAAATGCATTCATTTTGACAATTCAGATTGGAGAAATGAGTAATGCCATCAGCGTGAAGAATATACTCAACAAACATTCGGTTTTATTTTTTGCTTCGACAGGAAGGTGGTTGAAAAACAACAATGGCAAGGATGAAGGGAGATATTGAGCTTGAAGGAGGTCAACAGTCAAATCAAAGATATAACAGTAACATCATACAGGTAATTAATTTTTTGAAGGAATTCATAAAGTTTTTGACGATAAAGTCCTGACCCTGTGTCATCAGGATTAGATATTGACAGTCCTGAAAATCTCGTGTGTTAATCATTGGCTCTACAAGGTCGCATGGCACCCCGGGGTGGCCCGACACATAAATCAATAGAATCGCTCACGTACTGATGGAGGATAATTTCAACTCAAAAGTTTTCTTCAAGCATTAGATAAGCCTTCGAGAACTGAGAGAGACAGAAGGGCAAACAGGACGTAAAGTGAAGAATGACAGAAATGAAGACTAACAAGTACAGACACGAGAGGACGTGTTCATATGAAGTTCTGACAGGCCACGTCGTCAATGACAGCACACTGATCATCTGATGTCCACTGATCAGGCATCAGCCCCAGCAGTACACTGCTGACAGCTGATTGTTCTCTGTCAATGCAGGTAGTCTTCTAACTTACAGGGCTGCCGCTGACACATACTGTACATGACGGGTTAAATATACTGTTGTATCAATATTGAAATATCAAAGATTGTGTAAGATGATGTTAAGGAAGGCATCAGCCAAATACTGTCAAACCAATGATCATGGATATTTATAGTTTTTTACTGGAATAGTTTGTGCTGCAGTTCTTGTTAACTGAGATTTCTTACGGTACATTTCCAAAGCACCCTTTTATATAATAGTGACTTTTACAGTTTGATTTTCAGTTTGAAATTTAATAATAATAATAATAATAATAATTTTTATTTAACAGGCTTTCAGGTCACTCAAGGACACTTTACAAATTTAAAACAATTTAAAAGAAGGGCAAAACAAATACAAAACATTAAAATGTACAAGTAAGAAAACATGACATTACAGTGAAAAATTGCTATCCTGAAAGGTGGGTTTTGAGAGTGGGATTTGAACAGAGGAGAGTCAATATTTCGGATGTGAGGTGGGAGTGAGTGCCAGAGTTTGGGAGCAGTGCGGCTGAAAGCCTCTGCTCCCCATGGTGGTGAGCAGGGATGAGGGGACCGTGAGGTGGATGGAAGAGGAGGATCTGAGGGAGCGGGTGGATAGTGGCAGTGTGTAATGAGATCAGACAGGTAGGGAGGGGCAAGGTTGTGATGGTTTAAAGGTATGAAGGAGTATTTTTGAAGTTGATACGGAAGTTGATTGGACAGGCCAGTGGAGTTGTTCTAGATGGGGGTGATATGTGGATACGACGGGGTTTTGCGGAGATGATACGGAGCAGCTGGTTCTGGACAGTTGGAGCTTATGGAGGGATTTTGGGGGAGAACAAAGAGGAGAGAGTTACAGTAATCAATACGGGAGGTGACAGGCTATGTACTTAGAATAGAAGTGGTATGGGGGTGAGGGACGGGACGGAGGCGATTTATGTTACGAAGTGGAAGTAGGCAGTGCGGGTGGTGATGTTGATATGGGATTTTCCCCCTCCCCCCCTCTTCACTGGGGGGGGAGGGGGATACTATGGAGCTGTCAATGGTCACATATTGGTTAGAATGTCCCAGTATTCAACTCTTAAATAACAAAACTCACAACAGCATCTTTTTATGGAAAATAACTCCTTGTTAATGATGTATCCCCTTCGCCAGCTGTATTTCAAGACCTGCTGCGTCACAGTGGTGCGACCATAGGCTGTCCCATGTCTAGGGCCAACAAATTAATTCTTTCATCCCTCAGCAATGAAGACTTCAATTGGAGGATCCTTCTCAGGGCAACCTATCCCAGGATTCATTGTGACTCCGTGACAAAATGTTCTTCAAAGAGAGAATGGCAGAGGAAACCGACAAGAGCAAAACGTCTGACGCTTTACTTTTAAATGTAAAAAATAAGGTGCAAAAAAACTTTCTCTGTGTCTAGCTGCAGCTCTGGCGGGACAAGCTGGTGACTCAAATCTCAAAAATCCTCATTACACCGTCTCATAGCGGTTCAGCCTGTGAAGGAGGCAGGCTTCGTGGGCCGTGTAGACCTCTGAAGAACGCGGCCCCCCCGATTAGGACACAGCGAGTGTTTATGTAATCTGTCTCATTACAGTTGAAAGGCATTGAATGTGTCCACTTTTATTTCAAGTGCGGACTGAGCCACAGAGACAACTTTCCTTATGCAGTTTACACAGTTTACCGATCGCACGCTCACCCTGCAAACCCCCATTAGACAGTAATCAAGAGGGGAATGCTAATTCTGCAGAGATGGCCCCGAGCGCTCAGACATCAAAGCAGAGACAGGGAGGGAGAAAGGGGAAAGAGAGGTAAGAGGTTAGAGAGCGACACAAGAGAAGACAGGGAGGAAGACAGAGTGAGAGGGATGTGAAGTATTTCAGATCTGCAGTTCAAGTTGGTAAACCGTGAAAATGTTACAAAAATAAATGTGATCTTTTTATTGTCGATGGCTTCTCCCGAGCTCCATGATGAAACACCTGGAATTGGACCTTCACCACTTGATGTTGTCGGATTGTCTCCTTGTATCTATAAATCAGTTGTCTCCTCCTCTATCTCTTTATCTTTATCTGTCTCTTCATGTTTTTTTCTTCTGTCCATCCCCTCTCTCTTTCTTCTTTTTTTTACCACATAGTTATAGTAGTTTGTTTACCGTGTTCACTTTGGGTCTTTTCATACATGATTGGACAGTAAAAAAAAGTACTTTTTACAGGCTCTGTCAATAATTTAGTCCCTTCTATTCCCACCGTGCACTGCCAAACATATCAAGGCATAACGCCCCGCCATCTACTCCGGCTCTTTATTGTGTAAGTTTACAAATTATTTAGTTTTTACCCAGTCTACCCAGGGTTTACACATGTCGGTGTAAACTCCGGATGAAATATTATTGTGCGTGGCTTTGAAGAAATCCTTTACTCTTGTATTGATCATAATGTGGTAATCAGTGTTGATGTTCTGTTGTCATTTCAAACAAATCAACATATAAACTGTAGCGAGTCAGAGACGTCATTTGAGTCAGTCTGCGTGTGTGTCTTTGTGTGTGTGTTCGCGAGTCAGCAGAGTCAGAGTGTGTGTGCGCAATGTGACATCGCTCTTATCTTAAAAATCTGCCGTTACCTTTCCCTCAAGTTCTGGGACTATCATACAGAAGCAACACAATAACTTTACAGTAATCCACCTGCTTATAGTGATCAATTTGGCCTGGGACTAATGTGATCACTATAAACGGTTTCCAGTGTGTAATGATAAAAGTTTGTTGCTCTAACCAGATCATTCTCATGTGATCTTTGGTCTTTGTCTCTGATTATGAGAAACTCATGAGCATGGAATCAATCCGTCTCAGGTAGAGAAGATATCAGCATGTCATTACTTATAGGACATGTATTTCAGTCTATAGCATCACTTTTAACATTAACATCATGTTTACAGGAAGAAAATCAGTTCTAGCTCGAAATGAAGGTGGGGGGCTCGACTATTTTTTTCCAAGGACCACTTGTGATTCTTGAACAACTCTATTATGTAAGGCGGCCCCCTGTGAGCTGACATCAATCAAACATCACACATGATGTAACCCTCCTGTTTGTGTAACCGAAGTCTTAAGCCATTTCAAATAATAAAGAGAGAGAGAGAGACCCTGGCCTAGATCTGCCCAGTGCAGAGGAGGCAGGTAAATTCTTTCTTTTGTTCAATGATTTATAGAAACTCGCATTCCAATTTCCACAGACATTGAATTACTGGACATTATTTGCTGCACACTGCAAGCAAAACAGATGCCGGCACCACCTCCCACACATATTCAAATTACAGCCCAACTGCCCTTTGCTCACTGGCACCTACTGTCATAAGCAAGTGAAATAAAAACAGCTAAAAATGGCAAGTTGTTCTTGAAAATGTCAAACTTTAAAGGACACTGCGTCTCTGCCATAATCTCCAAGTGCAAAGCAGATTCAACACGTGTGAATAAGAATGTGTGGACCAGATAGAACAGGGGGGCATAATGCAGAACTTCACTTGCATTGCAATCATCCGGATGGCAGCCGCAGTAAAAAATCCAGATTCTCAATGAACCTCAGAACCTTTAGATGACGTCACCGAAGCTGTGTCCTTTATCTATTTTTACCTCCGGCCAGAAGATTATGTTTTCACCTGTTTCTTTTTGTTTATTGGATTGTTCCTTTGTTTTGTTGTTAGCATGATTACGCAAAACTTGACATTTCAGCCCTAATCCAAAACTGATAAAACATATTGACTGAAACACTACATTTTCTGTATACGTAATCGAGTTGGACAGAGACTGATTTAGTCGACCAGGCCGGTGTCCTCTGGACTTCGACCAGCCAGTTTCACATTGCATGTGTCATCTACATATGACTGAAGCCACTGATGCATATCTGTCAACTGTGTATTTCCCTAGAAAGCGCTCCATGGGGTGGGCTGTGGAGAAAAAACTAGAATGAATATAGCTGTCAAGTGATCCCAGAGGAAAACCTTCAAGTATCTTCCCTTCACTGTCAATCTCTCTGCTAAAAACCATATGGAAAGAATATTCTTGTTTTTAATCAGACAGCCGGCTTACATGGCATCTGTGTGGCTCAGTGGACTAAAGCACACTCACTGTGTTATGAGGATGAAGGTAATGACTGTTTCCCTCTGCCTTGTTCCTTTATGAGATGAGGATGAGATAAGAAACAATAACAGCAAATACAGGTGAAACTCTCTTGTTGGCACACAAACCTTCCACCATTCTCTCTTTCTATCTCTGTTCTATACACATGCTCTGATGTAAGTTGGAATATTAGGTTGGCTTAATATGTCTTCCCAGGGTTTTGTGGACTTTTCTGCTCATGCTATAAAATGGACAATTTCATTAATGTGAAGCGGTACAACTCCTGGTTTTAGTTAAATACATTGAATCCCCTCAATCAAAAATGAACAAAAGGTGTTTGCAGCACAACAGAGAACTCAGTCCTGGAGAGTATTCAAATATTTTTTTTTAATTTGGAATTTGTTCCAACATTTACTGCACGTTGAAAATGATCAAAGCTTTCCCTTTATGTTTGATTCTGGAGCATTTAATTACCTGGTTTTGTCCTGGGACTGACTGTTAAGTTGTTAAATCTAGGTTAGTCCTGTGGACATGAAATGCTTCAGTTATGACATATTGTTACATACTGTATTAAACTGGGGCTGTAAACTGTGCAAATTGTCGCTTGTATAATTTTGTCTTTTATGAACGAGGTTATACAGCAGAGATCATCAGAGGACTGAAACACCCCTGTGGAAATGAAGAAAAAATAAAAAATCTTTTATGAGCTTAGACTGGGAATCCCTCTAGTGTTCTGGATATCAGTGCCTTTTTTATTTGGCAGCTCAGATTGTGCAGCCCCTTGAAGGCAACATCAGCAATGTATCGATAACACCAGGACGAGTCCAACTGGATCAATCCCATTTCTATTTTGGGACTTTTAGTGTTAGTGTTCAGTCCGGGTTATCCCTCAGGGCTCCCTGCTCGGACTACATTCATTTTTTATGTGCTGGATTAAATGCACCTTGAGATACGATTTTAGATCTTTAACAGAGAAAGTCGTCTGTGAAGTTTAGTTGCCAAACTTTCAGGTTTTACGCAACTTTGGAGCTATGTTCATGCCCATAGGCTAACTGCCCTATGTGCCTGCTGTGGGGACGAGTGTTGACTTGAGCAAGTATGGTTGTAAAGAGGTTTAGCTCTGTTTCGCACATGATGGTGCTTTTCCTTCAAATCCTTGTGAGCATGATAAACAGTCGTCAGGCCGACTAGACCACAGCAGCTCGTAAACACTTAACCTTAACTCGTTGCATTCTTTCAAACATGCGACTAAAACAGCTGCTCAAAAGACAATAATTGAAGCAAGAGATTGATTCATATACGAGGACATGCACCCGTTTACTGTGATGTTTTTGAAAAATCACAAATGCAAAGGATGATACTGACCCTGGACAGACAACATACAGCTGGATGGACTTCTGTGGAAATGAATCCTTGGAGCTAATCCAACAAGTTGCCCTGTGGGATACTGTTCACTGCTAAATTCACGAAAAGGAGCTGCTTTGAGAATATATTGATTTTCAAAAATGTGTTTATACTGGATCAACTCTAAAATGCAGTTCATCATACCATGACAAAATGATGATTAATTGGGAGGATCAGATACACAGTTCAATGATATATTCTGAACATGCCTGTGGTTTGAAATGTTGGGCATCTGCAAAAACCCATGAGCAATTGATGTTGGCAGACCCATTCGTTTATGTGGATCATTTTGTCTTACTGGAAAAAGTACGTAGCATTCTTGACTGATTTACCATATTTGTTAATTTCAGACATATAAAACTACCTGGCTGAATAAAGACGATGTGTCATTGTCTAAAACCCTTTGCAACCACATTCGATCTTGGTGTAGTCGGAAGGTAAAAATATATCCAGGAAGAAAAGGTTCAGATGCTTCTCTTCAGATCCTCCGTCGGTTATATTCACACCTCTGTTAGATCGTAATAAACCTATTTGCATTGTTGCTGTTGAGCTCTCAGGCTGAGGTGTCGAGGAGTGAGTACTAAACACACAAATCAAAAATGACAAAGGTTTGGATGAGGCATGAAGGTGAATCAAGTCAAACCATGTTCTTTGACAATGAGACTGGAAATAAACAGAATTTTCCTTCTGTTCTTGTTGGTTATTTCTTTTTGATCTGTGTTCTACAGAATGTATTTTCTCCCCACCAGCTCCTCGCTCTCTCTCCCTTTTCCCTGTGCAGCCGTTCTCATGATGGCAGAGATTGCAACGCAGATTTGATAAACAGCATACGCCGACATGTCTGCTCTTTATTATTAATGAGATCCATCACACGCATGGCCATTATGCTCCTGCAGGACCCAGAGAGGAGAGAAACACAACGAGAAACACAACGTTACAAGAAGTGGACCTTTATAGGTGCGAGCTGGTGATGTGTGCCTGCACCTGCTTGTGCGCCTATTTGTTCGGGCGTATGTGTATCACTGAATGCCTTGGCTATGTGTATGCAAGAGAGAGAGAGCGGAAGGAGTGGTATTTATTGTGTCTCAGCTGTGAGATTGCTTGTCTGTGTGTGTGTGTGTGTGTGTGTGTGTGTGTGCGTGTGCGTGTGCGTGTGCGTGTGTGTGTGTGTGTGTTGCAGCAGATTGAAGAGGGCGGGCAGAGACGGTTTTGTCTGCACACTAACAGATGGCAGGAGAGAGGGGGTTTAACTTTCTTTACTCGTTTCTTAAAGAGCAACCAGTTAGTAGCTTGTGTGTGTGTGTGTGTGTGTGTGTGTGTGTGTGTGTGTGTGTGTGTGTGTGTGTGTGTGTGTGTGTTTGTGTGTGTGTGTCTATAGGATTGTCTGCCAATGGTTTTTGTGAAGGAGTGAGAGCAAAAATCTCTGTTTCATTCTCCAGAGTGTTCCCTTAACTGAATTTATACTGTGTAAGCAAGTTCCCTCTTCAGTTGAAGTACACACCACACATACACACACATGAAGACAAGCACACACAAGCAGGTGTTGCTGCCACTTCGATAGTGAGGAAGGAAAAGCAGAAAGCTCACCAATAAGAGCACATGTCTTATCTCTCCTTTTAGCATCTCAAGGCGATAAACACAGAGAAGGTGAGGTGAGGGAAGGAGAGGGAGAAGTGAGAGGGCGTCATCAAGTTGGAGCAGACATGAAAAGAAACCTGAAACCAAGTCCAGGAGTAAATGGGACGAAAGAAAACTACAAGTAGAAGTGTTAGGGACGACAAGTTGAGAAGAAAAGAGTGAGATCTTGTAGGAACCTGGTCCAGGACCTTCCTGGTGTCAGCACCTATTCGATCAGACCTGACGCCTCTTTTGTCACCATAAAAATCAACACATTTATATGGTGTAATATTTAATGTTACACTTTTGTTTCCTGTTTAATTTATGTTAAATTAATCGTTGTTTCATAGAAAAGGAACCAGAACTAATTGAGCCACAGGGACATCTATCCTGAAGTGTATGGGAGCTGTGGTATGTGGAGGTGCTGCACTGTGGTGGTAGCTCACTTTAACACAGTGGAGGAGCTCGATGGACCGACACACAGACAGAACATATGTCACTTACTTTCTTTACCCGTTTGCGTTTCATTGGTTGTGAACAGAACTCTGGCCCCAATTCATTGTGTGAAGGAAGAGCTAACACCACCGAGCCGTTAGCAGCTGTTTGTTACGCCTCCTCCTGCTGATTGTGAGTGATTATTGTGAATGTTCAGAGTGACAAAATAACAGAGAGAACAATAGCTTTGTTTGCGATGCCACTGTCACTCCTTTAGTGTAGCAGTACAGTCGCAC
This sequence comes from Pseudopleuronectes americanus, assembly GCA_038501795.1. Classification (NCBI taxonomy): domain Eukaryota; kingdom Metazoa; phylum Chordata; class Actinopteri; order Pleuronectiformes; family Pleuronectidae; genus Pseudopleuronectes; species Pseudopleuronectes americanus. Next base: position 9,938,383 of record CM076718.1, read on the forward strand.
CTGAGGTTGTGAAGTCAGACTGGCCATCGGTAGCACTGGGACAAATCCAGAGTCTTCCACCATCATTGTTTTACCAGCCCTGTCAGATCCTGTACCCGCCCACTCTGTGTGCCTGTCATTCTGGAAGTACATGAGAACGTGCTGCCCACTGCCTGGGCTTACTTATTACTATTGACTTTTTTATTTCCTCAAGACTTTCTCTCTCACCTGACCAGACAGAACGGCTCCTTCTCCTTCTGTGTTCCAGGACATCATGATTTACAAAGTAACCACTGACTGTCATTTGAGGACTGTTCTTGTTCATCTATAAGCAGCCTATACACATTAAATTCTAAGTTCGGATATAATATCATAAATTTATGGAATTACTTAATGTATCAACCATTTCCAGATAAGTGGCAGCAGGGGGTAAGGGTGGTTTAATGCATGCAAATAATACATGTATGTATGTATGTGCTGGGGTTCACTGAGGGACACCACATTCAGTAAAGTGAAGTTAAAGAAAGCAAAGCACAAGAAATTACAGTTTAAAAGACCAAACTTTGCTTCTCTTTTGACATCTTTGAGTAAAGGGTTTTCACTGGGACTCTTTCTTTTGTAGAAAGGAAACTGCTGAGCATGTGGTGCTGAGTCATATTAATCATTAAGCTATTGATGAATAACACTAATTTCATAGAGAGGGTGATTAGTCTTACAAACAATAACTCATTACATATGCCTTGTTGAGGAAGTAATATCGTTTATTCATCTTTTTATTTTTAATTATTTTAGTCATACTTAGTAATTTATCACTTTATACCAAATGTTCCTTCCAGGGACTCCCAACACTTGTCGAAATGCAGAATAATTAGAAACGTTAATGCAATTAGTGTAGGAGCTGCAACACATACTAACACAATGAAAACAGCTCATCTGGTGGTTGTTTGAGAAATAGCTGCACTTTTCAGACAAAGAAAGACAAAGAAGACTGATAAATTATTGAGCTTTATTAGATTTAATTCACATTTAGAGAGAGAAGAGGGGAGATTTAGATTAGACAGTCAAGTGATTAAATCCACCAACTTCATCAAACTATTATTTACCAGGTTAAGGTTTGTTGAAGATAAGATAAGCTAAGATCAGATCAGATAAAATAGGATAAGATAATCCTTTAATAGTCCCAAAATGGTGAAAATTTGCCATGTTACAGCTGCAAAGAGCACAGTCAAACAATTAAATAGGCCATAGTAAAGTAAAAATAAGGAAACTTGATACTTATTAGCTGTAAGGAAATGTAAAAGATAAAATCAGTTGTTGACACACATCGTCACATTTTTTTGGATTATAGACAAACATCCTCTAAGGCAAAAATACTGGATATGAAACCAGTACATTAAAGACGACACCAAGACTGTGGTAACAAAGCTTAAACTCATTCTTTTCTCTTCATGGCTGGAGCTGAGAGCCTTATTCAAACCTCTGTGTCAATAAGATTTGATTATTGTAACGTTCTGTTTCCTGGCTCCTCATGTGCTCCTACTCAAAGTCTTTAAACGGTTCAAAATGCTGCAGCTGTAATTTTATTGAAACCCCAAATATCTGACCACCTTTCGATAATGATCAAATTCCCCAAAATTTGAAATGGACGTGCTCCTTCACACCCGTCTGGTCTCTTTAACCTTGATTTTCTCTCCCATGCTCTTTGCTGTGTGGCTGCAGGCCTCCTGTCTGTGTGGTGACTGCAGGGCTCCGTTAAGAAGAAGTCATGTCCCCTTCCCCTGGAGCAACGTCCCTGCTGACATCAGACTGTCCTTTTGATTACTTCAGGCCTGGAACCTGATACCGCTCTTCCACCAGCAGGTCAATCTCTGTCTCAATGAATCCAATAAAACTAGTATGACAGTGTAGTACACGTTGCCCTGACGACGTTATTACTGTCAACCTTCTGATTCGGACTGATTCTCCTCCAGACGTTTCTAATGTCTATTGTTAAAGGACTGATGGTGTCTTCATGCCGTGCAGGCGGTTTTGCCTCTTGATACCAAATTGTGACCTACACATATAAACGAAAGCAATTTTAAATTGAAATATAAAAGCTGCATAATGTTCAGGGTTGTCCTTCATAGATTTGCTATTTTTTAAAGAAGTTAGAAAGATATGCACACACAGATTACATTTTATGTTCCATGTTCTCCCTCTGTTGACATAAAAGTATAACTTTATTGAATTTCTTTGCAAAAGGATCGTTTTTCATACGTCCACAAAAAAAGTTCCTACAGAAATGATGCTTGATCAGTGAAAAAAAACACCGTGTCTTTTTTTACTTCAGTTAAACGATATTGTCCAACACAAATAAGCTGCTTAACATCCATCTGCTACACAGTGCAGTATTCAATAAAGCTAATTATTTAGTTTTAAGCGTTCTGAAATCATAAGCTCTGTGTTGTGAAGCTAATGTAATCCAGGGAAATTGAATATTCAGCACTTATGGAGTAGTTATAATAGGGGATTAGAGGAGTATAATGAACATTTGTTTACCACTGTATGAAATTACGTTTGAAATGACGAGAGCCTGTTGAAATATCCCCGCCAGACTTACTGTATGTTTTGGTGCTTACGCTCCTGTACCTGCTACTGTTCATCCTTTCTGTTATCACCACATGGGACTGTAGGGCTGAGGAATTGATCTACACTCAAATCTGCTACAAGTTCTCGATGTAGAGCGGAGAGGACGAATATGATCATAAAAAAAAACATTTAATTTACTGCAATCCAATCCAACACCACTGGCAGAGATCCCCAACTGTCTGTACCGACTGCCATGAAACCCCGGGACAGGACTACAGGTTGGTCTCTGGGCTCAAAGGAAAATATAATGAAGCTGACTGGTGTGGTTTGCCAATGTGTGCTACGCTTGATAGGTAGGGATGTGGGGGGGGATCAAAACGGACCCCATGCATCGCTCATTTTCCCCAGGGCCCCCCTACAGGTTAATCCTGCTATGGTACTACAAAATGTACCCTTGCTTTTGTGCCACAAAGCTGTGACCGGTGTGAGCCTGGCAACATGAATCGTATTCTGTTCCATTTCCAGCGTGGATCCCTGCAGCTTCTCAGATGTGCTCATGGGCGTCTTGGTGCCCGGTTCCTTTCTTCACACTGATGCTCTTACATATACCCAATTCAGGAGTCGCCTCCTTTGGAGAATCCAGCCCACACAGCTCGGAAAGGCTGTAGCGAAATGAGAAGTCTTATCTACAGAGGATTTAGGTGATTTAAGTCACCAGCTTGTCCTGGAACTCACCGCTCCTGTCCAGCAACAGAGGGGCAGTTGGACATGATGAGAAAGTCTTAATACCCTTCATTTTTTGTACATGTGTGCCGTTAGCTATTAAGTTAAATTTAAGGCCAATACTTACATTTAAAAGTGGAAGAATTGGACGTTTGCCACCACCAGTAAATCTCTTTGAAAAACTGTTTATTACCAAAGTGCAATGAATCCCGGGATAGGTCTGGCCAGAGAAGGATTGACCCATTAGAGTATTTTTTGCTCGGGGATGATTGGACATGTTTGTCAGCCTCATTTGAAGTAGCCTTCAGGATAGCCTAGTTGACAGCCCAGTTGCACAACTGACACAATCTGTCTAAAAATGTAGCCTGGATGTTGCCCCGGCATTGAGACCCAGCTCTGGTTGTTCAGAATGAGAGTTGTTGAGAATCATAGAGGCCACTGTGCTCATTGGCGCCTTCGATACAGCAGAACATTTTTTTTGCAGCCTTCCACACACAATCAATGTCTCTGTCTGTGAGACGGGTGTGAGCTTTTCCAAATCTCTAATTGCCGATCCCTAGAAGGTCTAATTAAGTGAAATTACCAAAGGTGGATTCCAAACAAGATTTTGAACATCCCAAAGTTGAACAAGATGGAATGGGAAGCACCTGAGCTGAATTCCACGGTGTATATTTCATTTGTTCCTTTATAATAAATTGGCAAAGATCTTTAAATTCAGTTTTCACTCTTATTATGGGGTTAAGAGTGCTGAAGACCGCAAAATAAATGGGGGAAAGACTGAAGGATCTGAAAACTTTCTGACTATGAAGGTAATTAAATCAATTTAAAGTTTTTTTATTCCACTGTGACACTTAAGAGTCTGATTCTGTTGATCTCTGTCATTAAAGCTGTATTATTTCACTGTGAGTCATAGTTCAAGTGAGGTGACTCCTTTTTATAGGCACTGTAGTAGTATAAAACATTTAAAAGGCATTCAAACCAATGTACTTAAACGACCATACACCAGCAACTAAAGGAAGGAGTGTCTGAACTGTATGACTACACGTAGGGAGAGTGGGTTGTGAGTGCTGCTCTCTGCTTGTGTGTCCTCAGGGGGGGTTCACAACTGTCAGTGTGTGACCAGCGTAGCTCTGCAATGTTACACTGTGTCACTGCTAAAAGCGGGAGCGCACACATGACTTGTCTCGCACACACATACACAAAAACTAACAGGAGCACCAGAAAGCATGACACGCTCTGAACTAAAGCATGGACACACATCAATGTGCACACATGCTACACAATGCACATGCTAGAGAACCAGAGGAGGGCCGAGGCTGGTGACAGTCCATGTCCCTGTGTCAGGGTAGGTCTCTCCAGAGGAATGTGGCGGAGTGACACAGAGTGCCCAGTGGTGACACACAGCCTGTCATCGCAAAGTGACATAAATGACCCACTTTTCCTTTCCAGCAGGCCCTTCCCCATCGTCAGCGCTTCGTCTTCAAAGGTTTTCTATCTGATTTTACTTTCCTCTATGTCCAATTCGGTCTCCTTCTGTAGTGTCTTTCTTTGTGGAGCGCTCCTGAAGCTGTGCTCAAATGATATACAACATTTGTTTTATTACCTCTGCGATAAAAGCAGTGAGGAGACATTTACATTGACCTGTAAAGTCACATAAATCCAGTATATAGTCTAGGTATGCTACAACATTCTCTCAGAAAAAGAGACACACAACTATAATTGTAGAATTCAGTTTGACTAACTCTCAGTGTTTAATCTTGACTGTTGAAGTGCTTGTGTCAGAGAGCTGCCAAGTGAAACACATCTAACTGTAAGATTATCCTGTCGGCTTTGTTCAAACCTGCAACCACAGCTCTTTGTCTTTCCCATTTGACTTTCCTGGTCCTGTACCAAAACTTCTCGCCCACCAAAATAAAGGTATGATTTGAATACCCAAACCTGACATCAGATTTTAAACTCCCGATTGACATAGGAAATTGAAAACTAAAAAACTAGATGGAAGAATACAACTGGGTCATAACGATCAGCTTGTCAGACATAGGGATTAACAAGATGGAAGCTCCAGTTCTGTGATGGTGGATGGATGGAGGACATTGAGCTGATGGACAGCATTAACAGCTCGGACAGACGAAGTGAGGAGAAGACAGCCTGGTTATACAGATGATTAGTCAGCGGTTGACACAGACACGTAGATAAACAATAAGAGACAGACAAGTTCAGACAGGTGGATACAAACAGAGACTGACTTTTTGACAGGCAGGTCGTTACCAGGTCTTACAAGTAGTCTTGTCATTTCTCCACTTTGCTTTGTCTCCTGCAAATTGTTAACACATGTGACTCCTGTGCAATTTGCTTAAAACGTGTTTAAAGAAAAAACCACTTGGATCACTCAGGAGTAAATGACAAAGCACTGGTGACTAACTTCATAAAGAAAAAGAGAGGCCCAACAAACTCAGGGCAAGTCGTCACAGTGTGACACCAAAATAAAAGCTTATGTGAATATTGTTACGTGAAAAAAAAGATCAAACTTTATACATGTGAGGTTCCTATTTCTATTTTACATTACTCCACATATCTCATACAAAAAGTTCAGCTAATGCAACATATGATTTTCATATTGTGCAGAACAGAGTTAAAAAAGTGTCTGACCATCCACACTGTTCCCATATTAAAGAGGAAGCTGTCTAATTCAAGCATTTCTTCATCTGACCTTTACTTAAATAACCCATGATGGCAGAAATACATTTCATACATAGCAATATAAAGGTGCCACTGCAAAATGTTACAGTATTATTGCCAACTATATCACATTTGAGTGCGGTTCTTATTGAACAAAAAGTTTTGCTGTTGAGCATTAAAGAATAAATTATTTGTGATTCTTTAGAAAGTAATGGCATACTGGAAGGTAGTCAGTGACCTTTGAATTGAATAATTAATGAAACCAACAGATGTATAAGAATATGATCACAGAGATGAAGAACCTCATGTTGCATCTTATTGGAGATACTGTTTGCAGCCGGCTCAGGGATGTAATGACAACTGATTTCAGGTGTAGTAAATACTCACTGGCAGGCGTTCTCAGTGTAATTAATTTAGAAATGATTAAGTAAGCAAACTTCTCCCTCATCACCATAAGTTGAAAATGCCAAGATGTGCTGTTTTGCAGGTGCAGCTAAGAAGACGCAGACAAAGTTCTCCTGACAGCAGCAAAGCAGAAAGTACTTTTGAAAAACAGAAACCTGAAACAACACAAAAACTTCAGGTTATTGCTGAAGCAGGTGGAATGACTAGATTGGGTTTAACTTCTTCCAACTCATTTTCAAGCATGGGTTGAATTTCTTTCTGGGATTTGATATGAGAATTATTTTATTTTTATTCTACATGGATTCAATCTGTTATATATATGTTACAATTTTTGGGAAATGAGAGGAAAATTGTCTTACTAAGATGTTTGAACTCTACTGGATGTCAAAACAGCTTAAATGCTACTATACTTGGAAAGAAATCCAAAGACCACAGCCATATGAATGACTGAATAGAGAAGGTTTTGTGTAACCCTGCTAACTGCCATGCAGACAAAACAGATTGCATTAAAATATAACCTCCTATGTGGAAGTGATAAGATCCAAACATTTACTTGAATGTCAAGGCCCCAGGTTTCCCAGAAGAACATCAGCACAGATCCCGACACTTCCTCAATGCATCCTGCCACCAACAACACACTGGCACCTGGCCATCCAGTAAATGATGCAGCCCCATACACCACATGCATTGTGATACACTGTGTGTAGTGTCGGCTTTCTTTCATATCCAGCATTAAGGTTTTAAACAATTTGTGCAACAGCAGCTCTTATGGAAAGTAGCTCTCATATTGGACCACCTGGACCAGACTACACCCCCCCCTGCTCATCAGTGAGCTTTGAGGGCTGATGACCCCATCGCGGGGTCACCAGTTGTCTTTTCTTGGACATCTATGGGTAAGTGGCCCTCGTCAAAGTCGTTCAGATCATTAGGCTTTTTCCATTTTCCTGCTTCCAACCACCTCAGCTTCAAGAACAGACAGCTCATCATATCCCACCTCCTGACAGGTGCCATTTCAACAAGATAATAATTGTTATTCCCTGTTCCTGTCAGTGGAATGAACAATGAGGCTTATTGCAGAATGGTCAATTTCCTCCATGTGAGCTAAAATGGTTGTTCTCCTTACGGCTTAACCAAGGAAGCATCCAATAGATCGCTGGTCTACTTTTGTTGTTAACCTTTCACCAAAACCAATTTTGGAAAGAAAAAAACATTACAAAAACATAAACGTAACTTAACACCGTAATAAATTTAAATATCTGGGAGTTTTTGGTTTTATGGCTCTCAACTGAATCCTACAAAAACATACACAGACACAAGTGGTGAAAATCTGTGCATATGAACATTTCCAGCCCAAATGCAGCCAATTACTTTGCCTTGTTGAACATAAATATATATTTCCTATAGGCAACCCTTGCATGCATATAGTAAACAATCTGTGTTCTGCTCGAGTCTCACAGTCTGTAATGGATGATACCCGTTTCCTTTGATTTTACTTTCCTCATATGTCATATATTCGTACATGTGCTGACATGCACACAAAAACCCTCACCCCCACAAACGCACACAATTACAGGATGAACGAGCATGACATTGGAAATTCCCTTTGATCTCCATGTTAGAAGCAGTCTGAGCTGTTTACTACTCAGTGACTGAAGAACAAAAATTATGCATTGCAGTATCTCAGCTATACACATACAGATTAGTGAGAGGGTACAAGAAACGCTACATGAAGGAACCACCATGACGTTCTTCACTGTCACACTGAATCTGCAATGAAAACAGCTGCACAATGCCAACTGACTACAGTCATTAACGGGACTTAAATGCTTAACTTCTGGAATTTCTCCAGTTTCTGAAAGAGCAACGGACTAAGACGCTGTGCTGTGGGTGGGTGTTTTTGAGATTCAAGAGAAAGAAGATTTATAATAGAGAGAAATTATGCTCAAAAGCTCCTATTTTTGGTTCCCTCATTTAGGTTTGGCGGATTTCCAGATTATACTTTGCTGTTAAAGTGCACTTTGCCCCTTAAAGCTCAAAATAGTTTATTGGCCATTCACTCATTGTAGGACCCAATAGTTGTGAGATGTTAGATGATGGACGAGGATGAATAAATCAGTGCTGTGTCTCTTCCATCTCTGTTATCTACTTCCTCTTTAAGATTTCTTCCCAGATGGACTTCCTGTGTTGCCCTGGAGACCATTCATCACCGTGACAACCATGTACACCACCTGCAGTTATTGCTTGGGTCTATTATTCTAAGGAGAAACGCGGCTGGATGTACAGCACCAACGGGCATGTGTGTGTGAGGAGGGAGAGTGAGAAGGAAAAGAGAACACTCATGTTTACTGTACCTACCGTCCATAATGAACAGGTTGAGTGTATATATGGACACGACAGCCTCCTGCACATTCCCTTGAGACTCGACCCCATGGTGCCAAGCAGACCACTTTATATCACTTTAGCTTACTTTACTGCTGTGATAAACAGAGGACAGAGCAGTAATGAAATAGAACTATCCTGATTGAAAAGGCCACAGTTGTTACTGTTGCCTGTCTTGCTCTGGGCATTGACCAAATGCTAATCAAAGCCCAACTACAGGATGAGAAGCATTGAGTCATACATGCACACACACGTGGTTGGAGATAAATATGAACAAAGAGAACTAAAAAGTTATTAACCTTACATATTTAAACACACACTACCCTGTTCTACGTATAGAAAGGAGTTTCCATGGCATTCAGAGCTATGATCTAGTCATGTCCATGAAAAAATCTGGCAATTAGACAGACAAGTTGAAGCAACCTTTCTTTGAATGACTCCACAGTAAATTAACCCTTGACAAGAAGAGATCCTCTTTACCATTGCAGCTCTAAATATGTTTTCATGCTTTTATTTATATAAAGAATAATCATTTGCAAAAGAAGATATGCTCCTGCAAGCAAACTGCCTTATGAAACTTTAATGATCACCAATGGGAATTTGATTTCATTGTGCAGTCATATGGGTCCGTTTGTGTATATCATGGCTCTGAAATAAGAAAAGACACAAGATGCAACAACAACATTAAAACCCCAAAGAAAGACCACAAATTCTGAAATCCATTGCTGGGAATGGGATCTTCAGTCGACTGGGTCAGTGGACCATTGATGTGTAGCCATGGAAAAAAAGGCTTTAATTCCTCAATGACACAGCAATAGTTCAAAAGATGTAAAATATCACAGCCATTAAAGACAAGTACGACGTGTGTAGTTGTGTAACTTCTGTTCTCACTTGTAATATATTCACAAACATCATCAGCTTCTTACTGGAGAGACATGCCCTTCATTATATCGTGTGGCGACAGAGGAAGAGAGATCATTAAAATTGAATTGAACCCACTGGGATTAAAACATTCAAATGGCGACACTGAGGGTGACAACTCTAATTAAGAGTTTCGTGGAGGAAAAAGAGCCGAGCGAGAACAAAAACACATGTACTGGTTTAGCAAAAAATAAGAGTTCATGCAAAGGAAACGGTCAAAGTACATAAGTCACGGTCTCTTGTATCATTTGAATGATAGACATGAATAATAGCTATTGAAGCGTTATCTTAAATGTGACTCATGTCCTTTCTGAGAGCAAAAGTGTCAGGAACTATGAAAGTATGAGAGAGCTCATTATTTTCACGCTCAAAAAGTTTGGTTCACAGGTTTTTTTTTACTCTGGTTTTTGGAGATGTTTTAACAAGTTATTCAAAGATAAAGGATGTTAGGACGTAACTGCAAATCAACTGCTCATATAGCCTTTATTAACATCAGGATATATTCTTATTTTTTAGAAAAGTCTCACTTCACGTGAAGAATTAGGTAATGGGTCTTTTTCAAAGTCGACAATTTGACATGTCGCCGCAGGAAAAGCAGAAGAGGTGCTGGTCACATCAAAAATGTTTCTGTTCACTTAAAGTGTGCCATGTGACAGTGAGGAGGCATTTCATTTGATTATTTACGCCTGCACTTTTCCTACTGTGACATTTCAAAATGTCTGCCGTGAAAAAAATCCTTGATATGACTGACAAGCTTTCAGAGGTAAAACAAATAAATTCAGTGTATTTGAGCCATGAGCGGCAGCAGAAAAACATGGAGCAGAATATAACGGATCATCCTCAGAACATCATCAAAAGCAAATGTTAATTCTTTGATATCTCATGCAGAACTGTGGATGTAGGTGCGGGACTCAGCTGCAGTTTTAAAGTTAAAATCTAAGGACAGAGACTGTTTGTAGCAGATTTTCCCTTTTTTCTTCATTTCTCTATTTCTCTTCTGCACTACCCCAGAGACAGAAGAGGCTTTACGTACTTGTTATCCAAACACCACTGCAACGGCTTACTGGTTCTCTTCATGCATAGCTACGGAATGAACACATAAATCCCATTTGTACCCAGTCTTTAGACCATAAATCTGCTCCTTTTTTAATAATCTGTTTAGAACCTTAAACAAAATCTAAATGGCTCACAGTACTGTGGATACGGTGTGATTCAGACAAGTCTCTACCCAGGCTGTCTGAGAAAAAGTTTACTTTATCAAACTCCAACCCTCAAATACATGTATGGCCATGTACTCTGGGTCCAGACACAAAGGATGGGCTTGTGGAAGGAAACGCTCAGAGGGCTCAAAACAAGTTGGTCCACTGCTCCTCCACAGCCAGTTGAGATGGCTCATGTCATGATGCTCTCCTGGGACTCTGTCTGGATGTGCTCTGGACACGTTCAGCTGAGAGGAGACCCCGGCAGACCAAGGACATGCTGGAGTGAGCACATCTCACAATTGGAAGCCCTGGCAGTCTCACAGGAGTAAGTTGTTGGAAAGAGGATGTCTAGGTGGATTTGTTTTCCCAGTTCTCACTGACGTCTGACTACATGGACATGTGTACTGCAGCTGCCTCCCCGTGTGTAAGTGAAATCCACATTTGAGTAGCAGAGGTAAAACGAGACTCGGCCCGTGTGGTATGGACGTTTACTGTGTATGACTGCTCTGTGAAAACAGCGACCAATCAAGTCTGTATACATAATTGTTTTCAGATAAATGCGTACAATATTTTTGAACAATAGCAAAGTGCTCATTAATGAGTATCTGGTTAATGTATTAAGTGAGATATAATCGCTTAACAACAAACATAACAACACACATACACACTCACTCATCGTTACAGCACATAATATAGATGTGCATTCAAATTTGCATTTAAGAGTTAATTAACTTGGGAACAGACTTGCTACCACAAGGCACCAGATATGTACCCATCATACTAATAACCAACCCTGCCTGCACAAAGGTCTGCCTTTGTTTGTGTGTACACATTAAAATGGAGAAATCAAAGTGAGAGACAGAGTCAGAACCATACTTACAGTTTTTAATGAGATGTTTTCTGTTACATTGAAACAGCTCAGCGACCTATTTCCTTAAGTACCAATTAGAAGTGCAGCTTTTCTCCCTTTGCACCCACAGGTACTCCAGATGCTTAACTAACCTATCTTAAGTGGAAGAAGTATATGAGTGCAATTTAAAATATCTGTCTCGCTTAAGATTAACTGACACCATCTCGCTGACATATCACAATTACATCTACTAACTTGGAGCTATAAACATACAAATTCAATTATGTTGTCTATCGCTCATTGAACTTATCGAACAAAGATATTGGTGGAAAATAAAGAAAATAACCAAATAGCAAGAGTCCAGTGATGAGTACTTCTGCCAATTATCAGTTTTCAGCTTCCAGCAGTTATTTATTGATTTATTGATACAAACAGCAATACAGTTGAGCAAAGAATAGATTAGAAAAAAAAATAAAGAAAAAAAAACATACTCTTATTTCAAAAAGCCTTTTAATTTGAAAATAGCACAAGATTTTTCAAAATGCAACAAAGAACATTACCAAATCCGTTACATGAGATAAAGGTAAGAATAAAGAAATTAAAAAACGGGAACTACTCCTGGGCTGAGACCCAGAGACAAACTGCACATGCTAACTCAACAAATCAACTGAATCTGCATATCTTAGGTCCGTGGGTAGAAGCTGGAATACCCGCAGGAAATCCACACAAGCACATTTCTAACCAGTGCTCCATTGTGCCACACATCACATAGGGAATGATAAATCATGTGTGAAAATAGCAAAGAAAAGTTATATATTGACCTTATATGCAGATGATGTGATCCTATATTTCACAAATGTTGGAAAAATGGTAGAAGGTAAATATTCTAAGTGTGGAGCAATCATAGATGCATCCCTCTTTACAGAACTGATAAAGAAACATTCATGACAAGGGATCAATGTCTTAATGAAAATGAAAATGGAATCATGTCGTTGGAGTCTGTTAGCAACACTAACATTTACTGACTGACATCTACAAATTAGAAGTTGCAATGCGGGCTGAATTGGGAGGTAAACGCACGTAATAGCTTTTTCTTTCTCACTTTTGACTGGCACCCGACGCCTGCTCTCCGGTCTCCTTAACGTACGCTGCGTGCACGCTCTCAAAGTCCAGTCTCTGTCCGGTCTCTCTCTCTTTTCCCTTTTAACAGATCAGCTGTTCCTCCGATGTTAGAAGCTGAAACCTGTAGCGGTATTCATAGTTGAGTTATGCTTACTTTATTACCCCTAATAATATAATAATCTAGCCAGATATTGAAAACAAATATATATGTGTATTTGGACTCGTATTTTAGACGTTTGGGGTTCATGCCAGTCAATCTTTGTGTTTAAAATGGACTATGTAAATACACTGCCCTAGATAGGATGCTTTCATGTCATGCAACATCATCTTGGGTGACGGAAATTCATCAACCTTTTTAAAAATGGGTGTGAGAGAGCTGCCCGAAAATGATAGTTTACCCACCTTCTTTTTATCAACTACAGCACTGGTTACATTCATATAATATTAATAGGAAAGAATACCGGAAAACCAGTGATCTTCACCCTCGCGTGCAGCTCTTGGCAAAAGAAACAGCAATGTTATAGTACCATATCAAATCTCAGCCGTTTATGCTTTTGTAGGAAATATATACAAAAATGAAGACACAATGGGAAAACAGATTCAGGGAAAGTGACTTTTAGATGGGAAATAGGATAAAAGTGCTTTTTGTTTATTCACGAAACAGTACAAAGTATTTTCAAAACTTTCAAGGTTTGTCATAATTTATTCTAATTCGTTGTCACTTTAATTATTTGTATTGATGTACTGGTGATTCACCTTCTCATGCCATATGTGCATGTGCATATTAAAAAGGTTCCCATCACTATATGGGTTATGTAGCATGGATCAGATGTATGAGTGATAATAAAGACTTAATTATAGCAGGCTCAATTCTCTTATGGGTTATAAGTCGAACCCCTATAGTCCATCATTTTTCTTCTGGAAGGAAATGACTGACAAGCTGTTATTACACCACGGAGGAACAGAGTGACAGACAGAAACAGACAGAAACTGTGGAAGACAGAAACAGCAGAAAAATACACAGATGGAGTCTTCCCACACGTGGGGTGTGGGAAATGAAATGTTTCAAACAAGTGCCTAACCTCTGCTCAACTTCATCAGCTTAAAAGATTCAAATGGAGGGTGACTCATACAAGATGAGTCTCCTGAGTTGATTATAGAGCGACAATCACCTCGCTGTTCTACTCAGGAGCTCTGAACCCTGGGGGGGAAATAATAATGATGAGCACCATGTTGCTTGGCCGGCTAATGATGAGCACATTGGTCCATTCATCATTGTTTATGAATCGTGTGATCACCAACCACAATGTTGTTTAATGTCACACAGTAAACAAGTGTTTCACTGTCCTCTCTGCACCTGATCTCACAGCTTGTATATAGAGCCCTGGAGGACACTACTTCATCACTGCTCCATCACTTTACTGTATATGGGAAATCATCTACCACCACCACCTCCTCTAAAGTGAGGAGTCTGGAACAGGGATACCATTAAACCGCTTCCACCTTTATTTCAGTGTTGGTCATAACACGTTTACAAGAGGTCTTTCTAGGGTTAATATGAACGCTGGTCATTTTTGCTTTTTAGACAAATGTTTTTGTTGTGGCAAATCGTTTGTATTTTTACCACCAACACAACAAATCCACAAAGAAAATACAATCTTTCTTCTCCACCATAACTGCTTTGTTTCTCACTTGTCACATTACTCTTTCATTGAGTATCACCCTCTGAGGCTTCTCTCTCCAGGAAGGAGACCACAGCTTTTTTTACAGTTTGATCGACTTGCAAGACTCGTCGCATTTCACAAGACTAATCTCTCCTCCCCCCTTTCAACTCTCTTAATTAACAGAGGCAGGGATGAAGTAAAAGCGAGAACCACCTTCAGGAAAATAATGAAAAGAGGATACTGGGAGGTACAGCAGCTCTCATGACGACCACAGGCTGTGCTCATGACAATTAAGGGAAAAACTGAACTCTGGATGAAAACTTAAAGTACTGAATTGAATGTAACACAGAGCACTCCACATTCATGTGATTGCAGTTAAATCATGCACCAGATCTCCAGTGTCAGGGACCACTTGTGAAGTCTTAAACTGGGACAAAAAACTCTGTGGCTAAAATGAGGCCAATTTTCTGTGCCACACTGAAACCATTAATCCAATCACATGATTGCAGGTAAGAGGCAACACATTACATAAAAACGCACACCATAGCAATGCACAACAGCGCGGGGGAGTGCAGGCCAATGAGGGTTGATTGTTTTGATTGCACAGTGAACACGCATGCGGGTCGCTCTTGTGGTCTTGTGACAGGTCGACAGAGAGGGCAAGTGTTAAACTGAGGTCAGACAAATGAATGGCTGTCAAGACAACACGCACAGCTAAAATGCAAAGGGTTTGTGAGTGTGTGTGTGAAAGAGAGAGGGAGAGAAAGAGAGCAAATCACCGAAAGTTCTCTACATCAACCTTTAATACAACCACAATACAACAGTTGTTGGTAGGACTGCAGTATTTTCTTGTATAAGTGTAGCGCTTTGTACTCAAATAAATACCAGTACTATACAGTATGAAGCTGTGCATATTCCGCTCCAGAATGTATTTCACAAGAAAACCCTTTTTAAAGAATAAATAGATTCACTCATCAGGGTATTTTGAAAAGGGAAGCCTACAGGAAGTGTTGCAAACATTTATGTTCATGACAAATTCTACAGTTAAAAAATTGAATCTGTGTTCAAATTAAATTTTCTCTGCCGCTGTGAAACACACAGGGAATAAAACATGGAGAGCTCGAGTCTCTAGAAGAGAGCGGTGTGGGTGAACAGTGGATGAACCGCAGCCGGTGAGGCCTGGGCGTAATGGCTCTTTAGTGAGGCAATGGCCTAAATACATCCTTTTTTTTGTTATTTATGAGAAATGGGAAAACCTTTTGGGTTTATTATGAAAATGTGGCGTGACAAATTAGTCTATGGCAGGCGGTAATAGTTTGGGTAATTATTGGGAAATAATGTCGCTCCTGAGAAAGATAAAACAAACTCAGAGTTAGCCTACATCTTTAACTGGAGAGCAGCCTTTGTGTCTGTTTGTTTAACTGCTGTGTCGTAGAAGCAACTATGGGAGCATACAATCTACTTTAAAAATTCAAAAAGAGGCCTTTCAAATGACACCACGTCCATTCTGTTCTTTTTTCATTTGCAAATATACCATGTGATATAATGTAATGCAGTAAAGAGGCTCCAGATTCCATACCGATACACTGAATCTGAGCAGTTTTAGTTTATTACTGATTTTTTATTTTTTATTAACCTTTAACATGGTTTCTATAAAGATGCGAAAAACAGTCACGACGCGCAATTGTGAAGACGGAAGACGGAAGAAATCTAATTGTAGGACTGCATCTCCAGAAAGGTCAGGCAACAATTCTTAAGTGAACTGCTTTTTAAAAGAATGGAATGAAAAACAGACAACATGGAAGAAAGAAAGTTTTTTAATAAATCTGTGTAAAGCTGTAATTTGGTAACCCCCACAAATCCTTAAGTGTTGTTATCCAACTGTCAGAAAGAGGGCAGAAGTGGTGATTTCATTGGTCAACGTCATACCCGGCATTCTATTATCTGGGGGATCTGACAGGGTCATTTCAGAAAAATCTAAAATGAAAAGGAGAAGAACGAGAGCAGCAGGATTTAAAAACTCACAAGCAGCCTGAGTGTGAGAAGGACGGAAACTGAAGCACATCCGGACATTTATGCAGCAACAGTATATCTGAGAGCAGACAAACAGTTCTGAGCAGGAGAAAAGCAAATTTGCCCGCAAGCAGGGGCTGTTTAAACATGTGGGCTGGGCTTTAAGAGAAAGCGCTGCTAAATCTAAATGTGAAATGAGGAAATTATGCTCTTAAAATGAAAGAGCATATTGTTGAGGTAAAATAGGAAAATAACCTCCACCATTTTAGGACAATTGTGTAGGTGTGTGCTTTTCGAAAATACTTTTCATAGGCACCTGTTTGCACATCTTTAATAAAATAAAAATGAACTCTGCTTTTTTCACAAAATATTTATCATGGGCAAGAGTTACAAGGGAATTTAGGGAAACTAGGAATTGGAGGAACAACAAGGGGAAACAATCTAACAACCCCTGAAGGGTCAAAGACATTTGTTTTAAACCAGCCCACAACACAACATTTCCTCTTTACATATTCAAGACTCTCATCTGTGAAAGCTGCTTATGTTTTATCCTAATAGTGACAGGAACAATAGAGGAAGTTAGTTGACAGTGTGTATTGCAGAGGTTTGCTGTCAGGCCAACTAAGGCAAACAGAGCTTGAGCTTTTAAGCATTGCTTGCCCTTAACCTAGCTTAGCCATAGGTTTATTATTGTAACCATGATTCTAAAGGTCCATTATATCTACACCATGGGGGCTATAATTCACGGACACTCCTAAGGGTCACATCAGATGGACGGCAGAATCAATGGGCATTCAACTTGAAGGTCTTAGTGTATCTGTACCAAATTTCAACAAATGGTTATTGGAAGCAAATTATATCTTAAATCTTCTGACTTAGGGAGCTAGTTTTTCATACTGCTATGGCCCTGGACTCTGACAACTGTTAAAGAATAAATTCTGTCTTTTTCTCTCAGAATGGTCAGAGCGCCAGAATATCATGTCTAACAATCCATTGGGAAGGAACAATGTATTTCTTCTTGCTTGAAAAGGAAACGTTTGGGTTCCTGTACAGTCCTGTTTATATGAAACTTCTGATTTTATTTCTGTGCATATCAACATCTACGAGATTTGTTATGAAAAGAAAGTTGCATCTGAACTGAAAGTTGCATCTACACAAGTTTCATCAGATAACAGTGTAATGTAAATCAGCTTCTTGCTCATGCATTTTTGCAGAATGTGATGAGGAGGAAGACAAATAAATGAAGCCACAAGGGAATTAAATAACTTTGTGTCAACTGTGTTTTCAAATCATTTACTCTGACTTTCACTGTATTGACATGAACAGAGGAAATGATTCACCGTGTGACAGTTCAAAATCGTTTTTCTAAATTCTTTAAGAAATTCAAATGTTTGTCATTATCTCTGTCAGGTTCCAGGATGAGATAGATCTTGAGGATGGACAGAAATAGAAGGCAAAGGTTTCAGCAGAGGATGCCAAACGGACTTTCTGTCAGCTGCTGGCCTTCAATAGGAATATGTTCTCTGTCCTCACTCAATGACAGAGGAGTGACAGAGGAGAAACACTGAGCCAGGCTAGAGACCACCCTGGAGACCCACACACAAACTGAATGTGTGTGGGAGCGATAGGCCAGCAGCAAGAACAAGAATGAAGTTTAGTCAAATGTCCCAAAGACATACAGAGGTCAAGAGGTGGTACAAATAAAATGAGAAATATATATGTTTGCAGTGAAAGGGTTTACATGTGTTAAGCGATTTGGATTTTCGGCCAGATTATTTTGATGATTTCGGCCAGATTATTTTGATGATTTCATGGTTGTTGATCTCTGTAAACATATATAGAATAACTTCCTCATAAGCAATTTGTCTTCAAAGTGAAAGCAAATCATTTGTTTCCTTTTGCTTTCAAAAGTTGTGAACCTGGCTGTGAAAATATCTGACAGGCAATGATAGAAAAACACAACACCAGTCGAATTCATACAAATGTACAACAGTAAAAAAAGGAAAATCAATAAAAATGTTGGGTAAACAATGACTATAAAATCTAAATTGCAGGTTGAATGAGTTTAACTTTTTCTAACTTCACTCTGCAGCATATAGTGAACAAAAAGCCAAAGACTATTTCTGTAGTCGGCTCTAGAGCATTACCACAGGACAAACAAACAGTCGCCTACAAACAGGCATGTTGAGAACGGCAATGCACTAGTTTAGCTAATCTGAGAAATGTTCACTTACTTCTGTAGTATGCACTTGTGTGTTTGCTGCTACATAAGCAGCTTAGCATGGAAGAAAGAAGGTTACGAAACAAATATTTAAGACGCAGAGATGCCTGGGCCTTTTTAAAAGCTGGATTTGTCAGACTAATCGAAATCAAAGGGACTTCAAAGCATATGCTGGTAGTCTGAGGGTTTTATTGTGTACTTCATTCAGACAGCTGTGGGCTACTTAACATTACTCAGCCCTTACAAAGAAAACTCATCGTTCTCTTAGAGATAAGTTTATTACATAGAAAAAAAAGAAATTCTTAGCTTGAAAATGATTAATAAGAAGAAAACAACAAAAACATGGTAAATCTCAACATAAAAAATTCAAATATTCGTAAAATAGTAAAGACAATCACACAGAAAACTGTCAATAACTTCACAGGACTCTTGAACAGTCTGAGAATTTCACCAGGTGTGACCACCTACGTCCTACAGGCCAAAGTATCCTCATTCATTTAGTTTACAGTGATACATATGATTGTATAGGCTGTTTTTCTCTTTGTCCTTTTTTTGGAAATATAAAATGTTTTCCTGTTGTATTCGTTGCTGGTCTTTTTTAATAAGAAAAGTCTTTTTTTTGGAAAGGTAACACGATGTAATCGACATAAAGATTTAGTGCTTGGTAGATTACCTACCTATAAGGATTTGTGTACTAAACAAAATGACGCCAAAGGTAGATCCTTAGGGTTCTCCCCAAGAGATAATTACAGACCATTAAAGAGAAAATGCTGTAAGAAAGTTAAGAAACAAACAATTCAAGAGTACAACCAGTGGTTCTATTTCATTTGTGTGCTGTTCATTCTTCTCTATCCTTGTCCTATTATCTGTTGTCCTCCCGCAACCATTTGAATATAATAAAGATTTTTTTTAATTCTTCCCTCGTCTTTCCCTCACCACCACTGTGGCCTTCATGTTGCATACATTTTATCCTTTGCCCTCAGCAAAATCCATTGCATTTAAAAGCCGTTTGTATCTGTTTGCAGCCTGGATAAACTATTAATCTGATTCTGATTCTACTGTTAAAGTCATAGAAACAGTAAGGCTGAGACATTAAAATGGAAAATACATCACAATCTGAATTTCTTCACAGCCGTCTCTACAATTTTGTTTTAGTCAAACGTTTTGATAATAACATCTCACAAGGTTCTCATCTTTTTCTGCTTCAAATTACAACAACAAATGAATGCAAATGGCCATTCTTACCACTGCACAACTGACCAGAACATATGGAGCAGACTTAGCAGTGATGAGTAGGTTAGTAAATTCATCACAACGTACAGTTTGTGGTTGATTAAATGTGCAGTCTGGTTCGCCTAGCTCCATTTCTAATCTTTTTTTTAATTCTGTCTTCTTTTTCTTCCTATGATTGTTGTTATTATGTACAAGAAAAAACGAAGAATTGCTGTGAACAAACTATTGTTGTTTAAAGTGTAAACTATCTCTCACTATTGCGTTACCTCATTTAGCCACAGACAGCAATTCCACATTTATTCCAATGAAAGTTTTTGTGATTGCCTCTTTAATTGCTCACACACATACACGCTCACAAATTCTTGCTCGTATTTTTGTAAAATGTGAGTGTGATTACCTGCATGTCTACGTACCTACTGCACGTGTGACATGTTCTTGTAAGAATACTTTCTCATGGGTTTTCTCAAGATCAAGCGGGCAAGTGTGTGCGTGTGCTGTATTTTTGGGATAAGACAGCAATTTATCACAATGAATCACACCCCCCGATGGTGTTCGACCTCGAACAGAAAGAACAGAGAGAAAGGAGAGAGGCAGGCTGGCAGTTTGAGCCTCGTGGGCACCTCTCTGCGGGTGGGCCCTCCGCCTGCACCCTGGCTGATAACAAGGGATGGAAAGAAGGAAGGGACTTGGGGAGAGGCGGAGACGAGGAGGGGGCGAAGACAGAGGGAGAAAAACACATGCGGTGGCAGGGAGGTACCACACAAAGCCGTCACATTCAGCTGTTCTCCTTCTCACACAGCACTGTTCATTTTTTTTTGACTGCTCTTGTTGGCTTCTACTTTTCCGACTTCCACATTTACAGTTTGACGAGTTGGACTTAATTCTCCGTTTGAGAAACTCTGTGAGACAATTTAACACTGGACATATTGTTAAATGAACAGAATGTATTCACGGTTGGAAGATACATTTTTTCAAAAGTTGACATTGAAAATGTTTCTCAACAAACCATTTCATATTAAGCATTTTACTGTTTATATCTGCGGACAAATTTTGGTGCATTAAGGCGCTTATCAGTCAAACCGCGCACATTTCATTTTCAGAAGAAAGTTGATGATTCCAATTTCAGGCATTTGGTGCGATTTTCATGCATTTGCTAAAACTGAGAGATCGCTCTGAGTGCACGAATTTGATAAATGTTGGGATTGGATCATTACTTGAGCTTTTCTGAAGCTGGGAGGAATATTAGAGAGCTGCATTAAGTCTCATATAGTTTGTAGAGAACTTTCTTATTACTTCTTTTTGATCACCTGAACAGAGCTGCTCTAAGCACCAGCATGGTGTCTCTAGTGCTAAAGTGCATCAGTATGACTGGAATCTCAGTGGCAGAGGCATGTCCTCAGGTCATTTTACCCAGTTCTCTTTTCATCAATACAAAAATCGGTTTCCTGTTTACACCATATTCGAGGAAAACAGTTAGTTCTTTATCCATTTTCTTTTTATTCTTTTGACCTTTTTGCATCCACTGATTCTTCCTGCAACCCTCAAGTTATCATTTCTTGTTTTACATGAAATCAATGTTTAATTCCGTTCCTTGTTGCTCAGTTATTTTTCTTCCTCTCACTCTGATCTTCTTTTCTGTCTCTCTTGCGTTGAGTAAAGAAATTGTTTCTTGCAGACATTGATTCTATCAACAATGGAAAGCTGGACATGAAAGTATTAAAATGATAATGCTGGTATAATCTTCCTAATGGGATCACGCTGTTTGTCGTGATGACATTGAGTCCCTTCACTTCCCTGTAGAAGTTAACTCCAGTTCTGCAACTCACATCCAAAGACCCGAGCAGCAGCAACAACTAGAGCCAGACATGCAGTAAAACATGATTCAACACAAAAGTGACCCTGTTGTGGGGTTAAATGTTTGACTTTTACATTGTGTCCTCCAAGAGCACAAAGGGACAAAATATGTAACTCGATCAATTATCAGAACAATACAAACATTCAAGTATGTTCCCCTGTGAAATTAACCGAAAATAACGGTGCATACATGTGGATGTGTGTGTTTGTGTGTTCACATGTCAGTGTATCTACTTCATATTAGTCAGGTCAACAGGAAGGCATTACATATTCATGAAATTACCAAATTATGAAAATGGAACATGAGTCAATGCTGGGATGAAAGAAAGCCAGCCCTCTCTGGCTTCAAAGCTCCCATCTGAAACTAGTTATAATCTGAATGCACGATGTCTGTGTGTGTGTGTGTGTGTGTGTGTGTGTGTGTGTGTGTGTGTGTGTGTGTGTGTGTGTGTGTGTGTGTGTGTGTGTGTGTGTGTGTGTCTGTGTGTGTGTAGTCACAGTGGATGTGAGTAGAGAGCAGTCAGACAGAGAGAGGGAGATAAGGGCTGACCTTCAGTGAATCACTTCCCTCTCTGGACAGACTTGTAAAGAAGCGTCATGTTTGGCAACTGTTCTTACAGACGAGAAAGACAAGGAAGACAGAAAGGAGAAGACAAGACAAAGGCAAAGGCGGTACTGAAGAGACGAGGAAAAAAGAGGTGTGGAGTTAGAGGAAGATGAGAGTAAAAGGAGAAAGAAATGTATCCATAAATATAGAAAATGAGCTAAGACCAGATAAGATTGGGGTGGGGTGGGGTCCGGCTATCCAAGAACATCCACGGAATTGGCACAAACATGAAACTGGCTTGGCACAAACCCGAATGGGGGCACTCAAAATTTGTGTGTACAAATTTCTGGCTGGTGAATCAACATGATAATAAGCACCATTTGAGTTATGTGACTCCAAAAGTGAAAAATGGGAGCATATTTACCTCGCAGTTGGCCTTTTGGGTCACGTTAATTAGACAGTTAAGAAGCCACAACTAACCTTTTCTCCAGAGATATGTAAATATGCAGGTATTTTGTCTCTTTGACCTTTGATACCCTTTTTCTGCTCCATGAATAATGAAGTCTTTGCAGCCCCGACCCGCTACTGTCGCTGGTCAGTGTGTGAAAAGATGAGTCTGATACACTTTATAAAGTGACACATTTGTAACGTGAAGTAAACTTGTTTTTCCACTTATTATTCTAAGCTTCACAGTAGATTGTGTTTGAGTAATAATTACTTTCTGTTCAGGATCAATTTAAGTGTTTCCTGTGCTGGCATAAGAAAACTTTGCTTTTCTGAACTCGTGGGTCCTTGTGAAACATCAGTTTACTGATATAATCATAGACTGCGATATGAGTCATTCAGTATTACAGAGTTGTCAAGTGTTGAGATATGTCAAAAGGTAAGAGAGCTATTTGAACTGTTGTGAGAGTATTGTTGGATGAAAGCATTTAAACTTTACTCAGAAACTGCATATATATAATATTTATATAGGGTCCATTGACCCTTGCTCCAAACTTACAATAACAAATAATAACATAATAGTATAAATGATAAATAAAATAAAAAATGTTTTATGAGTGTAATGAGTTGTATGAGAGACGTTTAAAATAAGATACAAAAATATAAAAGAATAAACAAAGAAATAGACTAAAAGAGGATTATTGCAAGTTATATTGTAACGGTAATATTAAACGTGACTTATGATAATAAAACACTATACCTGATAATAACTAGTGTGATATTGTACATGAAATAATAAAATAACTATTGCACATATAGCACATGATGTTGAGCACTAATATTGAACAGATATAGGTAATATTGGATGTTATATTGCTTGAAAAAACTGCGTTCAGTGTGTTTCCATGGACAATCTCACAAGTTTAGCGATCATGGTTTGTATTCATATTATTGTATAAAATATTATTCTAAAGCTTGAGCAGTACACGTCTCATAAAATTGACTGCTTCTGTTGACAAGGTTACATTTTCTTACCATTAGACTTCAGCTCTTAAATGTTCAACAATGAATTACGGTCATTAAGAGCCATTTTGGGGGATTATGTTTACATATACATTGATAATCATTCGATAAACCTTTATTCCACATTGTCCTGCAGATTTTATTCAATATTCTTACCTAGTTCAGAACGAAGGTGTTTCTGTCATTCAGAAGTGAATGCCACCCCTGTACAGTCACCTCGCTGCACCTCGACGCTTATAAATCAAACATGACGCTCTTTAAATAGGGAAATTAATTATTTACACTTCAAGCCAAAATACCTGGAAGAGGACGGAAAAAATACTGACACATAATAAGTCATCTCCAGGCCCGAGAGGCCGGCCACTCTATTACCATAGTCTAGATTTATAATGCTCTCATAACAGTCAAGCCACCAATGGAGATAGTACTCTGCCCCCTGCTCTTTAGCCCTGTTTCTGAAATGAAAAAAAAGTGGCTGTCAAATTCTATGATGGAGAGGATTTGGCCAGTTGATGCTGTTGGCTCCACGCTGACACTCTTCTCTGGAATAGAGCGAGTTGCAAATATCTGACACTTTCTTCCCCGACAACATGATGCCGAGACGTTGAACAACATGTCAGCTGGCCAGAAACTGCATGTTACCTAGCAACGATGACGGAGCAGACCTGTGAAGGATGCATGACTAAACTATTTCTGCCAGAGGCATTGTAACAGTGTTTTCTCACCAGCACTGGGTCTCTTCTCAGTACCGAAGCCAGTGTTTTTTCCCAAAAATAAATGCTGATGCCTTAAAATCCCACGCTGTGTTTAAGTGTTATCATCACTTGTCTCTGTGGGAGGGGCAACATCACTGACTTTGCCTGGGATAGTTGACAGTCATAGAAAAACATAGTTGTTTTCAAAAGTATAGAATTGTTATTGAAATATGAAAGTAATATAGGATATAATGGAAACAGAAATGCACCAGGAGATCGAAAGATGTCGCCCGAAATATGAAGCTTCACTGAATTTTGTCCGAGAGGCAACAGTTGGTTTATGATGTTTTCTATGTTGTGCAGACTTCCCTGAAGCGCAACCATAAATAGGCTACATGTGTTTATGCTCATTTGGAAACCGTTAGTCCGAAACCCCCCTGCTGTGTGAAGGGTGTAAGAGGACCCGGTAATTTTCTTCGAACACAATTGACCCACATCCTGTCCGCCTGTCTGCAGAGCCAGCAGGCAGCTCTCAATCTCGCTGGGTCGTGTTGCTTTAATCGCTCATGCATACTGTAAAGGATGAGATCAACTGACCCTTTAATCCCATTATCACTTCCTGATGCCATTCACCGTGTTGCACAGCTGTCTGAGTTGATTCACCTGCAGTGGTTGAAAGAGCTTCAACCTCATTAAGTGTACAGACCGGCTCATGGTCAAGTCTATATCCTTTTTATCTTGACGTTTGGCACATGTAACACTGTGAACCCCCTCCGCCTCACATATCTCATACAATACGCCTGGTAATTAGAATGTACAGCACGTGTCTCTGCCGTTATCGTAGAACCTTAAATCCATCAGGTTGTTAAGAGGTTAGTGCTGCAAGAGTAATAATTTAACATATTTTCAACGTTCTCAAGGCCATGTCTTACGCACCTCTCTCATATAAATTTAGGATAGTCCACCCCTCAAATTTTTTTGTTATGAAACAAGTAGGCCAAGGTGAGAGAGCTGTCATTATGCCATCTCAGGATAACATTCCCAAATATGTGCTACAAGGCTACAACTTAAAGTGCACTTTTCAAGGATCAGTGTGCATGAAGGGTCTGCCGGGGCCACATTTATTCAGCTCTCATCCCTCTCAACATCAGTTTTTTTGATTCTTTTAGATGCTCAGGCGAGTTTGTTATTTGACCTTGCTCAAAAACATAGTCTCATTTTATTAACATCCTATGTTCACCTTGTTGTACGATAAAGGGATTTATGTAATACTATTCCATGGTCATTTATTTAAACCTGCAAAGGCAGTTTTTGTATTTTTTTGTTCGTTTAGGGGCAAAAGGAACAAATTGGGTTTACACGTTGACATATTATCTTTCAACTTGAAGGCAAACGGTGACTTATTTACAGAGCAGTTACGGAGCAACATTAGCATTTGCATTTGGAGCCATGTTTGGCCACAAGGCGAATTATAAGTCGAATGTTTACTCTTTTCACTTTACTTTTGGTCTCTGCCAAGTAGCTGGGGAGCAGAACGGTTAACTGAATATCTACAACACAGGGGCTTTTAGATTTGTTGGTTTATCCCTTTACAATTGTGGCATGTAGCTTCTGATACAATTTTTATATAAAAATATCAGCTATAGTTGCTTCAAGTGATTCATTATCACAAAGTTATGACAACCTTTGAAAACCTTATGTAACTAAACTATCACTATCATACTGTTTTCTCTCAGCTCATTACAATACGATAAACTTAGAGATGCAAACACATTGATTTTCCAGAATAACCTGTATTACAAACCTAATTACCGACTTGCATTGATAAACCTTGGCATTTTCCAA
Source organism: Pseudopleuronectes americanus (assembly GCA_038501795.1). Classification (NCBI taxonomy): domain Eukaryota; kingdom Metazoa; phylum Chordata; class Actinopteri; order Pleuronectiformes; family Pleuronectidae; genus Pseudopleuronectes; species Pseudopleuronectes americanus. Next base: position 9,964,750 of record CM076718.1, read on the forward strand.
CATGCTGTAAGTGTGTTCATGTGAAAGAGGCAGAGTTGTGTCAGAGAGTCACAATCAACATCCTCAGAACAATGAATAAATTACCTAATATGATATTAGAGGAAAACGCTGACACCAGGCAAATATTATAGCAACAGTCAAAGGGGATATTTGACGGTGAAGCACTAACAGAATGATCAAGTAACAAGAATAGAAAAACTATAAAGTAAGGCTAAGGATATACTGAGGATATAAATATGATAAATATGCGTTTTTTAAAAGAATCATCAGAATGTTTCTGCTGACAAAGAGGATTGATTTTTGATGAGGTCAAACTGACTGAGATTTATTATCATCATATTTAAAAGTGTGTGAATCACTTTTTCAAACAAAAGACATCAGAAGGTTTCGATTTTCTTTCCACTTATCCTCACAGACTCTCCTTGTGTTACTCTGAGCTGAAGTGATGCAGTAAGAGCATCTTCACTGTCAGTGTCAAGGATCTTGTTGACAATCAATTAATCTTTTAGTTCAAATACAATGAAGCATGAAAAACTATCCCCCTCAGTCAGCTACAAAACAAATATTGCTCTTTATGTATCACTGTCCAGGATTCTGTAGAATGATGACTCTAGCTTTCCTCTAATATGCTTATTATTGTCACTGTTAACAGGTTTTTTGACACATTATAATAATCTTTAACATGTAGATTCATAAAATATGTCTATATATGTACATGTATATATACATATATGTATATGACACTGGAATAAAAAATGATGAATTTGGCATTTCATTCTGTAGAAATGAGGTTAGTCATGTTTCAAGTTATTTGTGTGGAGAGAGTGTGGAAAGAGATTAGACATGTGAGTCACTAGCTCAAAAAGATCAAAACGCTTGTTGACAGCAGGGAGCAACCGCCTGAAGAAGATACGACTCTTTTCTAAAATTACATTTTCTCAGCAGGTTTAGGCATCAGGTTACAATATTCCACATTGCTCCATGTTTCAATGTTCTACATGCTTGTTATGGGTGAAGGGGAAGTTCAGGCTATTACAGAACAGCAGCATTTTCCATTTATAACCTTTTTAGCTACGTAAAGGAGCTGAGACATGAGCCAAGTGTCCCGACCAATGATGAAGCCCAAGTCAACTCCTGTGTCCTTAGCAGGTGTCTTTGAAAAAGGTTTCACAATTATTTAAACTGCTCATAGAATGAAGATTTCAATTTTTCATTTCGCTCTAGTGCGTGTGTTTTCTGAAACCAATTTTCTATCAAGGGTCATTTTTACTCTTTCTCTAAGTATGCAGCGTCTGATGTCAGATGATAGTGATGATCATCAAAAATCCTACCCTTTAGTTTAACATGCATGGCCTGCAAAGTAAGTAATTCTCCCTTGTACGCCTCAATAATCCCAGGTACAAAAAAGGGCTGGTTGGGTGGTGTTTGTTGTGTCTGGTGTTTCATTGCAGGCTGGAAGTTTCTTGTGGTGATCTTCAGTGTTTTTTTAGTATCTTATTCTGAATCTGTAATCTGCTCTGCAGAGATTCTTTTTTAAATGCAGGACACTGGGTCAAGCAGCCAGTTCTGTTTTCATTTGTCTGATTACAAATAGCTTTAAGTTGTCGGATAAAAATGGCAGAAAGACTTTTCTATTTCAAAACAGCCAAAAGATTTCAACATGTTTTTTAGTGATTGTATATATTTTCATTTTAGATATTACGTTAATTTGAAAGGTTTTCTGGTCCAGGCTCTATCTAACAACCAACCTGTTAATTGTTCAGGGAATTAATTATTAATCATATTAACCCTTAAACTAAAATGATGGTCAATCTTTTAAAAGTTTAACACGTTATAAGTTAGTCAGGGACCAGTTAGGGTGGCGTATTTTAATAAAATGTGTCTCTTTTATGAGTTATTAATCTCTTTGCACACAGAAGTTATGCAAGATTCTTCTTTAAAATTAATAAATGAGAACCAAAGGGAAAAAAAACATGTCGGAAACTAATTTGCATAGCTGGAACAAATCCTTAGACATCAAGAGAGACGACACAAAATCAAAGCAGATCCACTTGTAAACATAGAAAGTCGGGAAAACTTTCTAATCAGCGATTCATCTTTCCAAAATAAAATGAAAGCAGAGAAGTAATCATCATTTAAAAGGGGAACAGAGGATAATCTATGATTCTTGGTCATTGAACTGTTGTTAAGTTGATTAATGTGAACTGACTTTAATATACATAAAGAAATACAAAACACAAATACACAATTTTGTAGAGGAACTCAAAGGCTTTTGCATTTTTCTTAATTACTTTGTCAGTCAATACAAAAAACGGCCAAAACAATCTCCTCCTCAGTTTTGGGTCCTGGTGGTGGATCAATGTAAATCATTGTTCACATTTACACTCAGGCTTTTGGCCTTTGAGGCTGATTGCCTGTGAAGCAAGGGGGGATCTGAATTGATAAGGAATATAATTTGATAATGTACAAAATTCATCACATTGCTAAGAGCCTTAATTCTGTCTCCTTAGACAGACTCATTTATTATGTAGAGATCCATGCATCTCAGAGAGAGAGAGAGTCGGACGGAGGTAAAGATAAAAGGGAGGAAGAATCTGAATGAGATAGATCAGGACGGAGATATTTTCTGAATTCTGTGGTAATTAGATGGATTAATGAATCAGAGGCAATCCCTGAAATGGAGATTAATTCCTGTGACTTGACCATCATGTTATGTATTTATCAATGTCGAGTAAGTATTTTATTAATAAGCCAAGGTTCTGGCCCTGTAGCTAATAAAGGGGCAATACGTCTAATTCACAAAGTAACGGATAATCTGGAGGTAGAAGTGATGGGATTTAATCGTGAGACAGAGAGAGAGTTAAAGGAAGAGACAGGGCGAGAGAGAGGGAGAGAGAGAGATAGAGGCTGGGGGTTGTTAGAAAGCAGTCGTCGGTCTCTGACAGGATTTAATTATAATCATCTTTAGCCAATGATTTATGCTATAATGACTTCACACATATGATTTACGATGCTAATATGTTAATCTATGACTCTGTGTGTGTGTGTGTGTGAGTGTGTCTGTGAGAAATATTTCTGTTTCCCTTTTTTTCAGTTTTGACTCACTAGGATGAGCAGACACTTCCACTTGAGGGATAAAAGAAGGCGAATGGACTCTAAAACTAGACATGTCACTCAAAATGAAAGTAGTGTCGATCAAGTACATACACACAGAATGTTTATGAGAGTTAATGTCAGTCAAATTATACAAAACGTAAAATTTTCGGTCAAGAATTTTTACGATACCATTTTCATTCCTGATACCGATGCCTGGACTTTACATATGGGCCAATGTCAGTGCATAAAAATAAAAATAAACTGTACTAAGTATTTGAACTTCAATCTTTTGTGTTATGCCAGTAACCCTGTACGGAAGTGACAATCGCTACCATTGTTGTGCAGCCTGGCTCACATTAAACCCTTTCATTATCTTGTTTAAACGTCGTAACTGTTAAAGAAAACAATTAATTTTGTCCCTTCGTCTTAGCGAGCTCCTCCTGCTGTTTTGCACGATGGTTCTTCAAATTCTTATTGAGGTTGTGATTGTTCTAATTGGGACAAATTGTTGACATGGCTTTTGCTAACATTACAGTTCCAGATATAACTTCTTCTTCACTGCTCTATAAACAGTACTTTTCAGCTGCAGTACAGCACAGCCACTGTTTTGGAGAAGCAGAGACAATTAAGTGATTTCCTGGAGAAAAAAACTGCGATTTTATCCGGGTGAAACTATTATTCTTTAAAGTTGTGATATCAGATCAGTCTATCGATTTGCATATCTACCTATGCCAGCATTTTCAGCATTATCCACGTTTTTTCCAACCCTGGTATCAGTATCAGAACATCTCTAATGGTTTCCATGAATGTGTATATGTTGACATATCAAATGCTGTTTTTTTCGAACTGGTACCGTTACTGAAAACATATTCTCGACAGCTATTTTTGTTTGGGAAGGCTCGTGTAGAACGTCAAGTAATTTTTAAAATCTGCAATAAGCACTGAAAGTGACGCATCATCATCATGACCTGTTCAGATGAGTGACTTGTACTGAAGGTTATACGCTGTTTTATATCTGAGCAGATGAAGAATATTTACTCTATATACGCAGCTGCTCCTGACAACAAATGACTGCAGCCTGCGGTGAGAGTACAGCATTAAGCCTTTAGTGTGAATGCTGCTAATGTGACCGGCTGTGAGGTTTACATGGCAGAGAGAGGCTGTCGCAGGCCGGTCTGCAACAGGGTTCGATGAAGCCGCTCTCTACCGCCCCCCCCTGAGTATAGCCTCATTAATATTCAAATATTAAGCATGTGACCTTCATGTGTCTGATTAATAAAAAGCGCAGCCAAAAAATTGTTAAACACATTTCAGTACAAAAGTGCCCATGTGATGCGCTTCTGTTACAACCGTTGAGCATGCTGTTCACGTGCTGAGCAGTGACGACTTGGTTTTAATCCCCTACGGGTTCACTACATTTCCCATGAGCCCCTGGAAGCCTCAATAGCTGATTGCTGTCTTGAGGGAATACTTAAGATATAAAGATGGCAACACACGCAAACATGCAAGCACGCGCACACACACAGACACAGACACACAAACACATCCTTTTTCCTCTGTCTAACCACACAATCCATTAAGACCAACATTTAAACTTCCCATCATTCAGAGTATTCCCGGAAATTCACTTCAATTTTTTTCCAAAGCAAAACACACGACAAAATCTAAATGCTGCTCCATGTCCTTGAAGCCTCTCACTGGTTTGCTCCTCTCCGACGTCTCCCCTTCCATCAGTGCTAATTACCGCAAATGAGTTTTAATTAGCGATGCTGAAGCCTGCCTGATGCTGGAGATTTAGAGTCAATAGGCATGTAATGGCACTCTGTCTTTGTCCATCATTAATCAAGGTTATGTATGGAGTCACAGAAGTTGGAGGATTGGAAAAACATGTGTCAATTACCATCAAACAAGGGAAAGGGCTGTTGATGAGGTTTGGAAACAATGCTTATCCTTGCTTGAATTTCACTGAGACCACAACTTGTTGAGAGCAGACGTACACATGTCAGACAAACCGAAACAGCCAGAGCATCAGAAATACCTCTGATACTGCATGTGAGTCTACGATACCTTTATCTTTAAAGTATATCAGTGTCAAACACATACTTCTTTTGCAGCTCCCAAACTACAGTTTAGCTATACTGCCACTGGCAAGTACTGTTTTTAGAGCGGTGAAGAAATAGAGATTTCTGATCGTGTACAGTTCACCAGAGCAAACTAAAATATCAGCAGTGAAGCCATGTGTGTGCAAGACTTGAGTTTCGAGCTATTGAATTAAGTGTTGTGTATTTTTGAAGGTTTTATTTGTGTTCTTCGATTGTAACTGTCAAACTAGATAATAAAACAGGTTCTAAAGAATTCATACTCAGAGTTTAACCTGAGTCAGGACATACAACAATGATAACAATCATCACTTCCATACAGTGTTAGCAGCATTCAGCTTTTAAAATTCATGTTATTTTTTAAATGCAAAGTATCATGAAGAGGGAGGGAAGGTCAAAATTGTACAGGAACAACCTGATAAAGCGATACCGTCATCATAGCTCCTCAATCTCATCAACATGGATGTTTTCAGACAACGTGCTTTTAACCTTCACAGCTTTTATTCTTATACTTGAGGTGTTCAAGAGGTTTTGGTTCCAGCACCTACACATCTCGTCAGTGATAAACAGAACATCAGATTAAGATTCACAGATGAGAACACGGAACAGGACCAATAGCATTAGCAATTTTATTTGGATTGGTCTTCTCTAAAGTTTTATGAAAACTCCCCTCCTAAACATAAACGCTTAATGGAAGGTCAATTTGATCTCCAGGGTGAAATGCAAAAGCTTTCACAAATGATGGAATGGGAAGTTGTTGTGCAAAGCCCACATCATTAGCTAAAGGTTGGTCCTTTCTCAACATGAATGCCCTGTGAATTTTTTAAGAAAATGTATTCAGAATAATTTCATATAGATATGCATAATTCAAAGTCATACTAAACATAACCTTTACAAGCAAAGCCCTTCTTTGTGTTAAGTAACAATGCTTTAAGCTTGTATCCAAGCCACTACCGAGAAATGTTGTACCTTTATAAAGGGGTTTATACATTCAATGAAAGTATATTAAAGTACAGATGTCATATTTAGAAAGTAAGAAAAACAACATCCCTGCTTCCCGTATGATGAGGGGAAACTAATGTTTATAGACAGAAATTCGTTTTTTCAACTACTCTTGAAAGCAGAGAAAACTGACACTCTCTGAGGGTTGTGAGAACTGATCATCCCAATGAGAACAGACAGCCCTGTCTGCAGTGTTATGCAGTTTCCAGGTGATACAGACTTCTCAGTACAAACCTGCACAGTGTGGACAGGGAAAAACATCTTGTGGGCCAAAAACTGTTGGTAACACATGGATAAAACTAAATGTTGATCACTGCTAATACATCAACTATAACAATAAGTAGCTAGTGAGGCTCCTTCCAATGACTTTCCTCAAGTATGTCAGCCCCCATTGGTCAGAAACGTTTTCATGCAACTTTAAAAGTTCATCAGAAATCAGTTACTTGTCTGTAGTGCTTTGTTGCATGTGCTGCAATACTCAAATCGTGGATACTTGCTGCACCTAATTCTCAATAATTAAATATGACTTCATTACCGATTTGAACACAATATGCATGCGTCATATGTAGCTAGGCTCTAACAGCACAGGAGATCACATACTCTGACACAGAGTAACATTTTAATCTCCTTTAAGTCTGTCCTTGTAATTTACATTGTCTATTACCATGCCACTAACGACTCTGACCTTCTCCACTGTTAAACACCAAGCCAGCAGAAGAGAAAGGGATGGGGGAGGGTGGGGAGGGGTGCGGGTGGGTGACATGGCAGGGGAGCCAAACTCCCTTGAAAAAAGAAGGTGTGAGAGAGAAGTTATGGATGACATAGAGAAGGAGGAGACAAGATTTTTAGGGCTCTGGCATTCACTAAAGCCATAAATCTGTGGTTTATGGTGAAATGATGGCAGATAATGTAAGTAAAGGTCAGTGCAGCGTGTCAGCCAACAATAGATCAAGGGGACTGATGATTGTAGTCACACACTCCTTGAGTATAATCCTGTGCACCTTTACGCAGCTTGTTCCTCTCTTAGTTTTGCATGTTTTGTCTTTATGTTTCATATATTTTCGAGCTTCCAAATGTACCGTAATACAGCAACAGCAACAGGTTCAGTGTGCTGCAGGGAGGTGTTATTGATAGCCACTCTACAGAATATGTCAACATTGTGTTTCATGGTCAATATCATATCTCCACTGTGGGAGCTCAGGCATGAAAATCTCATAAATTTCTTCTTCAATTGGCTTTTTATTCCTGTAAAGAAAAATAACAATTGGAGAACCATTATTTCTGAACTTGACTTGACAAGTTTGCGTTTCATCTGCTCGGCCAGACAATGCTAATTGTCCATCCGTTGGACAATTTCAAATATAAATGGATTGTCTCACTTTTCTGTGTCCTTTAAAACTCAACACCTACTCTTTTATCCTTCAGAAGTCATTCCATAATCCAAATAAGATCAAACTAAGAGTGTTTCAGAGATTGGAATTTTTCCCTTCCGAAGGTCGTAGAAGCTTGGTACCAATCGATCGGAAGTGCCCGCATTATTGGGGGTAGAGCCTACTTGCAAGTCTCTATGAACTTCTTTTATCCATAACCCTAAGTGCAACCCTAGCCATGCTAGTAGTTACAATGTCTGACTTCACCTATAGTTTATGTGAGAGGGAATGAGTGGGAAACAATGAAGAAACTACAAGTAAATGCCGATGTACTTTGATGTGTAGCTAACTTCATATTGTGTATCATCAAAGGAAACAGATGATGTCCAAGTTCAGGGGTTGCAAACTTGTATCAGTGTATTAATGTAGTGGATCAGCAAAAATCTGAAGTGGAAGTAATTTGATAATTTTTCGAAACCACATTTCAGCAGGTGTCATGAATTGTTATAGTGAAAGCACAACTCTGAGGTGCATGTAGCCCTATTGGCCCAGTTTAACATACAGTACAGTACATGTTGTTTAAGATGACCGGATTGGCCCAACTAGGATGACAGTGATAGCAAGACAAACCACCCTTTGCTGACACTGTTAATACAGTTTAAACATTTCAGACAAGTTTTACTGAGAACATTTTCTCTGACATGTCGTTATCTCATGGATAAAAGTCTTGTAAAAGTTTAATATAAAACTCTTCCATTAAGGTAGAAGTATGAACTCCATATTTGTGAAGCATGTCTTTCAGTCACATATTGTTTCCTGTCAGACCCTTGGAAGCACAAAAAAAATGATTTTCTTTAGTAGCTAAGTGTTTTTCTTTTGATCTTATTATCGCGATATTGCTGGATGAGACATTGCTTCTTTCTTGGCTATTTGACAGATGATTCATCAAACTGCAAATATGTCAGGAGTTGACTCATATTCACACAGAAGAATACAAGTGGTTTCTCGGGTCCAGCATAACAAATTTAGAAGCCTTCACATAGACGCCTTCAGAAACTTATGTGGGTTCAACGGGGCTAACGTGACACTATTATGGCTGACTGATAATAAATGACAGACAATGAATGGACAAGCAAAAAACGTTTTAGCTTAGAGAACATCAAGGCTACAAACAGCCCATAATGCAACACGATATGGCAGTTGGTGTTACCTATAACCCACATCCTTTAGACGACTCACTTTTTTACCAGTGCAAAGTGGATCCTGGGAATTACTGCATTGGCAGAAGGATCCACCAGTTAGATCCTTGTTTGCTCAGAAATGTAAGGATTTAAACTCACATAAACTACATTTGCTGGCCCAGAGGTTCCCTATACATCTCAGAGGATATATTCTTTAAATTAATGCTAGCAGAGCTCGCATGGCCTCTTAACAGAGTTTGTTTAATGTTGGTTCTGTGGATAAGTGGTGGTTTGATATAAAAAAGCTTTTTTTACCCTCCTCCAGGGCCTCATATGGTTTTATATTTATCCATTGTTATTCACCTTTACTTCCTGAAGCATGGGTAGTAGCAGAGGTCCTTATAGAGAGCAGACTGAGGAGGAGACTATTTCACTTAACAATACCTTATAATACAGGCATAAGAAAGGATTAGCAGAGTCAAATCACAATTTTAAACCCAACACACACAATCCAAGCAATTCAATATTACCTGAGCAAGGACAGGGTGTAACACTTGTCTCATTACCCATTCACAGGCCTGTCTTATCATGTAGAACCAGACAAACTGCTTGTTGACTCAACCTTGCCTTCCTCAGAGGCTACATTCTGAAGGGAAAATTATCATTTTGATGGGAATAATGTCTCGGTATGCTGCTGGAGCCACTCTGTCGTCTCCAGCTGATATTAAAAAAACAAAAAACTTTAAAACAGTCACTCGCTATCTCTCCTGAGATCGTATTGGGATGCCGTGATTGAAAAAAAACAAAAATGAAGAGGGTTTCAATTATTTATTTATTGAACAACAGCAACTCTGAACTGCTGGTAAAAATTATGGATTTGACTTTTGTACCTGAATGTGGGAAATATTGGTATTTTGAGAAAACTTCTCTGTCTTTGCTCAAAAGTTCTGTTTTTCCCCCCGCTTCAGAATTTGGGCACATCGCTACTGAGCTATGAAATTAACAATTATCTCCCAAACACAGTAGACTGAAATCAATGACCATTACTGACCATGAATGCAATTTGTGTACATGTCAAATACCTCTTGATAATTCCTTATTCATAATGAGGAAGATGGAACAGTGTTATTATAAATGTTATTCGTAGATCTGCCACCATGTGCAGTCCGAGTATTTTATTCCAATACTACTGACTCATTGGTTTTCTTTTTAAAAGTTCCTAAATCAAAGTTCTCAAATAGCAATTAGTGTCAAGTACTGTAAACATAATAATATTTCAAATGTTTGATTGCCACATTTGAGTTTGTGCTGACATTTCAGAAACCCTGCAAAGCTAATTAGCGATCATTTCCTCTAATAATGGGCACACAGAATGCTATTGATTAGACTCAAAAGAGAGACAGTATATTGATTTTGTTATATGCTGATGGTAAGTGTCTGCAATGTTATTTTCTTTTGTCGCCACATAGATGAACATTTGAGACTATCCATTAGTTATTTCCCTCCTCTTTTTCTGTTTTTCTTTATTTGTATTCCTTCTGTTCTTTCCTTCCCTCCTTTCTCGGTCTATCTGAATATGAGTCACTGAGATGGAACAAGCTCATATCTCTGTGAGTCTCTCTCTCTTACCCTTTGGGTTTCACTGTGTTACTCTGGTTACATCTACCATATGAGCTTTGTGTCGACATGTTCACATACAGTATGTGCTCACTTTGGATGTAGACATACGGATGAGTGAAAGAGTATGTTTGTGTGAAACCCAAGTACTATGTAGGTGAATGCTTCACAAATGAGTGCTGCAGCTGTGCCGGTATGTGAGTACTTCTTAGTGACTGTATTTGCCGGTGCACACACATCTGTGCCAGCAGTTGTTATCATGTGCATTTCAGTGTGTGATACAGTATGTGTGTTTTGGCACATACCTGCTGGGTATATCATATTCTTCCGTGTCTTTGTGCCCAGATGCATGCATATATGCTTGCATGTGTCCGTATGTGTGTGGGCACGTACACGGTATCTGTGCACAGTATCTGGCACTAGCCTGTGTGTTGGAATCTCCCAGGGAATATCTCCCCCCAGGAGTCACAGTATCATGATGAATGGGCTCGGCACCACTGAGACAACCACAATACCCCACAGCAATATATTTCCTTAACTCTGCACTGCTTTGGAGAAATATATGCCATTTCTTGATAACACAGGGGCACCATTATTACACATTATGGGATAGACCTTTAGATCCAAAGACTTATAAAAGGTGGTTAAGTTTGTAGCTGGCTTGATATATTATACAGCAGCAGCGATGTGAGGTGATTTGCATGGTTACGTTTTTTAAACACATATGAGCAATTTGAGAGATTTTTGCATTTACTTTATGAGAACATCAAACATGAACGAGACTTGTGTTCAGACGTTTAATATTATTATTATTACGAATTATTCAGATGGTGTAAACAATTAATGAGGTTCCATGCTTCAAATCTCAAAAGTTTGCGGGCTGCAGAACCACAGGGTTAACGCTCACTCAGCTGAGTGTGTGCATCACAGCAATGTACCACATCTTGAGGCCAAATAAAATAATAATAAAAAAATTACTTTATACTTTCAGTTTTTATAGGAATGTCAGTGTCTCATGGGGAAATTGTGTTTGCTTTAATTACTATCTGTAAGAAATATTGAAATGCAGTGAGCAGCATGTTTAATGTCAGTTTCTCATATGAATCACATTGATCACACGCAATTCACCTGAACATAACACGTTTTCCCAAAAACAATCTAGACTGTGAGGGCCCCCTATATTCTAATATTTCCTGCCACAGTTTCATAATGAACCAAAAAATGATTTACACTTCTCAACATGATGTAACAGATCTCCCAATTGGTGTTGAGCCCTCTGGTTCGTAATATTTTTAACGTCCACGCAGATAGTCAGACCTCACAGTCCCAGCTACAGTTGTGGTTTGCGATGCCGTTCTTTGTCTAATTCGAGAACTTGTCTTTCACTCCATAGTCTGTGAACCTGTCACTCTGAATCCGTTGAGTGTGATAGACATTTGTGCCTGTCCATCCCCGTTACCTCCATGGATTGAATTAATTATGTGGGAAACGCTGAATTATGGTAAATTGTCTTGTCTCGTCTCCTTCATACTTTTCACACAATTCTTGTTTATGTGCAACATGTTTGTGTTTCCCCCTGCCACAGTAAACAGTTTCAACCTGGCAACCTTCAAAAGCAACAACAATGCCTCTGTCAGATCACATTTCGTTTGTGTCAGCATCTTGGTAACGTGGAACATTTTACAAACAGTCACCTTGAAAGTCATTTGCATGTAATTTATGTTGCACTCCTTCTCCCTCTGTCCCTCTCGGAGTGTGTGTATTGTACAGTTGTCGTCATTTGCAAGGCCCATAAACAGCACACAGGGGATCGCACTGCTCCCGATAAAGAAAAATTAAAAACTTTCACTCGACAGGTCAATTCATCCTCCCCTGCCGACGTGAATAGAATCCGTTTGCAAAAATAAAAAGTGAGTCCCCTGCAAGCAGTTTACTTCATATTTATTTATCTTGCCCACATGCAGTAAGTAAAGCAGCAGCTGTTTTATTCAATTGGCCGGTTGATGTGAATGTATAGAGAAGGTGGAGAGAGATGCAACCTCATTACTTCACAGCTTATGTCGATCTGCTGAGGCCAACCTGCCATCTTTACCAGACTGTTTCCAAGCCTTTATCAAGGGAAGATGACTAATTTATTTTATAGTCTACAAATAGGTTGTGCACATTCAGACCTGAAGAGCATAGAAGCAATTTTCATTTTCAAAGCACACGTCTTACCACACTCCCGTAATGACATGCCGCAAAAACATTAATAGGGGGTTAATCCATGTGGGTGCATAGTGCATTTCCACGCTAAAAGACAAATTCCCTCCTTTTCCAGTAAGTTCTAAAAGCAGTTTTCCAGTCTTTCCTACAGTATAATCATCTTCCACATAGATGATCAATGCTCGTACCAATCAATGTTGATAACCCCCCTTTTTTTCTGTTCCCTTGAATACAATCAATAGAATATACAGCATATTAAATCCTGCCCCAGTTCATCCGTAACTGACATGAGGAGGATTTATTTAAGTGCAATAACACCCCACGCCTTAATTAGTATTGAACAAGATACTAAATCAGCTTCAAATATGCTTTAAGAAACCATAAATCGATGAAAGATTGACGGTCTGAGAAGTTATAATATTGCTTTAGCACTTAAGGGATGACATATAAGCTGAAAAGATGTTTTTCTGAATTCCCTGTTAGTTTCAGATTAAGACACATCGAGGCAGATATCATTATATTTATGTTTTTCTTTAAGCAGAGTCAAACAATATGGCTAAACTGCGTGAATAGTAACAATGGAAAAACAACAGATAATCCTTTAGAGCACAATTCAACTTATTGAAAGTGCATGATGTGCCCAAACAAAGTTCATAATTACGATCCCAGTCAATTAACCTATAGGGAAATTGTGTTTTACTGGATATACAGTTTAACCATTGCCTTTCATGTTACTAATTATAGTACAGCCGCCTCATAAAAAATGTATCGTTTTAATAAAAAGCTTTCTCAAATCAACTATTACTATATTTTTCTGTTTATGAAAAAATATGCTAATAATGAGGATGTTTGCTCACAAAAATGTGTTTACAAGCACATCCCCAAAAGATCAAAGCGTGAAAAGCTTTTTCCGTGGGTTTTGTCACTCTTCGTTAATTTCAAGTCCCGGTGTTTAATTCATAGGCTGTATGCCTCAGTGTGTGGGAATATTTATTCATGGCTTTCCTAGTACTGCCATATAAGCCAGTAGCCGGTCAGATTTGCCTTTAGCTTCATTGTACTGTCAAGTTCGGCCTGAATGGTTGATCACAAGGCTAAAACACCTGATGATGGTTATGTGCCTAACATCTGCTGGTGGCCGCTAACCCCTGCTAGCATCCACTGTTAGTTGGTGACTTACATTTTGTGAAAGACATATTCACCATCTTGTCCTATGTTCTGAAATAAAAATATGTATATGTAAGTTATCATCATACATAAACACAGAGTAACGGAATGTAACATCATCAATGTAAGATCATTTTGATGTAACATCAAAAAAATATATATATAAACACCAGTATCCGTAGAAGCTGGTGTTGCAAGCTTACCTCTGTTGCAAGGTCCCTCCATTCCATTTTAAGATGGGATTTTTTGTGAATATTTATTTTGAAGATGACCTTTTTTAATCACATTAAAGAGAAATTATACAAATTGATGCTAACTGTAGCACAGATGGAGTATTTTGCCGATGTACGTTGTATTTTGTTCACTTTTTTAAGATCAGGAACAACCATAGACTGAATATAAAGATGGAGATATAACTCCTCCCTAAAGCCGAATCCGAATCATCTTGATATTCCCCTAGTGGCTGGCAGCAGTAAAGGTCATAAACCTCACCTCCTCCATGTTAGTGGATAAATCATAAGATGGTGGCACCTGTATCCAGGTTTTTTTAGGCTTCATTATTTTCTACAACAGAAGGAAGTGGAGACAAGTATCTTATCTTTGTCTATGGGAACAACTTAATATGGTGCACTGCACTCTGATTTCCTCTCACTTTAGAATGACATATCAGTCTTAGGAACATGAAAGCATGGACTGTAAAATTTAAGAGAGTGCAGTCACATTCATTTCCCCCGTTTTCCTCTCCAGATTTCAAGTGTCTGTGTCCCCCTGTAGTTAATTGTGGTTCTAAGCTGCTGCAATGCCCTCCCTGTCTGTAACGGCGCGCCTGGCCATGTCTGAATTGTCTGTGCTGATGTGAGTCACTCTAGGAGAGAAATTCAATTACCTTCCCTACCCAGTCATGGTCCTTCCCCAGCCCAGCTCCAGTTTGACTTATATCTGAGGGGAGGCTGAAAGGAAGACGAGGGAGAAAGATGAAGAAAAATTGAAGATGTGTACTTGAGAGAATGAAAGAGAAATAAAGACTGTTTGATAAACAGATGGAGACAGTGTGATGGTGTGACAGTTTGAACGATTTAGAGACAGACTGAGAGGAAGGTAGAGATTCAGAAGATGTATTCAAATGAAAACATAATCTGACATTCACCGTCCAAGCAATTTGTCCTTGATGGAGGTCTGAATGATATGGGCGTTGCATCCCGGAAACATGATTATTGGAAGCTGTTTGGTTTTATGAGACATCAAATAAAATTCCAAACAAATGGCTCTGCTTGCTGGGCTCTGGGCGCAGACCTCCTAAAAGAAACTCATCGCTTGGCATGTAAATCATTTTATTTATTCAATTTTGTACGCAATATTTTATTAGTATTCTTAGTAGCATTTTTTTCTACACAGTGTTTTTCCCCAAGCAGATATTATTCTCAATAATCTGAAAAAGTTGACCTCATGGACATTTTTATATTCTAGTCATTTTTTTAGTGTTCCAAGTCAGATTCACCAAACTGCACAAACTAGTAAAAAATTTCTTGTTTCAGACTGATGAGTGAAATTTAAGCGTTAGCATAATCAATGCCCCTAAAACCGTCATATAATTAATTTCAGTTATGGGAATGTTCTATTTACAAAGATGCTATACATGAATAAAAAGAAGTTCACACAACAAGGAAACAAAAACATACAAGTTACCAGTCAATAAAATTGATATGGTATAATTCCAGTTTTGTTATCAGGAGATTTAGGCAGATTTCATATTGAATATTAAATATATTAAGTTTTGTCCAAACAATTCACACACATACTAAAATACATTCTAATAATACTGAAAGAGAAAATTACAGTTATTTCACCACTGGAGAATAAAAGGCACTTCTCATGCCAGTCCTTAAATTTCAGCATTTTCCAATTCCACGAGGGTACGACTCATAATGACCAAAAGGTGTTGACCTCATTTTATCAAGACGTTCAAAAGGAGCAAGAGAACATTAAACTAGAGGAGGAGGACATACCTGAAGATAGAGATTATGAAAAGAACAACCCAGAGCACCGTGACTCATCTTAATATATTTCCAGACATCCCTTAAGACGAGCGGGGTGAAAAGGGGACACTTTTGTCGCGATGTGAAAAGATAACTTGGTCCTCTGCAGTGTGACAGTGTGGCAGACAGTTGACAGCACATGCTAGGATCAAGATGACCCCAGGGGCTACTAGACTGGCAGTTTGCCACAGTCAGGACATTGCCTCAGATTCTCATCTTATCAACAGAGCAGTGCTGGGACACACCCACTCAAACTATGACAGCAAAATTCAGTTAGACCTCCACACAACCTCAGCATTGGACTGATGGAAGCTCCTTTCCCCGAGCACACACTCCACTCTCACATTCAGACTGTAACCAGGCCCATGATCCTAATCCTTCCCTGCATGGGTCCACCAGACGAGACAGGTCCAACTCCCTCTGGCCATTATTCTCTGCGAGGAGATAATTAATGGAAGTCGACACTAACGTTAACAGCATGACAGTCATTTGGCAATAGAAAAGTAAACATTACTTTTTCTCCTTCAGCATCCTCTGCCCCTGCATGTCCCTCATATGAGAGAAAGACTTGCAGACGTCTGCCCACTCACAAAGGAAGAAGAGGGAAAATGACCCAGGAGAGACGAAAAGAGGCCACAGGCAACAAATAGTTTTCTGAGGAACTGCTGAGTCAACCATCTGTAAGACATAAGGTGGTTTAACGGGTAGCAAAGAACATTAGACGGAGGGAACTTTGTTAAGTACTCAGCACTACAGCTTTGTCATTACTATAAAATATATTTAATACTAAAGCACTGATGAACAGTGTACAATATGAATGTTGAGCAACAAAAATCTAATTGAGCCGTACTTCTAAGTTTGGTCTGGAGCTCATGAATTTTTTAGTGGGAAGCACCAGTGCCTGCTGCGAAAAGAAAGTTGTCTGGAGCCCTGAAAATGAGCCACTGTATCACATACAATGTCTCCAACACGGCACATTGAATTTGAAATGAAAACATGGGTCTATTGGCCCAGTCTTACACCATACATGTGTGACGCAAGGGTCTTTGGGACACGAGAAAATGACAACTGCATCAGTGTGAAACCAGCACCCATGTCGTTTAAATTGCAAATGCACTCATGCCACTCTGAGAACTTTTGGGCAAATTTGGTTCTGCAATGAGGTGTGGGCAGGTGCACTGTTGGTGCATTGCTATCTCGAGGAGGTGGACATCGATTGTTCCTTTGACCGAAAAAATTATGGTCTAAAGAAAGTCAATGTAGTATTTGTGTGTTATTATCCAGACAGTAGCTTAACACATTATCTGTTTGCATGGTTTCATGCATGAGCAGAACTTGTTCCCCCTGCAGAGATCCTTTCTCTCTTACTACCAGGCACAAACCCCCATTAACACAGCAATCCATCATGCATGTTATGGCCATGATTAATTATGAGACTAAATATAACCCTTTTAACCATGTATCGGATGCGGCATCCTTCCTTCTTCCCGTTATGAAACTAGTGAATTTGTACATGCCCTGAATGTGAGTGTACCTTGCACACATGTGCTCAGATCATTAAAAGAGAGCAGTTTGAATTGAAAGTGTGTTCACAAACCAACTCAGTCACTTTCTTCACACGGACAAAACCAGGGGATGTACGTTCATGTAATTTATTCTTTAGCCTTATCAATTTAGGAATTCATTCAAGGATTTCACACAACCAGTACAAAAAAACAGTATACATAGCCTCTGATAACGAGTCTCAGCCCACTACTCTGGTTTAATAATAAATTAGGTACTAAGACCAGTGAGGGATGAAATGATCAATATCAGGTATACTCCAGTAAAGGTTTGTGTAGATGAATCAGTGAAGGAGAGGTTATCTATCAAACAGGTTAAATAAGATATCGTCCACAGTCCTTGAGATGTTGTCACCACAAGTCAGATACCAGTTAAACTTTGCCAGCTCACAATGTCAATAACAACAGGTGATGTCTTATATATATATATATATATATATATATATATATAGAACTGAGAACACAGCTTGACTCACACTGCAGTGATAAGGTTTAGAGATGGTCAGATTGACAGCAAGGAGAGAAGTCATTACTGGACAAATACACAACAGTTACATCACCTGTAGTTGCCAGAGGGATGTCGCTTGATGGTTTCCCTCATCTTTCATAGGTCTTTAGCGGTGAATTTAGATAATCAAAATGGCAGACCGCCAGCTTGTCAAAAGCTTATCTAAGAGCTGCCTGCCTCCTTCCTGGGCATTTTTATTCATAAGCATTCCCACTAAGTGCTTTTTGTTGTATGACAAGCCTAAGCTGAGGCCTGTTTTCACCCTGCTGCATGAGCAGTTACTGGAATCAAAGCTAGATCACAGTTGTCACAATGCCATTTCACTGTGTAGAACGAAAGCATGCAGCCAGCACCAGCAGTCACTGCCCTGTCAAGGAAAAGGTTGACGGGAGGACTAAACTCAAGCAGTAATCAACACAATGACGCAATCCAAGCTGAACAATGGAAACATGGTCAGGTATGATTTATTTTCCTCATTAACAACATAATCATATGGTACGTAAAAGGGATTCCATATTTGTGTTTATATAGATGTGTCTCAGGTTTTTCTGGTGGGATGGGATGATTGCACAATTGACCCCATGCTACAGCCAAAGCCTTTCACTCGGAGTCTATCTATACATACCGGTAATACATTTCATTATTACAGAAAATCCACCAGGGATATAAATGTATGTATATTATTACAAGCAGGCTGTGCACATCTGATTGTTTTTGCTGTAAAGTCTGTGCAAAGACTCCGAATCATTTCTATTATGTCCAGCGTTTGTCGCAATGAAAAAGAGCAGACGACAAAATCCTGCTCTAAGTAAAACCTCACACCGTGGATGTCCCTGTAATAACCGGTGCTTCAGTCGCTGCTGGCTGTAACGGAGACTAAACGATGCAGTACATGGAGATTCAGCTCCGCCCATGTATTGTCACCATTATGAAAAATAAAATTGAGTGCTTGTCTCTTGTGCAGTGGAGTGAGTTGCGACCCGGCAATAAGCCCCAGAGAATATGTCTCGCTGGATTATTAAAGTCTGGTTCTGTCTATATTGATTGGTACTGATGCCCTTGAGGGAGTCGGGCTGTTTAGTGGTGTGACGGGCACACTGAGTCATAAACACAGTGACAGGATGTCAATGAGCCATAAACACGTCTATAAAAACTATCTCTCCCTGATGCTGCCGAAATTTGTTTCACATCACATAAATATAGAGGTGAATTGACAATGTGTGTCAGTGCCTGTGTTTTTTCTATTGTCTCATTCGGCTGAAATAATAACTAGGGTATCGAAGAATGGAATAGGAAAGTAGATCAAACTTTTTTTATCTCACACTATAAATGTAAAACATAATAAACAGAAACACATATACATACTGTATAACCATAGACTGTGTCGGATTAAGCAAATTTCTTCACACAGAGGAAATTAACTGTGACAGGAAGTGGATACATCACTAGAAGCCGGGCTAGTAAAGGCAGAGGGGCAAATGTAAAACGGTATTTTTGTGATACAAGGTCTACAGCAGTCAGGTAGGAAGTCCAGATGACACAGCACCCGAGAAAAACAAGTTGAAGGCTGAGCCGAAGTCAACGTCTAATGTTTCAATGGAACTAAAAGCTTACACAGTAAAAGGGGTTAGTGAGGGGCAAGGTCCAAATGATCTTGGGACTGGACGAACGCTTTGAAGCATCAATGCACCAAGCCTTCACTGATTACAGCATACCCTGACTGCTGGTGCCCATATACCTCAAATCATATACACGCACTTGAACAATTGTGCATCAGTCTTAGCTCCTAATCATGACGTCATCTTAGAGAAAAGTTAACTGGACGTTTATTTTGACTTCTTGGTTTGGCCCAAGTCCCATCTGCTAACATGGAGGAGGCAGGGTATATGACATATACTTCAGCCAAGCATCAGGGGGCGGTAAAGACCCTTTGGCTTCACTTTTGGGAAGCAGTCATGTTGTCAATCTTTATACAGTCCTTGGATGCAGCAAGTGCTCCCCACAAGCTGCATAACTAAATATACTGTATATATAACATCAGTAAAATTATACATATTCAATATTATCTTTTGAATAGTATATGAAAACTAAAGTGATTTTGCATGCATTGCACACATACACTTACTTCAGTCCCACTGCAGAGAGCCTTATTAAAGTAATCTGCCCTGTGGAAATGCACTTGCACGAAGCAAAATTAAAAATGTTAATGACAAACAACATTTTGAAAGACAAACCAGACAAACTCGCAAAAGAGCGAGGAGAACAGAATAAACACGGTGTTTCATTTGTAATCAGTGTGGAGTCAGATGTGGTGCCAAGCCTCATGCCGAGGGGAGCTCCCATAAGGACAAGGTCTTGGCAGACACAATATACTGGCAGAAGGTGTCCCAGACCTCTGTCTCTGTCTCCCTCTCCCTGTCTCGACCTCGCTCTTCCCCCATATTTTTCAGTCTCCGAGACAAATGGACGAGAGCCGAAAGACAATGTGTAATCTGTTCACCAGTGCGTACACCTACTGGTGTGTCATGAATGATTATTGTGTGGGGGCGAAGATGGATTTTAGTTGAATTGTTTCTTTGGAATCTGGCGGAGAGAAAAGGTCGATTAAAATTCTGTGCAAATGCAAAGGAGAGAATAATTTTAACATCTCATACTACACCCAGAGTTCAGTACATTGTTTCTCCTGTGGCTTTGAAAATATCATTTCCAAGATTGGTTCACTTATTTTCCCCAGCATTTAGAATGTCTCCACGGAATTAAAGCTAATACTAGACTTTTATAGTATTGATCCATGAATGCTCAGCCCTAGTGGCAGTCATCAGTCCACAGAAGCTAACAAACAACCACACAATCCATGTTTTAAAAGTCATTAAGCTATTGTATTAGAAAGAACAGTATCCGAGATAACCCCAATTCAAAAACATGACTTTTTGTATTGGTCTTAATTGCAAGAAAGTAATGTATCTTGAGTAATATCTCAAGTAAGCAAATAATTCCAGTTTGAAAGTGTCAATTAGAATGTGCATATGTCAGTCCTTAACACGGCTGATTTTAATGTCACCAACTACAAAGATGGTTAGAAAATGATCGGTCTTGTTTATAACTGTGTTTAAATGAAGCATAAGAGCAGACACACACTGTTTTAATCCACTGCAGCTTTGCACATGTTCTTTTTGGTATTGTTAAAGTAATGAGGTCATTAAGCTGTAAAAAATTTTAAATACTGACTAGTATCCAACTTAGTGACACACGCTCATCTTTTCCTGCATGTGGAGAAATCAAAAGCTTCTGGCCGACCCCGGGATGCTAAGCTACGATTGAAAAACTCTCTGTCCAACTGATCTTAATGGAAGTGTTGATGCTGAGAAAGGAGATGAAGCAAAACAGTAAAAAAGGACTTCAGAGCGAGAAAAGAAAAATAATGGGTGTACCAAATCAAGTGAAGGTGCTTGAACTAAACACACACTGACAACAGAACAAAGCAAAGAGGGACATAATGAGGCAAAAAGGTGGGACTCCGGCCAGAGCACCTGCGCCCGCGGCTGGGTGTAGTCCCTGCGTGTGATGCTGTGGAAAAGAGACAGTCCTTGATTCTAATGAAGCCGCTACATGGCCCAACCCAGCTGGTTGTTACATGAACACTGCCTCAACATTCAGGAATGTTTATTCATTTCTTCAACTTTCGATAGCTCATTCCACACATCTGTAAAATTTAACAGAAAAGGTTAATAAACTGCTTTCCTGCTTCCAAGTGAAAATGCTGGATCTATTATTTATTAACCGAGTGTGGCTGCAAAGGGTTTCATCCATTTGTTCTGCCACTATGTGACTTCTCTAAACTACAACTTGTAAGTCTACTTCACTTTTATGTCTGCTA
Organism: Pseudopleuronectes americanus; assembly: GCA_038501795.1. Classification (NCBI taxonomy): domain Eukaryota; kingdom Metazoa; phylum Chordata; class Actinopteri; order Pleuronectiformes; family Pleuronectidae; genus Pseudopleuronectes; species Pseudopleuronectes americanus. The sequence continues at coordinate 9,986,470 of CM076718.1, forward strand.
CTGTATTACTCTGGTGTGTAATGCTGCTTTGTAACATTATATGCATTATGATAAGATTTACAGTTGGAACAAAGCAAAAGCAGCTGCCTTTTGTCCCAATGAGCTCAGTGCACCTCTGTAACATTTGTTCTGGTAATTGTTCACATAATTGCTACAGACATCCTATATATGCTAATACGATAACATGAATTCAACGGAATTAAAACTTGCAACAGCAACCGTATCGATGAAATGCTAAACCGTAATCACCGCAGTTATGCAAATTGAGCTGTTTTTGCACAACTGGATACACTCAGGTAAATTATTTATAAGGGATTAAATGATGATAATACTTTACAAATGACCGACCTCAATGGAGAATGTGTATTTACGGTTGGTAGGTATTGGATGAGTTGACAGATGTCTAGTGATACAAGGTAGATAAATAGACAAATAAGGACAAAAATATTCATCTTGCTGGACGTGTTTGTGCTGTTTACTCCGAGTGAGACCAGTGTGTGTAAACGGAAAAGCCACAGGTGGTGGGAATTTCTTTTCCCCCCCTATGCGATCGTTACACTTGCGTGAAGGGAAAACAATATCTTTTAATGCGCCCCTATAATGGACCAGTCACAGTCATTAGGACTGTGACGGGCACCATATTTAGAGGAAATCTTTGAGTAATTAAAGGAACTGTTTGAGGGAAGAGGCCTGGCTTTAATGGGCAGTTATATTCGTCTGTCATGGTGACGCCTAATGGCTGACCATCATACTATCATAAGAAACTTTGCGTGTGTGTGTGTGTGTATTGGCTAATCATATAATTAAACGGACTGTGAAATAATGAGAATACAAATCTTTTCCCTGCACTTCTCCCCATTACATTAGTATCGTATTTGTGCTTTTATTTCAGATGAGCTCAGCTTCGGTCTCTACTTCCACACACCCAATGTAATTTTCTAAAACCCGGTGTTGCTTACAGGTCGGTCCATCCGTTTCCATTTCAGTGGGTTGTTCCCCATTTTCCTCACCCCTCTTTCATTCTTTCACTTTGCCTCCCCCCCATTCAGTCCCTCCTTCTATCCTCCTCTCCGTCGTCATCCAGATGCTTTCATCTTAACTCCTCTACCTAGTACCGTCAGCATTTCCTCTCTTTTCCCGTTGCACCAACTCCGATTGAACCGCTCTCCTTTTCAAGCCCCCTTTTCTCATTATTATCTCCCCGCAATTCTCTTCACCTGTATACTGTTAGCATATGGCGAACCAGCTTTACTATACAGAAGTCATCAGAATTTGCATCTCCCCGTCAATCCTGTAAGATCTAAGCAGATGGTTTTATGAACTGCTGATGAAGGGGTTCTTGCCCGAACAAAGGCTTCAAGTATGTTAGACGGTTTAAGTCTTAATCTATTTTTTTTCTTTAGGAAGGTTGATGAAGGGCATTGTATTTTTAACTACACATTTATTCAGTTTTTTTTAAGCCGGAGTGTTACATGTATATTTGTAACTCCTACATTACATGTTTATATTCTGCTCATGTTCTATGCCAACTGCATGGGAGGAAAGATAATTTCTGCTTGGATTATATTAATTGGAAGATCTTGTTCTTCTTTTTAAAGAACGTGTGACATCCCTATACTGCACAAAAGTGAATGGGTATGACAAGGAAAGATTGTATTTTTTAGTTCAATTTTTTCTAAGTTAACATATCCTGTTAGCTCCACAACTTTTTCATACAAAAATAACTCTAAATTGGTCAGTAGTCTAAAAAATAATTATAATTAGGTTGTTAGAAGTAGAGTTTGCTGAAAAAAATAAAACGTGTGTGTGAAATATGAAAACTTAATTTCGTTTTCATAGGAATTACAGGCAAAAACATATTGACAAATAAATAGAAAGGAAAAGAAACTGTGCATCTTTATGAAGTGCATTTTAATCTTTACAGGTCTGTGGCTTTTACAGGATTCTTTCTGTGTGCTCCCCCAACCCCGCCCGCCCGCCCGAGTGTTCAGTATCATCCCACAGCCATCTTGTGAGATCTGTCTGAGCAGATGGCCTCTCCTCATGAAACTCTGATGACAGCACAGTAATCTGACTCAACAGAGAAAAGGCTGTCAGATTAACAGCTAACTCCATTCAAGTGGAATACCAACACAGGTGCTCAGCGCTGAGCCGGAAGGCCATGTTTGTGTCAGTGCCTGCGTAAAAAATAGGATTCATCTGGAGCCTCCATATTTTTAGGGAGGAGCTGTCGGGACCCCCGTTGATACATCACCTCATTTATTTAGTTTTTTATGCAGACGATGAAGCCGCTTCTGTTTAAGAAACTAGAGTTTAAAACAGTGATAGTGACCAAAAACAATGAAGTCATATGCAGACATTATTCTGTTGGCCTGCTGACAAATTGGTTGCCATGGCTGTGATGAGAACCCTGGGAAGAGGTGATTGGGTGGCAGTATCCGTAGCGACTGTTGTCGAGAGTTGCACTGAAGGGCCAGATGGGGCAGTAGTAGGGGGCGAGAGCTGCCACCCTCGATACTTCATCACAGCCAAACAGAGACATGATGCAGGTGTGAGGATGATGGCCAATCTAAAAGGGCTTTTTTCAAATCAAACCTTGTTGAAGCTATTTGACACATATGATTCAAATGTTCTATCAATGTAATGTTTTCTCCCTTATCATGGACTTCATGTATTTTTTTGTCACTGTTGTGAGCAGTCATATACAAGCCCCTTTGGGGAAACACCAGACATTTTTAAATGAAGCTGTATAAAGTTTTGTTGTTTGTCCATTATTCTTAAAATTGAATTTTCAAGGTAGTATTCATGGCATGGGGCAATTTCCTTGTCAGTGGCATAGAAATGTTTCAAGTTAGAGTAAATAATTGATGTTTGTTGCTCCCTTAAAACTAGGAATTGAGCAATTCATCATTTGAGATCAGTTGCTTGTAATATACTGCAAAGTACTAGGACATTCATGAGATTTTTTCTGAAAAACAAAAATGCTCTGATATTTTGTTTTTGGTGGAAAATCACAATATGGCCAGCAATGAGGTGCATGCTATTCTACGCAGATTCCTCAACCAGCGAGCAAAGGCCATTAGTGCAGCAACAAGTATGCAAACCATCACAAGCTTCCCCTCCCGAGAAATGGAAGATACTGGTCGCATTAGCAATAATGTGGAGAAAAAAATTCAGATGCACCTTCTCATTTTCTTTTCTGGTGCAATCGCCAGTTAAAATAAAATACATACAGGTCATATCATATCCCATCTTGCTGAATCTGTTGAATTATGTGGAAAAGCTCTCTTCAGTTTCAAATATACATGAATAAAACAAATTAAGCACCTGATATACAAATCACTTGGAAATACATTCATTTTATAATTGTACTGGGACCTCAACAATGACCAGCAGGCTTTTTTATCAAGATGGTAGAGGGATATTTCCATTAGCCCAGTAGCTCAAGGCTAAATTATTTATGTGAGTTATATATTAAATAGGCTGTTTCTTTATGTTTTTCCAAATGTCATAAATAATATTTCATTTTCTTTTTTGCTCACATCATGCACCTGAGCAAGCTTATAATCCCGATACATTTACCATTGCTCAAAATAAATGAATAACAGAATTCAACATGTATATGAGCATGTAAGAGGGGCGGTGTGGCCTAGGATTCACCTGGTTTGTTGACAAATGGGTCCGACAAATACCATGTTGGTTTGTGTTCAGCGAAAAAGTGACGTGACCGAGACAAGCGTCTTGAAATGCGTAAAGCATGAGTCATAAAGGAGAGGATCCGGTCATTTTTCACAATAAAACACCGTTTTATTGTGAAAAATGACCGGATAAAGATAAAACAGAAAACATTTAAATTGTTTATTCTTTCTGTGCGGCCCGGTACCAAATGACCCAAGGCCCGGTACCGGGCCACGACCCGGGGGTTGAGGACCACTGTGCTAAATGACATGTCATGTAAGGTAAGACTGAAGCTCTATCGGCCCAGTGTGCCCTCAGAGGGGCTGTCAGTCCAGGTCATCTTTACCTGAATGATGGCACCATGACTCCATCCGTCACCACAAAGCCAAGCCACAGGATGAAAACTGGAAAATCTGTTTTGAGACAGTGAAATACGGGCTGTAAATGTTGAGAAATAGAAAAACCCAAAGAATATGTGATTTATGAGATTTAAGACCCATTAAGAGGAAAGATGGAACAGATAAGAAAAGAAGAAATGTAAACAAAATCTTGTTCTGCTCACACAAAGAAGAAAATAATATTTACCCCAGTAGCATTTATAGATACGATTTGTCTATTGGGTGAAGTGTTTTTGAACCATATCAATTCTAAAGTAAAGAGACAGATTTCCAAAATATTAAATTCTGATATAAACTAATGAAGAACACAAACTCTTTGAAGCAGAGCAGCCCTCAAAACGAGAGGTTGTGTTCATCACATTACTTGTCATAACGTAATGAAGGAAATTATTGATTTCTCTGCTAATCCTTGAAGTCAAAGTGATAAAACATGAGCCACTTCTGAAATCACTCTGGGCAGTGTTGTCAGCAGGGATGGGAACTGATCAGTGTGATGGGATCCCTGACAATGCACAATCTGTCATCACTTTGTGAGATTACATGTATACGGAGAAAATCTTTCCTGCCAAAACTTAAACTTGCACAAATCCCCCACGATCGAGTGATGAACTCAGTGTGGTTTGCAAGAATGAAACGCCAATAACAAGGTCGTGCATTTTATACAAAACATCCCTAAATAAATACACAACATATTTCTAATACATCATGTTTTAGCACGTCTTATAGGTACAAAAAGTATAAGCTGTACCGGAAACATGAAACCTTACGGACATACATCGGTGTGATAAGAACAACCTGCAATGACAGAAGCCAGTCCCATCCATTCACATGGAGGAGGCACTTCAGTCATTTTGGACTTGCCTTTGCGCAGTCATGTCATTAATCATTATAACCAGTCTTTGCTACTTACTTTACATTACTTCATGTTTTTGAGCTATTTCTTATAGTGAGAAAATGACCGTGTAGATTTCAAATTTGTGGTCACTTTATCCAAAGAGGCAACTGTAGAAACTTGCTTGGGCATTTATTGAGATGTGAGGAGTTTCCTGGTGGGTGAGACTGACGGTCACCTCAGCAACTCACTGGCCAGCACCTGAGACAACTGTGCCTCTTGTCATTCCAGGAGAACGGTCATCTCTCAGTAAGCTAGATCGATAGCTAGACAGGTAGATTGGAAGGTGGGTTCTTCCTTGGCAAATAAAATCTGGTCTTGATGTTTAAATATGATATTTGTTGGTGCCTATTTTTAAAGCTGAATACAAAATGTATAATCTTTTATAGTTTGCAAATACCACAAATACTTCTGTGGATTTTTTTTGAGGATACCATTTATTTGTTGCTGAAGTATATCACAAACTAGTTTGATACACGGTTTGAGACGAAATAACTATTATTATTACATATTAGTATTTGCTTTCTAATTGTGTTTTGCAGTTGCAAACAACACAGTGTTTGTTCGGGAACTGGAGGACATTTGTGAAACATGTTTTATCTGTTAAGTTTGGTCAGGGAATGATCTCCATACGTGCCGCTTCAAAGTGCCTCAGGTTCAGATGGTAATGTGACCTCAGCAGTGATACTGAGTGAGTCCTTCAGCTCATCCAGGCTTTGCACACAAGGCCAGATTTCCTGTGCTGTCTAAATCCCACCAGGGCTCTGAGTCTGTAGGTCTCAGACAGAATCTCAAGGATCTGGCTACGGAGCTCAGAAGTCTGGCTTACTGATGTGAATCAGCTCCATCTGGATAATGTGGGTCATGACATTTTCAGGGGACACAATGTTTCACTATTCATTGATACAATCGGGTCAAATCCGACTGTGTCAAGTGTCATGCAGTGTGAAGTGTATTACTGTAAATCAAAGATACACTATTCACTTTCACATTCATGCTGTAAACTATATCTTACCCTCTTATCATAAACATCTTCAAACCTCTGAAGATTGAGATCATTGTAGCTCGACTTTATGACCTCACTCCCTCCACACGCTCTGTCAAACACGCACACATTACATCGGAGGTAATTCACTCACTAATGTAACCCTCTTTGTGAAAGCAGAGGTCATGGTTGTTACTCACAGGCTTTTTGGGAGCAGGGGAGAGTGAAATTGATTTGGTGGGGTTAATGACAGGAGGAGCTGAGAGGTCATTTCACCTCAACAGCTCTATTCCCTCAATCTCAGCAACACTGACGATAAGCGATAAAAGGGTTGCAGCTGCTACTTAACAATTCTAGCAATATCCATTAAAAACACAAGAGTCATTGGTGTCCTTCTATGCGGAAGAAACAAATGTTAATGTCTAATGTTAAAGGTGAAAAGTCCAATGAGCGATGGGCCACAAAACTTACTTTAACAAAAGTCGACTCATTTAGTTATTCACATTCTAAACAATTTCTAGTCAAACATTCAAAGAATAAGTGAAGTTTGTTTTTCCATTATTCATTCCCTTCTTTTTATCAAGTAAAAATACAAAACCAACGAAAGGAAATAAGAACAAGTGCATTTGTGGTTATTTCCACATGAGTGTATGTCCAGTTCTTAGGTCAACTGTCTCAAAGTAGAGAAAAGGACAAAAACATCAGCCTGAGTGCAGCTCTGTCAATCACAGGCACTTTGACTCATGAAAAGTACTACTCATAAAATGACAACAATTATGTGAAACGAGGGATAATCAGCGGAGCAATTGTGTCAATCATTTCTTTGAGTCTCTCTTGCTCCGTCTCTGAGAGACATAAATGGTGACATTTTCTTGATAACACCCTTAAAATGGAAGGGAACAGAAAGGTCAACACCATTTTCTTCTTCTCTTACATCGGTATTCTCTGTTCTTGTTCTCTCATAAGTGAGTTGCAAATCTTACACAAAGAACACATAGGAAAAGGAAGATTTGGACAGTACATGTGTACCTACTTGTTTTGAACTAAATTCACTTAGTTCAAATTCATTCAGTTATGCAACAGCAGCAAATCAGGTTTGAATTTGGCTCATCTGATTCCCATCAGTCAAAATGACACCTACCTTAAATGGCACTATGGGGAAGAAAATGTATTTGATGTGTAGTTTTACAATTAAGTTTGGTCCATGTACAACAACTAACATGTATGACCTGTACTGCTGCCAGCCACAGGGGGCGCCACAATTTTTTTCATCTACAATCTATATGGGGGAGAAGGTGTACAACTCACAAACAAGTACAAACTTTATTTCAGTCTCTGCAACACTGGACCAAACAAAAAGGTGATACTTTATTTTGAAGGATATGAGGGAAACAATAAAAAAAGCAATTACTGGCAACATAAAAGATTTATAAGGAAAAAGTTACAAAAAAAATACTTTTTTACACTGAAATATATTCCAAAGAATTGCTACTTACTGCAGAGTACTGTATGAGAAAATAAAGTGAAAAGAGATGTAAAATTGTATACACTTAACCCCAAAATACAAACAAAATAATCAAAAATGTATTTCCTATACCTTATTAAAACAAAAGAAAAAAAGAATGTCGACATACTTTCAGTCATGTCGTAAATTTTGGTTTTGGACACTAGGTCATATAAAACTAGCAATTTAAAAATATCACTTCAAGCAGAACAAATTTGTAATGGACCATTCCACTGCTTATAAACTAAAAGTTCAATTAATCTATTAATTGAAAAAAATAATCAGTGGCTGCTACTTTCAATGTGCACGAGGCTCAAGTTCTGAGCTTGAAAGAATCCCTCTCGCCCACCTTCTCTCTCCCCCCCTCACTTCCACCTCCTTCCCGCTCTCATCACTACTGTATAGATCACAATAATGTTAGTGGTGACACTGGCTGCCATGGTCATTCATCTGAAACAGAATTACATAAGCCATTTACCACCCAGTCTCCATGATGGATGGCAGGGCCCCCAGCCAAAGCACCCGAGCCTGATCGCTCCGCTTTCCTCTGTGACAAATGTCACCAGAAAGACATACGACACCTTCCAATTTCCTACACTTTTAAATGAGAATATGTTTGTGATAAGGGAAGTGAGACAAAAACACATGGCGCTGCGTCATACGTGGAAATTACTGAAAATGTTCCTATTGATTATATTGATTTATGATGAAATGTTTTTTACCCCTCCCCAAGTGGTCAGGTTGATTTTTCACAGCGTGATTGATTATCTGTTCAAGGAACTGAGTGTCATGCTGTGGCAATTTGTGTGGGTGTGTAGTCAAGGTGGAATGTCCAAATTGTATAATGTACATTGTATCGTGGGTTTCTGGGGGTGGGGATTATTCTCTCCTTATACATTTTAGACAGGACTGGAAACCTGTTCATGTTGTGCACAATTGCAAATGCTAACTAAAACCAGCCAAAATATTTAAACGTTTAAATTTCTGTGAGTGAGAAGTGGTCCTGGGGGATTTTAAAGAGAAAAGATTTAATTAAATCCGAGAAATTATATGAACTATTTGCTCATGTATCCCGAGGAGGTCAGTGTACGGAGGGCTGTGTAGTATATCAAACTATAGTCACATTTTGATTTTGAAGAGCACAACGTTTTTGAAGAATGTGTATTATTTGCAGTAGAAGTATAATGGAGTCCATGTTGTAGTAGGGTGATAAAGAAGAGGAACAAGTGGGCTCTGTGCCCAAGTTGCTTTTGTCCAATAGTAAGTGGTGTGGTAGAGGTGTATTCACACAAGGAAAACATGAGGGGTTTGTTTGATTTGCTAGAGGGCTATGTGGATGGGCCCTAAACAATTAAAGAAAAATTGTTTGGGGCGCACACGGCACAGTGCTCACTAAATGGCACGACGCCAAAATGCTGTGCACAGGCGGGGGGTGGGGGGGCGCAAGTTCAGAGCAGCTTTGTACCTGCTTGAAAACAGAGCCCAGAGTTTTTGTGTTTATGAGTGAGTATTTATCAATGAATTTATCAGTGAATCCAATATCACAGACGGATTTATCCAGCAATATCACTCTGAGTGTGTGTGTGTATGTGTGTGTCGGTGTGTTGGTGTGTCGGTGTCGGTGTGTGTGTTTGTGGCTGTGGGCACAGATTTGACTGCATGTAAGGCTGGCAGACAGAATTTAGACCGGTCAGACAAATGATTTATAGGTACAATTTTACCCAGCTGTCATTGCACTTTATTCAGCTTGACATGGTGTGTGTGTGTGTGTGTGTGTGTGTGTGTGTGTGTGTGTGTGTGTGTGTGTGTGTGTGTGTGTACACTCTTATAAGCCAGATGTACTCTATACAGTGGGAGTGTGTGTATGTTTGTAAAAGCCATCACAGCCAGCTGGATGAAATGAGAAGAAGCACATCTACTAAACTGATCTTGGTTTTTAAATAAGCAGAAGTGACTCCTGTCATTTACAAGGAGCCACTCACATGAACTTGTTGGAGGCTCATTCACTTTGAATGGTGTGACGGCAAGTTGAGAAAAGCTCAACTCTTCCGGTGGCAGCTCGGGCACCAGCCAATCAAATCGGCTCAAAAAAAACAACCAAATGCTTGGGCTAGCCAATCAAATCCCATTAAAACCAGTTGATGGTGGGGTCCGTACCTCCCTGGGCATGGACAGCTAGAATGACATGTTGGTACCGAAGTTGGCTGTGTCGTGTCCCTCTTGCAGGAAACCGTAATTGGTTGTTGTTGCTATGACGATCACACCAGCACAGAATGTTAAGAGTTGCATGACGGTGGGCGTGTCTTTGTTTGAGTTTTCAGTCAAAGCACATAATCTATCAACTCAGTTGAATTCTAATGTGATGCTCGTTGGTCCAACTTTCATCAGCTGTAACAGCTTCTGTGTGTAAATAGCAATGTCCTCCAGTGGAATAAATATGTAGGAAAGAATCAAAACAGCAGTTTGCCTTCTGGGAAGCGATGACAGTTACTGAAATACAACACAGCCTCTGAAGGAGGCCAGTGGATTAATTGAAAACAGGTAATAATTAAAAATGTTATATGACCTTCAGAATATACACAGTAATGAGTGATGCATGCATGGACAAACCAGATTGCACTGATCGCGCTGTGTTCAATTGTGTATTCACTTTTGTCTGACTGAAATGCAAATATTCAGTTAGCACAGCGAGTTTGCCATTTTAAATGTTTTGAATCCGAGCCACTTCTTAAATTTTGTCAATTTTTGAACACTCTACCTCACTGTGTTTTTCATCGTAACTCACATTAAGTGCCAGCTCACAAAAAAACATCTCTGTGTCAGCTTGCAGACTCACTTAAAATCAGGCTGCGTTGGACAGAGCCGTCTCCCTCACGCCCTTTAAACAGTTTCAACAGGGATTTCATTTTGCTGTGCCACCGCTGCTGCAGCGCTCTCGGCTTTTAGTCACAGGTTGAAGCATTAATCAGCAGAGCAGCTAATAGCCTGAGCTGTAGTAATGTAATGCAGCTCGAGAAAACCAAGTGCTCTTTATCTCGCCGCGTGTCGATTGACTGAAGGCCGTTCGCCTGACTGCTTCACTTTTGCTGCTCTCCATTCACCTCTCCAGATAGTTTTGGCTCCTAACTGCTTTTTTTCTTTCCCATTTCCTCTTTGCTCTTCAATGGTCTCAATTTGCTTGGTTAAGTTGTGTTAAATGTACTAAAACAAATTTAAAGGGATAAGTTTTTCCTAATTACACACATCTACAATCTCATGGATGCTACTTTTATGTGTCTACATGCTGTTCGAAGTTACTTTATATATAACAGCGATGTTAGCTTTTTAGTTAGTAGATGACTAAAATAAGTAACTTGCTCTCCTTTTATTTAAATGCCAAGCTCAGCTAGCAACTGACTCTTGTTTACATCCGAGCAGGAATGCAAAAAAACGATTTGGCAGCAGAGTAGATCTGCTCTAACAGAAATGTGCAGAATAGTCACAGCACACGTCAAGAAGTCAAACTCGAGCTGTATTAGGGGCTGGTGCACCATATAGGAAAACTGGGACGGGTAAATAGTGCACCTACATTAGCCGCTTGCCAATAACAACTCCAACCAGCCAAATAACCTGCTCCCCTCTCTTTCGAAGTTTGTATGAGAACTTCTCTTTCTTCAGGTGACAATGTCTGGAAGCATCTGGGAATAAATAAAAAAGTGCCTTAATCTACACATTAGGCAAATCAAACAGCTGAGTAATCTTGCAACTTGTAATCTATGCTTTTTCCATTATGACAAATCCTGGCAGGTTAATTGTCACTGACGCTGCAAATGCACAAAATATGCTATTCTGCCATGTACAATTAAAATTATTTGCATAGGTGACACAGAGACCATAAAGAACGGCAATATACCAGATAATATCAAACTTGGAATTCCCTATATTGTTCTTTAAAACAATAATAACCCCACATGAATATAATTCCCTTCAAAAGGGCAGAATCGTGCATTTCCTGCCTTCCCAGTATGAACCCGTTCACTGTGACTGCACCTCGTGTCGGGAACAAAGCAACAAGGAACCTGTGTCTTTTCTGTGCTGTTGCTTCAACACCTGCTGGTCAGTCTTATCCAAAAGTAGAGTGCAGCTTTGACAGAGCTCTGGGAAGGACTCAGGGAAAACACTCCTCACAAGGGGTTTGAGAGCCTTGAAAACAAGGCTTTGTTTACTTGACCGTTTCACGGCTTCTGCCTCTTTCTGCACACACACACACACACACATAGACAACATACATACACACAGCCCGATATACATTTCTATGAGAATGTTGTCTGTGTGAAGTTTAGCTGGTGAATCTGAAAAGGCTGTAGGCAAGGACATAAACACAACCCTGGCAAATGTTGGTGGGCGTTCATGCGTGCAGTTTCTAACATGTACTTCAGAAAATGTGACATTAAAGATTTACAACCTGATTTGAATAGTTTTGGGGCCTGTACAGACTAATTGAATGTAGCTCAAACAAGAACTGTGCAGAACAGCAAGTTTAACATTTGATTAGTTGTTTGAAAATGATTTTACCCTCAAAAGAAAATGACTCACGTATCACTCGTACATTTAAACAGTATTTGGCAATCAATATCTCACCAGCCACTGCTCATTTCTACCAGCGTATTATAAATGAAATATACCAGGCCTGAAATAATCCTCCAGTGTTGGACACCTGTAAAGAACCACATCTTAGAACTGTCTTCATACTCCTGCCGGCCTGAGGCTGTGTGTGTCTGTGTTCATGTAGCCGTGTGTATGTCTGTGCACGTGTGAGAGTGGACGTGGCCTTTGTGCTCAGCTCTGCCAGTTGAGTGGACAGTGTCCAAGATGATGAATCGAAAGTTCAGAAAGATATCTGTTAGAATTTGAAAGCCATGGAAGGAGAAAATTGGCAACGTTGTCTGAGGCAGAATCCTTCACAACCTCCATTCATCATCTAGATATAAAGGTTAGATGTGTGTGTGTGTCTGTGTGTGTGTGTCTGTGGCTGGTCACAGACAGATATGTTCTCTTTACTTATTAATCAAGTGAAGTATATTTTAGAGTATTTTGTGTGCAATGAGATCAGAGTGTATGGCTGCATTTCTATACAGTCTGATGTGTGTTTGTACGCATGAATCAAAAGCACAGACTTGTTGATTTAAGTTGACAACAGAACAATGTTAATACCGGTCACAGCAGGGACACAAGTGTTTCTCTTCAGCTTTCAGACACCTCAGAGTTTATTTTTGAAGTGTTCAGCCATGTGTGTGTGAGAGAGAGAGAGAATTTGTGGCCAGTGTTTTCTGTAGAGTGGAGGTCTTAAAATTCTCACTGAGTATGAATGTAATTTGAAGGAAAACATGGTTTGTGTGTGCGTGCACGCGTGTGTGTATGTGTGTGTGTATGTGTGTGTGTGAGACAATATGAACGCGCAGCAGTTCTGGCATGCTTCACAAACATTCAGCGACACAGTCTCACAGCAGGTGGTTCATTACACGGCCTGTAATTAGGCTGACTTGACTTTCTTCTGCTCCTGATTACAGATACATATTGGTTTCAGTGGAGCATGAAAACAACATTTTTTTTAATTATTTGTATTCCTACAAATTATTTGTTGCCTTAGCGTTGTGTGGAGGGCTTATGAGGTGAGGTTTTGAAAAAAAAATAAAGGAGAAGGTGAACCATTCGTCATCAATATATTTTTGGGTTATACTCCTGCCAGTCATGCTGGTTCTTACAACATTACATTATTGAATTCATTAAAAATCAACTGAACTTGCAATGTCTCATTAGAATCAATCTTATGGGAAAAATGTATTTGCGCTTGAAGATACAGAAGCGTGGTACAAACAATTCATTCGACAATGTAGTTTGACTTTTGTGTTCTGACCATGTCCACTAACATGGTGGAGGCAGGGTTGATTATGTAAACTACAGGCAGGCCTCAGGGGATCATCAAGGTGCATCAGCTTCACTTCTCTGTTTATTTAGTCTGTGGTTATGTCAGTGTGGATGTGGTTCTTGATACCCAGCATCATTTCTGAGTTGTGTTTCATATTGGTTGGCTGTGTTTACTGTTTACTGGGGCAGAGAGGATAATTCTTACGCCAGCCACAATCACAGTGTGCCTATCCGCTCTGATAACTGTTGTTACTCAGTTTGTTTAATTTGAAAGCAAAATAAATCTTCCCCTTGAAACTTTAGTGTAACATTTCCATCCATCCTTTTACCAGAGGTCGAGTCATGGAGGCATCAGGCTAAGCAGGGTATCTCCAGACAGCCCTCTCCCCAGGGACGCTTTCCAACTCCTCCTGGGGGATCCAGAGGCGTTCTGAGGCAAGACGGGATATGTAATCTCTCCAGCGAGTTCTGGGTCTACCCGGGGGTCTGTTCCCAGTTGGACGACTTGTGCCTCTAACTGGAAGCTAACTGAAACTAGCTCAGAGAAAGAGAAAAAAAAGGCTACATTTCTCTTGACTTTTCCAAAAGTAGTTAATATTTGCATGCGCTTGCTCCCACTGGCGCTGATATTTCTATGCGATGGGTCGAGGAAATTGAGGATGGTGATCAGCTAACCTTTCTCCTCTGGCAATCGCAGGCATGAGGTGACTCACCAAGTGCCACCTGACCTAGATAAAGCTGTAGGTAAGCGCAGCTGTCACAGGGGAGGTGGAGTAGGATGAGGCTATAGAGGCTCAGCTGTACAAGCAGACTGGATGTATGTGAACACTTTATATTTGGCTTTAAACATTTGTCGAGTAACGTATGAAGATGAGGTCAACAAAATAACTAATGCTGTGAAATAGATACAAATAATAAGATTTACATGAAATATTAATTTGAGATTGAACAGGTCTTTTTGTGTTCAACCATTCAGCAGAAATATGGAGAGTATAGAGACCTGTGCCATTTCCCAGTTGTCAAATTACCAGAGGTTCAGCACCCTGGACAGCGACAGCAGGCATCACCGCTGTGGGTCCAGCGGCTGACAATAACACACACCTAGAGAGAGTGACAATAACACACACAGAGAGAGAATAACAATAACACACACCTAGGGAGAACAGCTGGTGGTCTGAATGAGGAGAGGGGAGAACAGACACAGAATGAACAAAGTGCAGCTAACACCCCCCTCAGTCCACATGCTGCCACATGCCTCTTAAGACATCTGAAGTCACCAGGACGACGGCTCTGTCTTTGTCCTTCTGTGAACTCTAACATAGACTGGATCACCTCACCTGCACCCATCGACAATACACTGCTGCTGCTCCCTTCTCATTACTTTCTCCAACACTTAGCCAGTCTGATAATCTCTTTTATTTGTACTCTCTCCAGCCCTGTCATCCTCAAGGCAGAATGTGAATGTTTGCCTTGTCGACATCTCCCCCAACTCACACAGTGTTGCAGCTGCAGTGTGCAAATAGAGTTCAGGAACATGAAGACTGCGGTACCACTAACATCATAAACTTTAGCTTGGAATTCCTCCAAACTCTGGTTAAATTGTATTCAAAAACACATGGTTGTTGGCTGCTGATCAAACACAGAGCGCATGTGGGTGGTGGGCCAGAAATCCGTTGCTTAACATTGTAAAAGAATATCTACAGTTGTTTCTCAAAGAACTCTGATTGGATCAAGAATCGGTTTTGATTGTCTGGGAGTGAAACTCAACCTCATATGTCATAACTCAGAGTTGTGTCAATTTGTCTTCAAATCACTTTTACTGACAAAAATCGTGCAGCCTTGAGACAAACAAGATAAGAATCAGAACTGGGGTTTGTTGCCAAGTAGGAGATTTACCGTGGTTCGTCTGTGCAAGTATAAATATGAAACATTACGCAATATGTTGTATATAAAGAATGATAACTTCATTTTTAACAACTTTAATTTCGCACCATAGATCTCACAATTCCCTTTTAATATTAAGATAAACAATAAGAATAAGCAAGATATTTTTTTTTGTAATTATTAAATAGTGGACCCAGGGCTACAAAATGAGCTGCTTTAGTATTTTTCTCTGTATTATTTGCAAATCTGTGATGTTTAAACACATTTCCAATCCTGATCCTAACTTATTACAGAACTGTATTTAGTATCAGTGATCTTAGATATTTGATGAAGGTCAGATAGTAACAAAATCATAATTCCATTGACAAACACTTAGTCTCACAAATGTTCCACTTTTCGTTAAAAAAAAATAATTTCTTTGGCACCAAAAAAAGACTAAACCCAGTCAAAGTGTTTTCCCCCCTTTCCAGTCCTTTAACGAGCCAACTACAGAACATAGGCAGGGATTAATATTCATTAATCCTAAAATACCATGGACCACAGGCCAAAGTGACTTTGCTGCAGACATATACATTTCAAAAGAAAGAGGCGATGCTTAGAAAAGAGATAGTCTTGCAGCTAAAGGATCAGCAAAGCAATGATGACACATGACATGGTAGCTTGGCAAGATATCTCACACAGGAGGTGTCATTGCCCTGATATATGAAAAAAATACATCTGTGTCCCTTGAGGATTATAGACAATGATGTATTTCATTCAATATAATTTGTCATACAAGCCAAGCAGCTGCATGTGTGAAGAATATGGTTTCCATTATCAAAAAAGTAGGGCTATGACATATAAGGATTTTTGAAAAACATTGTGTTGTTTGTTCTGTTGTGTTACAAATCAGTCGTTAATGCAATATTTTTCAGCATTTGGACGACGCTTTGCTTTTTTCACTGCAAAGATGCAGGCAGGACATTGAGTGAAGGCAACACAAACAAACATGGAGGAGAGTGAGCGTGACCCAAAACAGGTCGCCTGAACAGAAGGACGCCAGTGGATGTGGTTAGGGTCTGACCAGAAAACTGCATTTTTCCAAAATGTTCTCCACAACAGACACAACTAACCTCTTGGAATCTCTACGGAAGAATCCTTTCATACAAGTCAGAGAAAGTGTCTGGATGAGAGTCAGAACAGCACAATGGAGGGATCCAAATAACACCCAGACTTGGAAGTTGTTTTTGCCCGACACACATCACATGGCAGGGAATCAGGGATCGGGGGAGAGAGCGACTGCTGTCACATCTTACATTTGCAAAACCATGGCAACAATTTACCTGGTTGAGAAAATGTATAATGACATTTTATTAATCACACAATCCTAATTCCAAGAAAACAACTTCAATCAGTTTCCATTTCTTTGAATTCTGCCCTATGTTGCCCGCTCCTTGAGTTTAACAAGCAATTACATGGCATTAAGAGTCTTTCCACTGTTAACACAAATACACTGTGTAACTCTGTTGTTTTTGCTTTCGTCCAATCCTCCTTTTAATGCACTTTTTTCTCTCCACACTCTTGACATTTACGGCATTAGGCACAAAATGCACTTGCTGATTATGTACTTGCTGCATTTTGCTTAAACCCTGGCCTCTAATGATTTAGTTTCCTCTTACCGGTCGATGAAGCTTTGGAAGAAGCAGACACACTGTGGCTCAGCGGGTAGACAGAGAATGGGAAAGGGAGACAGGGAGAGATATTGAGAAAATGAGATCGAGACAGAGAGAATGAGGCAGCGCGAGATAGACTGAGTGACGAGAGTGAATTAGAAGAAGTGTGTTCAGGAATTTAATGACACCGGATAATCCATGAGTCGGGATATTCCAGGACGTGAGCCACAGATACAGATACACGAGGAGCAACCACATTATACTGCATGATTCAGCCAAAAAATGATCTTATACAGTTTGTGTTGAGACAGAAACTTTAGCCTCTTCATAACAATAATTAAATTATTTCTTAGTGTCGGTTTTGTTATATAATAGTGTAATTTCACCTGAGTATTGCCCAATAAATCATTAATGTGGAAACGTCCCACCTCCTCTAATGATGAAATCAATGCAAAGGGGGAAGGCTATACACAAGTATCCACAAACACACACAGTCTCAACTAGGATCCTTAATACACAGAGGTTAAATGTAAATTTGTGTACATGCACACAATAGAACTTCAGTGATTTGTCAATACATGCATCTTATCCACAGGTAAAAACAAATGGATGCTCCTGGAAACACCTTATGTCCTCTTTTCTTCGTGTGATGTGCTTTTCTTGATATTGGCTCGCCTGTGCCTCAGGAGGTAGAGTGGGTTTCCACTATACAGAGAGTCGGGGGTTTGATCCCAGTGTCCCCTATCCTGTGTGCTGAGATGACCGTTGGGAAGGAAGTTAACCCAATATTGCACCAGCATTGTCTCATTGATGTATGATAGAGAAAGTGCCGCTCAGAGATCTATGCACTGTATGAGTGAATAGCAACGACTGTACTGTAAATAGCTTGAGTGCTGATCAAGACATTTACCATGTTATGTGACACGTTTCATTATTTTACTCTTTTGCGTTACCATGTTTCAGTAAGTGTCACATCACTATTGATCTTTGACACACAGAAAAGTCCCACTTTACATGTATATAGTTTTTTTCATTAACTTAATCTGATCCCAAGTTTCATTACATCCAATGAAAGGAGTTGTGTTTGTGTTTACTGCAAAGCTTCACATTTGCAAGGCGGCAATTTGCACACACTAGCGAGTGTTGTTCTGGGTTTGTCTATCTTTCCTGTTTTTGTACTCACGCTTCTATCTCTGCACGCACACACACACACACACACACACACACACACACACACACACACACACACACTCAAAAGGAAACACCTCGGGATGTGAATAACCTTCTTTCTGAAGGTGAGGACATGCAAATTTAACCCCCAAATTTAATGAGAAGGAAAAGAGTTGAGGCAAGACAGATAGCTTCATTTCACAGCGGCATGCGAGTGTGCTGACACACAAATGCGGATGCACGCATGCAAGCACACACTTGGAGAGGGCTAGTGAAAGTAGAGAGAGCGGCTATAAAAATGTGCCTTCCAGCACATAACGCCGCCAAACACAACGGGCCGTGTCTAGATGAGCGGTGGCACAAGGTTTCAGAATGTACTCTGCAACCACAGCATGAAAAGAAGCTCTGCACACAGAGAGTGCAGGATTAATATCACTTAAGTTATCAAGACTTGTAGCACAATATGAAGTCCATAGATCAGTGCACCCCGTTAAGCTGTCATAGGCAGGACATAAGTTATAACAGTGAGGCAGACATGACAGAAGTCATAAAGCTGTCTGCTAGTTTGACTCAGTCATAAACTGCATTAGCCACTTTAGCTCGGCTGCTTTGATTTGAACATATGTCAGCCGAGCGAGTGGAGGGAACGTGGGTAACGACCTCTCTCGCAGTGCGCGGCAAGAACACTACAGACTCTATGCTTTGAAAAACATTCACATTAAATATCAGGTAAAAATGATTTTCTAAATAAACCCAGAGATGTTTTGAAAGTCATAATTTTCTATAAAAAACATGTCTCTATGTGTATAAAGATGAGGATCTCAGGAAAGTGGGCTGCCTATTCTACTTAAAGAAATTGTTTCCACTTTATCTACTGCCTCTATGAATTGTCAGAGACCAATCGAAAGGATCCTCTCGGCAGATACCACATTGTTGTTGATGTTAATTGAATTCTTCTTCACTGATAATATTCAGCAGATGTCTGTTTGCAGGTGTAACAGACTCAGTTGCTCCTGTGAAGGGACATCGTGACGGGTTAACTCTGCACGTCTTTGTTTGGTCAGTGCAGCTTGTCAAGAAAAATATTCAGCAAACAACTCGGTGATGACAAATACTGAGTGACAATTCTCAAAGCAACATATAAACCAAATTCTCGGTTGCTTTTTTCCATTTACATACACAACAAACAGTTTGAAACCATTTTGATGTGATTTTGAAAAACTTTCCAGGCTGAATAAAAGCATCTAATACAACATAGACTCCGGCTATATAAAGATTCCATTTAACCAAGCCTGCACGTCTTTGGACTGTGGGAGGAAACCGGGGCACTTTGAGGAAAACCCACGCAGGCACGGAGAGAACATAAACACCTTCTTACTGTGAGTGCTAACCACTGCACCACAGTGCTGCCCAGTTTATTCATTAGCATCCTGGAAAATGCACAGTATTATCATTTCAAAGATTTGAGGTCACGCTGTGTGAATTCTCGGTCTAAAGGTTGTTGCAATGTTTTTGAACGGAACATTTTTGTATCATCATTACGGGCTTATATGGAAACAGCTACTGTGACTTCCCAACAACAGTTTTCAAAGATATATATGTATATTTTCCAAAAACCTAATTAAGGTCAGTCAAACTACGATGGCATGGTGGTGTAGTCAGAGAAGCTGCCTCATTATAACAGGAGCCAGGGATTGATTCCAGCTTAATATTAAGTTGAATGAATGTAGAGTGGCGTCAAAAAGAATTCAGATCTCTTCAGCTTTTTGCAAAAATATATTGTGATCCTTAGTCCCCTCAAGAACCACTAGAACAAATGACTTGTACACTGAAGACACTTTGGGTTAAAGATCAAAGAAGAAGAAGTTTTTCAGCTTTTATTTGACGCTATTTCCATCTGAATGAGCAGTCATGAAATAATGATTAAGACTTCAGAAGACATTCAGCTTCAATCACTGCATCCCTTTCTCCTCCCTTTCGTCATTGAGTAAGAGCTGTAGTTCAAAACAACTGGCGATCGTTGTGTTCCAGCTGTTGCTCAGCCAGTGTCTAAAGGCTGCAGAATGATGGTCTATCTGCTCACCATTAACTGAGGTTTCCATATGCTGGCTCCAGATGCCCAGTGTCTCCACTTCCCGCTCATTATCTGCTCTCCGTTTATGAGCTGGCAGAGTGGGGACCATATCTCATTCTAAGTGCAGCTAGGAACATGTGGATATTCAGCTGTCCCTTCAGTTTAAGTGCATGCTTTACTCATTACAAACACTTCCGATCATTTTATCACAGGTAATCATACACACTGATGTACTAAGTAAATGAAGAGCTCACACTGGGCAGTGCGATGTGACCGAAATCTAATTTCCCTGTAGAGATCATTACACATCCAGATTACAACTTGTTTTGACTTGTTACTTAAACCATTTCTCAACCATGTCTTTGCTGATGTAAGTTCTTCAACAGCAGCCGGATCTCCAGCCACCTTTGTGAGTTTTTGCCATATGGTGTCTTCAGGCAGAAGCATCTGGCAACATTAGGTTTGGAGATAGTGTTGATGCTCTCATCAGTAGACTCTCCCTGTGTTGTTTGATATGGTATTTGTGTAGGTGGTAAAAAAAAAGGTTAGTTGTGTTGTGATGTATGTTCCTCCTTTGCCAAGTATGGTTTTCTGGTCCTTGTCGATCTTTTTATACCAAAACCTCAGTTTCTGCGTCACATTCCCTCTCCTCCATGTTTGTTTAAGTTGCCTTCATTCAATATTCCTGCCTGAATCCAGGTTGTGTGGACAAATGCAGAGACATCCAAAAAATGACTATTGCTGTAAAGAGAGATTTGCATTAAATTAAACAAGTCATGCTTTTCTATCATAACTAAATGTATGCCTCCACATTGCACCATCCTATTCACAAGAGTATTGCTTTGCTTTCATTAATATTTGTTTTTGTTGTTCTGTGAAAGAGTAAAGGATCTCTTCTTCCTATTTAGTGAATTGACAACAGCAGCATTTTGTAATAGCGGAACAGTTAAAGGAAGAAAACATATACACTCTAAACAAGGATTTAATTAATAATACATAAATAGTATTTCAAGAAAATGTATCAGGACGACTGAAGATTTTTTGTTTTTTTATATTATTTTAGGTTACATATCATCTGATGCAGATACATGGTTCCATACTTACAGTATTTTAACCATTATTAAAATATTGAGTTCACACAAGTCCCTCGTCTGACTTTGCTCCATGTCTAAAAACAGAAATAGGGGGTTTGATATAATATTCATAAAAAGAATCATGGCGAAAATGATTTGCACCCTGATCGGCCCACCTTATTTACCAGAGATGAAGAGCTGGTTGGTTGGTGTAATTAGTTTCTGATCTGCTGTGCAGAGTGGCAGGGACACGCGTTAATAAGGGAGGCTGGCACACGCTCTCACATACACAAGTACACACAGTGTCACCTCAAGGACAAATCAAGATATTCACTTTGAAAGTTGGGCAGATCTGTGTTTGTGTGTGTCTGTGTGTGTGTGTGTGTGTGTGTTAACTCATATCACATTCATGTAACGTAATGACATTTTCTCAGATAATTAAAACAGCAGTGGCCTCAATGAGTAAACATAACTACTGAATGATAAACCAATGTTTTGTTCCACTGATGATACACAAAATGATTTGTTCCGCTTCCAGAGTGTAAACAGCCGACGTCTTCATCTCCTTACTGCAACCGTTGTGACTTAAAAACATTTAAGTTCAGACCTGTAAAAGTATTCCAAATATAACATCAATAAGATTTTTTCACTACATGATACTGAATAATTCCACAGTATGAAAACGTCGTTACTCACAATGCTGCTAGTTCACAATGACTTGTTAATTCCCGTGTTTGTCAAACAAGAAAACAAAATGACTAATTAAATTTAGATGCTCGCCTGAGACAACAAAACCTTCATGTCTTACAATAAATTGATGACATTTTCACATGAATACTTTATCTTGTACACCTCAATTCTAAATGTTACACTGTTTGTCACATTTTGGTTTGTTTTTCATTAAAGGAGTCATCTCTCAAACCTCACTCTTACTGATTGTCTTTTAATGAAATGTTGTTAGCTTTTAGTTTTCTTTTTTCCTTTTCTTTTGCCAGAACTTTTGAATAACATTTGTTTGTTGTCTCTGATTTTAGATTTAGTTTTATAATATTTCCTGTGTTGATTTTAGAGGATGTTGTATTATTTTACTTGAAGTTATTTTGTCCTCTATTTTAAGCACTTCGTGATCGATGTGTTGAAAGGCACTATATAAATAAAGGTGTATTTATTACAATTATCATTTGTCCTTTCATCTATAATAAACAAAATACTTGTGATGCATTGCACTGGCGACACTTGTTATTAGAGGCATTTTATTTCAGTGTTTTCTTCCCGTTTCTTACAGGAACATAGTAATGCAATGTCGTCATATTTTGTACAAAAGGTTTATTTGGTCTAAAAGATGAACCCGTTGGATTTTGGTGGTCAAAATCAAAATTTATGTTTTCTATGACTACAGACAAGTTTGACTTTTTTAGCCAAATCTTTCACAGAAATGCCTCAAAGAATGAAAAACCTTTTCTTGCCACAATTTGAAACCATAACAGGAGAAGAGATTAAAAGACCCAACAATTTGGCAACTTAACAATCACAAGTCAGTATTTCAAGCTCCTTTTTGCTTTCAGCTTCACTTCTTGTGCTCTTTTCTGTTTCCTTTCAGTCTCTTTCTTTGTCTACCATATCTCCCCTCCTCCTTTTATTAACTGCATCTTGTTTTTGCCTTTGATATTTGTGCTTTACAGTGTGATAATAAGATGTCTGTCTAGGCATGCCACGGTCCCCAAGAGCCACTCGCAGTGTTTATTTGAGTCTGTGTAGAGTTGTGAGTGTTTGAATGGGAGTGACACAGTCCCTGCCTGTGTGTGTGTGTGTGTGTGTGTGTGTGTGAGGGACAGTGACAATGAGTGTGTGTGTGTGTGTGACATTCAGTTTTCTCAGACTGTGAAGGCGACCCACAGAGCAGGAAGCGGGGATAAGGCGCCACACCCCCCGCTGGTAAAAGAACGAATGAGCAAGGCAGATAATGCCCTCTTATCTCCCCCCCAACCCCCTCACCTCCCTTTTCTCCCTCTAACCCGCCTCCTCTGACTTCTCAACACACACACACACACACACACACACACACACACACACACACACTCTCTCTGCAGGGGGGAAGAAAGCTTTAAGTTGGATTTGGTGGTGGTGGTGGAGAGGGGGACTCACACAAACAAACACTCGTTTTTTAGTCAATCATTCGCAAAAAAAAACTAAAATATGACTCTACATGCACACAAACACATCCTGTTTTTCACTTGTGACAGAAGAAAGTAAGAAATTTGTTATGCTTACTTTAAGCAGAGAATGCAAATTGATATATAAAATTTGGCCTGACGTTAATTTCTGTCTTAATGCATATCTGTGATTGACAGTCAACATTGACTTTGTTATACAGAAACTTGTCATGATGTGACAAAACTTGTCGAAGAGAGTATAGGTTATTTCTTACAGTGTAGAATAAAATACCAATCTCATATCCGTCAGCTTTTGAAATGTCCTATAAAGCTAAATCTTTGTAAGACCCACTTTGCTTACTTAGTGACTGATGTGAAACCTGATTATTTCAATATATGGCATGCAATATAATTTGGTAAAGGATAGTGATGGGGTATTCAGCTGCAACATGCAACTTCACCACTAGATGTCACTCAGTACAACACACCGAACCTCTAAAAACTAGCATCCCTGTTTTTAAGTGTTCCCCTTTTAACCTTTGCAAAAACAAAAAGAAAATATCTTCGCTGATTCGGATTTGGGTTCCTAAGTTTAGTTCCTGGGGTTATTTGGTAAAAAAGGACATAAGACATATCGTCCTACAGACAGGTTTGCGGTTCACGTAAGGTCACCATCATCCTTAGTTGCACACAAAATGACAGAGACTTTTAATAATATCTGAGAGATTGCTTAAGCCTGATATTTGTCTGATATGTCAGACCCACACAATTGAATTATACGGTATCAAATCAGGCAATCTTTTGATGAAATGAATCGCTTCAAGTCTGGTGATGCTAATAATCTCTTGTTGTATTATCCTCACAAGCCTGCAGTGAGAATCTGTGGGTATGATTAAAATCATAATTATGTTTAAATCTGTTTACACTGTCACATTATTGGGACAAAAAGTAAGTCCCCATAATGTAAACATTATAAATGTGTAATAAGGTTAGGGTAAATTTGTGTTTCCAGGAAATTCAATGTAATGTCCTCTGAAGTCATCGAGGCCCTCAGTGTGTTTGTGTGTGTGTGTGTGTGTGTGTGTGTGTGGTGCGTGAGTGCGCAAACATAGCCCGGGGTTTCCATGATGAGTGCCATTATTGTCGTTAATGACAAAGATAATGGGATACAGATGCAAGTGTACACACACAAACACACGCACACACACACACACACACACACACACACACACACAGAGGGGACGCCGTCTTCCGGCCTGCATCTCTGCCTAATTGGGAAGGGAATAGTTGCGGTGTGGGCGATCACACCAGAGCCCTTAGCTCATTGACACGAGGTTAAAGACCCATTAACTTGACCAGTAGAAAATTGAGGAGAGGACAAAAGGGAGGCAGAGCAAGAGAAAGCAAAAATCTGAAACACATATATCCATATTTCATATCCATACCTGCCTGTCCACTAAAAACCTGGATGTATAATGCAGTGTTGATTACATGATGTCATTGTCGAATCTGAAATCACCCACTCACTCACTATTTCCTACTTCTCTCTTCATCGTAAAAAGGGTAAACGCTTATGGATACTTCTCGCAGAGAACGTAGAACTGCCGCTTCGTCATTGTAACCTTTACCATTGGAAACACAGGAACACGAGGTCAGTGAAAGTGAAAGTTGGTACCACATTTGAAGACATTCCCTCAAGCTGATCTGAAGATATTATGTTCAAGGACAAACATAAACATACTTTGGTGACCTTGGGCTACCTAGATGAACTCCAAGCCAAAGTAAACGTCTCTGGCAAATGTGAAAGAATTCCTTCATGGAGTTCCAGAGACGTCACCTTCACAAGTCGGAAAAAAGGGCTTTGTGAGGTCACTGTGACCTTGACCTTTGACCTTTAAAAAACAAAATGGAATCTGTTAACGCTTCAAAACAAGTGAATATTTGTACCAAATTTGAGGAAATTCCATCAAGGCATTCTTGAGATATCACGTTCATGGGAATAGGACGGACAGACGGACGGAGGCATAAAAACACAAAGATGCACGAACACCAAGTTTAATATACACATCTACTAAATTAGCAGGTTGCCAACTTACAAAGTTCACCATTGTTTTTCATCAGAGAGAAAGAGGAGAGTGAAGCCAAGTGACCTTTCTGTAGGTTCACATTTTCCCTGTGTATAAAATGAAAGAATTATCATTTCAAACCAGCCCTTTGCTAAAATGTGTGATATTAATCTTTGTGTGTTTGTTTGCACGCTCACTCAGATCTCCACATCCATGTAAAGCAGCTCGGAGCACCTCATGCTTTCTTCTATATCTTTTCGACCTATGCTGAAGGCAAAGTGCTTCGGTCCACAGGGTGAACGGTTGAGTAAATCGATTCTTTTTTAGCTCAAGTTTGGTTGGTTGTTAATAAAGATGCATGTTTTGGTTTTGGAATTAAAATGAGCAGGCTCATAAAAGGAATATTCATGTAAGGGAATAATGAGGTGGCATTAATAAAAGGTAATATGGTCTCAGTAAGGCTGGATTTTTATCAGACTTGGTATGTTTAGACAAAGGGTTAAACTGGAGCTGGGCGATAAGACAATGTTGATAATCACCATGAAAAGAATCCGGTAATGATGATGACGAACTGATGAGTCATTTTTCCATGAACGTGTCTGTTCTGCACTCAGCCCTCATCTGCATAATCACTTATAAACGCTCATTAGGCGACGGCAGTATAGTTACTGACAGACGTAGCATCAGAGCGAGGGGAGAAAAAAAACAAAACATGTTGATGGAAACTTTAAATGTAAACTCCAGAAGAACAGCTGGGAGAGGAGCAGGAAAATCAAACCCATCCAATGAAGAGATGAGAGCAGAGACAGGATGTGTGTTGAGTGTGGGAGCGGAGGAGTGGACTGACATTCTGATTTGTCGAGTGTGTATCTGGATAGGATCAGCTGGAAGGAAACGCCGGGTTGCAGCGCACGGAATAAGAACTGGCTTGACATTATTGTGTAGGAAACTGCCAATCAGATTCCTTTACGTGTTACTGAAAATTCTCCTCCAATCTCCAGGTGTAAAATTCATATCTGTCGTATTTGAACATCTTCTGATCTTTCATCATCCTCCTGCTCGTCTTTTAAAACTAGGCATTGGTGTGATTGGACCTAGCTTTGGTGTTTTTCTGCAAACATGTGCCAAACATTCACTTTGCTCTTAGACACACAGACGGCATCTTTTCTTCCCTCTCTGTATCATTTGTTAGACTAATATGTGTCCAATCTTTTTTTGTCGTTTTCATATAAGCCATCACTGGTTTCTTCCACACCCCTATCAACTTATGTATTTTCTATTTATGTTGCGTGAAATAAACTAAAGACAGCATGAGAGGAATAAGACAATGAAAAAGAGAGGGAGACATTAACCGTAAATAGGCCAAGACTCCTCGTTCTTCCACTCGTTCCATTTCTTTTATATTGTCATATTTTCCGGTTCATTTTGCAGGGTTAGGGATTGGTACCAAAACTTGGAATTGAATGGGCCCCAGGGCTAAATTATGAAAGACAGTATTGATAAGCTCCAACATTAACAGTTCTGCTCTCGGTGCTGGAGAAATTAAAAAAAAATTGATTCCCTGTTTATTATTGTGACATAAAAGTTATCTTGCAAATGTTATTTGACCATCTCCATTTCTGATTAAAACATTCAGTCTGATGCATTTTCACAGTTTCCAATTCAGATTTCTCCAGACACACACACACACACACACCTTTAGTTGGTAATGGCAGTGAGAACAAAACCTTTAAATGTGTGGTTGCACTTCAGTAGAGTCTATGTTGACAAAGTAATTTGCCACAAGTGCACCAGTCTTTTGTTTGTAGGGGGAGGACAAGTTCAGCGACAGACAACAAACAGGTAAATGCACAGTTTTTTTATAAATATATATATTTTAGTTAAAAAAGACTGATAACGGATTTGTTTAAGTTCTGCATCAATGAGCAGTATTGGTGAGAGTAGAGGGCCCATTAAAATCTTAACAATACCCAGAACCGAGGTGAATTTTAATGAAGCAATAAATTTGGCACCAAACCAACCTGAGGCAAAGTGTCAAATTATCTAGAGGGGGAAACAGATCTCCTTATAGATAGATCATTGCATATTCTGTTCTTTCTATAACGAGGGGCAAACAAAGCTGACCTCACAGGTAACATTAAGACCTCATGGCCTAATCCTTTCTTCAAATATGTGTAATGGTTTGCAGAAAGAAGCTGCTGATTTATTCCTGCCAGCTATTTATGCAAGGATCATTTTAATGGTTTAAAGAAAGTGCTAATGTTGTTGTGTTTTTTATTCCGAAAATCAAGTTAAACCACAAATGTATTATATTATGGACTGAAGCAGCTGATGTCTGTCTGCAATTCTCTATGAATAGTTTATATTTAAATACATCAAAGAAAAAATTATTATTCTTTGTTGAAAAATGAAAAATAAATAAATATTGGGATGGAAAATCTTAAATAATAAAATGTTCATGTCCTACAGTGTTTTTCCTTCTGGTGGTGTAAATGGTCCTGAGGGGAAATTGATGCATTTAAATGTGTTCAGACAAATGTATTGAGCGAAGCTACGAGAAGAGTAAATGTAGATGTGAGACAGAGCTGCACAGAGCAGATGGTTGTGTGCTCTCAGGTACAAAGACCTGCAGAGAAAGATCTGTCGCACAGAGGGAAGGAAGGAGAGAGGTGAATAGTGGGAGGTACTGAACAGTGCTGAGCATGGAGGGTTGTAGAAAAGCTACAGAAAATGGAGAAAGCAAAGAGAATTAGGTGGTGGTGATGGAGAGCAAGATCGGAAGAGAGGACAGAGAGCGGAAGCTGGCGGCAGTAAAGGGACGGATGGAGGCTCGGTGAGTGGGTTAGAAGTTGAGGTGAGAGGCAGCGGGATGCAAGGTGACCAAAGAGATGAAAGCCAGGGTTGGAACGAGACAAAGTTAGCGACTCAGATCTGATCCAGGGGAAGGATGGATAGAAAGCAGAGAGATAGAACATGAAAGAGGAAATGTTTTGGAGGGCAAGAGATGAGCAGAGGATACGAAGATGAAAAGAAGGACTTACTGATGAAGGGGCAACTGGTCACTTAGTGTGTAGGACACAGGCAGAGGAGAGGAGACCAAAGAGAATAATCTCTGGATCTGGGGAGAAATAAGAAAAGGCAAGAATGAGAAATGTGAGCTGTGTCAATTCGGGGGCCGCATCCTTCAGAGGCTGTATTTATAGACCAATTGAGTCACAGAAGTTCGACTGGACTTTCCCCGATTCGAAGGCACCTCCAAATGTGTCCTTCCAACCCCGAGCAATCCAGGCTCCACCAGGTTGAACCTTCCCGGCCCAAAATATCCCATAATTCATTGCACTCCTGTGACAAACTGTTTTTCCAAGAGGTAATGGAGGCAGCGAGTTGGGTGAAAGTGTCGGACGAATTTATTCATAAATGTAAGAACTCACTTGAACAGCAAAAACAACTTTAAAAAAAAAGATTTATCAAACAAAGAACGTTTTCGTCCATAGCTCTGTTGCTAGGCGACGGCTGTAAGGACAAGCTGGTTATGCAATAAGACCAGGCGTCTGATTTCGGTTTCGGTCAACCCGGCCTATGCAGCTGACACACACAATGCCCAAATATCCATCTGTCCATCCTTTGTGACCCACACATTGGTGTCTGCTGTCATTTAAGTGGAAGCTTTAAAAAATCTCCTTCCTCCCTCATGTCTTTCTTACAATTTCTCCTTCAACCTCTTCAACTCTATATCGTACTCTTATGCTTTCCCTTACACAACCGTCTACACAAGGAAAAAATCATTGTTACACCTCTGGTAGATGATTTCTTAGATAAAATGGCTCAGATGACCAAGCAGGTGAAATTCTATATTTTTATTTTCGTAAACAAATACCTTAATGAGAAGCTAAAATGAATCAAGTATAGTCTGATATATCATCCTCAGGGTCTTACCAACCTTTATAAGACGTGAATGAACAGAGACTCTTTGTGATGAGCTCGATTGCTTTGGAAAGAAACATTTTTGAAAATACCAGCATAATTAGAGCCTTGTACAGACTGGTGCACGTTTGTAGCCTTAACGCTGCTATGCTAGCCAGTGTTTCCAAGTCCGTCTCATGTGAATGGTTCAGAGTTAATCAGGCCGAAAATCGTTCTAAAGACGTTTCGCTGCCACAGAGGAAATAAATTCATGACGAGTGACAACTCATCTTCTGACGTCTTCACTGCACAAATGAAAGTGAGGAAATCTGCAACAGTACAGAATTACATTGGTCACAGATGATGAGCTAATAAAAAACTACGGTCTGAAAAATATTAACTTACACTTAATACCTAGTAATCACTGAGAAAGTGAAGCATAGAGTGATGAGTTTTTTTTTAAATATCGTAATGATAATTAAATGATAATGCAATGATAATGGATAGATACATTTGTAACGTTTGTGCATCTGTAATGGAGTTTCTGAGAAGGTGTAGCAGTTATGTTTGTTGGAGAGAAAAATGTGTCCATGAGTACATATTCCATTGGCCTAATGTTTTGCACCAAAAATACTTTCATATGCAATCCCAGCCCACCCACAGAGCCTCCAGCAACCTAACCCAAAGAACAACCTGCATATTCCTCTGTGCCAGAGAGTAACCGTTTATCTACTACATCCACTTCTCTTCACTGCGTATCCTCACTGAATCCGTACGACTCTGCTGCCGAACACGTTTCCCTGTTTTCGCTCTGACACACGTCAGTACACATCAGTTCTAACATGCACACTTCACACATTCGCCCCTCCGCTCACTCTCCTTCACTCACTCCCTCTCTCCTCCCGACACGTGATGAACTTCTCAGTGCAGTTCTCAGAAATCACGTCTACACGCCTGTTCTGTGCGTCTCGGAGACAAGGAGGAGGGAGAGCGAGTAACAAGGTTAGAGAAACCGATAAGAAATCTCTTCCTGTGCTGAGCACGGCTTCGCATCTTGTTCCTTCTCATTTGTGAGGATTTGATCAAAACAATGACCGATGTGGCAATTTGCACACAAAGAATGTTCTAACATCAGTCGGGAAATTGGACTTCACACGCACCAAGTGGGTCCCACATGAATGCGGATTGATTGGCGCCTGGGGGGGAGACTGCTCCCTCCCATTATCATCTTCCAGTCTTTGCGAGCGTGTGAATAGAGGTTTTGCCACCAGCAGCGTGCAGGGCTGTATGAACATGTATGAATTATGCAGAAAAGCCAACATTTCTGCATGTTAGTCGGTGTTTTAACCTTTTTTTCATGGCTCTTATCAACTATCACAACATTCATTGAGGAGCTGTTCTGATGCATTTAAATCAGATCACACAGTATTTATCAGCAGATGTTCCCGTTATACACATGTCGATATTTAAATGTACACGACTTCATTCCTCAGCCCGATGATTCATCTAAGTTGACTTGAAAACTTAATAAAGTAAATCCTTTAACTGTTAAACAGAAATGTTGCCGATACTTTTTTCAGAAAAGCTTCACGGCCTCTACGACTGAAAGGACTTTGTCGTGAGGAGATTGTATCAACTTTTATTTCCAAGGTCGAGAATGAACTTTCAATCTCAAAATCATAATTATGTGTTCAACCGTCTAAATACATTATCATCCACTAAAGTACAAGTTTGGCTTAGGTTCAAATTTGTTGCCTCTCGCCGGTGATATTAATTGACAAAAACTGCCAAGCACTAAAAGGATTTTCAGTAAACTCCTGCAATCATGGATTTATTACACCTTCAACACTCAGAAGTATTTGGAGCCCGATCGGTATAAATAAATAACCTGTGCAAGTAATTTGTGCAGAAAGTGTTGCAGTGCAGTTATACACTCTAGTGTTATGAATGGATTTGGTCTCCTTCTGCCAACACCATCATAGACTATATGCTACAATTTGCAAATTACTAATTGAATTGTGTTATGCATGCATCATAAGAGCTTTGCGGTATAATTCCTGAAGGTCATACTAACAAAGAGCTGTGAAGGTTGTTATAGGAACATGATTAACATTGATTTATGTGTATTTAGGACGCACAATTTATGTATTTCACCGAATGTCTCCAACATCTTCTTTGACTATGTAATAATTGTTGTATGTCAAACTGAAGTTGTTGGCTAGTTTTTAAGTTTTGTATATTAAAAAAAGATGGTGAACTTTTTAATGAATTGCCAATCTTTGGTTGCAGTTACAGAAAATATAAATATAAAAATACATAGACCTACTCTATAAAGAAAATCTGAACTTATTTTCATCAACTTAAAACCAAACATCTTCAGTGTACAACAACAACTAAATGAAATTTGTCCTGCTGTTTCAATAGTTTAAGGGGACTGCATATTTTGTGCTTCAGGGGAAGATAGAACATTTTGCACACAGACCATTGTACTGTGCAAAACTGTTGAAAAAAAAACACCCACGTCCCCAGAAGGTGAAAAAGCCCTTCCCATCTACATGTCAAATTTATATTGCTCTGACCTTTTCCCTCAGGTCCTCCTATCTATCGGTGCATGCAGCGATTCAATGAACTGCTGATGTTTGCACCACGTTTGCCTCTTTCTACACATTTGGATAATGGGGAGTTGGGTGGTGGGGGGGGGGTGTGATGGGTGGGGAGCACTCTCTACACCAGCACTTTCAGCTCTTAATTCACACAGTGTGTTTTTACTTCACCTTACATCCATTTGTTCCACAACAAAAAGGTGAAAAAAAAACACATCTGTTACTTGAAAATTGCTTTGCTATTATTGTGTGTGTTTGTGTGTGTGTGTGTATGTGTGTGTACGTGCGTGTGTTCACACTGTAGTTCTTTACCGTCATTTGCATTTTCAAAGACTTCAAAGTGCAGCCATAGGGAGTTTTACGCTCTTTTACCTTCATTTATTACCTATTATTTGTAACGATAATGTTGTGGGAGTAGAATCAAAGTGAAATGATGTCATGATGAATTGAAGTTGTCGAGCTGTGACCTTAGCCAACGTTGTACAATTAATCAAAGGTGCATCTGATGCAAATAATTGGCTTCCAGAACAAAAAGGGACAATTGCTGTCTGGCCACATAACTACAATAGGCAGCATCACTCCCTGCTGTGCACCTGAAGGTCACTGGTAATGAGGTGAGGGAACAGTAATTAAACATCATGACAGAACGTCCGCTCACAAACGTGAATCCACATAAAGGGAATGTGAAGAAAAACAACTGCATGGTTGAAAGTAACAATATGTAACAATTCTTTATTAAAATGTCCATAAAATTATGAGACCTGTCATTTATCCTCTTGACTGGTGTCCTTACATTATCCATAATTTTGCAGCAATGTTCAAACCCACAGCCTACAGCACAGAGTACCATGCATTTTGTGCGTATCTTCTGTTGTTGCTTTTTAAAACAGTTTAAGATTATTTTTTTTTCTTCTCCACACCATGTCCCTCCTTTCCCTACTCCTTCCGCCTTCTCCTTCTCTTCTTTTCCAGGCCTCCATCAAATTTCATCGGGGTCAAGGAATAGTGCTCAGGAAAGGAGATTATTCTTGGGATTGAGAGACCCCCGAGCAGCCAAAGTTTATTGATACAAGTGGAAAAAGTTGATCCCTGTGTATCACTATTTTTCAAAACATATTCCAAACAGAAATTTACTTGACATCACTGACATGTTTGTGTCTAAAAACATGGAGAAAAGTAATGTGAAGGTTCCTTTCTGTGTAGCTGATCTAGTTGGAATGAAGAGGAGGAAGAACACGGCTGTCTGAGTCAATCTGCGTCAAAGATGACGGTTCTTCATCGTCCTTTGATTCACTGTCCTCTTGTCACACCCTCAGGGAAAAGTTAGCACATTTGTGTGTCTGTGTGCCTGTGTGTCTATTTGTTTGATTACGTGTGACCCAAGGCAAGTGCCAGCATCTATGACCAGTTTTCACCACCTCCGAGCGCGACACATTAGCCAGTGGCAGCTCAGAGCAAGGACGCGATCTAAGGGTTATGTGAAGGTTTATGTGTGAGGATGAGTTTGTGCATGTTTGTGTGCTTCGATTTTATATTTATGTGAATTACATTACATCACATTTCATTTAGCTGACGCTTTTATCCAAAGCGACTTCCAATAATGGTTAGGGTGTGCACATATGTAACTGTTTGTGTTGCTTATGTGGCAAAAAACAAGTGTCAACTATTATTTCAGTCATCGCCTGCTGAAGGTTTCACTTTTATGTGTCAAATAGGTCAGTTGCAATACTTGTCTCGTATTTTAAACTTTCATTGCATTCAGGTCGACTAGAAGGACAATAAATTGTTAAAAATAAATGTCTGTTAAATCTTACATGTTTGCTGAAGATCTCTGCTACAAATTAATTAGAATAAGAAGTCATGTATGTAAATGGACAGTATTTATATTGCACTTTTTTAGTCTTTATGACCATCCAAGGTTCTTAGGACAAATTGGTGACATTCATCCATACATTAAACAACACATCTATTAGGAATGCTTCACACATACTCTGATGGCCTAACACTTGCATGGGAGGAGCCAGGGATCGAACCACTGGGCCTCTGCTTGTCGGACAACCTGCTCTACCTCCTGAGCCACAGCTGCCAGATGTAATAGTGCTCGGACAGCAAGAGAGCCGGTGTCAGGGCTGTGGAGTTAAATAAATGAAAAAATGTATAATAATTTAATAGCATCTTTTCTGACGTTTAAATTAAGATTTACTTCTAAAATGACCAAGACAGTTAAGTAGAAACAAAGCGGGACCTTACAGAAGTAAAAGTTTGATAATTTGTGCAAAAAAATTGCAAATTAAAAGTTACGTGTATAGAGTTGTACCATTTAGAGCCAAATGTTTGGTCAGATTATGTAACTCGCCTAAGACAAAGCCAAACTGAACTCAGATCACTTTAACTGAATAGAAGTCATTCCCTTGCCCTTTATGGAGAACACCAGGGTCCGCTCCACATTATATTACTAATTATATTAGTAGTTCTCATTCCACCTTAAAAACTGCCGCTCTGAATTTAAAGAGCCCTTTGGCTGACATTAACCACTGAGGACGAATAGGACTTCTTTACCAGCTTTATCCACCTCTAAATAAAAAGATCTCTCTGCAGCACACACACACACTGAGAAAGACGGAGCACTGAGCTCCACATAAACACATAACCTACACAACCACTTACTAGCGCTCACACACACACACACACACATATATATAAAGAGGACACGCAAACACATGCAGAGAAAAACAGACGGAACGACATGAGGACACACAAAGGGATAAGAGAAGGTGTTCTCCAGGCTTGGCACACACCAAGCATATGAAGAAAGAGGGTAGACTGGTGAGTGGGGTGTAAAGAAGCATAAATGCCTTGCTAGCATTGAATAGATCAAAGAAAGTGGGCCTGTTACACCAGCTATTTCGATCTATTGTTAGAATGAAAAGACTTTGGAAAACATTTTAAAGGCTGCTGCAAGTAAAGACAAGAAAAAAGGGAACCAAAAAGACACAAAAAGGCTTGAGAACGGCAGAGAGGAGTGAAGAGGATATGCCGGGCAGGTTAAATGTGGTGTGAGGATACGCTGTAATAAAGACGTCTTGCCTTGGAAGCTTTAAAGCTCTGCTGAGAGCTGCAGACACAAACAGCCGGGGGATTAAATATAAACCTTAGACATTTCTTCTGCTCCCTGTCTTCTCTGTCGCTGGTTTTATCACTTTGTGGCTCCTCTTTCTCCGAAGTCCACCCCACACACACACACTAGCGTGACTCATGTTATGTTTTCAAACGCCACCTTCAACACACAAACTAAGCTGCTTTTTCTCAATATCCAACAAATCTTTCTTTAATGCCCTTTCTCTTAATACAGAAATATTGAAGTTAAAGAGCTTTTTAATCACAAAGCTGTGAAGACAAAGCTGATACGAGTAATTCCTGATAACCAACAACCGCACTGGCTACATCCTGTTATCAATATTAACATTATTATTATCATCACGAAAATCATCCACATTTTTATTAGCATAAACAAAACATATGCCGGCCTCATCACTTACCTTTTTTATCAACACTTTAGACAATGCTGAAATATCTCCCCATCTATTGCAGTGTTTTCCATTGATCATCTGGACTGTGGCAGGTCCACCATATTCAAATTTGTCCCGCCACTGTTTTTAAAAAGAAAGACAAGTCTCATAATAAATTGGTGTTTAGCTCCATTGGAGAGGCGGTGGACTAGTGGCAGAACCTTAGACTATGGGCAGGAAAGGTCTCTGGTTCGAATCCACGGAGTAACAACAAAAGACGAACCTGGATGGACTAATGCTTGGATCTGTCCAAAAATCCAAGGGGATTCTCCCTACCCTGTCTAGTGCCCCTGAGCAAGGCACCTTACTCCTCCAACATCTGCTCCCCGGGCGCAGTACATGGCTGCCCACTGCTCTGTGTGTCCTGCACCAGATGGGTTAAAAGCAGAGGACAAATTTCCCTCAATTGCATGAGTGTGTCTGTGCATAAAATGTATCTTGTATCTCTCTTGTATTATATAGCTGTGTGCAATCCATAAAGTTGTTAATGTCCACACAGTCAGGCCTCAGTATCAGCTGTATTTGTGAGTATATCTGCAAATGGCACCCTCTAGTCTCAAAAAGACACAAAACAACAATAATTTTATGTTTGCCTACCCTTTTTCCATAGAAAACAAAAATGGAGGAAGACCTTAACATTGGTGCTTAGAAATGTCATGCTGGCACTTTAGCATAAGGCTACTATTTGTTGTGCATTATAGCCTCACAAAGCCATAAGCTGGTCTCTTAGTTTTCTTTAAATTGGTTCAGATGACCCACCCTCCATTATCTCATTTTCATATCACTTCTAACAAATTGAAAATAATTACAAAAATTAAAACTGCTACAAAAGATATTGTTTTCTGTTACAATGAGAAAATTGCAATTTCACTTAATTTGGACGAAACATGCAGCGAAAAGTAATAATTCATTGAGATATTCACTGAGGTGTAAGATAGGCTCCTCCATAAAGACAAGGTATATGTCATCCTTATCAAATTGCCTCATTTCCCGCTCATGGTTGTGTGTCTATGTGATTGCGTGTTTAGAAAGTGGTCTACCCCATTAACTGTGATGACAGCTGATAAAGATGATAGACAGACTGTATTCATAACACAGTACAGCCTTCTCCTTCTCCCTAAGATAAACACACATGCACTTCCATTAAGTCACAGACACACTCACACACTCGCCACTCTGTCCCCAGATCACCTTTACATCAGAGTCAACTGCTTCTCACCCTTCCCTCTTATCTACCATTAAATTGTAGATTATGTCGTACATGCGCTATAACAATTGTTTGACGGCTTTTCCAAAGCGAGTGCATAATTATATGGATACACAGACTGTGTACAAGTGAACAAGTTCTCTTACAGAGCTTCTAAGAAATCAGAGCTAATAAAAAGTTTGGTGTTAGAAGAGAACAGACTAATAGTGTTCCCCCGGGGAGGCGTGATGCAAAACGGGCACTTGGCCAAAGAGACACATCAACTTTTATGTGGGGAAACACACACAAACACACAAACTCCCAAAAACATGTTTTAATCAGAACAGCTTGTCTTAGTGACTAATACACAAGTCTTCACGGACCATTACCTTGCTCCAATTAAAACATGAAGCAATATGTTGTTTTCCAAGTAAGAGTTTTTGCATTCTCCTTCATCAGCCCTCAGGGATGACACCTTGAGTCTATTTCTGCGTCTTATCCCTCTGGTCATTCACATATGGTCGTTTGAGGCTTTTCATCGCTTACATTATTCTAAAAGAAGATCTGGTTACTTTTAAAAGCCCTTTTCAAGTTAGCTAACTGCATATAAATACTAGAAACAGTAAGAGCTGCCACTTCAATGAACAAGGGAGAAAATGTTGGTGTTTTTTTGATGAAGCGTGTACATCGCCATTCTGAGTATACACGCTTTGTGCTAATCTTTAGTCCTCCTGAGGATGAACAAATGTTTAATAGGATTCAAATTAATTGTCACCATACAGTATAACAGGATTTAACATAAACAGTGAGATTAAACACTTCAGTTGTCTTCAGACATCCTTTGGGACTGATGCAGCAGCCCCCTCCCTCTGCTGATCCCCCCGTTGTCTCACATATGCTTCGAGGAAATTTGGCAACTTGCTTACAATATGTTCTCGGGTGCAGGCGATCATATCGCGGCCATGGTTTGAAAAGGATTTTAAAATGCCCAGACATAACAATATGTTGGTAGATTTCATCACCAACACTTTGAAACAAAACTGTGTTCTCCCGCTCCGTCTGTCCGCTGCCTCATGTTGCACATTGGTGACTTAATGACAGCTAAACGCGTTAGGAGAGTAAGAGAGCGCTACATGCTGGGAAAAAAACATTGTTAGAGCAGTGTGAGGAGGTATAACACAGAATTGATCTACCTCAGATTTGTAGTTAAAAATCACAACCTTCATGAGGAGCAAATTGTTTCATATAATTAATATGAATAATAATGTGACATTTATCATGACAATTATCGATGTAGACTGAAATCTTTTTACTTGATACAATTGTGGGCTATGTTGTTTAGATCTACTCACCAGTAGCTAGTCAAGTTATATGGAGCCAACACACAAGTGTGATAATTTGAATAAAATCCATGATTTCAAGATAAACCCTACGTTTGTTTCACGGTACTTAAAACCAAACTCCCCTTGATATTTTGTTTACTTCAACCAGAATTTGTTTTTGTGTGATAAAGCAACCTTTGATTATAAAAAATTTGGTAGCTACATGTCCATGCAAGATTTTTTCCTTTTACACGGACTGGTTTTTCAGCAGAAGTGTTGCATGGGATGTGATATGTTTGAAAATGGCACAAAACTCAGCTACTGGAATTCAATCTGCACTTGTTACATGTGGGTAGGTTTCCAATATGGTATATGTATCTGATTCTACCTTTTCAAGTATACAACTCTCACCAAGCTGAGGTGCCTTCAAAGTGCATACTGTAATAATATTATATTATATATATATATTTACTATAAAATATTGTTCCTATTGTCATGCAAGTTTATTTCAGGAACAGTTATCTACATTTAGTTGCATGACGTGTAAATTATTCCATCAAACTATTTGACAGGATTCCTCAAGGTTGTTAAAGGAATGTGGAACAGAGCACGCAGCATGGAGTCCAAAGTCAGAGGAAGATCTGAACCTGTGGAGATGTCTGTGCGACAGATACCAGGCTGGATGAGCAAGAGCAAGAGGAAGAGAGAGAGAGAGATCATAAGCAGTGTTTTCCATCCGACAGAGACAGGTCTGGGGATTTACGCCACATGAAGCTTAGCTCTGCAGGGGGTTTGAGGTACAGACACTCCCTGCAGCATCACTGGCCACGATGAGGGAGGCAATTTGAAGAAACTGAAAAAAAATGTTTCTCTATAGCTCAATATGCATGAGGATCCTGGACAGAGGGGGAAATATATTTGTTCAAACAGGCATAACTAGTGGATGAAACAAGGCAGGAGAGAGAGAAAAACATTAAGAGGAACAGAGAGCTAGACTAAATGCATTTAATTAAAAATGTTGTTGTGAAATAAAAAAGAAACTCTGCTTGACCTGTCACCCTTCTGCAGTTTACAAACAACACATTTATTTTTTCGAGTCGAAAAGCTCCACGAATTGTGAAATACTTCTCAGCAGGAGTTCCACTCGCTACTTAATCATGCAAACCTTGTCTCCATGCTTTACTTCACCTTAGAGATTCAGCACTGCTATGAAATACAGATAAACTATACCAGAATTACTACTTGAGAAAACAGGGATATAGGTATAGAATAGTTTTTTTTTAAATGGAACGAGAAATAAATTAGGACTGTGGAAACAGTGCACATTGTACGAAGGAGATGAGTGTGAGAACAGAAGGTCTCTGCATTCAGTACTGAAGAGAATATGCAAAACCTTCAATAGGATGCAGGAAACTTTTATTACTGTCGGATCTGAAGCAAGAGACAAAGCTGTATATTTGAAATAATTACAGGTGGAAATGTAATAGTTGGCCATAATGCTGGGGTATTAAATTTAAATCTAATATAGCGACATTAATGGTATTTGTAACTTGAGCAGCTGAAGTAACTGAATGAAGAAGCAAAAATAATGTCTTCCTCTGTAGTTCCTACAGGGACAAGTTTTTGTAGAAATCTGTCTTTCATTTATTACATTTACCAACCTTCAGCTAAAGAAGACGCTGCCTCTTTCAGCCATTTGTGTGTGTGTGTGTGTGTGTGTGTGTGTGTGTGTGTGTGTGTCTCCTATACAGGAGGAGGTATTAGAGGTAGAGGTGAAACAGAGAACTGGTCAAGGTGTCAAAGGGTCACTTCCCTGGTCAGATCATTAAATTTCCAGGTGCCCAGGAACACCTGGTTGGGGGTGAGCAACAGGTGGTCCAACATCAGCTATTATTATTGCAAATGCTGCGTTACAGCTGGTCGGGGTAGTAAAGGGCAGATCCCACATCAGATCATTAATGCCTCCAGCAGGGCTAAAACAGAGAGTGGGGGAGGGAGGGAGGGAGGGAGGGAGGGAGGGAGGGAGGGAGGGAGGGAAGGAGGGAGGAAGGGAGGGCGTGAAGAGGAGAGAGAGAGAGAGAGCTAGTGAGGCACATCGAAAAAAAGATGATGCCTTTTGAAACCTCTTCTTTCTCTCCTCTAACCTTCAGTATAGCAAGCATCCCTGCAAACACCTCATAAGCTCTGAGGCTCTTTACAGATAAGAAGTCTGGAAAATATTTGGCAAATTGGGCCTGGACATTTTCTGCATTGGAGGAGACACATTAGCGCGGCAAAGGACGAGTAGAGACAGAGATAATGGAGTGTAAGGCAGTCTTAATTTCATTTACCAAATCTAGGACTTTATGGTCCTCAAGCTTTTTTCAAGTGACGGCGGGATGACGGGACGACCATAGAGAAATTAAATTGGACAAAGCGAGCCTTCATGGCCACGTGTTATGTCTAAGGGCTGAATTGGAACAGGGCCTTACACTTCTGCAACATCCTCTGGTGGAGGATCGAGGTTCGCACGGTTCCTCAGAATAATACACCGACCATGTAATGAGACAGAAGAGAGAAAAGTTTAAACAAGCAGATGTGCAGGTCAGCAAACTCTCAAGCTGATAAAAGCGAGTGTGAGAGCAGAGAGTTCCACTTAAGCTGTGTTTGGACTGGAAATCGACCCTGTATCAAAACAACGTGTTGTTTAAAGTACCAGTGAGACACTAAAATATGATTAATAAAGTCTAGTTTGGGAAAAACATCTGAGAATTTCTTCTGTGCCGTTATTTATGAATGCAATGCTACAGATGGTCTGGACAAGGCCGTATACTGCACACTGTTTATGGGCTCAGCCGTTCTACTGCATATTACAATGTTAAAATTAGACGACATTCATAATTGAACAAGGACCCCCATGATTTACATGCCTGCCTGTGATTGGACACGCACCGACGACCTAACACAAGTCTATGAGTGACTACAATTTACTACTGACAGCTGAATTTACAACTGGAAAAAATATGTTTTAGCGACCAAGCCCTTACAGTGATCAGTGGGGGTCAATGAGTGTGTGTGTGTCAAAGTGTGTGAGTCACAATAACGATGGAGAGAGAAAGTGGGTGGAAGAAACGAGAGCTGTGAAAGAGAGAGACATCAATCTTCTGTGTCCCCCCCCCGGTCTGGGGTACCTGTCCTGTTTCTGACATCAACAAAGCCAAGCCTTCTGGGTAGTAATCAATCAGTCACACTCCGACAAGCTGGCGGAACAGAATGGTCTGTGTGTGTCAGTGTGAGTGTGAGTGTATTCGAGTGTGTGTTGGAGCGGAGGGGGCACATTAGCGTGGCAAAGGATGAGTAGAGACAGAGATAATGGAGTGTAGAGCAGGGTTAATTTCGTTAACCAAATCT
Organism: Pseudopleuronectes americanus; assembly: GCA_038501795.1. NCBI lineage: Eukaryota > Metazoa > Chordata > Actinopteri > Pleuronectiformes > Pleuronectidae > Pseudopleuronectes > Pseudopleuronectes americanus. Next base: position 10,027,879 of record CM076718.1, read on the forward strand.
ATGACTTTATCGTCCTTAACCTTTTTTTTTAACGTGACGATGACGAGAAAAGCACCAACGTCATCGGGGATTACAACAACATGCCATGTCATTGACAAAGAAAATACAAGACTAATATGGAATTTAGAAAAGAAAACGTTGGTAAAATCTCTCTGTATTATCATTAATGGCAAAAAAGATGAAAGTGATGAAATAATATATATAAAAAATGCTTGTTCACACTATAGCAAAAGTTGAAAAACAGCTTCAAAAGGTTTTTGTTAGCTAGTCCTCTGCTTGATCGACATCCAGAAAAAATTGTTGCACTTTATCTGAGACAGGCTGAGACCAAAAATGTGTGAAGTAAAAAAAAAGTGAGGTTTAGTATAAGTATAACACTACTATCCTGTTTCACTCCCATCCTGAGTGATGAAGAGACCTGAAAGAGGTTGTGTTCTCTGAATGACCTTGACTGTCCAGACGCCTCCTTCATAAACATCTCAGAGACCAGAGATTAGTTACAGTAACAGCTACAACATGGATAGATGGGGAATTTAATACCTATTTATTCTGTGTGGAGATGAAGAACAAGAATAATCACAAAGACACAATGTTCCAAAAATATATGATACTGATAAAATCTATATAAATTTAGTGAGCGTTCATGCCTCACCCCACCCATGGTTCACCCACACACAAGCAGGTTATTTATGTCGGACCTGTTAGTACAGAATAACATGGCTTTTACGGCCCCATTTCAAACGGATGATATATTGATTGTAGGGTCAAAGAAACCTCAGGTGTTTCTAACAACGTGAATAATATCTTGGTTACATTTAAGTGCCTTAGCACATTGACAGTGAGCCAGCAAACACTTTACCAGGACTCACACTAGTTATTTACTCTCTATACGGTTAAAAACTATTACATCTCTGATCTAGTAAAGATTAAATAATGTGTAGAGTAGTTATCGCCATTTGAGTGGGGGAAAATCGAAATGTATAAAATATGAAAACATGATTTTTGTGACATCCAATTCAAACGCAGTCTGAGTTCATACGGTAATTTAATAGCTTTTTTATCAGGTGTCATATTTTTATATATATTCATTATTTTACTCTAAACAGTTAACGCATTGGCAAGTTAACATCAGCTTTGCAATCTATTTGCAGTCTATATCAAACTCTTGCACATTGTAATATAAACCCTTAGGGAGAGAAAAAAATCCTTCCTCTGTTTAAAAAAATAATTACAATCATTCTGTCCTGCCTTTATCTGATTTTTGTCTTTTATCTGTTCTAAGTGCAGTATTTATATTCCTCCATTACTTAATTTTTTCCATGTTTTGCCTTTAAATTATTTTTTTAAGAGACTGATAAAAGCGAGCTAATAACTATAAGTGGTACAACTTGGTCTCAAATTGATAAGATCTTAAAAGGTTTCCATATGTTATATTACTGTTGCGTTCTGTTGAGACTTGTCAGATTAGATGTTTCCTGAGTTCTCCTTAAAGCCCCTCAGTCAACTCCCATTGGGACATCGGACCTTCCAACCCGGCACAACAATAAACTGGCCATCATAAATCACCAATGATCTCTATTGAATTAGCTCTGCAGCCAGATCAAATCTAGCATAATTGGTTAAATGCATTATGTTGATTAATCAGTTCCGCTCACAGTAATAAAGCAACAAGCAGCACAAGGAGAGCAGATCATTGTTGCTTTCTTTACTCTTCCATTCTCAGAAATCTTTACAAATGACCTGACAAATGACTTCTACATTCTCTTTATACCGTCTCTCACTCCGGCTCTCATTCGTGATTGTTCTTCCATTCTGTGTCTCTGGCTTCTGGTAAAAGCTCTTTCTCCCACCACCCCTTCCATCACATTATCTTCTTCTCCATCTTCTGATGCATGGGCTTTTAGGAAAGAAAAAACTTTGCAGCCCAACAAAACTGTCTGTACTAATGAAGGAAATTACAATCTTCCTCCCTCTAATCACGACCCATCCATCAGTGAATGCTACTCACATGCCGCCTGTATTTAAGGGAATGCTGTTGTGCTTTGAACAATGCCATAATTACTGAGCACACAAGAAGCAGCCACCAAATCTTTTATTACAAAGACGCTCATTGAATTTGTGTCTGCGGACGAAAACCATTTACAACTAACAAGTACTTCTTCAGCAGAAAACTTCCCAGAACAGGGTAAAAAAAAACACACTCTGGTTTGGCGCAGTGCACATTAATTGTAGCATGACTGTTCTTATAGATTTTAGTATAAGATAAATCTGCTGACCACCGATCTGCTGAGCTGTCTTGTTATAGTAAATTGATGGTCACATATGTGGTTGTAAAGCAATGGACATAGAAAAACTGGTTTGAGAAGAATCCTGTTCTTGTTTGCAGATAAAGATTTTAACATGATTTGTTTATGATTTGACTTTTGTGGTGAAAACAAAACTAATGAATTGTTAGCTTATTATTCTGTGAATGCAAACCAGACTCTTCCTGCTGCGGCTTCAAATTAAAAGCTTTTTGTCCACAAACAACTGAAGGATTTTTACCTCGAAACAAATTCCTGAAAGAACTCAGACAGGTGGGGTGATTTTAACATTACTTGTAATGTTGAGGTAAATGACCAAGAAGCAAAAGGAAATTTAGATGTGATCCAATCTGAATAGATCTAATAACTACTGCTTGTTAGATATATAACTTGTAAAACATGTTATGCTTTTTTGTGAAAAGGATTACTTTTAAATGTTAAAGACAAGGACTGGTAAAATGATATCAAGACACAAATGAACAGTTTATAGAAAAAGCTGCAGGAAACATATATTTAAGGATTTACCAACCTCCAAGACAGCAAATAAAGTTGAGAACCAAGATTCAGTTAGCAAGACATGCCTAACTTACATGATCAAAAGGTTTAAGAAATGTGTTACGATACAAGTTAACATTAGCAGGATTAGAAATATCCTCCATCCGTGTATTAAGATTTGAGTGATATCGTACAGCCCTACTACAAGAACGTGCGTAGCGGTCTGTCAGGACATTTTACTTGACTATGTCATATCTAAAAAACATTGTGACCATTTATGAAGATAGGAGCAAAGCATGCATACCTCACAAAAGTATGAACAATGGCAGCACATTGAGAGAGGCGATGGAGAGAGCGAGGGTCTGCTAGGTTTCCTTGCAACACCCAGGTTGCTCAGAGAACTGAGGATCCATGAATAAGGGCCTGCCTCAGAACAGGGTGTAATGTGATTGAAATGCAAAAACACCTGATGACGCCAAGGTATGACATGTCCCCAACATCTGCTGGTGTTCACTAACATCACATAACATCTACTGGAAGTTGGTATCCTAAGAAGTGAAGAAGACCTACAAATGTGCAAAGGACATTCAACATCTTGTCCTATAAATAATGTGAGTGTTGATTTGACACAGTTACATAAAAAAAAGACATTTCCTTGTACAAAACTTTTACTTTTAACAATTTTCGAAACTAAATAAGAAAAATCAATAAGAAAAGGAAATAAACCTAATTCAAAATCTATCAAATCCAAACAACACAAAACCCTGATGGTAAACTGCTCTAGTTAAGCTACGAATTGCTTCTCTGCAGAAAAAGTGTGAGCATCACAGACTATTCCAATGAACTTTTACTTGTCGGAATGAACGAAAATCAGTGTGTGGAATAGCGCGTTTCCCAGTAGCATCACTAATGGTGGCAGTTGGGGTAATCAGCAATTTGGATGCCAGATAGAACAAATTGGTTGGTTTATGATTTACTATTAAGGTGAATGTCACGGCTGTAGACTGCAAAACAGAACTGCATCGATGGTCCAACATGATGTGAAAATGTTGAAACCATTTAGTTCAGCAAGTAGATCATCATTATTACTGTCAGCAAAATTGATTTCAGGGCAAAGTTTTGTATCGGTACGTTGTTCCTCACCATATAACATGTAATGAATCGAAATAAGTTAATTGGAGGCAATAGTTGAGGCAAACCAGGCCTCATCTCCTGCTAAACAAGTTTACTTCACCCTTTTACATTATTGCACATGAGAATAAATATTTATATATATGTTTGAACATTCAGTCCTTTGAAAGTGTCAGCTGGGATTGGTTACAGCCCCCTTGCAACCCTCAATAATAAGCAGTATAGCTGATGGATGACTGTATAGATATATGGAACATGTCCCTTGTCTGCAGTGATATTACAGTCTGTTCCTCCAGTAATCAAAAAGTAGCCGAGCATCAATACAACCATCCATCATCCGTCCAAATGATCAATCTCTCGACTGACATAGAGCTGCAGCTGAGAACTACATGTATTGACACAACCATGACAAATTGGCCAATCTCTGTCCATGGTCTCGTGAAGTAATGATGCTATTTGATGAATTATGGTTTTACCAGAGTTCTTTGACAAGATGAATTAAAGCTTTGTTCAGTATCCTTCTTCACTTTTCAGTAAGGGTGTGTCCATATGGCATTTCTTTATGAGCCCCATCTTTTCTTTTACTTGTCCTCAAAGAGGAGACAGCTATTATAGCCACTCAGAGCACTTTTAGTTAAAAACCTAACCCTAACCTAACCCTAACCCTAAAGCTTTCCAGAAAGCCACTAGTGTCACTCATTTTCAGGCGAGTCTCGTCACCCTGATAACCAAGAAAACGGAGGAGAAGATTGTTCTGGCGATGTCTGTAGAGTATGATGTATCTGACAGAAACTATTACAACAAAGACAGAAAAGCTCATTCGAAGGAGCAGATCAGCCGGACACTGACTGTTGTTATGCTGGTGAGCTGTATGCCTTTATCACTGTAAGCTTTTTCTTAGCCATGTTGTTGACACAACACAACCTCTTGCTCAATGGCTGTCAGACTGAGAAGAGAAAAGCTCAGCCATACAAAGTATGAGGTCAGGTATCGTCCAGCTGGTGCTCATGGTGAAAAAATGTCAAACAAATAGAAATAAAAAGGAAAAGGGTGATGCTAGTCAATCACACAAAGTAGTGGTGGTATGTTGTCAAGATATTGTCGTCATAGAAACTAAATCCATGTGCACTGCTTTTATAATGAAGTGTTGGAATGAAGCACTCCCAAGCATCCTGCCTCCGCCAGAGAAAACTACATAAACACACGGCCTAAGATTAGATCTGTCCAGTTGTTGCTCTTGTTGTTGCTGCCTTTTCACTTTTCTGTTACAGTTTCACAACAGAGCAAAGATGAATAGGGATGTTTCATTCTAAAGGATGGGACACATATAGGGTCCGATGAGTTTCCAGCATAAATTGTATCTGCTTGTGTGTAGAAGTCTCTCCACATCACCGTTGTTTTTAAGACTTTCATTGCAGTTCATTTGAAAAGCATGCTGGAGGTCATTAACACCTCCGAGTGCTTTTGGTCACATGAGAGTTCTCAACATTGGACTAGATACGTTCTGAACTACTCGTGTACAACACCCTTCCACTGGATCACACCTCAAATGCAGGTCTGATCAGATACTCAAAACTGTATGTGTGAAAGGACGTTGTGAAAAAAAAACAGTGCAGATAGTCTGCACTTGAATTCAGTAAAAATGGCTTCAAAAACCCAGATTCCACTAGAAACGGAACACATAACTCTAACAAGGCTGAACAATCCTACTGATGTGGGAACATATACTGTATATACATATGTCAGGTCACACACACAAACACACAAACACACACACAATTCCTGATTCTTTATCTTTGGGATGATATATGTTAGTTTAATAAATTTTGTTAGCCAAATACTGGCTGCACTTGTAATAGAGGTTGACATTTTCCCACATTAACTCAAACCAAGAATGCATAAAATAAAATGTGAACCGTGATGTCAAAATAAACCAACAAAGAAATTACCCTTTGGTTCCTGCCAGTAGAGAGGCTATGGTGTGAAAATGCTCACACAAGGTAATAAACATGGCATCACTGGTGTTACTGGTTTACAAAGAAAGTCTTTTCACGAAAGAAATGCAGCCTCTCTTAACTGTTCCCTTCCCATTAATTACCTTGATTGTGTCGGCCCCCCATAGTGACATAATCATCCAAATATTTTTCCACAAAAAGGATCTGTAACATGTTTAGTGTCATTGTTTCAAAATGGAGGTAAAAGGAGATGGAATATTTGCTGTAAACGTTAAGAATGCTCACACTGTATTCATCCTCATCCAAAACATTTTGTTATATATTCATACAAAAATTATAAATTACAGTATCCAGTCTATCATATTGGACATGAGAGGCTGCAAAGTGTGACCAAACTTTTCTTCTAAAAACACTATTAAAAATATTAAATTACAAAATTGGCTTGAAAGTTTGACAGTCTGAGGTTGTTATGGCTTCATTAGTCTATTAATTTAATTATTTGATTCGATTTTTTGATGAAAGACAAAACTTTGTCAGCATTCAACTCATCTCTACCACAAAAGCAGCCAAAACCTCCTGTGAGTCAGAACATCTATCCTGGACCCATAGTGAATTAAATGAAAAACTTTTCTTGACACCACCTACCAAAACATATAAGTTTACAAAATGAATTGCTGTGACACTGGTGTAAAAATATGGAGCAGCTCATGTCACTGCTTCTGGCTTGAGAACTACTGTTGTTTATTTATGGTTAATACTGAAATCAACCTCACATGATTGCAAGAGCGTATTCAAACATGCACTGATGAAACCCAAGTGCGGCTGGAAAGAAGAAAAACATATTTTGATTGCCGTGAAATCAAATAATCAAAGGATGAAGTAAAAACCACATCTTCCGTATTGCTTGGATGTGAAATGATAAAACACACTTGACCTTCAGTCCGTTTGGTGCCTCCGGGCCATCTTTGTCCATCAATCTCACATGGAGATACAGAAATTGATTAACATTTCTTTTCAAGTACACATTGCTTTGTGTTTTTGCAGGGGCATTATTACATGGCAATCTACCTAGAGCTTTAGCTAAGTCACTTCTCAGGACGGGATGGACAAAGGATTGGAAATCAGATTAACCTTTTGCCGGTATCACGTAGGTCGACATATTGCAGAATAATTTACAAGCTGAGCTGCTTTTTACAGAATTGTTTCCAATGTCTTCAAAGTTCAATCATCAGAAAACACTGTTATTACCTGATTCAGTCCTACAGAGGCTAAAAGAGCTGGTTACCTTTTCATCTACAGGTTCAGATGACCCAACTTTGAAATATTTGATGTTTTACTGTCCTCTACCTTAGTATCGGCCCTCACAACTTCCTCCAACTCATACCCTGCTTCCTTTCCATAACACACACTCAACTTGTGATTTGAAATCAAATAATGTCCATGCAGCCACGCAACGTTGACACACACTCACCTCTCCGCTGTTTATCATTAATTAATGGGATTTGTTCTTCCACCTGTTTAGATCATTTCTATTATTCAAACACTCCCCTCAACGTCCCCGGCGAATAGCGTAACTGTTGTTTGTTGTTTTGGCTCGAAGTGCAAACTGGAGTGAACTTGGTTTATCACTGAAGAACTCCATCTGTCACCCGACTTGAAACAGTCTGAGGAGAGCGTTTTATCTATATGGCAGATGAAGGTCATGTTGAAAAGGGAATCTTAATACACTACACTTCAAAACACACATGCCTACAGTCATGTTGAAAAATGAGACGTTTGACTTTTCCCAGCCCTTCGTATAAAAGTGATGTGGTTGCATCAGCGACGAGTGAAGATACAGTCGTCTGTCTCTTCTCTGAAGACAACAACAAAGGTTTGCAGGATAATCAAAGCAAACCATAATCAGTGTATGTTAATCAGGAAACTGCTTTTGTTTTTCTTAGTCACAACACTCGTACAATTTGTTTGAGAAGACGCTTTGATTATGACGCATGAGACTCTGCAAATGAAATCAGACCTCTATTCTTTAACGAAAACCCCCGATGAGTGGAGAGAGAGAAGGGGGGGAGGTGAAGAAAACAGATCCTGATGTGCAGCACGTGTCCACAGAGAGGTAAACAGACTCACAACACGATGAAGAACATTTACTAAGCACAATATTGAGAATCAAATGACACATGAACATTAACTGTTCTGTTGAAAAAAAAATTTAAACTAGTTGAGGATGAGAGGAATTAGTTCTGAAGTCGGTTGATAAAAATTTGACTTGTTTATTTTTTTTATGCGAGCATCTGCTGCGTCTTTGTTTTGCACGGTTGAACTGGCTGACAAAACAAAGCAATATAAATATGTTCCCTTTGGCGATGAAACACTGTGAAGGGCATTTTCAATATTTTCTGGCAGTTAAAATAACAACAAATGAATAAATGTTTGAGAAGTAGTCCACAGATTCACTGTTATGAAAACTTTTGTAATTTATATTTTAAACAAACAAATATTCCGTTTCCACATTACCTAATATGAGGCTTTTCTCTATTTTTGTATCATTGTCAATTGAATATCTTTGTGTTGGATCGTTTGCTGCATAAACCACTCAAACTAAATTTATGTTGTGATGGTTATTTTTCACAATTTCTGACATTTTACAGACCGCGAGATAAAATGAAATCAATTCTAAATAGTCGATGATGAAAATAAGCATTTGTTTCAACTAACCTCACTACTTAATATGTCTTTGTCTTTAGGGATACTGTGTGTTAAGAAGAATTAACGATGACTGAATTAACTGAAGAGGAAAAAAGATGGTGGGGTGAGAGCAGATGAACGATTTAATAAATTCGATTATATTCCACAAAATAACATGACATTTTATATATATTTCAGTGCCGAGTACCGATCCGGTCAACTTATTTTATCGTGAAGCTCCGAGTTCGGCTTCATTGTGATGAGTGAGCAGCAGTCTTCATAATCAAGTAGATTTGTTTTGGCGGTTGTTGTGTTGCCATCTCAGCCTAACACCTACAAACAGAACACATCTCCAATGACTCACTGCTTTGCATGATTTGCTATTATACAAAGCTCCTGCTAGCTGGTTGAAAATGAGCCCTCGATAATGGCAACGAGACGAACACGGCGAAATGTGGAAATGAAATCAGACATCTATTCTTGAACTACAGTGGCCTGATGGGGAAAGACGGGGGAGCGGAAGAGAGTGCACAGGTAAATTAGATCGAGAGAGAAAGAAAGGACACCAAGCAGCAGAATGTGGAAGAAATGGAAATGAATCAAAAGTGTGAAAGAAATTGATATACTGTGGTAGAAAGGAGGGAAGAAAGAGGGGGGAGCAGTGGGAGAGAGTCGGCGGTAAGCGAAGCTCTGAAGAGGAAATCAGTTGCTTTCTAATGGGCGCTGATTACATCTCCTCCTAAATGTCAAGTACATTTCCATTTAAAGTGCCTTGCTGCTTAAAAAGGCATGAAGAGAGGCACACCCAGACCACACACACACACACACACACACACACGTGAGCTGATATGTACAGTCACACAGCTGCAACGCCGCATACGGGACAGCAAAAACACACAAAAGCAAACAACACACAACTACACACACAGTTGATTCACCAGCTGGACGCAGACTGTGTGTATTTGTATCATTTCTTCAAACCTCCCTCTCTGCGTGTCCATGAATCACGCAGGAGTGACACAGTAACCGAGGAACACCGCGGCCTCATCAATAAAATCCACACACTTCTTTATCCTTCAGTTCAACCCGCCCTCAAATCTGCTTTAGACCAATGAGGCGTGTCCTCCCCCCCCAGGGGTTCGGTAATGACTGCCAATCAGGATCACTGTAGCCGTGCCCAACAGCGAAGACAGATGAGTGGCCCCGAGGCCCCTGCTGCACTGGAGCGAACAGAGCTTAGGGATGGATTCAATATGTCACAATAACACACACACACACACACATGCTCCTACACTCCCTCACACCGCAAAGAAAATTAAATGGTGTGTGGGTGCAAACACAGTAAATTCCTTGTGTTGCAATATAAGAAACCACACGATGCTCATGTTTATAAAGTTTCAGACACCAAGTGGTTCATTTCTCAAAAGTCTCTTTAAATCTAATCAAGCTGTGCCAAGTCACACAGACTCACACCAGTGAAATCAGTCCCCTAAATATGCAATATTTGCAACGGCAACAGTGTTTATTTTTCTGTTTTTCTGTTAGTATTATATAATTTGACCTGTTTTTGAGATGTGAAGATCTTTGTGAGGAGTAAACTTATGTAGTAAGTTTGCTCCAAAGAAGAAAACCCTACCAGGCCTGTGTCCTGTTTTTATTAAAGGGGACATATTGTTGTGCTTCTAAACGTTAATGTGGGTATCTGGCATGTCTACCGACCCAAAAACTCTGGAAAACAACAACTCCCGCGATTTGTTATGGTTTCTCTATTTCGGGGGAAGGGGGGCGGAGCTGGCTCATGAGCTTCTAAAGCACCAGGCCCTCAAAACAGGTCAATCTGAGGAAAAGTGTTTTAGACAGGGTAAAAAGGGTGCCGTTTTAAATGATTGTTGTCGTATATTGCCCAAAATATGTTACAGACATTTCATTAAGAACCCAAGGAACCATATCAACTTGTGGTAAAATGGGCATAATATGTCCCCTTTAAATCTTTTTACAAAGAAAAACACACAAGGGTAGAAACTCTCATTCAGCAACATGCAGACGATTCACAGCTGCAGTGAAGAGGTGAGTTCTGAGAGAACGCACATGTAGAACAGCTGTAACACAACAGCATGTAGAGAACACAACTATGAGCCCTGATGGGAAACAGCCTTAAACATGGAGCCTTCAGAAAGAACCTATTTGACTCAAAAGCTCTATGAAGAAGATGAGGTGAAGATGAAGATTTTCCTCCCATGTTATAATGTTGTAAGACCAGTGAGAGTGTGTGTGTGTGTGTCTGTCTGTGTTTGTGCACGCACACGACTTTTAGCTCTAATCAGACAACACCAGTAGCACCTGTTGTCATCTGGTCGTCACAGGGGTTGACGTCGGTAAGGGTGCTGCACCGGGTCAGGCCACAAATAAGAATTTCAGTTCTGGATTCAATGAAAATGTTTCAATGGAAAAAACCTTTATAGCAGCCCATACATGTATGTACTAATATACACAAGTACAGTTATATATATTTATTTTTCACCCCAGATGACTGATGTTGTTCTTATTTTTGTTTAAATGACAGTTTTATTGATGGTTTTACAAGCTCTGGTTTTCTGTTGTTATTTGAGGTATTCATGTTTTTATGAATCTTTATGTTGTTTTTTTTGTTGTGCCAGAGTCTGTGCCCGTGTTTCTTGTGAGTTTTTTTTTGTTGCTTGGCTGCAAAACAAATTTCCCCTCGGGAACAAGAGTGGAAGTTTTAGTTGTAGTCAACATCTTAATACATAATGCACAAATACAGTATACATCCTAATGCATCACCTTGTGCGATTATTACTCAGGTCTGTTCACTTACAAATAATATCTCCATTATAGTAGGATGTATGTTATGTACATATTCTTTTCTAGTTTACACTTTCACATTTTTCTCTTGTTAACTTATTTTGTGTGGGATTAGTAAAGGTTTTCTTGCCTTACCTAACCCTCTTTATCAAGGCATCATGGTTGAATATTATAATATAATTATTTTTTTCATCTTTCATTTATCAAGAAAGATACAATTGAGATACATCATGGTTTCCCAGGGCATCCTGGTAAAGATGGTCTGTAAATACAACACATCTCTACTCTCCCGGACTATCCACATATGAGCCTACATATAGAGATCCTTTACGGAGAGAGGTACTGTGGCAAACTCCCACCGCAACTGCTCGACCAATCACGAGTCAGTCTCAGCGGTCAATCATCAAGTTTCATCCTGTTATAATAACATCATTGAATAAATAACTGAAACGAAAGTTACTGGAAAAACATGAACATAAATCAGTGTGATAAGAACTACTTCAAACATGTAGGATAAATCTATTTGATGAGGTTTTTGACTTTTAGTTTCATCCATGTCCCGTCCACTAACACGCTCTTGGCCTGTATCCAACCTAGGACATCAGAAGTCCCCACACTAATGACATGGTCGATAAATCTGTCGATAGGAGGAAGCTCATATATAAAAAAAAGACATCAGGAAACTTCAAAAATCATATTCAATTTAATCTACAACAAGCCTAAATACACTGTAGCCGTAAAATCAGGAATTGTTTTCTAAATGTCAGATGAAACTTCAGACGAGCCTCCACCCTGAGTTCAGTGGCAGCAGCTCCAGACTCGATGCGCCGCTCGAACTCGCTCGTCTCTTTGTATCTGAATGAAGCCTCGTCGTCTCCTCTGCCCTTGTCAGCACTTGTTAACCTCTACATTGATTCTCCTGCACTACTGTACATCTCCTTTAATTAAAGACACCGGCTAATCTGGTTTTCCACCCAGCTGTATTTGAAAGTGTGCAGCTGTCATCTCCAGATGATGGTGCTAAATATAGCCTGTCAAATTTACATATATTGATTAAATTAGCTATAAGGTCGGCAGGACTTTGATTAAAAACGAGTTTGACCTCTGCTGAGTTTCACCAGTGCTTACACTTTTAGCAGTGATACTCAATACAGTGACCTGGTTAAAGTAATGGTGTGAAACAAAGGTTGAATCCACCACATCTAGTCATTGGTCTATATTTGTATATTGTATTGGTGAACCTATCACAATAATGTCCAAAGGCACGGAGATAGAAGTGAAAAAAAAACCTCAAACAATATTTTCACATTATAAAATATTCACATTTTAATAGTAGGGCATTAATTAATCACAAGAAAATAAAACGAAGTAGAACAGAATAGAAGCGTTAAATTTTACTATAAGCTTATATCACATTAATAAAAATTTTAGACATTTTGTAGATCAATGTTCCCAAAACAAGTTAAAATTAAAACTGTAAATTATCACAAGAAAACTACGGTTGTGCAGTCAAACTTATGCAATAAAATACGTGCCATGTGAAACTAGTTAAAAACTATTAGGTGCTTTGAAACCATGACGATTATTATGAACAATTCACTGACACCTGTTAGCTGGATGTCATATTTACAGACATAGTAAAATGATCTATGAACACATTTGAGAATTGTGTTTTGCCTTAAAATTAAATCTAACCAGTTGCAATGTTGTGCCTTTTCAAAACTATTTTTATCATGTATTATGAATAGCCTATTAATTTTATTCTTGGTTTGACAATTAATCTTTTTTAAATACGTTTCCCACTGACATATTTTTACTAAATATGCCCAAACAATTATCTCCTGGAAACAAACTGCAGCTTTCGCACACTTCACTTGAGTGTTTGTTACAGTCCCACTGTAACCAATAAAAACACTGATCAGCTTACCTCTATTTCACAATTATCGGGAGATCTCTCAGGGACAGCTTCAAGGTTTGGGCGGAGCTAATTAGATTTAATAATGGCTCCACTGCAGAGACGGAGCGCTTTAGTAAATGAGCTCATAAAAATGCCTTTTCGAATGCTGGGGCACAAAGACAATATAAATAGCCATCATGAGGGGGACAGTGTAGGACACAGCACAATATGTCTTCATCCCACAGCAGACAGCTGGAAGTGACGGCGCTCGGTGCCGCGTGAGGGATGAGAGGAGAGCGGAAAAAAGGGCCCATTTGGGCATCGATCACATTTGTGCCCCTGGTCTGTTTGCATATTTTAGACCCATAAACAACATGAATGATGTGCCGTGTAATGCACCATAATCGAGATTTATTCAATCTCGGGTGGAGGAGGTGGTGGGAGGAGATGTTCACAATCCCAGAATCAGGAGGGGTTGTTGTGTCCATGTGTGTGTGTGTGTGTGTGTGTGAGAGAGAGAGAGCACTGTGATTTATTTGATTTAATTAGATCGCAGATGTAAAACAGCTCGCAGGGGGAAAAAAAGGTAAAGACGAGTACCGAGGGAGACATAAATAACACCAGGCTCTCTCCCCTTCCCCTCTGCCTTCCTCTCCTCCCCTGCCTCCTCTCGTCTTCTCTCAACTCTCTGATCTTTTCCTCTGCCCATATACAACCTCTAGTTTTAAATCCATCCCGTCTCTTTTTCCTTTTTTCTTCGCTTTCTCCTGGCTCCATTTCGCTCTATATCATCGCATCTATTCTCTCAACTGTCCTCCCCCTCGTCGCCACACCCCTGTCTCCCTCCGCTCTGCACCCAGCTGAATAACGATAGGGGGTAAACACCTCATTAGGCTAAAAGGCCCACAGGAACAATGGCAGACATCGTACTCCGAACCTGTTAGTCTGAACGTTTACAGAGACATTTTGAACGCAGCAAGACAAGAGGAAGTGGAGGCTGTGACAGAGTCACCGGGGGCTCTTAACACGTCTTGTGTCTTAAAGACTAGAGAGGACACACATGTCCCTGAACATCAGATATTTGGATTATGATCAGCAGAGAAAAGGAAAATAAATCTACACTTCTTCTTTGTTAGTGGCCAGTAAATGTGGTTTATCTGACACGTTGAACCGGTCATCACAGCAAACCGTCGCCTCTTCTCTGATACAAGGTCAAGAACGTATTTCACTTCACCTCTCAGCTCTGCTTTTCTTTTCTTCTTTTACTTGTGCATGTTTTACTCTCCAACACATCAACGTTCTTTGATTTCAAACACATTCCCCGGACCTGGCAGTGGTGGAATTTAAGATCAAATAGATCTCTGAATCATCTGTAAAACCAGGGGGGCCTTGTGTTTTTACACTTCAACATTTATTACTTCTCACTTGACAGAGAATAAGTGTGTATCTTAAAAAATATTCTCCTCTCAATTCCCCAGTCTCTCTCCTCCAGCAGTTTTCAGGCATTGGACAATAAAAAAAAATCTGGGATATTTTGGTTGTTGTATGTGTGTTGCTGTCTGTTGTGGTATGTGTGTTGCTGTATGTTGTATATCATGTGTATTTGGATGATGGACTTTAAGCTAATTTGATGAATTAGTTATGAGTCTTCGTTATGACTTTCACACCTGTCCCTCTGATGGTAAGCACAACCATACATAATGATTGATGCATGATGAGACATAATGTACGGCTATGAATCTTTAGAAACACTGATAGCATTTTCTCTATAACTGTATGATGTGCTGGTTTATCGTCATCAAATAAAACATGACTTCCGACAATCTAGGCCACAGGTAGTGAAACAGCAGAATCTGTGAGTTGAATTTAAGACGTTCAATAAGTCAAATTTGTTCGTAAAATTCAGAAAGAAAAATTCGCCCATTATTTCTGACAAATTTACAAAGTGCTTTAAGATTAATAAGACTAACATAATTAGATATAGATTAATGAATAGGATTAGTGTAAATAAGAGCCGATGTCAATCACTTGTAAAAGCTACCATACAAATAAAAGAAGCTGGAGAATTGGTGAAACCAGGGAGTAACCAGCCGGGCTCCATGCCTGCATCTTAGCGGTCAAGTGGTGCACGTACCAGGTAACTAAGTCTGAAAGGTATTTCGGTGTCAGGCGGTTTTTATGGCCTTAAAAGTGAGCAATACAGGATATTTATAGGAAACTAAAGTGCCATATGGTCAACATGTCCTTTTTAGGAGTTGTCCTTTTCAACAGCAACATGATTTCAAAGGACCTAAGGCAATATTCATATTAATAGCTTTTTAATTGTTATTGATTATGGTGAAGTGGTGTATACAGAAGCTGTGCCAAGGTTGTCATTAGCAACAGTAAAGGACCAGGAAAGCACCGGTTGTTGACGCAGGGTCCACTGTAGCCACTTCACTCTGCAATATTGATTAAAGAGACGTCCTCTTTCTCCGAAGTGCCGCCTGAAACAATAAAAGAGAGAAAATGAGCTAATCACTCAGCATTTTGCTAAGATTCATTTGAGGTTTAAGTCACATAGTCACAAGTTATTAGCTGCTCTAATGACTAAATTCACTGTGAAATTAACTGTGAGGGCAATTTCCAACACTTGAAAAACTGAAGACTGTTAACAAAACAACAGCTCGGGGGATTTATTGTGCGCTGTTATTCGATAGCAATTTTTGGGCTTAGACGCACACACACAGACACAGATCCACACACACACACACACACACACACACACACACGTGCAGCCAGCAAAACAAACAGATATTGGACAGACTGTTTAAGTGACCGGGTAGTAGAAAGCGGCAGGGAGTAGAAATAACAACACAAAGACACTTTAACAAGCTCCATAATACATTTTTACAATTCATATAAAAACAGTTTTAAAAAAGCTTTATTTGGAAGTGCAATTCTCTATAACAGACTCCTTAAATGTGTATATATTAGCACCTTTCTGTTTATTTAATTATCCGATACATGTCAATAATAATAAAAAAAAGGCCACTTCATCATCAAATATATACTCAACAGAAATGGATATAACCATAAATATTCATGATAACTCCTCTTTTAGCAGAATCTGAACTGGTGACCTTGAGGTTGATCTTCTGCCCTCCTCACCTTTCACTTCTGAGGTTTGACCCCCAGCTTCCCTAAGAAGTGCTTCTGGTGATGGAGTTAATGCTCTTCTGGGCCCTTAGAGGGTCAGGGGCCGCACGGCGGGAGCAGTGGGGGTCCAGAGGGTTGTCGAGGGTTACGTTGAAGGTGCCCTTCAGCACCGTGTTCATGATGCCTGGACTCAACTGCAGGCGCACAAACACAACAGCAAACGACAGATTATACAGTAAAAGCCATACAGTATGTTTTTATATGGAAATACACACACACACACACACACACACACAACACAGGAGAACAACTCTACAGATAAACAGAAATGCCTTCCTGCCTTAAAAGTTACACTGAAATTAGTTATGGAAGTCAAAAGTTTAGAATTGAAAAACCATGTAGACACACTGTTATTGAACACAACAACTCAGCAATGATGACAAAAGACAAAAGTCAAAAGTATGACTAAATGAGATGAGTGGATGTCCTGTGACTTTGAAACAGGAGTCATCAACAGTTCTTGGCATTTTCCCTCAATTACTTTGCTTCTTTTTTTTTACTGCATTTAACACTGATAAAACTTCAAATAAACCGAATTCCTTGATAGTCTGTGAACCTGCCGACCAAAGGTGACAAACTCACGTGAAACACTTTAACATCGTCCTCCAAGAAATGTACAAGTCTCAAAGACACAGAACTTTCTTAAAGAACGTGGATTCTCTGGAGGTCAGGCAGGTGTGGAATTCGTTTTAGAGCTACATTCCATTTCCAATTCCATCATGCATGTCCATGACTCATCTTTCACAACAGGTGGAGCTTCACCTCAGCAGCAGTGTCTGCCTGCATTTCACTTAACTTGTTCATCCAATGTGTTAAGCAGATTTATTGCTGTGTTGCATAATCATTTAGAAATTTTGGGAAAAAAGGTTGAAACCACAAACTTGTCTGTGTCCTCACTAACCTGAAGAGACTCAGGACAACCACAGATGCAATACACACAGGAACACCAGGGGGAGATAGTTGTCACTGAAACATTTTTTATATTTATAAATAATCAACAAACAGGTCAGTCAGTCTTTCTTAACTGCCCTTGCTTCGCTCTTGCTCCTGATTGTAGTGTACGTGGAAATACTCTTTTTTAAATAAATTGCATTACAACCTTAACTTTAGACATGAATCAAACCCCAAACTCCCAAAATTAAGAAATAAATGTTGAGAATATAAAAACAACAATCACCTCACGAACAGCAGGGATTAACTCTCCTGGCTTTTCTTCAAGGGAAACAGGTCATTGAGGTTGACTTCAAAAATATGTTACAAACACTGAGCAACAAATACAAACGATGAGTGAGTCAGCTCTTACTTAAAGACAACAACACATAGGAAAGTCTGACCTTCGGATCACCTCGACAAAAGAAAGTCAAAAACAAAAGCATTTCTCTATCGCACACACATAAAGATGGGGAAAAACATGAATATATAAGCTTTATGCACTCTTTTTATCCACCACTTCTCCCACCCAGGTGCTGCCTGAGGACTCAACCTCTTCTCTACGATCAGAGCTCGCTCTCTCTTTCTTTCTCCCCCTCACCTCCCTGCAAACACACACACATCAGTATGCTAGAGGTGCCACAAGAGGATTTAGGCACATTGGCGGGGCCGCTCAGATCTCAGTATTGATCCCAATGGGAAAAGGGTTGCGGGTTCAACTCCAGGTCACCCTCAGGGTTGCCCGCGAGGTCAGGGAGATGAGGAAGAGCCCTTGGAAGTGACAGCACCATCGGCATGGCAATGACGGGGGGAGATTATGAGATGTTTCACTAGGTCAAGGAGGGGAGAAGGAAAAGGGGGCAGCCATGCGGGGAGCTGGTGATGCTGTTAGTTGGTTATGTGCGTGGATGAGTGTGCACCCAAGAGCAAAGTGTTTCCCACAACACACACACAGTGGATGACACACAGAGAAAAGCAACACATGCTGCATCCCATATGTCCACATGTCAGCAAAAAGAGGAGGCTGGTTCTCTGCAGGTGTATGGAGACATTGGCAGATTCCCCATGGACACAAGTCCAGATTGCGCTTTCTAAAACAAAATATGAGACCAATTTATATTAAGTACTTTCTCATCTGCTACATCCACAAGGAAAAGCTTGTAGTCATGAGAAGACGCTAATGTTGATTGGAGGAGGGTGACGACACACCTCTTCTCTTACATCCTGAACGTGTCTCACTTCCCTGCTTTATATGCAAATCATCACAATCTGCATTTGTGTTTGTCAAAGCCAAATAATGTTGTTTTTACCCAGTTTGTGTTAGCATATGTGTCTGATTTCACTGCGTCTGTGTGAGTGTGTGTGTGTACTGTAAAAAGTTTCCTTTGAGTGAAACACAACACGTTTCCCAAACTGTCACTGACTCCCGACAGGAAGAAGAGTGAAACTAAGACTGTCACAAATGACAATGTATTCAGATTACAAATTATACTGATACTTAACAATCCAACGCTAACAATAATTTGGACTGGGAAAACACAAACAAACACACAAACCAACTCAAACTTCACATGACCATCCAGATTCTTTTCCACACCTAAATTGAATGGATTCTTCCATGAGCAATACCGCATCCTTCCACCAGGCTTTGTGATAAACCATCGAGTCGTTTTTCCCGTAATGTTGTTCACAAACAAACATACGGTTGCGAAAAAGTAACTTCACATACACATCAACAGGAAAAATAACGTTTTCTATCAGAAAAATTATGGAAACATAATGAGAGGGTATCAGGTGCCAGAACTTCACACTTACGCATTAAAAGCAGAAAAAAAATCCCGCTCTCACACTGAGTACGTATGTGTAGCGACATAAACAACACACCGTGAGGAGTGTTTGAAGAAATGTCAGCTGTGTTAAGGAGAACTTCTGCCCTGACTCACGATGAAGATCAAATGAACTCCAGCGTCTCTCTTTTCTCGGCTTCGTGTTCTTTGCACTTGGCAGGTTTACATACAGAGAAAGATCACAGCTCTTAATTAATATTTGTCTCGAGCTTGATATCTGCTCGCAGGGTCTTCTTTCCCGTTCACCCTCCGTCCTCCTCTTTGTTAAATGAAGCTCGACCAATGAGAACAGAGTTGTGTGTGAGGGGAAGGTAATCAGGCCTGTACTCTCCACAAGTGGGTGGCTCATATGGTGCATTTAATGGGGAAACTAAATGAGCCCTCGCCGCGGCCTAATGCCACTCAAGCAGACAGTCTTGTAACATTACACACATGTATGAATGGACGCACTTGGACACACTGATGCCTAAATAGCTACCGTCTGCTTCAGTCGCACGCCCTCAGAACACATTTTCTGCTGTTGAATTTAACTACCCTCTTCAGCTGCTCAATTTGCTGCAGTCTGTCTCTATGCTTCTCTTCCCCGCCGCTTTTCCACCACTTCTCCCGTCGCCGTCTCACCCCACGTCCCTCGTCTCTATACCTTCCTGCCTCCCTCGCGTCACTAGCATCCCATCCTCTCTGCCTGCTTGTCTGCCGCTCTCGCTCTAGGTCTCGCTCTCTCTCCTCCACCATCTTTAAATCTGTACGGCCTCTGGTGTTGTATGGATTCACAGTCACGCAGCTAATTACTGCGACTTCGACAGAAAAAACTCCTTAAGCTAAACTGAGATAGGAGACGTTTCCCTCAAAGTGGAAAGCGTCAGTCTGAACATGTGTGAGTGCTCAGGGGTCACACAACATGATGCAGGGCTTTAGCCAAAACATATAATGACATAAAGACATATATACCAGAGAGTAAAAGTTAAATTGTGTGTGTATGCTAGTAGTAACATGCTAACACCAGCTTGTTGAAATGTTGATGATCCAATCATCCAACTTCACTGCTATCGAGTTTTATCTTAACAAACCAAAGCCAATTACCTCCCAACATTAGCTCCACGCTCTGGTTTGACTAAAGTGGCTGCACACAAACACTTGGTGAGTGAAAGTGGAGGATTTCACTTTTAATTGAATCCCTTAGTGGAACACATTTTAAACTTCAGATACCCTGAACGAGAAGAGGAGTGGAGAGGATCACGTTAGACCCTTCACCACATTTATACATAAATCTATCAAAAAGTGATTCATAATGACTTTTAAAAAGACAAAAAGTATTAAGAAAAGAGGAAAAATTCAGATGAGCAGGTGGCAGGAGAGATGCAGGCATCAAGGACTCCTACCTCGGCAGAGGAGAGTGAGGTATATATGAGTGAGGTGAATTTCAGGTGAGCTGTGTCTCAGTACTGAAACCCGATGGACTGGAATGGAGGAGAGCTTTAGTTCAGGCAGAACAATGAAGTGATTTGCTTTGTTCATGCCTCATATTCACTAAACGTGCATTCATCAGCCAGCTACCCGCTGACCAGTAGCGTTTAATCATATTCGAGCAATCAAATCCTGTGAGAACATGAATTCTCACATGCTTTTGCACTAAAATGGGAATCCAGGTCACAGTCAGCTTTGCCAGTTGATGCTACAATTTGCATAGGAAAGGAGACGAAAGTGCTAAATTAGGCTGAGAGACACGTCGACAGCAGAAACCTGCAGATTCTGCAGAGACAAACCTGGATGGGTTCGGTCGGCTGAACCTCACAAGAGGAGTTGAACTTGCAGTGAGCTGTGGCTCTGTATTTAAACCAAGTCAAGTGGAATGGAGCATGTTACATTTTTCTTGTCTCTCACCAAAATGAATTGTGGTTTATTCTTGTGGTCTAAAAAATATATAAAGGATGCATCATGAATTCCTTCCACATAGACTGAACAGACAGTTTGTCCTAGCTCCAAGGCCTCGGATTCATTGAAGCTGTATAGAATATCCAAACTGTCCCACAGAGTCCAAGTGTATCATAGCCTGACATTGATTCTAGTTACAGCTGAAAGAAAGGTTTAAATTGGTAAATTAAGAATGAAGAAAATATAAACGAAAATATTTAAATCCCAACAAAGTAGAAGGGGGCTCTGAGAGAGAGAATTTGTGCTGCTACAGTTTCAAAATGAAAAAATCTTTGACATTTCTCATTGTGACATAAGAGCTCTCTAACTGAGCGCTTTCCGCTGCACAGTCACTCGCCCTAACATCCATTAAGTCGTTACCATCTGCGCATACAGTCAGGTCTCGATAGTTACAGCTGCAGTTGTGCGCATATTTGCAAGTGGCATTCAAAGCAGTTCTCTCATTTAAGAATCTGACTTTCATTCTTCTAGATAAACTCGTTGACGATGGATCTAGAAGGAAACTCTAAGAGCACATTCCTCTGTCACAGCTATCTCGCAATGTTAAAGAAAGAAAAAAAAATGCATGCATCTGTCCCTTAAGTCGAATCTGCTCCAAACCTTAATGGGTTCTTCCATAAGCCCATACCCCACCCTCCCAACACGTTTCAATAAAATCAGTCCAGTAGTTTTTGTGTAATCCTGCTATCAGACAAACAACAATGAAAACCTATGACCTTCTCGGAGGTAATCAGCCCAATAATTAGAATTCGAGAACCTGGACAGAGGAGGACTTTACGCTGTATTATTAGAAGGAGACTGATGAAGACGTGGAAGAGAGACAGAGATGGTGAAGTGTGGAGGAGAAGGAGAGAGGAAGAGAAGTTGAGGAGTTTAATCCACAGAGAGACAGAGTGGGAGACAGGCAGACAGAGGAAAAGAGAAGAAAGAGCCGTGTGATAACATTACACCCATGGACATGAACACGACGAGGTTTAAATCAAACTCGGCGGTTTTGTCTTTGATGTTCACCAGTCAAAGTCAGCTGGGACTGGAAGCAACATTAGCTCTCTCAATCATCTCTCACACACACATACACCAGCAGCTGTTAACCCCCGGCGGTAATTCCTATTAAAACACCCAGGAAACGCAGCGGAGAGAGATTGGGTCCTGGTTTGGTTTCATTACATCAGTAAAATGCTTCACCCATAAAGTGCATTTATCTCTGTCAGCAGTCTGAGGTGGCTGCATTAGCCAACATTACACTTAATAAAACGGCCCTCACTTTTCCCTGCTTCAGTTCAATCAGGCAGGTCAATTAGGAACAAGTTCGCCCACAAAGTGAAACGCTGCCTTGAGCAGGAGGCCACATCAGTCAGACTGGGCTGAAACCACAGAAACTTAGTGAGGGTTGTTTTTTCTTCTGCAGAGCTCAAGGTCACAGAGAGAAATATGAGAATATGATTGTCAGAGGTTTACAACATAAGATGTCATGACATACAGCGTCTCATGCACACACAAACGCGCGGACACACAATCACACACCCACATTCCCAGGTTTTTTAATCCAATATAAATATTTGCTGTGATGAATTTAAAGCATAGTATGTTAAAGTACGGCCCTGATTCTGTCATTGCACATGCTAGTTCTTAATGTTTGG
Organism: Pseudopleuronectes americanus; assembly: GCA_038501795.1. NCBI lineage: Eukaryota > Metazoa > Chordata > Actinopteri > Pleuronectiformes > Pleuronectidae > Pseudopleuronectes > Pseudopleuronectes americanus. The sequence continues at coordinate 10,050,718 of CM076718.1, forward strand.
ACTCATGAAGAATGGGTAGTGGTGGGAAGTGAGAATTTATTTTCAAAGAGTAAAAAGTTACTTTAAACAGTTTTAGAAGCATCTTTACCTGATAAGTTCCAGGTCCAGGGTTGGTGTTCATGGAAATCTTGAATCGATCCTCTTTGGAGGAGATCAAAGCCATTTGAGGGAAGGACTTCACACTGAGGTCGTACTGGCCAGGGCCTGACGAACACACACAAACACACACACACACACACACACACACACACACACAATCACACTTTGAATAATTAATTCCATATTACTTTAACAGAGACAGGAAAGAATTTGTGTGTAATCACAAGAACACAAACAAATGCAGGATGAGTTGGGTCATATATTATTTTCATGACCCCTTAATCCATCTCATGTATATCTGTTTGAAAGTTTCTTCTCATTTAAAGTTCTGCATTTTATTCAAATACAGTCTTTACACCACATGTATTTATTAGAGGTGTAATGATTCTCATATTGCCCACGGCAACACTGCAAGGTCTATAGCAAAGCTGCTCTGGCATATAATGTACTAGGGTTGTTAATTTAAATCAGCCACTTCATTAAGATCTGCCGAACCTCTTCCTTCTCACGTCGTTCAAGGGTTCATATTAAGTTTTAATCAGGTTTTTCTCAATGTAATGCAAAAAATCCACCTTTCCACACGATTTCCCTTTTCTCTCATTCACGTGTGCTGCAGTAAAAAGTTACAGCAGTACAGTATGGACCTGTCAGGGCTTTTTATCACAAGCTGCAGAGTCATGTAACTGGGAGTCTCTGCTCTGTGATCAAAGCCGAGAAAGATGACTGAACCGTTTGAACTCGGATGTATCACAGACAAGACACAGTGCAACCTAAAGCTCTGCAAGGGTTTTCAATATCTCTTCTACACTCCATGTTATGAATACACTGAGACGAACATACAAGCGAGTAATGAGTGCAGAGCTCCATTCACGCAAAGTACTCAGGTTTAAACCAATGCTGAGACAATTACACACAAAGAGGAACTGACTGTTACAATTATGGACAATTAGTCGACTTTTTTGACTACTTCCTGGTTCATTTGCCTGTCTGTGTGTGTTCTGCTCTGTCCCTGATCTGTGCTTCGCTCCTGACAGTCGCTGTGTCTCAGGCTGCATTTGAAAGCAGAATGCGTCACAGCAAGTAGGACTAGGCTGTCCTATTTCGAAGCCTCATTCTAAAACAGATATGTCAGTTGCAAATGTGTAACCGTCCATACACTTCGATGCATCTTTTATGTTGACAAGGTTGATAAGCAATACATCCACAAGAGGGCAGCGCAGAGTCTGAGAGTTCCCGATAATTTATGTCTCTACAAATAACATCATATAGACACCTGTAGTTCGTTAGCAACTCCCAAAGTATTGAGATTGTTGAAATGTCTTCATATGGTCCATTCCTGTCTCACTTCCACTATTGGCTAAGCTGCCCCCGCAGGATTTCTGCTGGTACTGCTCCATTTTGTTTGTTGCCTCCATAACTGTAAGCTTTCAGAAAACTTCCAGGAATATGGATAAAATAAATGCAGTGTACGTTTTTTCATCTGCCTAGGATCACCAGCTTACCTCCTCTTCTCCACCACCCTCAGCCAGCTACGGCCACACTTCCCCTGGACATTGTCAAACTGATCTTGATAAAGCCAAACAAACTCCCTAAAGTTTAACAGTAGTTTTGCTGTTATTGGTCAGCACTCCACTGCGTGTTCTCTTTTTACAGCACTCTTTGATAATTGTACATTAAATCATAGTGTTCATTTTATCTTGTTTCTCTGCTTCTGTTCCCCCATTGAGTCCCTATTATACACAAACCCTAATACTCATAATAAATAAAAAATAAAAAAGCCAAACACATATACTTGTAGTTGAGAATAAAAAAAACTTTTATAAATCTATTGCCATTTAAAGAAGACACATTAAAATTTAATTCTGAGAGGCAGAAAGCTGTTCTGGAAATAAAAAAGCTAAGCCTCTGGGGTTTTAACTATTACACAACATGTTTCCATAATCCTTTTTTATTTGAAACCTCATCTGCCAACTTTTCAGGGTTTACAGAAACAACTTTTACAATTGATTTTGAAAGGCTGTAATGGACCCCAGGGCTGCGGATCTCATTCGGTGCATTAAGAATGATGACAAAAGAGAAAACGCCATCATCCATCCAACATGGGTTTAAATGAATACATCAGCAGGTTTCTTGTTTGAGCCAACAGCCAATGAAATCAGTCTTATGACAACATAGAATATGTTAAACACAAACACCCAAAAAACTCACACGTTAATATAACATTTAACATCTGCTAATGTCACAGACCATTATGAGTAACACTGTAATTTATGTGTGTGTTTGTTTGTGTGTGTGTGTGTGTGTGTGTGTGTGTGTGTGTGTGTGTGTGTCAAAAATATTTCATGGTTAAATACTCTGACCATTTCCAGAAATGTAATCTTGCAGGACAAAGCTTGATGAGGAATATATTGTTCCCTAACGCCGGGAACACACTGGACGCGGAAGCGACGCCGAAGCGTGGCGGAAGCGCAGCGTCAAGCCTCTAGCTCCCATCCACTCCCATGTTAAACCGCCGCGCTGAACACACCGGGCGCCAAAGCGTGGCGTTGCGCCGCGGCGGCCTAGCGCCGTGAAGCGATCGTTTCGGCGTCGAGTCTATTTTTTCCGCTTGACGCTAGCGTCAAGCACCAGGAAACACACTGAAAAATGATTTTAAACGATATTGACGACATATTTTACATTATATAAATTATCAAATATGCATCCCATACTTTGTATTCACCTTCTGTTGTCTTGGAGTTTTAATTTGATCACTTTTAACAACGACTTTATTAAATGTCCCCCTCTGCCCATCCACTACAGCCACACATGTCATATAGGTAAATAGAGAGATAGAGACTGGGCTGTATGTGTGATCACGGAGCAGAATCGGCAGGGTGACCGGCGTGGGGAAATGCGAGTCCGATGTGAACAAGCGCCAGCCGCTCAAGGGATTAACGCCACGCCTCGGCGTCGCTTACGCCTCCGGTGTGTTCAACCAAGCGCCGGCGCGCAAGGGATTAGCGCTTCCGCCACGCTTCGGCGTCGCTTCCGCGTCCGGTGTGTTCCCGGCGTAATGCTACATTTACTCTAGACCTATTCATAAATGCAAATAAAATAATTGGTATGTGTGTGTGTGTTAGTGTGTGTGCATGTGTGTGTGTGTGTGTGTGTGTGTGTGTGTGTGTGTTTGTATGTGTGTGTATGCACATATGAAACTGTGTGTGTCTGTATGAGTCTCCATATGCTTGTGTCTGAATATCTGCCCCGATGCATGTGTGTACCCAGAAGAAACACTACTGCAAACAGTCTAAATCTATTTATATGCAAATTGGGTTTTGGTTAAACGGTTTGGGGTGCCTCGTGGGTTGAGTCCCTTGGTGAAATGGGGCTAGTCATAAATTATCCAAGTTAGTCATGAATCTATCAATTTTGAAACAACATTTTTCAATGGGAGTGTAATTGAGGTAAATATTAGGTTAGAGGCCCACAGAGATGGAGCTAATTGGACTGCATGATGGTGAAAGGGAGGAGTACAGTTGCCAAATGAACAGCACTGAAAGAATAGATAGATGGCTAGACAGAAAAATGGTTCACTACATAGATAGATAGATAGATAGATAGATAGATAGATAGATAGATAGATAGATAGATAGATAGATAGATAGATAGATAGATAGATAGATAGATAGATAGATAGATAGATAGATAGATAGATAGAGAAAGAGAGAGTATACCTGGCACGCTGGGGTCACATGGTAGGAAGGAGTCACTGCGCGGTGTAGCAGAGAGGAAGCAGCTCTGTCGCTTCTTGGCTCCTTCACTTCGGGGTTCTGAGTACAAGTGACCATTAGACTTCTCGAATGTCTGACTCACATTGTAGCTGTTGGGTGGAGGAGAATCCTACCGGCAGAGAAGAGGAAAAACCTTGAGAGAGTCTGTTTCCCTGGATTACTTACAACCAGGGCCTTCTGACGGGGATGGATGAAAATCAGGAAAATCAGGATATTATCAGAGTCATCACTGCTGGCTGCAGTAATGGTCATGTCCTCAATCACAAATAGAATTTCTCACAAATGTGTTTTGTCATTTTTGGTTGTTCTTCTCACATTGATGTGTTCATTTTTCCAATAAAATTCATTTTAAATGTGTCAAAAACAGGGTTGAACATTACGATTGAATACTGCCTCCTATCTTTATAAAGGGTCTATCCTCTGGGTGTGGCGATCCCCTTCAATAGTTGTTGAGACATTACATTAAAAATACAAAAAAGCCAACCCACTGCAGGCACACCAAATACAGAGGAAACAAAAGGGTCAGCAACAGTGTCACCTTGCATCGTCTTTAACGCTCGGTGAAATGCCAATGACAATGTTTCACACAATTACACACACAATGTGGCACTTCTGAGGTCCCCTTATCAAATTACACAACTGACAGGTCCGCAGGAGGACAGACGCACACTTATTAAAAATAACAAATGACCTATTCACCCATCTGTTATCAGAACACGCTGTCAGACCTGTTACCATGTCACCCGTGACACACTTTCATGCATGAATATCAGCGTGCACACACAAGGACATCTCGTACGTGTCACATCATCTACATGCAAATGCAGACAAACACACACTGATATCTCCTCCATGGCACAAATGAGTGCTTGACTCGCAGCTGTCGTGCTGCTTCGCCACAGAGGGAGGAACAATGATAGAAACATGAGCAACACATTATTGCCTCCATAACAAGGCCATTACATTCTTAGTCATTAATGAATCACTATTAATTAAGAGGTGATTCATGGAGGCACCCTCGCTGATGGGAACATGAAATGATTCCCAGTTGCAGAAGACGGGAGTTGGAAAGCGGGAACTTGCAGTGGGTTGACCACTGCGGCAGAGGAACCTGAGTTATCGGGCTTCTGTCTTGTTGGTTGCTCTCTGAATAATGGATGGTGAAGGCTGAATATAGCCTCACGATCCATTTATCCTAAACATAGCAGAGCTGTCATTTACCTCAAACTGTCATTTCCAGACGTCCGTTTCCTCCTTTTCCTCCCAGGTAGCTGTCCATCTTTAATCACTGCTCACCCGAGCCATTTAATTTTTATTATAGACTCAGTGGGAGGAAAACAGGAGTCAAGCACAACCCGTGCATGACAATACAACCTCATGTGCACACACACACACACACATACAGAGACACCACTGTCAATTTACAGCCACAAGCTGACTGTGTGTGGTGTTTTGAAAAGCAGCTTTGGTCTCTCAGAGAAGCAAAGTAAATTGAATGAGGGTGAGGACAATTTGTGTCACCTGTTTCTGTTTCCCTTAGTTTGGTTTGGAGCTCATGGTGAAATTGACACAGAACAGAAACACACACACACACACACACCTGTAGACACATGTGTCACAATTCTATCTAACAGTGCGGAGCAATCATTCCCTCACCAACACACACCTGTCCTGGAGCCCTATGGTGTGTAATTATACCCTAACATAGGGCAAACCACTGTTCCCAGTGGCAGTCATCGCCTATGACAGCACTCTGGTTGACTTTAATTACGGACCCCTGACATTTAGACAGCTCAATACCCATCTTCCTACGAGCACACAGTGATAAACACAAATACACTTTCTTTCCACCCTAACGATTCTGTCAAGTCGCCCTTCACAGTATGAAAAATTTCTCAGAGTACATATACAGCGGGGTCTGATGCCACTTTATAAATATATATCTATCAAGATGGCAGATACACATTTGTGGCAGGCAGACGTGCAGTGACACAGTACGACTGAAATTGAATATTGATGTTATGCTGCCACACAGACTGTCAGACCAGGACAGTTTCTTTTTTTTTCTTCTTTTTTTCTGAAAGCAAAGTGCTAAAAACTAACACAGAAAAAATTATAACTTCATGTTTGTAATGCATTCAAAGCTTCTGATTTGATAACTAAACTTGAAGCCATAGTTATAGTTTGCCGAGACAATGTAAAAAAACTACAGGCAAAGCATTCTGAGCGAGCGAATGATTAAATCATGAGGATGTGGTAAATACTAAATAAAGCAACAGGTAAATACTAAATTAAGAACAGCAGCACAATGGGAGGCAATGCAGCTTGAGCACACTGGCAACTGAATGTCCTGAGGTTAATACTGCAATGGGCCTCATGTAGAGGAAGACATTATCAGGAGAAGAGTGGAGTCCAGCTGGAAATCCATCTCAAGTCACATATCCAATCAGCAACAGATAAATATATTCTGAACGTATAGACGCACTTCAGTTTTTGGAAGATGTGAGTATGATCTGAGTCCTATGAGAAACTCCCTTGACTTAAGTCTTAACCACAGAAAACAAATCATACACACCTATATACTTCTTTTCTGTTCTTTCATTAAACCTATCTTAAAACAGAATTTACCATCACAGGATAATGCACTCTAAATACTAAACAGTAAGGCAGCACCATCGCACTGTCATTACAGCAGGGTTTCATGTTTAGTACACAGCAGCAGGAGCATTATATTCATGACAAATACACAATTTAGTCCAGTCCTCTTTTCCAGTAGCTTAAATGTTGACCTATTATTTACTAAGTAGTTTATTCCTGCTGCTGTGTCTGCATTACTGATGAATTATTGAAAATGCTTTCTGGACAAAAGTGATGCATATTGTCAGGGGCTGATTGGACATGGACAGGGTCTTGTTAAGTGTTCGATTCCTTTAGGTCATTATATTAAACACTGGTGCTCTTCAATGAAAATATTAAGAATGTTCAAATCAGATTTGCAGCCTGATTTCTGTATCATTTTAATTTTGACTAACATTCTGCCATTCTTAATATTTAAAGTAAGCAACAACTGAAAAACTCAAACTAACCGGTTTATGAACTCCCAACAACAATCCGGGTGTTGCAGATTGGACTGTTCTGAACACATCATCCGTCCAAATGATCCTGGAGTATGAGGGGTTTGCAGAAATCATCCCAATATCACAGACTGGATTGGAATTTCCCTTATTTTGAATTGTACATATCAACCATGATTGATAGTTGTGTACTACGAAAGTGGTGCAGTATGAAAGGAGCAGCAATTCTGACGGTGAGCAGAACCCTGCAGGAGCCCACGAGAGCAAGCTGACTGGGAAGCGTCACCAACCAGATGTACCTGTGATTAGAACCGAAACATGGCTGCCAACAGTATAAAGACTTTTGTTTCCTGTGCCTGATGGACACTAAAAAAGGAGGACAAAGGAATTGTGACAACAGCAGCTCTCCTTTCTCCCTTTATTAAATAAGTGCAAGTGCCGGGTCCTGCGTGTCCACTGGATTGTCCAGTGAGTGCACTCTCATGATTAATCTATTAATAATCAGTTACATCGGTCTATTTTGAAATCCTGCAGCAGGCATTAAACATAAGAGACTATCTTGTGATGGGAACACATCAACGTCGACGTCCGCCAACATGTTGACATTCCGACCCATGTGTCGTCATAACTACATTAATACAAGGGAACTGAGAACTCATCTCACCCATCTTCAAACTCTGATTTGAGGTTGATCTCAACTCACGACCTGTTGTGACTGGCACAGATGGGACACAGCGGGAAAATCTGTCCACACACAGAAAGTGACTCTGTGGGAATCTCAGCTCCAGTGATTGTTACCAGGAACACATTTTGCCCTGATGACATCACACACCTGTCTTCGAGGTGGACACTCCTAGACCCCTACCCCAACCCTACCTATCACAAAAAATGTCCTAACCTCTATCCACAACCCTTAAATCTAATTCCAACCCTGACTTCCAACCGGGTCAACAATATACACTGCTCTTTTCTAATCACTCACACGTAGAACTGATCTTTATAATAACCTCCTGAATTCATATTTCATAGCAGAACGAGGCTTGTTCTGCAACCATGAAGTTAAAACACTGCGTCACGTCACAAACAAAAACTACATTTATTCAGTTATTAATCGGGGTAAAGGATCATCAGTCCAGATCGTTCCGGTCACTTTAACACGTGTTAACACACAAATGTTTTTTCAAATGTGTTAAATATGTGTTTAGAGCAAGTGAAACAAACACAAACTCATATTCAGTACTGTGTGTGTCCTCATAACTTCTGAATACTGTTTTTTGTTAACGTGTGAAGTGAGTGCAGACGTGTGGGTACCACAGCCCCAAACAAGGTACAAGATGAATGTCGTGGAAACCAGGACTTGAAGTATTATTCTTCGTTCTCCTCTTTAAATTCAAGATTTGAAATATTGCGTTTGCACTTAAATTGTTTTGTTTGGTCGATGAACGAAACAAACTTAGATAAATATAAGTATTAAGCAAATTAACCGACTTGAGCAATATTAAGTCGGTTAGAGGTTATAAATGTCAGTTTATATATTCCATATATTTCCACATAATTTCCCAGCCCTAGCCGTTGGCTTTGTCTGAATTCAACATTAGCGCCCACAAATAATCCTGTTTATAAATACACACACACAATCACACACTATGAAAACAATAGGAGCCAAGTTGCAGTTGATAATAAGATGTTTCTTGTTATCGTCTTACAGTCTTTTCTTCCACACCGTCTTCTCTAATACTAATGACCACTCAAGTTCACCTGACAACGACCATACTAACGACTTGCCTTAGTATGTACAGTGACAGCTTAGACGAATGGCCTGGCATATCACATGAGATTGTGCGTGTGTGTGTGTGCGTGCGTTACAACCACATCTGATTCTTCATCCTGTCATTACTCTTAAAAATGTCATCCTCCCTCGCAGAGCAGGATGCTATTTCCAGACTCTGTATTTCCATATTTCAGATCTTTGTGCTGGAGATAATATATATTCTGAGAGTGCGTATGTGTGCGTGTTTGAGAAACATTTCCAGTTTGCACACAATCACCGGTGACGTATTCACATCCCCGATGAAAGAGCTCACCACGCTTGTTCTCTGTCAGGATTGGCTCTGATTCATTTGACATTTTATCTTTTCAGGTTAAAAATTTAGTTGGTAGTTTGTGGTGAGCTGAGAAACAACTGACAGCTCACTGAAGCTTAAGTTTAGCGACTTTAAAAATAGTCAGAGGCTAAATTATGAATCTGGTTGGGAACTCATTTGTTCAGTTTGTTCCACCGACGGAAGAAAGTTCTGCACACGGGAAAATTAAAAATTAAGATAAGAAAAAATGTACACGTGGACTCCATTTTAAATGCTGTAAGTACTTAAACCTGTGATTGCTCTACCTGTGCTTTCAGTCTTGCTGGAAAACTGCAGATACTGAACAGGTTGGATTTCCTCATTTAGAGGCTAATAAATAATAATGGTTACTTAGGCTGTGCTACTTAAATCCAAAGTATCACTTGAGGGGCATCTGTTCCTCTCTCCAGTCGAACATATTGGCAGGCAAGGTGTTGTGTATTAAACAGCGACCACAAACACTGAGCAATAAACACAACTTCTTTCGCACAACTTCTTTTCTGTTTTATAAACTCTGGTTTTGCTAGCATGTCCCAATCTATTATTCTGCCCTCAAATAAAATAAAGGCTGATCATATTGTGTAGAATTGGTCAGAAGAGCATCAACAAACGCCGATGCAGAATGTTGTTCGGTTTGTAATCATAGAATGAAGTTAAAAAATCCACGTAGATTCTAGAACTGGGGTGTGAAGCCAGTGCGGAAGCGCCTGAAAGCTGTATTCTCTTGAATGACCAATGGGGGGCGATGACTGAACTCTGTGAAAAAATGACTGTCTTTCTTAATCTATAATGTCGGTAAACATTTTCCTAAGGATTTCATCATTTCAAGTCTTCTTCAATACAGCGGAAAGTTCATTTAGAAAGTAATGGTCCCATTTAGAGGGAAAGAGATGAGTGACAACTTGTCTGGTCCAATGGGTTGAGGTTGTAGGTGTAGTGTCCTCAGGCTCTTGGACAAGCTCCAAGAGCCCCCCCCACACACACACTCCTCTAAGTTTAGTGACTTCTGGTTTCAAAAATACAAGAGGGTGCTGGACCAAATCCCAAACTTGAGTCTTCAAAATAGCAGCTCACACACCAATTGGTTAAGGCTTCTTCCTTTCATAAAAAATAAGCAGCTTAGAAACGAGTGTGACACTAGAGTGTTGTGAATAAAATGAAGAAGGCTACCTTTCCCTATGATAGGCTGTCCATGTTGGGGATTGGCTCCAGCCACAACACAACACAAAAGGATAGTCGTATAGATAATCGGTATTGATAATGGATGGATGGGAAAAAGTACTGTCTCAATACTCCCTGTCTAAAAGTGCTTTTACCGGATATATCTCACCAGACAAGGATTAGCGACATTATTACCATCATGAAATTGAACAGGTTTGTGTGCCACCATTTAATTCAAATTAAAATGCACTTGATTTACTACTTCGCTATGTGTACGTCTGTTGCTTTCTCTTATGTAACGAAATATAGTCCTTGTGTTTAATTGAAAAGTGAACGTCGCATTTGTTTGCTTGATTTACTCCCAGAACCGACTGTCTATGTCATTCGGTGTCATAAGCACAGCTGGTGTCTCATCATAGAGCCTGATAACCATCTGTCAGATTTTAGTAGCAGCGGTTTGGCTGGTGTCATAAGGCCTTAATGAGATTTTAGACAGGTCTTCAATATAGATGGAATGACAGAGGGAAACCATATGGGTCCCAGTCGCTTCCTTTTCGCACTTTATAGGCAGCACTTAGTCTTAAAATGTGCTGACAGCTACAGTTTTCTTCTGTGTTTTGTAGTCTTGTATATCTTGCTTTCTACCTAATGTGTTTTATCCTCTCCTTATCTGCTTAGTCCATCTTTGTCTCTTTTTTATTGCTCCTGATCTTCTTTCCTCTATCCATCATAGTTTGATGCCAAATCGCTCCTCTGTTTTCTCTCCTTTTTCATCTCACTCCTCTTCTAGCAGTTAAACAAGCCTGGGCCATAACCTAGTATACGGCTGCACCAGGGTCAGGGTGAGAAATTGAGGAGCAGAGGAGTTTTATGGAACCCTTGTGAGCCAATTATCTTGTTCGTGATGTCATCATGTCGGATGGAATTCTGCCCATTAGACATTTCTCCACTTCTTCCTACTGTCCAGAAATGAAGCAAAAATATCCTTGATACAAATGTGCATCTTGCCCATCGGAGCCAGAGACTGTATAGGAGCAAACAGGGATGAAGCCGAAGTATCAAGGTCCCAGAGATACACACTCAATCTACAGTGAATCGATCTCAGCTGTCAATCATGACGTTTCACCTCGTTTCACCCCCACGAGGTTAATCAGGTGACTGATCAAAACCAAACCTAAAGAAAATTTGAACACTTAAATCGCGGGAAAGTGTGATAACTACCTCATAGGCACCATCTTTAAGAAAAACTTATTTGAAAACAGCCTATCATGGAAGAGGGAGGATTTATGACCTATACTGCAGCCAGCCCCCGGGTGGCGATCAAGACAATTTGGCCTCACTTTTAGGAAACCTTCAAGTTGATCTTGTCTATGATTCTTCTGGATGGATGGAATAATGAACAGATGATACAAATTCCCAGACATAGAGTGAGAGTCATCCCTTTGACATTGAGTAGAGCAAGCAGGAGGCAGGACATAATTTTAATTCAAGTGCAGAAATGATGTGTTTTTGTTTACAAAACATTGACACTAGTGTCAGCTAATACCTCTGGAATGTCATCTTCTTTCCAATCTGGCATCTTCATCCTGAGTTTCCATTTTGAAAAATCATCAACACACCCACTCGCTTGCTGTGAATTCTCCGGGTATTTTCCTGCTTCATTCTCACACTGGCTCAGTCTAACATGTTGGGGACATTTTTCCAGGGGGGTGGCAGAAAAGGTTCTGGAAGTTAAATGCATGTCTGAAAGCAGCTGATCTGATTCTGAGTAGTGTGTGGAATGATCAAATTCCAGCTTAGATAAACAACAAACCCAAACTCCATTAAAACCGAGACTGAACCGTCCTTTTGACTGTGTGTGTAGTAATCAGTAAGCTGTCTGTGGAAGCTGGTCAGGTAACGGCTCATAAACAAACACTGACACCAAACAACATCATTGAGTGGAGGTCCAAAGAAAAAAAAGGGCCGGTTGCATGAGCACCCAGTCGTTCTTACATCTTACTGAACCTGGCTCTCCATGTTGTCCCTCTGGCTGCCCGCCTGGCCGCCTGTCTGCTTGGCTCCTAAACTCATCACCTGCTACTAAACAGCTGTCCATAAAGCAAACACACCCAAAACACACAGCAGCTGCATGAGAAGGGAGGGAGGCCGCACATGTGTATGGGAGCGCGCTCACACACACAATGCATGGTACACCCAGCTGCTGGCCACAGCTGGTGCCCATACCTTGGACAAAGAAACGCGCATGTAGTCATGAACATGCATGGATAGGATCCAGCTGTTTGCCACATGTGCCTACTTCATCCACACAGGGAGTGGGGAGAGGAGAGAGAAAGGGAGAGCGTAAGAGTACAATTAATTGAGAAGAGAAAAAGAGATGGAGAGCGAGTTAATGACAGAGGGACAGAAGGTGAAAGTGGACGAATCAGAGGGGAAATGGGATCGAAAGAGGCAATAGAGGAGAAATCAGTAAAGATCTGAGGGAAAGAAATGAAATGAAAGATAAAACTCGGAAGATAAACTGAGACACCGACCTCATAATAGACAAAGACAGGATCGTATTACAGGACGAGGCCTGGTCACATCTCACTCCCTCTAATCCAATCTGGAAGTGGAAAATAAGTTTTTAATTTGTTTAAATGCTGATCTCTATTCTGGGCAGCGTCACATGCTCAATGGTATCTGCTGACGGTTCCATTATTCTCAGATAAATAAAGACAAACAGGATCCAGTCTCTCACATGCTGCTGAATATTTTCAAAAGGCGGTCGATGCAAACGAAATTCGACAGATTGAGAATGTGGCTGATTCTGAGACAAGACAGAGAAGGTGTTATCTGAAAGGGTTCATTTATCAGTTGTTATTTTACTATTGACTGTATAAAAGCTGCAAACTGACTGAGGCGCCCCTGGGTTTGTGTTTCTGTCTTTTCTTGGACACGACTCTGGAATCAAGACAGAGAGAGTGAGACGCACATCACATTGACGGGAGACATTATTTTCTTGCATGGAGCATATTCCAAGAAAGAGAGAAAAAAGACAACAAACAAATCAAGTCAGCTTAAAAAAAAAGGGAAAGTAGCTTTGGAACTGTAACAAGGTTTTTCCTGAGCTTTTAACTGGATCCCATCATCATTCATCCACATCAACAGATACAACTAGTGGATCTGGAAAGAATGTACTAAGTGGATCTTGACATGAGATATTTCGGTCAGACACTTAGGATCCTCTGACGGCAGCTTTATCACTTCCCATCCCAACAAAACAGCCCAACTTGACCCATTACTATAATCTTTCCCTAACCATGACCCAGTAGTCATGTAAACCATGTATTACAGGAACTTAAAGGTGCCCTGTGGTAATGAGATGTTATCTCAATGTTTCATCCATTTATTCTGTATGTCCTTGGGTTCAAATATATTTGTAGATTCTTAATCAAATATTAGCAAGGTCGTTTTTTTTTGAATATTACTTCTACGTCCATGTAGCCTCGACTGTCTATAAAGTGACATGTGCAGCCATCTTTCAATTTTTACATTAAAGTTTGCTGATCGTGGAGTCAAGGTATCCCAAAGATACAAGAGCTCAAACGATTGTGAATACTTTTTATCTCAACATTTCCCCCCCATTTTTATAGCATCAAACAAATAATTGAAATCAAACTTGCAGTAACAATGAACACTTAAAATGACAAAAAACATAATTGAAAAAAATTTAAATACAATTACTTCTTCCTTCATGTCCAATAAGGTAACATGTAGGAGGCAGGATTTATTACTGGGGGCTGTGAAGATGATTTGGCTTCACCTTTTGGGGAGCGTTCATATCGTCCATCTTTATAAACAGTCTATGGTTTGCAGTTGTGTTTTTCACCACACTTCTATAACAATGCTAAGGATGGCATGAAAACAAAATGCAGGAAATGTTTGATGCATTGACGAGTGCGTACACGTGATATAAACAAACTCCCACCGCAGCACCACTAGTGCTCAAAAGTGGTAGTGGTCGAACTTGAATAAATCTTAAAGGTAGCATTGGGAGATTTGAAAATACTTATATAAATAGTTTTTGTAAACATGCAGGTATGATGTATTTCCTCAAATTGAATAAAGTAGGTAAATAAGAATTTCAATTCCTGTATTTTAACACAATAAAAAAGACCCTGGCTACCACTGTGTGTGCAGAAGAGTTGTGTGACAGCTGACTATCAAACAGGGAACAGAGCATACAACATACTGAGACATGCGGTAGGTAGGAACTCTACAGATCCTGCTCCACAGTGGTGAGAACATACCGGAGATCATGTCGTGTTTATCCAGCCTCACTCGTAAAGTGCCTTTTATTCTGAGTACCAGGCTGCTTTTGAGGACGGGCTGTTTTTCAGTTGACTTGTTTTATGACAGCAAGACAGCAGGGTGGTTACAATAACCAGGACTTCACAGCAAGAGAGCGAGAGCAGGAAAGAAAGAGAAGGAATTTCAGACACACTATATGAACTTTTCCTCCGAGCAACGACTTAAGAGAGGAACCACACATAAAATCTTAAAAGTGCTACACAGACAACTTCTCCATCTGTGCCCTATCAGACATTTTGCGATTTTACTTCTTCTCTCTCTCCTTCTTACTCATCTGTTACTCTGCTGCCCATGCGTGCATCCTCCTTATTTTATATTCCTACCTTTCATGCTCTCCTTCTAATGTCTCAAGTCTCCACTGTCACCTATCTTTTACTAAGACGTAGAACACCATAGGAGTATAAAAAGATGGACGACTTGTCTCCACTTTATCTCACTTTCCAAAAACGAAGCTGTCATCTTTTGCCGATTACATCATTTGGACCCAGAGAGTGTGGAGCAGCAGTATTGCCAATACACAGGCTTGACCGATCGCAAGACTGACCCAGCTGTCAATCATGACGTCTCACCCTGTTTTTATAGAATCTAATTAACTAATTACAGCCAAACTACCAGACAGAGAAAACAACACTTGAACATACACCAGTGTGACAAGAACTACTGTTAATCCAAGAAACCATCTTCGAATTTTGTTCATTTCATTGGTTCATGTCCCATCAACTAAAATGGAGGATAGGGGGGGTTATGATGTCTGGTACAGCCAGCCACCAGGGTGCGCTCAAGAAGCTTTTGCGTCACTTTTAATGAGCCGTCATAACGTCCAACTTCATATACAGATTACCTGTTGGGGACCATTTGACAGTTAATAAAACACAAGGGTGATAGTTGACCAGCAGTCTCCTGTAGGTTGTTGACTCATTCATCTCACAGTATTACACAGCTACTTCCTACTTAATACTGATGAAATAGAGAGATTGCCACACCCCCAGAGACCTGTATCACATGAACGTAAACAAATGTTCTTTAGGGGCATTTACTGAAACAACCAATGCAGTTTCTCTTGGGAGGACTAAACAGCAATACAGCAATGAAAAGCAACTTGAAGGAGGTCTCCAAATTACTGTATAATTGGTTGAGCATATTCATGCTTCTGGGGGATAATCTGTTTTTAATTCAAAATACACCCATGGCCTTTCCCAAGCACCACAATCAGGCTTAGTATAAGTTGAGTAGTAAAATAATTGTGTGTTATTCATTGTGTGTAGTTCACGCAGCAGCCTCTGGAAGTCGAAACTTCTACTCTTGTCCTTTGTCTCTGTTGTTCATCTTTGTTCTGATGAAGCACAAAACAGATTTTCAATGGGCGACACTATTGCATACAAAGTCAATGGACTGACAATTCACCTTCCTGCTTCGTGGCATAACAGAGACCAGAGGAAAAAGAAGAGGGAGAGAACAGAAATAATTGGCGTTCCTGTTGAGGTCGAAGACAAATAGACGATCACACTCCCACAGGCATTGTTCATGCTCACAGCTAATGCGCAGTTGATACTTTTGGTTATCTGGGTCACAAGAAACGTCCAGCGCCTTAAAACCAAGTGAAACACAAGGTGAAAAACACATCAGTGTGTTCAGACACTGATGTATGAGGAAATGTAAGCCCCCTCATTCACTTCACTGACCGCAGGCACAAAAGGATCTGTGAAAATGTTTGATCAAATATGTGAACGCCAACATTGTAACATGAATCGTGTTTTTTTACTGTTCAGCTCACAATTGTTGTTGATGCAGGATAAAACAACTGTTGCCATGATAAGCATTTCTTACTGTGCAGTGTTGCGGCTTCTGATGAGCCTTCAGTGGATCCATTACTCACGTCTGAACATAGTTAGTGGACATGGGTTTGTGTCTGTGTCTAGTGAGCTTAAATATACACCTGAATGGCTGAGTGAAAGCAAATCAATGCAATATTTTACTGTAGCTGTTTCTAGATAAGAACTCAGAGGAGATTGTTAAAATCAGTGCGCTCACAACAGCGGTGAATTGTCCGCAACATTTAGGTGAAAGGTGGTTATAACGTGTGAATCCTGCTGCGGTAGGCATGTTTTTAGGTTTGCGGCACATTGACAATGTTTTTTATCATAGCCGAGAGCAAATTAGAGCGTGGGCGAGGTAAGGGGGGGGGGAACACAGAGTCAGAAGACATGCTGCAAAAAGCTCTTGTCAGAAAGAGTAGTCAATACAGCTACTGGGTATGACAGCACCACTACTCTGTTCTCCCTCCTCTCCTCCACCCCACCCTCAAATCTTTCCATCCATCACAGTGGTGAATCGTTCGGGACACTATAGTGAAGTGCATTATGGGAGCGTTTCCATGTGAAGCCTCGGGGCAGGAGTGTCACTTAGCACTTCTTCCCATTCGGTCACTTAATCGCGCAAGTGTGTGTCTCCTGTGTGTGGGCGACACACTCACATTTGCATGCTCCTTGCTGTGTGTACACGCTGCGTATTTGTTGCATTTATTTGTTCACATGCACATTTGAGGGAGTCACGTTTGTGGCGCGTGCACTACTGGTGTGTTTACCCGCATGGGGCCGAGCTCGAAAAATCTCACAGGGACTCACATCATCATCATTACCCTGACAGCTGACAGTAAAATCCATATCAAATCTATAACTCCATTTTCCTGTTTTTGTTCCTTTCTTTCATCACTCGACTCCCTTGTCTCCCATAAATAGAGGCTGTGCCGTGACATGCCATTAGCTGTCCATGGATATATCATAAGAATGCAATGAAACACACAGACAAAAAGTCAATAAGTGACAAACCTTGGGCCTCGTGCATATTTCCCCCCCTTCCCTGATATTTCAAGAATATCTTGCCCGTGGCATTACCTTCAATGCGACTGTCACACTCTGTCTGACTCACATGGCATTTATTTATTTATCATCCCTCCATCTCCGAAGCCACAGACAGGGATGTCTCACTCCTCCCCATTGCTTCGGTCTTTCCACCTTTCATTCTTCGTCTACATTATGTTTTTCTGTCTCTGTCGTCAGCCTCTCCTTCTGCCTTTCTTTCTTTCTTTCCATCCGTCTGTCTGTCCCCTTTTCTCGGTTATTCCGTCATCCCTCTGTCAATCTCCCCCCCGCCTTCGCTTGCTGTATAATTTCACCTCCTGGATTTTTTTGCTGCTCAGTTCCTTCTGCAGCGCAGCAGGGTGACGCTGCTCTTCAGTTTGATAAATGTATGTTTAGCAAACACTCTAATTATCTCAACCAGAGCTAATTGGAGAGATAATTACACATTATACACAGAGGCTCTCTCTCTCTCTGTGTCTCTATCTCTCTTTGTCTTTCCTTCCTTCCTTCCTTCCTTCCTGCTTCATTTTTCTTTCACTTGCATCTCTTCTCTCTTTCTTTGTCTCTCTCTCTCAAGCCAATTATGCATGGCAACTTCTCTGGGAGAGAATAAGGAGGTTTTCCTTGTGTTTGTCAGGACTGTGCTGCTGGACCATAAATACAATATTGCACCTCCTGAATATGTTTTTTCTTTTCGAATATGGCTTCCATGATGGAATCTGAGACCAGTAAGACAGAGGTCTGGTCTTCACACAGCACATTCCGTACATTTTTAGGAAGGTTCCAAACACAGAAACAACCTTGACAGGTCATCCTAAGGAGTCTTTTGGCCTTTTTTGACTTTGCCTTTATATACCACAATAAAAAACAGCTTTGCCTATTTGTGTTATATATTTTTTTCACCACCAAATTGCCTTTACCACCAGACAATACATTTGCTTTGACATAGTATATTAACATATCAGACCCAAACACAAACAGGAAACATCATCTGATTAGACTCCAGAGGATTATATATCCATTAAACTACTGTATTTGCAGCACATGCACCATATCTGTTAATCTTGGTGACAAACGTGCAAAATGAGAGTGTATAAGTATATTGCGTGACCTAAACAGTAAGTGACTATAAATAGTCCTTCATATATATGACTATGACATTAGAAGTCAGTATATTACCTCCCGCCCCGGCGAGGGTGAAGGGTGGAAATGTCTCCGCTTGTGAAGTCTCTTCTTCTTCTATTTGTTTTCATTATTATTTTCGCACCATTGGATTGTTATGAATCCTTCTTCCAATCACTGTCAGCGCTACATGTAATAAAAACCGTGTTTTAATATCGTCCGTCTGATTCCATCAAGCCAGCTACACAGAGGAGGGAGAATTATGAAGCGCTGTTGATTGTCAGCCTGGCAGATATTAGTGCAGATAAACTGAAATTTGTTTTACTGACAGCGACATTATTGTGTGTTTACATCACTTTCAAATGACTTGAGCGGAGCCCACAGATCTGACTGAGCAGGAGCTTTATATTGTCAAAGACTTTTATTGGATCAGAATAGAGATGGAAATTACTTTTTATTTACTGATGTTATTGGAGGATATATCAAATATTGCTCAAGCACTACTTTTCTCCAAAATTACAATCAGAACAGGTAATAAGAAGGTTAGAACCTACTGTGAGTTTAATTGTTCAATAAGAAAAGCTTTTAAAGCAATCCTTAGTATAAGTAGATCACTTTGAATCTGGAGAATTTACTTAATAAATTCACGGGAACGAGGTCTTGTCAATACACATGCTCGTCAATCACAAGTCAGTCTCAGCTGTCAATCAGCACATTACACCCTGCTTCATAGTATCAAATAACTTATTAAAACCAAACTTACTGGATAAACAAACACTTGAACAAACACCAGTGATAAGAACTAGACCTTTTGATCTGGTACATGTCTCATCCACTATTCAGTTCAAGTCAATGTTATTTGTATAGCGCCAAATCACAATACACAAAAGAATAAGAGAGATCACTCTTGATGTAAAGATGTTACTAATGGTAGCAGCAACAATTCATATAATAGTAATAAGAACATGGAGGAGAGATGCTTTCATGTCGTCCATCTTTATATATATTTTATGATCCAACCTCACAAAACTGGACTGGACTTTTATCAGCTTCATGCCTAACGATGAAAACATGCCCTGACTTAGGACCAGCTCAGTTCATCTCTACTTCTACCAAGGGAACGTGCACTTCTTATTGAACTCCTCATTCCTGAGGCGAGACCCTTGACACTGACAACCCCTAACACTATCTCCGTGTAAGAATAAGCATCCATCAGGGTGGTTATTGTTAATCCATCCATCCGCCCTATTAATCTCGACATCATTGGCCGCGGAACAAAAATCGACGGAGATCCCGACAGACAGAAACACATTAGTAAAAAAAAACTGACAGAAAGACAAAACGCCCAGTCATTTCACTGATCTATAAAAGAGACAGGAATTCCACCACCTGAGGCTAGAAAATTAAAATCCTCACTTATTCTCTCCCAGTGCTGCCTGAGGCTATCCCACAACCTCTGCAAAAGAAAGGTCATTTTCAGGAAGGGTTTTCCAGAAGGAAGGAGGACAAGAGGGGGGGGGCGGGGGGTGAGAACAGGGAAAGAGGGAAGGAAAGAAAGAAAGAGAGCACAGCATGAGAAATGAGGATGCATGGGGATCAAGTGGAATTATCCTGGGAAAAGGCGATGCACTATAAGGGAGAGAGAGGCCAACTCTTATTTAAGCCGTGCTCGACTCATAATCATCGCTCTCTCTCAGATGTGTCACTTCACAACGCGCCGGCTTCTTTCTTCTCCACCGACAGGTAATCAACGCCTATCAGATGCAGACCTCCAGCTCCAGCTCCCATCTGACATGCTGTAGCTTCAAATATTTGAAGAAGTCGAGGTGAATTAGATTTAGACCGTCTGGGAGTGTACGCGTCCTTTGAATGAAGGCTGAACCAAAAGATAAAAAGCATCAAAATACATCGTGCCATGTTCAATATGTGTTTAACCACAAATCTAATTGGATTTGGGGCTTGAATGATTTGAAATTCATGGTATTGAATACATGATCATAAACAGGGACATTTAAAAACAGAAGATCTGGAGGAGCAAAGCAGCTATAAGAGAAAAAAAACTGGAAAGAATGTTATAAATATCCTCTGGTCAGTCAGATAACTAGTTGCCCTGTTGTGTTTAATGCACCAGACAAGAAGGCGGCTTCAAGAGACATGGTATGGCTTTTATATTTCTGGTTTCCAACCCACTGCAGTGTGAATAATCCTCCAGCAAAATGTCGACCTCCTCCGCCTGCCAAAAACTTTCAAGCGAAAGAGAAGAAGACATAAAGTCCTGAACATAAAAGAGATAATAAAGACCTACTTTCTGCCTTTATTCTTTCTCACTCCCTTCTCATAATCGTGATTGTTTCCTGATTAGACTCTTTTAATATCAATCCCAGCGGGGGGTGGGACCGTTACCAGGGATACAGCATAGGCTGCGGCGAGGCATGTGGCTAACAGTTATAAGGCAAAGACGTCCCCGGGTGATTTTTCATTAACTGGCCGTAAAGAAGGCTCTGTGTGGAGCCATTACCAGTGAACTCAGATCTCCTCCACGGAGTACTCAGAGGTACTACCCAGACAGGGAGGGAAATATGGAGGTAATGTTGTTTCTCTAAAGTACACTCAAATAAGTAGTTGTTTTTCTAAGGGTGTGTGTGTGTTTGCAATTTTTTTTCTCCCACACTGGAAAGTCTGAAAAACCTGTGCACTTCAGTTCCTGCCGCTGCCAACCCGCTGCTGTTTGCCCGAGGAGGGCAGCTCCCCGGCATGTATTACCTCCATGACATGTGGGGCCACCGGCCACTTCTTCCTGCTTCGACCTCAACAGCCCCACCTGCAAACACTGCCAATTACCTTTGTGGGAACAGACATCCGAGCTGGAAGCACCGCTGCTGGGAAACCAACCAAGTCAAAGCCGAGTGTTAAATATTTAATCGCCCTGTGTGTCCGGCATGTAATGAAAATCTACAGTGGATCGTTTAAACCTGCATACATCCTACATCCGGACCCAGACACTGTGTGGACTGTGGGTGGTTGTCAAGTCCTCCACTGTCCACATTAGGATTTAGCACAGCGAGGATTCTGAGTGAGCCGGATCATCCATCAGTACAATATACTGCGGCCTGACAGAAAACTACACGGCACATTTGTCATGAAAAATGGCAAACAGTGCCGACAGTTATATGAGGTGGAGACTATTACAGAGGCGATCAGCACTGGAATCCTTAATGGATCATTCTCCCTTTCTAATGAGTCTCATCACACAAGCTTAGGTTCACTTCAGCAATAAAATGTGATTGACACTGTAACATTAGCTGTGATGTGAATGTACAAACACGCACAAACTGTGACTAGCTTTGCCCAAACTGCTATGCAGAATACGCTGAGTGCAGAAACTGGAACTGGAACAGATGCCATGTGGTAATTGATGTATCAACAGTAAATATAAGTAAATATAACATTATTTATGTAAAGTGTTAGTGTCATAAAGTGATCGGTTTTCACCCAGATGACCCTGACCTCTGACCTCACTTACTCTTTTCTATAACATCATAATGCTGATTATGATGGAGCCCCAGTTGTTGATTTCTCAGGCTACGTTGCTCCGTATCATAGATGGATGGAATGACAGCTGCCCAAAGTGAAGCCAAAGCGTTTCAATCCCCACCTGGTGGCTGGCTGCTGTGTAGGTCATAAACCTGGCCTCCTCCATGTGCATGGATGGGACAAACTAAACAGTAATTTTTTCTCAAAGATGGTTTCTGTCATTTAAGGTAGTTATCATGTTGATGAAGGTTCAAGTGTTAATTTGTCTGGGAGGCTTGGTTTGATTTAGTAAATTGAAGCAATAAAATCAGGGTGAAACCACATGATTGAGAGACTGACTCCTGATTGGTCGATTGCTTCATTTCTTTGATAGTGGCACTAGGTGGAGACGTGTCAATTAGAGAAACCTGATTTTGTATCTAGATTTGTATTTACTTTTTTTACAAGTGATTGTAATGATTGTGAAGTGAATTATATCTGAAGTGGATTAGTGAAGGATGTACACAAAAGCTACAACGTGACAAACTAAACCAAGTGATGTCGGCTCGGGACAAACTTTAAATCACATTTTAGCCCAATATCACAAATAAGCCCCAAAGGGTTAACTTGAGCTGTGCATCTACAATTGTCTGTCCTCTGATATAAATCCTGAATCAGCTTTTATACCCTTATATCTTTCTATACAGCGACATAGTTTACAGTGTACACCTCAGTTCTGGACACCTTGGTTCCAAGATTTAAAAAACACTTCTAACCTCCGGAGTTAATCAGAGTGAACACCAGCTGGAACCCAGAAGGGAACTTGGAAATACAAATTGTGTATCTTGAATATTAAAATGCTGTGGCATTCACTTGAGCGGAAACATTTGCATAATTGTCTCCAAGATTTTTTTTTCCAATTCTAGAGTCGGTTAGTTTCAATCGCTAACGCTCACATCCAGCTGTTTCTGTATTTCTTCATTAGCACCTTATTTATATGCAAGTAAACATCATCTTGTGTCACACAGGGCAAAAGAAAAGCAGCTTTCACAATCCAAACATCGACACGTCTTCAAACGCAGCCCCATCACTGCTGTTATTTATTTGTTGACACCAGGTGACACACAATAACAAGAACTGTGTACACAGTATGTGTGAGAGTGTTAAGACAAGAGTTTTAACAATATTTCCAATAACATCTAATTCAAAAATGGATGCAATCATAAAACACAGCACTTGAAATAATAGGACTGTGCTTTTAGCACGTCATAGCAAACTGACAAACTGCTGATGACTTGTTTTGCTGTTGCTTGTTTTGTAAGTTCCGAGGTCAGTTCTGACACTAGTTCTCTGCTGAGGTGTATTCAGGGTTAAACTCCTGGACGCCAATATTCAAAGTAACAGCTTGTGGTACACAAGTGAACAAGTGCACACTGCAACTTTTTGTGTAAAAACTGAAACCGCAAACCTAGGCAGCATGAATCAAGAAATGGAATGTCGATAGATGAAATATTGTATATATATTGATTTATTAAGATCTAAATAGACTTTCTCTATAAATGGTAGATCCACTCCAATAACACTCAAAGGTCAAAACTAATCATAAAATGATAAGCAATATAATCAAAAGTCATACAAATAAAATAACTAATTCCAAATGCAATTAAGAGGTGGAGGTCAATATCTTACTATATAAACATATTAAATCTGTTTTTTATTGTTAAAAACTTTGACAAGAGTTAAATCTAGGAAAGTGGGTGAGGACAATCAGATAAAGTGGAAATAGAACATGGGAGAAAAACACGGTGCTAAATATTGCAAAGTGTGACCTGTTTTTGTTAACAGGAAGACGAAAAAAAATAATGAACTGAAAAGAAATAATGGAGTCAAAGAAAATGAACTTCTTGAAAACAAGACCCTTGCCATAGTGGGTCAGATGCTTCTGCTGTGATGGCTCAGTTATGAAAGTAAAACCTTGGCGCGCAGTTGTGTTTGACTTCACTTTAGACTCTTATGTAAAGAAGGTTTGAGCAGCTTTACAACCTCCCAGTGTGGATGGAAGAGAGAAGACAAAGACCATGGAGCCAAAGAGAGAGAGAGAGAGAGAGAGAGAGAGAGAGAGAGAGAGAGAGAGAGAGAGAGAGAGAGAGAGAGAGAGAGAGAGAGAGAGAGAGAGAGAGAGAGAGAGCGAGAGAGAGAGAAGGAGCTGAGAGAGAGTGGAAGACTTACTTTGGCAGGGAGTGACGATGCCAGACGTTCTGTGGCTGATTTGAAAACTGCTGTGTGCTGCTTTTTATAGAGCTCCTCTGTCTTCCTCTCTGTCTGAATACAAACATACAGCAGACACACAAACAAAGATGGTGATGGTGAAGAATAGGAAAAATCCTACTTTAGGACTCAAGTAGTAACAGAGATGTATATTTCTGCTCTGTCTATATCAGGTAGTGTTCTGTGTCTCCAGGAGGATTATGACAAGGGAAAAGGAAAAAGAAAGAACAGAAATAGTGAAAGAGAAAAAGAAAGCAAAAGAAACAAAGAAAGAAACAAAGACAAAGAGCAAAAGAAAAAAATTAAGTGAAAAGTAAAAGAGCAAAAGAAAGTGATAGATAAACAAAGAAAGAAAGAAAAAAAAGAGCGAAAGAAGAAAGAAAGCAAAAGTGTGAAAGAGGGAAAGTAAGAGCGAAACAGCAAAAGAAAGAAAGAAAGAAAAAGGAAAAGAGTGAAGGAGCAAAAGAGTGAAAGAGGGCAAAGACAGTACAGTGACCTGATGGATGGTGGTACCTCGTACTGGCCGGGACCGGGGGCCTCTGTTGATTGCTTGGTGAGAAAGAGTGAGCTGCGTTGGGCGGTCGAACCGAAGCCCCCCTTCCTGCTTCGTTCTAAAAAAGCCTTTTTAAAACTCTCCTGAGCTAAACCCTGCTCAAACACGTTGTAGGACCCGGGACCTGGAGAGGACAGACACAGGCCGGATTATTGTGTGTGTCTCTCTGAAGAGTCACTTTGGTGTCGTTCTCCTTTTTTTTACTGATGTGAGATGGAAACACAACATCATAAAGAACCTGAAGTACCTGAAGAACTAACTATCCCTCAGAGGAGAAGTATTTTCTGTCTGAAGACATAGTGTTACACAAAACTTCAAACTGCTATTCTAATATTTGACTGTTTAGCAATATTATTTCATGTCTGCACAAAAAAAATTATTTTGGGTGTTCAAAGAATATGTTAATGCAAAACGGTCAATGGAAATGACACCTTACCTTCAAATGTAAAGATAAACATAAAGGGAATTAAGCTTTTGTTCCCAGACGTGATGATACAAAAAAATGTATAATAATACTTAACCCCCCCCCCACACACACAACACACACACAGCAAAATAACCGCAAAAGATGTCTTTCACTTTAGTTTAAAATATGAATACAAGCTGCAAAGTACTACTTTAAATCGTTAATGTCAAGTCAAAATGGTTTAAAGAACGACTTGTTAGAAATGAAAGCTTGTGATGCAGATTCGAATCCTGCCTCAGACATTGGAAGCGGAAAATCAAGTGTCAGTGACAAACCACTGTCATTAAGTCTATAAGAGCTTGAACACTTAGAGTGAACAACAATTTTGATCTTTTGCACAAATGGAAGTCTACAAGCTCTTAAAGACAAAACTGGACTTCTGATGAGGAATGAAACTTCACATATGAAAAGACAAAATTCACTCACACACACACACACATCCTCACCTGGTGTGAGGCACTGTTTGAGGTTCGGACTGAAGCGCACAGCGGTGACACCAAACGGGCTTTTCTTCACTCCTGTTGTCCTCTTCAGCAGCTCCAGGGCACAGCGTGGGTCATTATACACACCAACAGGGGGCGACACTTCTTTGAAAGAACTAAACCTCTAACGGAGGGAGATGAAAAAACAGGAAAGACGGATACAGATCAGAGGAAGAGAAGAAACAAAGGAGTGGATTCAAAAAAAAAGAGGAAATTCTATACTTAATGATAACAGCAGTTCTGTTGATCCAACTGATATCAGCGCTGTTTTAAAAAACAAATAATCCACTTATGTTCTCTGCTCAGCGCACATCTGGAGCCCACAAGAACAAATCCAGCTGTGAATATTTGCTTTATCCACAGGAACAGAGAATGACAGAGAGCCATGTCTCCCCGTCAGAGATCAAACACCATGAACAAACACGAACCAACTGGCCACAGAAAACATGGAGTCTGTAACAAGTCTGCCTGTCCCCCCGTCCATCTGTCTGTCCTCTGCCTGTCCGCTGTCTGTGACCGATCATTGCTCACCAGTAGATTAATGGAGGGATGAGAAATGGAGCTATACATTTGATTTGATTCGAAGAAAGATAATGTTTTTAAAGATTGAACATAGACTGTCAACAAAAAATGGATATAGACTTGAAGCAGAAAGTGAAGCCGGCACGGGAGGGCCTGAAACCTGTATTCTCTTCAACGACCAGCAGAGGGCGGCTCCTCAGGTTTTGAAAAGAAGTATTGATTTCAAGTCAATAAGTTCAATAAACAGCATAATCTTCATTTTGTGATTCATAGTCCCATTTAGAGTAAAAAATAAAGACGGTCTGCATTGGGATATGGATACTGTGTGATTGACAGCTACTGTCATCCAATGGGAGCAGGTGTAGGTGCACCTGCAGTTTCCTCAAACTCTCACTTCTCCAAATATGGTTACTTCTGGTCTCACCAAAACCAAGATGGCGCTGGAATGGCTTCAGAATGGCAGCTCACAACCAAATGGGTGACAATGGGTTGTTTATACTAAGTTGCCATGTTGGTAAGTGTATATTTGGTCTAATACATCTTTTACAACAATATTAGTTTGTATGCGAGTAAGCCTGCTAGTAAAGGGTGATTGACTCCTTCCTATTGCCAGTGGTGGAGTTTGCCTTTCCATTTTTTTCGGTGCTTCATGTTGGACGCCATGACCGCACCGAAAAACTGAGGCACTCTCTCACCTCACTGTCCTGAACCATTAGCATGTTCACCCAGGGGCCTCGTTTCCATCGCTGCTGATCAGAGCTGAACAAACCCATGTCTACTGCAGAGTAATTTGACCCGCGAGTGAGAACTGATTCTATCCACTCCCATTGCAGAGAAAAGCAAGATGTTGCTGTTAACACTCAAATCAAGAAAAGAAAGAAAACAAAAAAAAATTGCTAGAGCAAGAATAAAAAGGTGATAACTGCAGGACGAGGACGACAAAAACGAGATATGGTAAACAGGATAACCCAAAGGTAATGATGCACACAATCAGGTATGTAATTTTCTTTGACTGTTTTGCTGATATCAGAGCTGATTTGGCGCCGCAACTGCTTTGCGGCTTCACTTCCAGGATACGGATGTGTTTATCTGATAGCTCATTATAACTGCTCAGACAATCAAGAGACAGGAGCAGAAAAAAGTAGCTTTTTCTGTAAGAATTACTGAAGGTGAACTGTGTTTCAATGGAACTCTTCATTTCCCCTCAGCCGCTCACCACTGAACCATTTAGTGGGTTGTTGGTATCGAACGCAAACAGAGGAACACACACACACACACACACACACACACACAAGTGCACACACACAGGATGTTCAAACTAAAGGAATAATCTTAAACGTGACCTGTTTGTTGGAGACATGCCAGTCATTGATTGGCCCTTTCCAGTTAAACAAGATGCAGCCTGTGGAAAATTTCTTTCTGGGATAATGAAAATTGTGTTAGTGATGCACAGTTGAATTATTGAGCTTTTAGGAGAAAAAGGAGAAATGAGAGGTAAAGAACGAGTGAAGATGACACGTCGCTGGAGGAGGACACGTGGAGAGGAGAGGAAAAGGACAGAGATGGGAAGTGTTCAGGTTAGAGATGAAGCGAGTGTCTGAGTAGAGGAGAAAAGAGGAGACGAGCAGGAAGTAGAGGACATGTGGTTTTCAAGGCCAAAACGAACTGTTCATTTCATGTCAGTTTTAAAGTTCAGGTTTGTGAGCATCTGTCAATCCAACTCTGCCCTTCTGGCTTTTTGTTGAGTCTCGAGGACACCTTTATTTTTTCTCTCCGAACTTATTGAACTTTGTTGGAACTGAATCAAGTCTTTTTAATGTTTCCTTTATTAGAATTTAAAATATTTTTGAATATTCCATTTTTAATGACTTTACATATACTGGTACCTCAAAACGTACTTCTACCAGAGAGCCATTTTTGATTATATCTGAATTGTTTATATATTTATTATTTCATTTTCCCTGCTTATTGTGAAGCACCTTTTAACTAAGTTTAAAGAATATAGCTATTCAAATAGATGAAAGTATATATTTATTATTATTATGACTGATAAATATATCCATACAAATTATTAAGGGAATACTTTAGATCATCACTGCTGAACTGTTCACGAAACAAGTTGCCTCAGTGACAGAATGTTTTAATGTCTGTTTATGTGGATGATTGAGGCCCAAGAGTAAAGAGATGTTTTTCGTGGCCTCATGCTCATCAACTCATTCCACCTCATGTAAACATGACCTCAGACTGATGCAAAGCTTTAGAAGAAACACACAAATTAAGCCGTGTGAGAATGTGCTTTGCGTTCAGTCTGAAAATACTTAAGTCTGCATCTATTCAACTGCATCCTCTGGGCAAGTCCACATTTATCTCATAGCGTACTGTATAATAATCATATTAGCCTTTCAATGGATTGACTGCCCACATCGTTGATATGTGTATCAGAGCTGAGGGTTGTTATTTCTGGAATTGGCTGTGAACATTTTGAGCCTAAAGTATTTTTGCCACAGTGTCTCGGTCATCTTTCAATGAAAGCCATTATCAATGGCTTTCATTTTTTATAATTCTTATTCCCAGGAAATAAGGAACACATGATTCAGGATTCTGTGTCTTTTAAGTTGGCGTTAATTTATATGTTTGTAGAAACAAAAAATTCAAAAGTATGTTTAATATTTCACATGGTAACGTTTTTATTTAGTGAGTGCACTTATCTTATCAATTGACCAGAAATAAAAGGCACTTAAGACAGAAAGGAG
The DNA here is from genome assembly GCA_038501795.1 of Pseudopleuronectes americanus. NCBI lineage: Eukaryota > Metazoa > Chordata > Actinopteri > Pleuronectiformes > Pleuronectidae > Pseudopleuronectes > Pseudopleuronectes americanus. Next base: position 10,079,841 of record CM076718.1, read on the forward strand.
GGAGGAGAGAGAACAGAAAGGTAACCATCCGTGAAGAAAACCCAAGAATGAAAGGCAAAATAAAACCGTAAAAGATGGAAACAGAAGACCCTCCTAAGTGTAACAAATATCAGGCAGAAATAAGGCTTTGACAAATTACAGCAAATTAATAAATGGAAGTGAAGGAAAATGGAAAAGGGGGAATGAGTGTAAAAGTGAGGGCTGGGGGAATCGACAAAAAGGCTTGTTTTCACAAAGTGTCAGATTGATGCTTTGATATTGGGAAATTGGGAGGTCAAAGGGAGGAGGGAAGGCAAGAATTGGAAGATTCCAGCTGTTCCTCCCATCCTCCCCTCCATCCCTCCTTCGTTCACTCCCCCCCTCCCTCGTTTCCTCTCCATCCCTCCACAGGGTAACAGTGTCAGATGGAAACGGAACCACAGGGAAACGAAGATCTGAGAGAACTGACGCTCTTAGATCTGCATTGGAGATGACTTGTGACACGTGGCACCGTGGGGTCGACGTGCTAGCACAGCATGAGGCCGGGGAAATTAGGTCAGGGCAAACTGTGACACACACACACATCAAATACACCTCGCTATCTTGCATCACTTGTTCTCACCAGGAAACTAGCAAAATGTTTTATGTTGCAGAGGTTATTAAGGTAATTTCAAGAATTGTGTGTGGTGTGTGTGTGTGTGTGTGTGTCAATGTACATGTATGTCAGCAATCCTAGAAAACTTTCCTCTAGTGTGCGAAACCGTCTACAGAAGAAAGTTGCACAGGTGTGTGTCTGAATTTTGTTTGTGTGAGTTTGAACACCAACATTTTGTGTCACATTGTGTGCATGTGTGTCAGAGTGATAATTAAAACATCAGTCGGAGAGTTTCACAGGAGGGAATCTGTGGGGCAGTGCCACAGAGGAGTTAAAGTATTCCTGAGACACAAACCACACATTTTCACATCCTTCATCTTGGCTCCTCTGAGCCACTTAATAAACTCATCTTCACCCCATCTGAAGAAATCCTCCACTCCCAGCACATTAATTAAACAAGCAAAGCCCGGCTTAGTGTCTAGGATCTGTAACTTAATCTTATATATTCCATATTAAAATCCAGTCTCTCCTTTGAGAAATTGTAAATTGAAAATGTCTGCCTCCTATAGATTATGCTTGAGAAATCTTTTTTAATATGGTCTGATTGGTTTCTCTGTCTGTGGAGTATTAAGTAGTTATGAGCTAAAGAAGTTGAATATGCTTTAATGTGGAACGGTAGCGAATCAGCTTAGCAAGGAACTACAGAGTCAATTATGTGTTTTGGTTTGGGAGGAGAAGAAGTGTGGTTTCCTGGAGTGCCGTGCAGGATCCCCTTCTACTACTCATACCGCATATACATCCCAATTAAACGGAAAAAATTACCCTACAACCAATGGTATTCTGTATTGGGGATCACATGAAGCGAGTAGGGATGAAACGGTTAGCGGCTTAACAATTTACCGCGGTAAAATTCCCCACGGTTAGATTTACAGTGTGAAATTTAAACTATCATTATAGCCGCGGTTGATTACGATGGTGTAAAGCTCATGGTAAAATCTGTCCAGCAACAACAACAGTGAGCAACAGTGTCCAGGCACGGAGCCCATGGATATGTGCATGCGTGAAGTTTCCTTCATCGTTGGTTATAAAAACTTGGCAGAAGTAGTGAAAAGGCGCGTGGGGGCTTTAAGAGCAGGAGAACTGTTAGTACTCTTTGACCATAGCTAACAAATGCTAACTTCCACTGTTGCCACATTGCATGAGTTTAAAAAACATTGATATTCTGTCCCGACTATTTGGGCTCGAAGTCTACACTTAACTTAACAGGTGGTCTACCTTCGATAAATAATGAAAATAATATGATAATTTTTATTCATAATATATATATTATGTCTATATAAAACTTATATAAATGAACACTTGAATTAACATCAATGTGATAAGATCTTCTTAAAATTACAGAAACCATCTCAAAAGGAAAATGTATTCAATGTGTACTTTGACTGTTTATTGTGGTCCATGTCCAATCCACTAACAAGGAGGAAGCAGGACATACGACCTGTACCTCAGCCAGTCACCAGGTGGCAATTGATATGCATTGGCTTCACTAGCTTCACTAGCTTCACTGTGTGTCTGTCAGGTCACAGGGAGGGCGAAGGAAACACATGTAACATGTCAAAGCTGACAAGCATCACTGCGGCTGTCAGGAAAAGAAAAGCAGATGTGGAGTGTTGTGTTTTCCAAGAGAAATGGACAAATAGATTAATTTGTTGAAGCAAATTACAGATCACATTCATTGGTATGAAGGAGGCTGACATCAAACAAACGACTTTTAAATAAGTGGACGACCCAGTCTACCTGCTGAGCCACAGTTGCCCCAAACAGATATTTCTGAAGCTGTAAGGATGAGCAGGCAAAGGCATAGTCTGAATGGTAGAAGTTGTGTCCACACACTGAGCGCCTTCCACACTATTAAAGATGACATGTAGTGGCTTTTCAGTATTTTCCTTTCCTCTAGTGTTATATAGTTTCGATGTGTATGTAAAACGTCTGCAGAGTTGAAACCCCCAAAGCCGAGCAGTTTGTGCATTCCCACTAACAAAGCGGAGGTCGACATTTCCTATGCGCGCTGAAAACTGCTGACCAATCACAACAGAATGGGCCGGCCAATCAGCTTCATCTGAAGGGGGGCCTTAAAGAAATAGGAGCTAAAACCTAGTGTTTTAGACAGAGGCTGAAAAGAGGAGCTGCAGCAAAGTTGCTGGAGAGTGATGAATGTTCTGAGCATTAAATCTTGAACCTGAATAAGCATACGTCTGTTTTAAAAGCCTGAGAAGGAGTCTTTGGTATTAGTAGGTGCTGTTTGGGATAAATAATGTGTTTATATACAACCACAAGATTGATTGTTACAATCTAATTAGTTAATAAGGATTAACATCCTGGAAGTGTATTTATATAGGTGCCCATTTAAAACATGGAGATCTAAAGTGGGGAGAAGTGATGAATGACCTTTCCTCTAGAGAGGGTCTGTTGGACTGTGATAATTTGAACAGGCTCTTGCACAGTTCAACCTGTCAGTCATTGACAGACATGGTTTTATTGGCGATTCTCTAGTTGGTCCCCCTGAAGCAATTCTCACAGTGAAACGTGGCATTAGAAAATAAACATTATATACAGAGAAGCTCAACTTTAATTCTTATTTGTAAATAATGAACTTCGAGTCAGTCACTGCTGAACGTACACAGACATTAAATCAATGCAACAGATAAGCAACTACAAAAAACACACAGAAAAAAAAAGCAGACTCTGGTGGACAGAAGCAGAGATAAAATTGCTTGAGAAAGAACCTGCTCTATAAAGTAAAACCCAATTCACCTAAAAAACGCACCCACAGTGGAGTCGTGAGTTGCTTTGCTTTTGAGCTCAAACCAAATTCTGTTTGCACTGTACCTCAGTCTGAGAAAGGAAGGGACAGGCGAACTTGGGCAGGTTGCCACTGGACTGAAACTGGCTTCTGATGTGGTACTGGCCTGGACCTGGAACTCCCTGATATGGAAACACAGACAGAGGGAAATATACAGCAAATCATATTTGTATTGGTATGCAGTTACATGCCTTGGTAATATTCATGTCTGTGGTGTCATTTAGAAGATTAGAAATGAACTGAGATGAAAGAGGAGAAAAGGGAAGAGAGTTTCTTTGATTTCTCTCTGTTCTGGAGATAAATGAAGGGACCAGGGAGGTGGAGGAGTGGAGGCAAAGACTATTATGATAATGAACCAAATGAAAGACACAGCATTGAAAAATTAAGTAATGCAAAGAGATGTGTGAGCAAATGGTTGAAACATGCAGAAAAGGCAAAGACCATTTTCCTTCTCTCGTCTGCAATTAAGACATAAGACACAGACTGGAAGAAACACACACATGTGGTCTTTTCATCGTCATGGAACAATTATTACATGTGACAAATCAAGGCAACCGCACAATGGTGCAGTCTGTAGTAATTACTGTAACTAGCAAATCAGCTAACACCACCAGACGTCACAGTTAACAAGAGATGCTGACGGAGAGAGGTAAACACAATCACACACACACACACACACACACACACACACACAAACACACAGACACACACACACACACACACTCCCTGGTGCAGAGTCAGGACATTTTTCTATCTGTTGTAAAGGTTGCGAGTCTGCTGCGCTGGAGGTGTTTTAACGAAGTCTGCAGTAAAACAGCATGGATTCCTGTGGAGAGCTTTAGCAGCTACACCCAATCTGCACATGCCATCCCCCTTCCTTACAGGACACTGAGGAAAATCATTATTTATTTCTGAACATTACCCACAGTGTCATCTTTCTTGCCCTTAACCTGATATGTCATGTTTTTAAACATGATCTCCAGAAAAGGTCTGGACAGTTGGGTCGCAGCAGGAGATTTTCCAAGTCCCACGCAAGAAACAGGACATGACACATGGAGTCCGTTGTGGGAATCACATGTTTTTTGTTTACAAGGTAAAAATATGTGGACTGAGTATGTAAAATGATCTTTGGTATTTAGATATTTAGCTATATTCTTTATAGCCTTTTTGTAATATTTCTGTTGATTTTCTCTGTGGATTTTGTGTGTATTTAGACATTGGAAAACATTATAACACACGCTTAACTCCTGACATTTATTTAACTTCATACAAATATAGCATGAGTATGATCATTTGAAATTAGCTTATTTCACAGTCCCTCTGTCTCTGTTGTTGGACTGTTAGAATGTTTTCCCCCTATAGGAGCAGTAATGGTGCCAAAAATCAGGGTCGCGTCAGGCAAAGCACTTTTTGTTTGGCTTTTGAATGCAGAGACACACACGATACGTGTTTGTTAAAGTGATTTGCTCAGTCACTGCCTGCGCCCGCCTCAAAAGGCAACAACACCAGCCGCCCTAAACCATTAGAAGCAGACTGGCTGCTGATCTCTAGGAAGTGAAGGTGTTTGTCCTGAGTGTCCCCACTGTGGGTAATGACCCATCTGGCCAGTGTGTGTGTATGTGTGTGTGTGTGTGAACATGTGAGTAGAGGTGTCAGAAACTAATGATGATGGATGGAGGTGTAGCTATCACGATAGGGGGTCCAAATACAGCATGGTGTAAACACACAAGTGTACAATGATGGCAAAGTTGTTGATCCAAAGTCAGGGGACGAATTTCAGTATAAAATACTTTAGCAGTTATCAACAGAGGTGGAACAGAGCTGTCGGGTATAATGAACTATTCACGAGTAAATGAGCTACAATCTGAACCAGAGGAGAGACGGCAGAGCGAATGTTCAGAGAGGACAAGCAGACAGAGAGGTGGAGGTGCAGGGACTTGACGGCAGGGATCTGTTCACCTCTCTCTCCGCAAATCCAGTCCCCGCGTTTATCATCCTCTGCCTCACCACCTCTACCCCACCATCCAGAAAAACAAGGCATCACAAAGCATTACTCTGCCAGCACACTCAAGTTCATATGCAGGTGAGTAACTCCCCTCCATTCAACCAGCTCAGGTGCGTGTGCGTGTGCGCATGTGCGTGGGTGGAGCGTGCATGCATGTGTGGTTATGTGTGTGTTCAAAGCTTATGTTTTACTGCCCCCTATCGACCACAGATAGTACCGGAGTCATAGAGGGAGGGGGAATGAATCGTATCATGTTTAATCAACCACTCGAATGAATCCAGAACGAAGCTAAAGAAACATCACATTATGACTCATTCTCAATTTGGAGCTTTAAAATCCGATTGTGTAAAGAATCAGAGTCAAAGAGCAGTGAAGTGGGGACGAGCAGTTTAACTGCATACAAATATCCAGTGGTTGGTCCTATTGCCTGAAGTTACTGAAACACGTCCGGTCATCAAAATATAATTGAGAACATTTTGGTGTAATTACAAGAACATTATATAATATGAAAAACTGGCATTGAAATAACTGTATGGGTGTAAGTCATGTAAGCAATCTATTATTGGTTATGTTCTAATGATGGCTTTCCGTGTACTTTAAATTAAGTATTACATATAAAAGACACAATAAAGTACCATTATCTGTAATATGTTTGTTTTTTTACAACAGACTATATAACCTTTTCTCTGGGAGATTCTTTCTATGACTCAGTCTCCCCCACTGGTTGATAATTTATTTGCTGCTCTTACAATGCAAAACCCAGCGTCTCCAAAATAAAAGTCTGTTCTCAAAGTTCCCTGCCTCTCTCAGCAGATATTATTTAGTGGGTGGTTAAAGCAGTAGGTAGAATCCTCTTGGCGGAGCTGCCTGTCACTTTGACTCATGAAATGAGACGTTACAAACAAACATGAGGAAACAGTTTCAGGTGGGTTGTCCAAATAAATTTCATTAACACTGATGAATGCTGTGTTTCATGGCGTGTTATAAAACAAGATTTGGTTTAACTCATATTTACCAAAATGCAGATTTTCTTTATATTTACATTAGGAGCTGGTTCTCTCCACACAGGCTGCCAAGTTTTTTACAGTAGCCCGAAAAGGACAAACTAAACACCTTTTGAGTTTTTATTAAAAAATGAAGGCTACCACAGGTTCTCCTTCATGTTTGGAAGGGGAGGGTGAGGTGAGGGGTATTCAGCTGCAACATTAAACTTCACCACTAGAGTTCACTTAATTCTACATACTGCACCTTTAAGTCTTTCATCTCATTCTTTTGGTTTTTACAACTCTGATAAACCAACTGTACACAAACCGACCAAACACCAACAACCACCTGATGAATAAAGGGAGCATTAACCAACTACAGTGCAGCTTGTTTTCCCTCAACCGTTGGTTGAGCCCTAAGAGAGATGGTCAAGGGTTCTGGGTCTGCTTGATTTTTGCTGCCCCCACGTGCAACAAATCTATTAATGCAGGTTTATTTGCCTCCTGTGGTCACAGTGGTCACATGTCAGCACATTACATAAAGGTCAGCCCACAAACACACAGGGGGCCAGAGACTGACACGGACCCCACTCCAAGCTTTTATCTCTTCGACGTATCATTTCTCCAAACCCAGCACCACATGAATAAAAACTCACTCTCACCTTCTTTTCCTCTTGCCTGGGCAGCAGCTCGTGGTAGCGAGGGATGTTAAGCTCAGCTCTGCCTTTCTGTTCCTTTTGAAGGTTCATATTTTCATATTGTGTTTCTGGGACTCTGAGAGACACAGTGACAATGTCTGAGAAAAGACGATACAGACAATCGAGTTGGAGAGATACAAAAATATATAAAGGAGGCAAACAAGAGTTTTAGAAAATCATAGAGAAGAAACAGGGAGAGGGAGAGAGGAGAGAGAGAGAGAGAGAGAGGAGAGAGAGAGAGAGAGAGAGAGATGAGAGAGAGAGAGAGAGAGCGAGAGACGAGAGAGAGGAGAGAGAGAGAGAGAGAGAGAGAGAGAGAGAGAGAGAGAGAGAGCACAAGACAGATTTGATTGAAAAGTAAACAGGAAGAAAAAAAGGCAGATGGAAGTAGAGGATAAGAAGGAAGGAGAAGAGAGAGTAGGAATGAATAGAGTAACAAGGAGAAGAGAACAGGTTGAAATGGAATTAAAGATGGATTTTAAAATAATTGTCTTCAATGATTCCTGTAATCATGTCCTTTACATTCAATTAAATATACAGTAAATATCCCAGGACTCGTATGAGATACACACATTTTTCACATTATAATATGATGAGTGATGCTCACATCTCTGGGTAATATTGTCCTGGACCTGGTCCCGCCCCCGCCGTCACCTCGCCTCTCTTCCCCGTCATGCTGCCAAAGTGGCATCCTTTATATTTCTGTGCCGAGCTCCTCTCTGACTGTAGAAGATAAAGACAGAAAGAACGGAGATGTGAGGAGAAGGGAGAGAATGAAATTACAAGCTGATATATGGATTGATAAGACACTTTTCTTGTTCCTCTTCCAGTCGGGTCTCGAGAAGTTGGGGCTGAAATGAAATGTGAGGTTCAGCCAAACGTCAGGGATCTGGGGGAGACCCTCCGTCCTTTCTTATCTTCCTGAGCTGGACGGCCTGCTTCTTTCTGCCTCCAGCTGCTGCTTAACAACTGAGAGCAGCTGCATCTGGAAATGAGCTGGCCAGCTGTGGCCAAAAAAACATTTTAGAGACCCTGTGTACGAGAGTATCTAAAAATGATATTGCAGAGTGCGACAATAAAGCAAGATTGGGTCAAAACCCGGTGCCGGCTGCAGCGTGTCCGTTTCAAAAAGCAAAACCGATGATGTTAAAAACTGTGAGGGAACCACCGTATGCTAATTAATATATGGCATTTGACGTCATGGTGGTGTATTTGCATTCTGCCTGAGGTGTCTGCCCATTTGTATGAGATGAATATAGCAACCAGAGCTATTACAACTCGGCCTGAGGGGGGACGTGAGTGTCTTATCTACAATTCAGAGCAATTCATCAAACAACTGTCGACATGTTTTATTTTTTGTTTCATAAGTCGGGGGATCCCCAAAGTTTCTTGTAAATAAAGATACAAAGTAAACATTGACTATCTGTTTGTGTTTTAGTTAGAGTGAATGGATCACCAAAATCTTTAGACCCTGATCATAACTTTTCCTGTTTGTCCGAAATAGTAGTTTTTAAAATAACAACAGACAATTTCAAGGCAAAAGCAGGGAAAGTCTTTTGGCTCCAGGCTCTGAACTCATGAACACTGCCACACCCCCTGGAGCCATGCTGGTAACTTGGCTGAAACGGCAAGGAGAGGTCAAAATGAAATGTGCCGAATAGAATGTGTCATACCAGCAATGACAACTATTAGAATTAATAGAAGTGTGATACATAAAGAAAACCTGGCACTGGAGTTTATAACTGTGGGAGATTTGAGATTTGCTCAAGGCCAGACTTAAGTATTAGCTGTCAGTTTATGAGCAATGAGATGTTTAAATTCCGCCAAAATGAAATGTTATTACATAATTTTTATAGTTTGCATTAAACATAAGTAGGACGAGTACGAAATCTTCATTGGGTGCTTCTACTTTACAGTTTGGTTCTGAGGTCCACGGCTAGTTCCTCATTCCTGCATTCAAATGACAGACAGACTTGGAAAAACAACTCTTCTCTTTTCTAACTTTTTGCCTTGACCCGACTGCCCTGTGCGGCAGGTTCTGGGACGACTGGCAGGGAATCTCAAAAGCTTTCTGACTCCATATGGTGTCTGTCTTCTTAACTCAACTTCAACAGTGACTGGAGGGCGAGATCTGAGGCTCTGTCCCGTGATCCTTCAATGCAGGGGATAGAAAACTAGGAGGTTCAGATGTGCCGACACACAGACGAGCACTGTGATGGTATCGCAGCTGGCTTTGAGTTTAAAGCCGCAAATTGCCTATTTATGTCAAGGAGAGCTTTTAAAAGCAAAAAAACAAAAGCACAGCGAGTGGGTACAAACATATTAATTCAGCCTTGATCAAAATGGTATCGCGGGTTATTTATTATTCAAATTAGAACGAAAACCTCAAGCGGATATAAAAGTTTTGTTTCGGTAGGGTTTTGTGTGTGTGTGTGTGTGTGCGGGGGATCCTGTGGGCTGAAACTGTTTGTGTTGATATACACAAATAGATACACAACACAGCATGGGTCTGAATCTGAATGAGGTTCTGTAGAGGACATCTTCCCCACATTCCTGTTCCTGTTTTGATTATATTTACCAACATAAATATAATCAACAAAAAAAAACTAAAACATTTGTCATGAATCCCCTATGACAAAGGAATGTAATTGAGGCTAACACTGTTAGCTAACACCGCCTCAATTACATCTATAAAGGCTATCGTTTTATCTGTTCCTTCCATTCACTTTCCTTAGAGATGACTGAAATTAAAAATACAAACCAGAAATACAAGCAAATATAATTGAACTTGAAGTAAGAAAATTAACATGTTTTACACAAAATACAAACATAAATGCTAATTCTGCTCTGCCTAGTTTATTCTGTAAAATAAAGGTTTTCATATGGTTGTCTATCCGCAAACAGAAACACCGAAAGGCTGATATTTTCTGCAAACAGATAAATATCAGTCGGGCTCTAGGGCCAAGTTGTTAGTTCCAGTCGAGGCATTGATACAAACTTTGACCATAAGTTTAAGGTCACAGGATAAAACTGATTAAAACTGTTTTTTGTGTTTCTCAATAACGTCCAGCCAGAAAAAACACAAAGTTATGTCCTTTTCATTTCCGTCTAATGTCTTATCATTCAAAAGGTGGCTCCGCCACTTTGAAGTTACGTCCTCAGACAACCACTTAATTCCGCCTCTCTACCCTTTTGAACTCAGTCGGAGCCCGGGGTGGGGTGGTGCGTGCAGGGGGCTGGCGGTGCTGGTGTTTGAGTTTACAGCGAGTCAGACAGGGGGATGGAGAGAGACAGAAGCGGAGGGTGAACTTTCAAAGCGAGGGAGCAACAGAAGTTGAGACGGTAAGAGAGCGCTGTGGATGGATGCCCTGCTGATAGCCCTAAATCACAGCATGCCGCCGTGGCTGTGCCGGTGTGTTGATACAACCTCGGCCAACACTCAAGGACACTGTTGACTTCCTCTGGTCATTAACAGATGACAAATTGCTTAATTGAGAGGCAGACCAGCAGGCGTGTGCATTATTTTAAGTGAATATTGTAATACAGCTTGAAGAGTAATTACTAATGGCTCCCTTTGTTGGCGTGTAAAATGGAAATGGCATTGGTGTGCTGTGGCTTCTCTTTTTTTTTAAAGTGGAGCTGCCTTCATTAGCTATGGAAATGGGTTTTGGGCCAACTGAATGAGGTGAGGTGGGGGTTCAGTGGTGCATTAGATCTGCCTCACACTAATGGACCTCGCCTCGCGGGCAGAGTAAGTACACTCAGACACACACTCGCACAGACTAATGAAAGCACACAAGCGTGCACAAATGAGCACTTCACATTCCCTGATTGATGTACATTCAAACTTCAGCCGGGGTCTGCAACTATGTGTGTGTGTGTGTGTTTGTGTGTGTGTGTGTGTGTGTGTGTGTGTGTGTGTGTGTGTGTGTGTGTGTGTGTGTGTGTGTGTCCTCACCAGTAATGGGTTGTAGTAGGCTGGCCCCAGGGTTGCATCCCTCGGAGGGGGCTGTTGCTTGAGGAGCACACCCAGGGCATCCTCCTCGTAGCCATGAGCCTGGCCCGGTGAAGGAATGGATGCAATATCTGACTGACGAAGCAGCCGCAGACTTTTAGCCTGCAGCCACTGCTCAGAGAGAGGGGGAAAAAGCAAGATGAAGACATGTGGAGTGAAAAGAGAAGTCAGGGTCTGCGATGGAGAGGAAGCCCTGGCTTACAAAGTAGCTGAGCACTGCCTAGGGCCAATTTAGGGTGCGAATGAGGGAAGGACAGAGCCAGAGAGGGAAGGATGGAGCAAGGGTAGACGGAGGATATAAAATAAAAAAGAAAGAAGAAAGGACAGGAGCAGAAGTGTAGGACTAGGAACAATGTCTGCTGAGGGAACTACAGTGAAGCCGTCACAGTTAGAAAACATGGTAGCTACTCCACTAGCTTCCTATGTCTTGGGGTAAGTTGTGTGTCTGTCTGAGCATATGTGTGTTATCTGTGGTGTGTGGATCTTATCGGCTTCACGATTATAAAGATTGTGTCAAACAGACCTTGAAATGGCCAACGTGGAATGTATGAAAACAAACAGCAGTGAAGTAAATTATTCAAACTTATACAAACTACACATGTGAACAGTAATTGGGGAAAATGCAGTTTCATTTCATGAAAAACATCGACAGAAGCAATTTTATAGCAGATAAACCAGGTTGGATGAACACAAACATTTCTAACTTCTCTCTCCAGCACACAAACAATAAAAAAGTGACATTGTATTGTCGAACTGTTTGAGGAGGACTCACTGATGACAAGGGAATTATTCTGACAATCTCTACACTCGTTCAGATATTTGAAGTCTGTATAAAGGGAGAAGAGCATGAGCATAATCTCAATAGAGACTTTTTGTAATGTTTGGTCGGGTTTCAAAAGTGTTAACTCAGAGCTTATCTGTATCTACACAACTGTTCTCCTATGTTCATATATCACACACGCTATGAGGTGAGCTACAAGATACAGTACTTGGTGTTTTTCTAGGTGCTGTGTCTTAAAACTTTCAAACCCCCTCAGATGTTATCTTTCACGCTAGGCAGGAGCGTTTGAAAAAAAATGGATTTACAGCCCAGCAAGGCTCTTCCATGTGTAGGATTTAATGAACACTGATGATAATCCTGTCGAGGGGCCTCGACCAAAACATTGTTGCTGGACAACAAATTGAAAAGGGTTGAGATGGAATTTCAGGGGTTTTACAATGAGCAGGAGTAAAATGGACACGCTGTTGTTCTCACACTGACACTGAGTAAGAACCAGAAAATCCCTGGATAGGACGCGACCTGTCTCTGCTGCTCTTACTGCTTCTGAGGAGTAAAAAAAAATCTGCATAGTGAGTCTAATGAGACGACTGTCACCTATGAAAAATGAACTGGAGAGAGCAGCAGCCTGTGCCTGGAGCTTCAAGGCAGATTTAGAGCAGCAGAAACAACTTCCCTGTCTTTCCAAATCTTGCTGATACCGAAAATACTGTCACTTTAATGAAAAAAGTCAAGCAACAGATTTTTTACAAGAATCTCCCTCTGTCTGGCGTCTTCGTATTTCACTCCTCATCATCTCCATCATTGTAATTAAAGCGGAGTCTGTCATACATAATAAATGATGCTGCGCTTATGAAAAGCTTTTTTGCACAATGTGAGACGATTTGGGACAAACTAAGAAGAGCCGATGCCAGATTGTAACTTCGCTTTGTGTTGATCACCGTGATTAAAGTATGTATTATTGAAAGTGGTACAGTTACAGCCAATGTCTTTAACTATGAGAGAAGAGATGTAACTGGTTAGGCAAATGGAACAGATCAGCAGAGATGTCTTTATTGGGCTGTACGTGTGAAAATTAAAGTTATTAGCTGTTGTATTTGTGGTTCCTTTTGCCTGCCTCCCTTTCTCACATCAAATTCACACACAGAAAACACACTGTGTACAAGCTAACGTAGATGAACCGCATCATAAACTACACATAACAAACAAATCCATTAAAAAAAAATCCTGTGCCCACCCATGTGCTTACCGTCTTTCTGCCGAGCTTCTCAGCCTTTCCTGCGTCAGCCGGCCCGGCCCTGAGCGAGTTCCCTGAGGCAGGCAGCACATTGTAGGCCCCGGGGCCGGGAACCGCTGACACCTCCTCCTCAAAACGCTTGGAGCGGTTCTGAAGGCTGCGGCCACCGTGGACATTTAGCTGCAAGGATGAGGATTTGAGAGAACGGTTTTGTTAACTGCATGCAAACATTATCTTCACCTTGCTCTCATCTCCTGCCTTCCTACAAAGACAAATTGCTATTTTTTATGTTTTATTGGCAATATTAGAATTAAACTTCTTTCCGATGGCTTTTGGAAAGTCAAATGAATTCTTCTGCAAACAATTTCCTCACAAAACCTCTCTTGCAGCTTCTCAGTGGGTATTTTATGCTGTAAAGTGTCAAAGGAAATAACCTACAACACCACCATCTATCAGCACTTCTTGAAAGCACTGTGACATCAATATTTCATGACTTCAGACAAATCTGCTGGTGCTTTCATGACCCTGTGGTCCGACCGAGCGCCACCTCCACCCACTCCGTCTCTCCTGGGGACGGTCAGGTCTCGACTAACTCTCATGTAAAAGGGTTGTGTCTGACCTACAGGTACCTTGACGGGTGAGGAGTCATATTGTCCGGGTCCTGGCACCTTCTCAGTGGGGCTGAATGCTGATTGTCTGTTGGTCAAGGACAGGAAAGGAGCATAGCCATCTGCAATACAGAAAAGGAACGATACCTCACTCACAACCGACATCTACAAAACCGTTGAGTGATTAATGATGCGTATTCATGTTTCTTGTTATTCACTATTATTTCCATTTTCTGCGTTTGAACCCAAGTGTCTTTGAGCATTGTTTAAAGCGCTATTTAAATCAAATGTGTACTATTATCATTTGCAAGAACAGCAAATATGTGATATGTGTTGTGGCAAATATATATTTGTATCACATTAGTTTATTCAACTATATTAATGTGCTTGTTGGTGTTTTCTAGAACTATAGCAGATGGACAAAATGAAAGGAACACAAAATGAGACAAAAATACTTTATTTATGAATCACTTTTAAAAAAATGTTACAAAGATAAACAAGACCAGACAGATAAAATGAGAATAAAACAAATAAACATGAGCAGAGAAAATAGATTGTATGGTGAATGTATTGAGTTACACAACTTGAAGTAAGCTACTTCTGTATATATATATTAATATAAACAAGCTAAGAATATGACGTTTTAGCGATCCTCATAGTTTAAAATGTCTCCACATCATCATTTTATATTGTATGTATATGTGGATATACATACAATATATGTGTGTACATACATGTACATACACACGCATATTCTGTATATATATACATATCTACATATTATGTACAGATACCTTAAATGTATATGTTTCAGCTTTGTAACCTCCTTCATATAGAAGGAGACTCTCGTGTCCTACCTGATGTTCTGGGACTCCGGGCGACATCGTACGACCCGGGCCCGACTGTGGCTGAGGAGCTTCCTGGTGTCAGTGAGGTCAGTCTGGGAGTTCGTCCATACATGTTTAACTGCCTGTCTTAAAAACCAACATGTAGCTGAACTAAACTCCACCTTACAAACATGTTAGAGTCCGTCCAGAGTTTATAAACATGTTTAAAAACATGTTTAAAAACATGTTTACAAACATTCCTCCACTTCACTCGCTCGCTTGTCTGATCTCTGCGTGCGTCGTTGCCTGGATACCGGATATAGTTGCGCACAGAAAACACAGGAGCAAGGAAGAGAGTGTAACTAGGCAACCACACTCACCTACTGTCTCATAACGTGACGTCAAAACCTGATTCACATTTGCATGTTAGCTACCATCACACATACGGAAGTGACGTGTGTGACACTGCATCAAGTGACGGTGATGTTATTTTTACATGTATGCAGAAGTTTATAACATACATACATAGTGAACATTAAACATATGCATAATATATTTTACATAGTATTACAAGTTATCACCATCTATGCAAATACTTGAAATGTATTTAGGCAAGTGCAACACACACACAAACACACACGTTTTACTTCATAGTTTAGTAGTATGTACATATATATATATTAAATGTGTGTGTGGATAGACACACTACTGCGTTAGCTAATGCATCTATATTTAATATTTATTATTTTGAGTGAATCTGTCCAGTGACTAGTCTAACACTTTTCTAACAGTTGTTGAGGTGCAGCCATAGTCCAATCCTACCACCTAGTGGGTGTGTGTAATGTGACAGATGCTCCTCAACAGTTAAACTGGGCCAAATAGGTTCTTACAACGTATTGCACAATCCCTACACTGGTGCTTATAGTATTTTACATATTTAGAATCCGAGCACTGACAGACAGACTATTGAAATAGTAGGGATTATTATTATTTTTATTATTATAATTATTATTCAGGCAAATCAATTGGATTTTTGAGGGCTTTAACATGCTCAAATTCTTACCAATATTATTAAAAAAAAATTGTATTTATAATTTTTTGTTTGTTTTTAATTTGATTTAATTTTTTTTTAATTTGCGCAGAAGTGAACAGCGCAGGATTCATTTATTTTATTTTTTTTACTTTTTACCTTTTATTTTTTATATTTAATTAAATTAGTTTCCTATTTTTATATATTTTTAACCATTTATACTTGCACAATTGCACTACAGCAAAATTCATTGCATTTGTTAACCTGCTTGGCAATAAAACCTGATTCTGATTGACTGAGATAAATCCTGGATACTAAGTTCCTGTGATTAAATGATGTCAGTAACTTGCTTGTTTGTGTAACAACAACAACTCTCTGTATTCAGGAGATAGGAGTCATCTCCTCTTGTCCTTATTTACATGTCCTCCCTGCTTCCTCCTGCTACTATTATACAAGGTTGTTAAATTGTGATTAATGAGAGCTCAGAGGAATAAACTCAGGTGACGAATGGTTCTTTGGAGAAAGGAGGAGCATCTTTAACTTAAACTTACTGCACATTGATATTTGATTTAATTTGACAAAATGGTGTTAATTCCTAAGCGTGACACCAGGGAGAAAATGGACACTACTTACTACTGACCAGTGGGGGGCAGCCGTGAGCTTCACATGAGCCTCACCCGCAGGAAATTCATGCGAAGAGGAGTGGTGCATTCAAAGATAATCTGAACAATCTAAATAAAGTGTAAATGTGCTGGGACAAGGCTTTTTGATGATATAAAGACTTTGATGATACCCGAGTTTAAACGTGTAGCGGAAACAATCTATACACTTTTATGTCAAAACAGATTATCACTGTATTTTGCAAATAAATCAACGTCACAAATCATGATCAATTGTGATATTCAATTGATTGTTCTGATATAATGCAGGGTAAATGTCATTTGTCACATTGGAATTTTTTAGATGGGATCAATTTCCTAACTTGATTACACATTGAGGTCTGTGATCATTTCTCCTATCAGTCATTCAAAGGTTCAGTGTGTGGAATTTTGTCTTACACACTGAACCTTTTAATGAGTATATCTGTAAACTGATTGATTTACACAGTTAACATTGTTAAGATCGACACTTCACAGGCATGATTGATGTGTGTAACTGTTTGATCGGCCTTTTGTATATGAAGCTAAACAATCAAACAAACAAACAAACCCAATCTCATCCACAGTCACACCCACGAGCAAACACGGGGACACACTGGAGCTCGAGTTTCCGCGGTGTCCGTGAAGTCAACCATCACAGCCAGTGTCCGTGTCATCCTCCACCTCCAGGCAGCTTCCTCCCCGCGTAACCCTCCGTCCGCCCGACTCGTCCTCACACCAGCCCGTCGTTTGACCACCGCGGCTCCACGGCGCCATGAAGGGAATCCGCTTCCTCGTTGTGTTCCTGGTGCTCTCCGCCTCTCTGCTGTGCAGCACGGGCGAGGCGGCCCGGAGTCGGACCAGCAACCAGAACAGCTTCCGCCGGGCGGCGAACGGCATCTACCAGACCCTGAGCAGCGTGTTCGGAGAGGAGAACATCAGGGGGCTGTACAAGGTCAGTGCGGGATGCGGGGGCCGCAGCGGCCGGGTGGGATCCAGCAGAAGGACCCGGGGAGGGGGGCTTTGCTGGGGGGCTGAACAGGAAACAAGCGCGCCCGGGCCTGGCTGTACAATTTCACGGTTGCCATTTTGAAAAATTAGCCCGTTATCCAATCTTTGATCCGGCTACAGAGGGTGTCAGGTGACGCGAGTCTCCCGGAAGCATGAATGTGAGGTGTTGAACCAGGTTTTACTTCCATGTGCATCAGGGAGGAGGCTCTTCTCTTTCATTGATCTCTATCTATCACACACGTTAGCCCCAATGGATCCAGACCGTAACACAACATCAACTGCTTATTTCAGATCAGTTCCTTAAAGTCACACATTAGCCTATGTGTGGTCTCATTGGTTCGGCTGCACTTCCTCAAGTTTTTACATCTAGCGTAACTTCCGGTCGCCAAAACAAAAAAAAGTGACAGTTGATCTCAAGCTGCGACACGTGATGCGGCTTTGTTTCCTGCTCCATTGATTGGATATCAAGTCCACACGAAGTCCGTGGTCTGCACAGAGGAGCTGGATCTACAGCGGCTGAACTCAGATAGTGCTGTGTTTATAAACAGGAGGACAGAGGGTTGTTTCTATCGTCAGGCTGGGTGATCAAACATTATCGATAAGTTTCTCAAGTTTCATCAATAGCAATATAACAAAAGGATCATTTAGAACAGTATGTTGTTTATGCAAGAACAGTGAGGAGGTATAACATATTATACATTGAAGCACATTCAAAAACAAAACATTTAATATTTGTTATGTGTGGGGCTTTAATTTAGCTGGAATACCACTCGTGTGCATTCTCCATCCTCTTACTTTCACAAGGTTTGTTTCTGTGAACCCATTGTGTATCATTCTAATGAATTTACAACAGATCTAGATTCTAAAATAAACTTTTATCGGGATGACTATACAATCATAGCCTTAATCTTTCATTTATTTCTTTCTATAGTTCTTCTCCAAAGCAACGGAGCGGTTTGTCCATGGAGTCGACTCTTTTCTGGACACCATCTGGAAGATCTGGTCAGATCTGCTGGATGTGATGGGAATCGACTGTAAGGCGTTACATTTATTCACAACAGTTGTTTTTCACAAGTTTTTATCACTAATTAACTTGGTGTTGACTTCCTGTCGTCTCTCTCTTTCCTCTGCAGCCTCGAACCTCAGCCACTACTTCAGCGCCACATCTCTCACCAACTCTCCGGCACGCGCCCTGCTCCTGGTGGCGGCCGTGCTCGTGGCCTACTGGTTCCTCTCCATGTTCCTGGGGGGTTTCTTCTACCTGCTGCACGCCGTGTTCGGACGCTTCTTCTGGCTAGCTCGCGTCACGCTCTTCGCCCTGTCCTGCCTCTACATCCTGCAGAAGTTTGAGGGCGACCCGGAGCGGGCCGTGCTGCCGCTGTGCTTCATCATGGCGGTGTACTTCATGACCGGGCCCGTGGGGGCGTACTGGCGTCGGGGGGGCGGTTCAGGTTCACTAGAAGAGAAGATTGACCACTTGGACACTCAGATCCGGCTCCTCAACATCAGGCTGACCCGTGTGATCGACAGCCTGGAACGCACTGCGGATCAGTAGACTCAGGCGGCGGGCAGATGGGGGGGGGAAGGGAGGGTTTATTGTAATAATGGCTGCGTTTGATGTCAGAATGCTGTTTTCCTGCGGACATCTCCAGCAGCACAACTTCTTCTGGGTATTTAAGTCTCTATTGTCAGAAGGGGGACAAAACTAAAACCGTATTTAAAAAGGCATGAGTTGATTTTAGCCCAAATCGTCCTCACAGGTGTGGACAGGTAACCCGGATCTTAATCAAATCAAACAAACAAGTTTTCTTTTTGGTCTTTTTTGAAGCTTCAAAAGGTGTCAGCTTCATCGATTATCTGAGAACTGTCCATGCTTTTCTCATTTCTGCCCTAATTCTACACCTCTGCTCCTTTAAGTATCTTCAAAGTGTGAGAATAAGCATATCTTATGTATTATTTATCCTTGTGAATAACCTGGAGTTTACAATTCTTACACAGGTTCATCCACAAACATGTTTGAAAGTACTGAAGTAGGAGAGGGGTTGGGTGTGTGATGCAGGGGACGGATACAAAACCTGTATTTCTAATATGTGTAAAAATCCTCAAGGTGGTGGATAGTTGTCCATAGTAAGATTTATTTATTCCATTTCCATATAAATTGTTAGGATCATGTAGATGTAGTCTGTTTCATGAAGTCACAGTTGTGTAGTGACAGTAGTTGACATCTGAGCTCCTTTTCTTGTATGAATGGGACGACCTACGCGTGCAAGTGTGTGTCAAGCTTGTGAAACGGGAAAGCACTGTATCAATGAGTGGCCATCAGACTGGGAGAGATGCAGACAGACAGCAATATCTCAGGGACTCAACCAACACAGATTTGGAAATGAGACAAAGTTTATTAAAATCATGTCTTCGTCTCATTGAGTCACGGGACAGTTTTCTTCACACGGTTGCAAATCTGTCTCGGTATTTTAACAATGCTTGTGTTTTTGCAGCGCGCGGATATTGTAAAGTTTGATTTATATCTGAGGTCAAGACCAAGTCGCGAGTTTCATTCATCATTTCAGTACTGGCATTGATCTACTGCACTGCAGTTCTAACATTTAAATAGGGAAATAGTATTTTTTATATTTAATGTGTGAATCAACAATCAGATTATCCATAGAAGTTGTCTAGAAAAAAAGTATTTAAGTCATTTGGAGTTTCTTAACATTGGCTTGAAATGATATTCATCTTGTGGTATTGGATTTTTAGTCGGGATCAATTTCGTAACTTGATTACAGATTAAGGTCTAACGTATTTGATATGTGGGCAAAACCCCAGAGAATTTGTATTGCAAAACTCCACTTGACTCTGCTGTAGAAGCAATGTACTTTATTCTATATAAATCATATCGCTCATATATGATGATTTCTCCTATTAACAATTTAAAGATATACACAGTATATCATTGTTAAAACTGCTTGAGCCATGCGTCTGCTGTGTGTTAGTTCGTTTTAGCTTGATTGGCCTTTTTATGAATCTTTATTACATCTGCCGTTATTTTTTATATTTCCCATCCTGCATTTTCCTAAGAGACTGTGCCCTGTTTTTTATATTGTTTTGCTCTCCATCCACCATCTCTTATCATCTGCATCCTTACTCCCTCATGCACACTTTATATAAATGTATAGAATCTGCTTTTATACAAATAACTCTAATGCTGTGCAGCTGTGGGAGAAAAACCAGATGTTGTCCGGTGTCTCGTGACAGACTGGAGATGAACACGCGTCAGTGATGATGCAGGATGATCTCACAGTTTCCACATGACGCCACTTTTGAAAGTTTAGAAAACATCTTTATAATCTCGACACTCAGATTAACAAGCGCTTTATTAAATATTAGTATATGCGAGGTGCTGTGGGATTAGGATGTAAGGGTGCAATGGTAACATCGTTTTTGGGAGATGAGATAAAACGAGGTACAGACATGAGCTATGGCTTTTTCTCAGCATATCCTGATATTTACCATACATGTGGTTTTTCATGTGTTGAATCCAACTTCTGGTTGTCATTACACTGTGGCATTAAGGTTGCTTGCCAGTAAGATTCTTCCTTAAATAGAGAAACATTTGAACGCATGTTATCTTACCGTGAATCAGTTGTTTGTAGTTTTTCTCATTAGAACACATAAACACCTCCAGTTTGTCCCCTGCAGTAAACCACCCCAGGTATCTCCATACTAGCCAAAGTAAGCTGGGATTTTATTGCATGCTGTTTTGATGCCTATAAGGTTATGTTTCATGATGTAAATGTTGTGACTGCCTAGGTAGAGAGCCCTCCGGAAATGTGATTTTTGTGATGTGATGAATTAGTCGGCTGTTAAATGCAAGAGGGGTTTGTTTTTTCATTCAATCTATGTTTTCCTGTACTGTAGCATTTGTACCGTTCAGACCAAACTCGCATGTACAAGGACCCTCAGCCCTCGGAATTCTTCTCTCATTCCATCATCAGTCAAGCTGATTATTATACGATCTCAAACATGTTGAGTCATTATGAAATTTGTAAACTGAACGTTGTTTTTGTTCCTCTGATCTTATCTTGAAGAGGAGAACCTGAGAGAGGGTCTCGAGCCTGGTAACTTTGTAGTGTGTGGTTACACCACCAGTCTGTAGCCAATGACCCGTGTATGTTTAACTGAGGACCGAATCTGTGATCTATGAAGGTGTTCAGCGATTATGAGTACTCGTGTGTTGTTGAAAGATGGTTGTACCCAGTTTTTTCCAAAGGCACGGCACTAAAGTAGTCAGGTGATTAAAAAAAGGGGTCAGGTATTTCATGTCATACTGAACCTCAGTTTGTACAGAACCTCATTAGTATTCAGGATTTGGAGACGTTAATATCAAAACTGTTTAAGAGAAGACAAAAAGACCCAGAAAGTTCTCTCACACAGTTTTTATTATTTCTAGCACAACAAAATATTTGTTTCTGAGACAAGAACCAGCTCGTTAACATCCCAAATGCCCAAGATGGAGGCTGTAACCCTCCGTTCAAACATCATGGAAGAAACACTGAATACTTTAAGTTGCCACTAGCTCCTGTATTACAACTTACTGTTATCATTCAGATGCTGTAAAATTCCAGCACATGTTTCTATTAGTTTCTCTCAGCTCTGGACCGAATGCTATGCTCATATATTTATTGTTTAAAAGGTCTTCTGAATGACTTGTACTTAATTTAATGTTCTGTATCCTACTTATTCCACTTAGCTTTTTATATAATGCTGTGCCAATATTGTATATATATATTTCATTAATTTAAGGCAATTGTCATTTAAAATTTGGTTTTGACAAGGATAGATGTTTTTATCATTTATTCAAACGTTTTTAACTTTTTTTTAATGAAATATCTGAATATTTCTGTACTTCAGTGATGTGGCGACCGCCAAACTGTTCTGCCTGCTGATGTCTACTTTGTGTGTGAGTCTTAATGAAAACCTGTTGATGGCTATGTGGTTTGTTTTTGTGGCAGAGGGAAAATGAGGTCCAGATTTGAATAAATTAAACAGTATGACTGAGTGTTCTGCTTTCTGATTCATTAATAATTACATGCAGATGTGATTTCCCTAGATGGAGGCTGTTTTTTTATATTGTAACAATAAAGAAGGGCGTAGAAAATGATCCAAATGTCGCATCAGTCAATTACAAGTGCACCCAGAGTTAGAGGGGCTCCACTGAAACCAATGTAAAATGACAGATTATATCGGTAGGGCTTGATCTTTTGAAGAGAAAACCCCCAAATCTTTCACTAATTAGGGCTCTTCTGTGAAACTGGACTGCATGGGTCGGCCTTTGCTGGGGCCTTGAGTGCCCATGCCACAGATTCACTGGTCATTCTATACGGTAGATACTGACCACTGTAAACACACCCAATAATCTGTCCGTTGTGGAGAAGATCTGACCCACTCGTCCAGCCTTCACAATCTGACACTAATTAAAGTGGTTCTGATCCTCATGTTTGCTTGTTTTCCTGCTTCAAACACCTCATTCCAATGAAGTGACTGTTCACTCGCTACCAATCACACACTGACCTTTGGCCGTTGCCACAGTGATAATATAGTGGTTTTAATCTTGTGACCGATCGGTTTAATTTACCTGTAGCTTTTTATTATTATTATTTTTATAAATAAAGCATTTATATAAAATTACAAATATGTACAGATACTGTATATTAATGGATTATTAACTCTACGGCTGTCGCAAATTTAAAGATCTGTGCTGATAACAGACAACTTAAATTTTCCCCGTCTTATTTATTGCTTAGTATAATGTACCAAATGACAACAGATACAAAGGAATCAGCTAGTGATGATTTGTGATTGTCATAAATGAAATGTGTGATCACCCTCAGTTCCCTATAGCTAGTAGAGCTCCTTACATTATAGAAAAATTTTAAATCCTTGAATGTGGACTCCTTAGCCCCATGACATCACAAGTGACACATCACAGTAGAGTTTTAATATTGCAACTCTGTAGATTTTCCTCTGATCTGTGACTTTTTATTTCTATATCTCATCTACATGTAAAGAAAACAATAAACAGTAGATACTCAACCAGATGTTTCCTTATCACCTGTAATGATCTGTATTAAAGTTACACTTGTAGCGCCCGTGTCTTTTCACTCATGCCCTGACGTTTATAGTTTCATATAGAACTGGCCAAATTCATTCACTTAAGGCTTCTTTAGCATTAGCATTCTCTAACTGAACCGTTTAGGTCTGGATTTTTTATTCTGACAGAATTCATGTTCAATACATTTTGTAAATAGCAAAGAAGACCTTGTCAAACAATATCTTCCATAACTGCTGGTTGCAGTTGTTTTTATTTACACGTTGAGCAGCTTTACTTGTTTATTCAAACTGTGTTTTATTAAAAACGGAATCACTATGGTATATTGCATAGTAATTTTTCTAATTTAAATACATGTTGGATACCAGCACATCAACTATCAGCAGCTTCAGTTTACAAATTTTAGAATCTGTATACTAAAAATGATTGAGTAAAATCTACCTAAAAATAAGGTATGTTTATACAGACCTGTGTCATATGGAGTCATTTGGCCTAACACTGGACTTCAATCTAGAGCACAAACTAACATCAACATGTTCCTCTTTACTATGTTTTTGTGATTAAAACAATTTACCACTTGATAGACTGTAAATCTGACAGCACTTATTAAATCTGATATTGGAAAAAAACTTAATCTATACTGTTAGTATGAAATTCTATTTGGCTCTGTAGAAGTCCTGAACACAAAGCTGATACTCCTGTTGCCAAATTTTCAACTGAAACTCTCAATAAAAATGAATACATGTGAATAAAGCATCTTGTCAGCGCCACCTAGCTGTAGTAGTGTATAAACTGAGTAAATCCTGGTTCATCTCAATTGGTCCATGAAGGCGTCAGCACAAGCATGATGACTCTGGAGTTCAGTCGCCCAACATCACATGTGACGGACATGCACATGGCTCTGCTAGATAAAAGGTGGATCCTCTATATGTCATTTTAATTCCCTCATGTTCTTGCTGATCTCCTCTGTCATTCATCACTGTATGGCAGTCTAATAAAGCAAACGGGTCTATAGAAATACAGAGTGTAAAATTATATAAAAAATAAAATCAGTTCTATTGCTTGCTGAGTCACTGAAAGGTCACAGGTGAGGGTTATGAGTCACACCAGGCTCGACCGGACTCTCAGAAACGTGCAACGACTTTAATGTCGAGGCCACCAGCTCCACCTGAACCTGCTGCAGAACCCTGAGCCTGGCTTGATCCCTGGCCCACCTGGATATGGTTGATGCCGTTGCTGAAGCTGGCACACAGCAGATTGGTGGAGTCACTTGGGGCCAGGGAAACCAGTGGACCAGCACCATCCATAGACAACGTCCCTAAACAAACTGAACAGTAGAGACGGGAGAAGGAGGGTGGGAGGAGAGTTCGGTGTAAAAAAGACCAAACCGTGTCTGCATCCGTGCCTTTATGTATCTTTACATTCATCTCTCTGTCTGTACATGTTCTCATCCATTTGTGGCTGTTACCTGCTGTGTTCTGATCCCAGATCTTGATGGAGCTGTCATGGGAGGATGTTACTACCTGAGCGGTGCCACCAGGAGGCGTAGGTAGAAAAACACAGGAGGCTGTGGTTTGAACGTGTCCTCTGTACTCCACAACCTTACAGCCAGGCTGTCGCAGGTCCCAGAGCTAATAACACAGACACAACTCCACTGAGAACAAATCATCGTGTTAGAAATTTAAAAAAAAATATCTACATAACAGTGGATACATTCACAAGGTCGACTTAGTGGATAGTTGAGATACCTGAAATCAGATCTCATCAAAATACTTATATAGAAGGACTGAAAAAGCATTCTTAATTATACTTGCAATAAAATAATAATAAAATTGAAGATAATTAAAACTTTTATCGATCTCTTGGTTCCAACATGAGGAAAAATATGATGTAGTAGTCATAAGTGGGGCATTCAATGTTCAACTGAATTCTTATTGTGAATCTAAACAATGACTAAAAAATTATATTTGAACTTACTGTCAATGTGTGTAGTCAAACATGACGATGTGAATCATATGTTCTAAACTACTTAATAGACGTGACATTTTAAGTGGACTGGACCGTTCTCAGGAACTAATGGTAGTCAGTCCAACAGTGCTCTTGCACCAGATTAACTTCACCATGTTTTGCTTTCTTGTTTCTAGCTTCTACAACAAGATACAGCTTAGGCAGGACATTGATATAACTTGGGGACTAGCTTATGGGAGACCATCTGCAAAAGTCTAAAGAACCGATGTTGATTGAGTTTCTCCATGCTTTTACACCAAACAAAATGTTTATGTATCCAAGAACCAAACCAACACTTCCAGTGGCCTCACCGTGGCTTCACAGCCCTGCCCTCCAAAGCCATTGCTGCTGGACACCATATAGTTCCCATTGGGAGACACATCACAGTGGGTCTGGATGTACTGCTTGGCTGGAAAAGTATTGGTCACCTGCCAGGCACGGCTGTCCCACACCCTGCACACATACACAGTCAAGTCATTACTGTAGGATAATCAGATGAAACTACGCAGGTGCAGTGTATATGAGCAGCTGTACACAACATACTTAGTATGAAAACGCTGTTTCATCGCAGACATCACATTAAGTAAAGCTGGAGAGCAGAATTAAACATTGGATCACAGTTACAGTGATCATTCACTTTTATGGATCAAGAAGCTTTGGACAGAATCATTCATATACAAAGACTTTTAAATAATTATGATTATATTAAACAAGTAGTTAACTTATAGTGTTCATTTTGGATCTCTTCATACATGAAACCATAACAATTGTAGCCTGCTACTGCAACCTGTCACATAGCTCTCTAACTTTATCCAAAGATTCTGGACTGCCAGTGTTACGACTGTCCGCTCCCAACAGACAGTAGGCGTAAGAGAGTGTGTGTACATACAAGAGTTTCCTGCACATATAACTTTATATCAGCATATCCTTTAGATCCTATCCTTGACATTGTGTCAAACCTGGTGTTGGTTGTTAAATTATGCTGTTCATGTCTCTTTGTGAAGGAAAATACTTAATATGAGCCGTCTAGGTTCAGTGATGTCATCTCGATAACACCCTGCCTTTGGCAACTATTCATATCCCACTGAGTCTTCTACTCTCAACAGATGGTGTGTATAACAGCAATGCTTTTGCAATCAGGGTGCTAAAGGACTCGCTTCTGTATCAAGGAAAATGTAAAAAAGACAAGGTGGATTACTTTTACATACCAGGATTAATTAGTAGACTGCTATTTGTTTTCTTTACGTTAGTTGAGTAGCCCACCTTGGTGAGATCCTCCTATTTAAGTCCCATCATCTGTAAAGACGCAAGTTTTTTCCTTTTTCGCCATTCTGCACGCTCTTAAACAAGACACCTGACCCAAACTGTTAAAAACTGCTGTATCAAAACTTTCTTATGTACCTTATGGTCTTATCCTCAGAAGTCTGGACTACAGAGGAGCTGGCTGGCACCCAACACACATGTGTCACCTAGACAGAAAAGAGAGGAAAGTGGAAAAACATTCAACCCTGCAGGGCTTAAACAAGGAAAGTAAAAGTCAGATTGCTGGGCTTATTGATTTGATTATTTTTCTTACATGCTCAAGTACACAGCTATGGGTGATCCAAAATGATTGAAACAAACAAGTACAAGGATTTGTGTGCTCAAAAGCACATGATATTGTTCTTACCAAATTTCGAGAGATGTTGTGTCTCTGTTCACATTTTGCAGATTCTATATCCCACAGGCACATCCAGTTGTCACGAGAGCCGGTGCATAGCTTTCTCCCCTCTACAAGCCATAAATACAAACAGCACCATATGTTCAGATCAGTTCAATCACATTAAAGCATCAACTGCATTCAACAACTCAAACAAATTTTTCCTATCTAAACTATTCTCAGGAAATCTGTCATTTCAAACAGAGGTGCCTGCTTTTTTCACCGCTGATTTAGAAAAATCATAGGTCTGCTATTGCATTACTTTTATACCAGATGAAAGGTGTCATGTTAATACATTAGTTTAGAGGTAATCTTTCTGCCCTTATAGCTGTTGAGAAGTCTAGGTTTCATATGAAATTACTGTAGATCTGAAACCAGGATGCATGTTGTGGAAACTTCTTCTTTCTGTTTCCATATGTTTGGAATTTTCTTCTAAAACGTCACCTTGCTTCTCCATTTTATTTTTTCTATTTGATGCTACAATGACGGCCAGCCAATACAAGGAGACATATTTAACCAAGTCTGCAAATTATTTGGTTCTCTGCAGGAGGCCATTTGCTGTTGATGTCTGTGTTCTGCTTTTTTTGTTTTATATTCATGAAGTATCCTCAGGGAGTTTTCTGTTCACAAACCAGCTTTAAAACAAGGTGATGAACTGGTTTTAATAGTAGACAAAGAAGTGTGTGTGTGAGTGTGAGTGTGATAGTGTGTACCAGGGCTTATAGCTAGTCCGTTGACCACCAACTCATGCCCACAGAATTCCTGAATAGGTTCATCCCCCTGGTTTAGGTCCCACATCAGAACAGTTTTGTCCCGTGAGGCACTAAAGATCCATGTACTTCCTGGATAACACACCACCTGCCAGATGGATTGAGGAAAGAATTAAGAGGAGACGAGGCCTGAGGATACGTACATGTACACTCTAGGTGTAACCACTCTGTACAGCATCACACCTATAGCAGTGGCGCACACAAAGTATTGACGTTACCTTGGTAACCTCTCGGTTGTGACCCTGGAAGGACTGACACATCCGGCCTTGTTTCCAGTCATACACCACCACAGCCTACAGGGACAGACACAGGCGCAAACAAAACTCAAACAAAGCACACTTACTAATTAAAACATGCTATGTTATTTATTTTTTTAACCTGCAATTCACAATACAAAACTCACAGGTGCTATTGTCTTAAATGGCATGTCATACTTTTATGTTGTCTAAAACAGTACTTTTCGTGCATTAGGCATCGAACTGAACTGTAACTATTTAAATACCATTGTAAAGTCACTAACTTTGTAAAGCTCAGTATAAAATGATTGGTCATTGATCAGCACTGTGATTTAAAATTCGAATTTCTTTTGAACAATGTGCTACTAATACATATGTTAACCCGTTACCTGATCACTGCCGCCAGAAACACACAGATCCGGGCTGAGATTCGTGACAGTGCTGATGGATCCTTGATGGGCAGGTTCATACTGCACCACCTGACTGTCAAAGGTATTATCTGCCTTCTCCCCCTGAGATGCCCTGCACACAAAAAACAGAAATATATATATATGTTCCTATATTGACATGTAAGAAATTTTTATTTACTCAAATAATGTTCTGATTAAATGTCTCATTGCAGTTAACATAGTGGCATCTTAAATGATACTTACATTAATTAATAATTGAAGCATTGGTTGTAAATGGTGTGTAGTTCAAACAAGGACACAGAGTAATAAACATGAGTCACCTGTAGATATCAGACCGCTTGCGAAACTTGCTCTGTAGTTTCCCCATGACTGCCTAGGAACCTACAGCCACACTTATACACAGACGCAAGGAAAGGAAAAAGGTATCAAACAGGGATACAAATGTTAGTCGCACTGTTTTAAAGGCAAATTAATGTCTTATCATTCTCTGTTGTACGTGGTTCTGATATAGGGCGAAGACTCAAGCCTTGTTGCAACCTAAAGAAATCAGAACAGTTTGATCCCATCTCAATAAGTTAAATTCCATCAAACAAAAGCAATACATACATTTAATACAAATTTCCAGAGAGAAAGTAACAATACAGTTTATATTAAGTGTATCATTACTCACATTTCCAATTTAAATTTAAATCCTATCTTTGTATAGTTCAATCCAATGATCTTTCATTCTTTAATTTATAAAGAATATAGGCAGGAATATATAATCATTTGCTTTCTGCCAGAGACTATTAAGGCAATATATAACTGAATGTTTACACTGTCTATATTGTTTATACTTGTTGTGTCTGATGATGCCTGAAGATAATCAATTAATATATATTTTCCTGATAGATAGATAGATAGATAGATAGATAGATAGATAGATAGATAGATAGATAGATAGATAGATAGATAGATAGATAGATAGATAGATTTAAGCATCCAGTAGCCAACAAGCAGTAAACCACAAAAGCATAAGCATAACAAAAGGTAAAAACCTATCAGGAATTAGTCCAAGAGTAAAACTGAAAATGCAAGACTAGAGATATTAAAACTATAAAACCAATAGAGATAAACCCAGGCAGTGATGGTGACAGTCTTACAGTTAAATCTCCTCTACACACATCAGACACGCAACTGAATCTGTAGTGTGTTTTACGATCAAATATCTTAAGCAGGACCAGCGCGAGGTGTGACTAGAGCACCCGTTCCCACGCAAACACCGCTCTCTCACGCACACGCGCAGCGGAGCTCCTCCCCCGTCAGACAGCCCGGTGGAACTTGTCAACAAACCACAGGAAGCAGAGGACTTCATCCTATTAGAGCAGCATCATTACCGTCACAGGGAATTAGTCAAACACCTGCCATGAGCCGCAGCGGCGGACATTGTGTAACAAACACGGGTTTTCCCCGGAGTTACTGACGGTGCATACAGGTGGAGGACTCCTCGTTTACACACCAGACTGTGGAGGGGAGTGGTTTCTTACCTGGGGTCCCTGCGTGTGATGCTGAGCACGGCTGGCTAACTCGCTAGCATGCTAACAAATCTGTGTCCGTCATGCCGGTGCGTTAGCAGCGACTGCTCGGGGGAGGACACGCGACCAAACTTGGCCGAGTCGTCGCCCACACGACCGAGAAGCGGCTCCCGTAGACGGCCATGCCACTGAGTTACCCTGTGCGTGGCAAAGTGCACGAGGAAGTCTCCCCCTTCACCACAACACAACCATTCCTCCCTCTCTCTCTTTCTCTCTCTATCTAGCTCTCTCTCTCCGTAGCGACCAGCAGAACGACGCTTTCCCGTATCCAAGCAGGGAACCAGGCCACGTGACCCCATGGAAGGAAGTAGTTGAGAGTTCTCTTACAAAATAAAAGTCCGATTTACTTTTTCATTCCTACATTCATTCATTCCTACATTACCTGTGGTGTATTCTTCCCATTGGCAGGTCCCTTGTGAACAGTACACATAATACATAAACTCTACGTAACTATCCCTGAGTTTTGATTTGTTTTCCTATATTGGCATATCTACACCCATTGCAAAATGATCAAACCATTAGCTAGTATGTAACTAGAATGGCACACATTTTACCTGGCTCTGTATCAAATTGCCCACACTCATAAATATAAGTCCCCTAAACATGCCCATTTAATTTATTTTCTGAGAAATATACAAGAATGTTGAAAAACACCCTGTTTCCCAACGTTAGTGAATGTGAAAAAAACAACGTTTTAATGGGTTGTTCCTTGACTCATGGACCAACCTTCCACAAAATCATATGGAAATCCATTGAGAAGAATTTGTTAATTCTGCCAAAAAACAAACAAACAGATGGAAACATTACATTAAGTCACACAGGTTTTTTTAAGAGGGACCTTCTTCAAACCAGGGCCTCTAGATCAGGTAATATAGCTAAACAAACCTTAGGGCCCCTACTGTCTTCAGTACATATTGTGCATTAGTAATACAAATCCCCACATTAGTTACAGAAAAATCAAAAGCAATAAAAGAACCACATCCTGTTACTTTTGCCTTCTGTAGGAACCCTGGGTCTTTTATGTTCTTTTCTTTGGCTGAAATTTAAGTCTAAAATAAAGATGTTATACAGTACAAGTGCAGCACATTTAACAGGGATGATACTTTTTTCCTGAGTAACCAACTAAATTTAGCATGATTATAAATGTGCATGTTTTAAGTAGATGGGTAAAACACCATGAAACATTTGGTTACAGCAAGGGTTAAAGGGGGGAAACTCTACTGGAAACAAGATTAAACACCATCAATTGACAGGTTAACATGTTACCAACTTGTGGCTGTGTGTCTCTATAGAGAACTAATGGGTTTGCCCTTCATTACAGACACAGGTTGAATGGCTCCCCAAGCTACAAAACTGGGACGAGCCAGGCAGGTCCCTAGACAGCTAACATTAATTCTGCCGGAGCAATTTACAATGTTTCTTTCGATGACACATTTTCATGCACTTCATCATAGCTCTGATTTATTAATTTGTTTGCCTGATTTGTAGCTCAGAAAAGATGAGACAAGACTTCACATGCTGAATTTAAACAAACATATAACATACAATTAAGCAGAGAGTGTCCCCATGTCCCTATTTAAACAGCGTAAGTGGACCACTTAGTTAGGTTTCAATCGACACTGCTCAATACCTATGTGATTTGACCTTGATTCTTTTTTTTTGCAGCAAATCGTTTAATTGAGTTTGACTAAGAGACCATCTGGGTGGGGTTTAAAGACACTGCCATTGTACAGACAGAGGCTTTGTAAGTTATGACATCCATAGAAAATAGTTTAAGACGATTTTCATGCTTCAGTTCCTTCCACTGCTTCAGGAAAACTGTGAGTTTAACAACTTCTTAATCCCTGAAAAATGCCTGTTTTCTATAACATGTATATGATGGTCCTTATTGTTTTAACCTTGGGATAGTTAATGCATCACTTAGGTACATTTTGGGCTTTCACTGGACTTGAGCTGCCCAACTTATATTCACAAACTAGAGAAAAGTAGACTCTGAATATTTTGGATAAATGCTGCATTTGTAAAATATATTCCTTTTGTTGATTAACATCATACATTTTTCATCAACACGTGCAGCTGTCTAAAATAATAACTAAAACGTCCTAAAACAACTGACTCTCTTTTTATTCACGAGTGGGTAAGGAAAGACATTGGTTTGGGTTGTGGGAAAGATAGCACAAAGCAAAAATCACTCATAATACTAATGGCACAGGAATGAACATCGGGAATGATCATAATGGATCCACTGTGGACACGTGATTCAGCCTCTAACATCCATCCACTTATCATTTCATCAGTCCAGAAGTTTGTGGGCATGTTCTTAGATTAAATGTGACCAACAACTGCTGTATAACTCTCCGGTTTGTGGGAGGCAAATGGCACAAATTATGAACGTACAACAATTACAATCTGACCCCGGATGGCGTACGGATGTGGGCCACTTCAGGGCAGTGATGCAGCACTTATGGCCTTTTTGTGGCCTACACAAAATGGACGTGAGCCTGAAGTTGCCCACTTGTGAAAAAGCAAATGTGGCCAGAATATCCAAAACAAACATGAGCCTTTTTGGCAAAGTGTTGCTATGGCTCACTTAAGGCCAAGATCTGGCAAACAGAGCGGGCTTCATTCCATGCTGTATGTGATTAGTGGCATGTGGGCCAGATCTGGGCCAAAACTATCTAGCCATCGATATGTATCAGATGTTTGTTACATCGCTATCGATGCAATTCATACAGTGATCATTATTGATATTGGTTTATTGTCCCTGATAAAAACCTCAAAAACAGGTTTGAACTCGCTCTATTCTGAATCTGTATGAACACAGATCTGGTCTTTCCGGTGTGTTTACATGGGCAGAAGAGAAAGTATGTGCTGTGTCATTTGTAAATCACACCACAGCCACTGAAGACAGAGTCAGAACTGAAAGCAAATCCACTGCCCACGCAGATACGAGTTCAGTCCATTCATGCACATGTTCTATTCCACAGGTTGGGGCTGGAATACTTCGAGGCGTTTTGCTTTGACGTGACACTCCCCCCACATCCACCCACCCACCCTCTCTGGTCGACGGGAGGCCGACGTCAGCCCCAGAGGAGTGGATGGCCCGTGTAATAAAAATGCATGAAGAGAATTGAGGAAAAGGAGAAGATTGTCCGGAGAGAGACAGAGAGAGAGAGTAAGCAGCAGCAGCAGCAGCACGGGGTCTGGATCTCCTTCCTCCCCCTGAGCCGCGGACGTCAACGCCTCTCGTTGTTTGTTCAACATTTGTGGCGATGTGGGATATTTTCCGCCGCCGTGTCGACAGGCTGCGGCTGGAGGGCTGAGTGTTTACGCGTGGCTTTTTCTTCTGGAGCAGAGCAGAGAGAGATAACTGTATCACACAGCCTATAGCGGATTGGAGTGAAAGTCCGCCATATTCTGCCTCACCACGCCCGGGAGTCGAGCCGCTGGGAACATGAGCGGACTGCTTTCTTCACGCGTCCCCGCTCATCCGCGACGGTAACTCGGACACAGTGCGGGGGATTTTTCCGCCCCTGGAAGAGACATTCAACCAACATTGTGGGACTTAGAGAGAGAGCAGGGCTGGTGCTGGTGGCGCTCGGCTGATCGGGTGGCCGTGCCCCTAACGAGATCACACGGAGGATGCGTCTTACAAGGATCTGTTGATCATATTGAGAAGGAAAAGCAGATTACCACCAATTAAGATCCGACAGATATTCGGCTCACACGGCCCCTTGTCGGGAGGAGGAGGCCCCGGGAGGCGAAGCGAGACTGGTGAAGTGGGCTTCGATCATAGTAATTCATCAAACATCACAATCTGTGCTGCGTCCAGGCTCCTTTACGAGGGGCGTCCACGCGTCGTTCCATCAGACGCAGGCCTGTATATGTGGACGTTCTCCGGCATCCACAGGCCTCCTGGGTGTGTGTTTAAAGAAAGCCACAGACGCGGCTGATATCTGGTTGAATCAGTGACCCATCAAGCGCAAAGTACGTGTTTTTAAAGAGCAGAGGGAGACAAAAAAGGAGAGGATGACCCTGGAGTCCATCATGGCGTGTTGCCTCAGCGAGGAGGCGAAGGAAGCCCGGCGGATCAACGACGAGATCGAGAGGCAGCTCCGCCGGGACAAGAGGGACGCGCGCCGGGAACTGAAACTGTTGCTCCTCGGTAAGCTCCGCACGGAGGAACCCGGGGGAGGGGAGAGCCCAAATTCCTCCCGGAGAAAGAATGCCTTTTGACGGCCAGGGGTGGGGGTATACGGATGGGGTTTCCCACCTGTGTGAAGTTTGGGAGTGGAGGGCTGGTGTTTTGAAATGTGCGTGTGTGTGCGTGGGTTTAAACCACTTGCTTTGAATAACTGGTCAGTGTCGAGGTAAACAAATACTCGCCAGTCCCTGGGCCTCCTCCCTTTCCTTGTCTCGCCCCCCCCCCTCCATGCTTCCACTGGCCTGACTCAGCCTGGTCGGGCCCATCCAGATGTTGTGCTCAGGAGTGTGTCATGTATTGACTGGGCCTAAGTCTAGTAGCCCTGATGTAGGTCAACCCTGGCAATGAGTCTGATCCTCTATATTTACTCTATAGCGGCACATCCTCAATTTTGTCTTCAGACAAGAACCACCAACAAGATAGAAAGTCCCCCTCCCTCATATACCTTCCTTGGGATAATTTAATAGAGTCCTTTTTTAACACTTCGTTTTATATGTGTTATAAGTGTCTTAGAAAGATATTGAAAATATTCACTCCAAGTCAAAACAGAATACATATTGTTGTAACTGAGGTCCCCTCTACCGCTCCCTTATTGACAAAGTATATTTGCACAGTTTTGCCAAATGTTGCACAGTAAAGCATTCATTTGCATCGTCAAATAATTGCACACGATTGATAACGAGGGCAAGTAATTGATGCATTTAAAACCTGTGTAGAGCAGATTTCAGAATGATCATGTCTACTGGTTAATGTAGTTTGTTTTCCGGAAGCCTCTCACAACGTCCGGACAAAGTATAAGTATTAGTCACACTAGAGAAATATGAGGAAAACAACTCACCATCCCATTTTTAATTCGATTTGCACTGCCCATTAGATGTGATGACTGTGGTGGTGGTGCAGGAGGAGAGTGGGGCCAGAAACTGCTCCTCCCGATCCAGTGCTCGCCTCACTCACTTCCTTAGGAAATGCATAAAAGAGAAGGAGTCTGGAAACTTAACATATTTAGATCCCACTTTTGCCTTCTAAGGGAGGTTTAAGAGGGGGTTTAATGAGGAAGCTTTCCCCCCCTTTGCCCTCATGTAAGCACTAAATGTTGAAATGAATCCCCCTTAACAGGATTTGAAGGAGCTGACAGCCACCTCGCCTGTTAAATACGGGCAAATAATCTCGTCGTTGTTGCCCCTTAATCTCTTCTAATACCCAACAGTTTGCTCATTAGGCTAACACAAACAGCCAGTGACCCACAAAGTGAGTGATCTTGTGTAAGATTTTATCATTCACACTCAACGTTTATTTCTGTTTTCCAGCAGCTGCCTGTCAGTACAGGCTATTCCATTTCACAGTGGTTTGGTAGCACGCCTCTAATGACAGAATGTGTACAGTTAATGTCTTTGAGTATGGAATTTGTAGTGAAGTTACAGTCAGATCTTTAGATTGGATAGTTTCCTGTTGTGTTAAATGCTGCACAGTGTTCATGGTTAAAGGTTTTTGACAGAGGTGTAGATGGTTGTCTACAGTGGGGTGGGTTTAATGGGAGGCCTAGGGAGGTTGACTGGAGAATATACAGGGTCATTTTATACTCAGGGCTGTTAATTCACAGGGAAATTGTGTGTTTCTCTTTAGTGAGCCTGTTACACACCAACGGCACCACCCCCACTACTAGTGGTCGAGTTGACCAGAGGAAGTTGTGTGGGCTCTGTGTGGCTCCATTATCCCATATGCTATCAGTGTATTGTGTCCCACAGGACATGAGGGGAAAGCTTTTCACTCTTTTAGAAAGTCATTCGCAGAATTTTTTTCACATATAATCTGGGCTTTTAAACTTTAGAACCATAAACCATAACCATCCAATCCCACCAACTCCTTTATCCCACAGAGACTGCGTATCTTACAACATAGAAATAAGCGAGTTTAGAGTTCATTGCAATTATAAAGAATTAGATATTCATTAACAAGTTGTAAACTAATAAGAGACAGTATGACTCATTGAATTTGGACGGATTTATTACAATACTTTACTTAAGATGCAGTGTGGAAGAGGAGCTGGAGCTGAGGGGGTTCAACCCGGATCCTTTTGGGTTCACATTCAGTTTACTGTTGGTAAATAAGTCAGAGACACAAGGACCACACTAAGATGTAAGTGACTCAGTTAAAATCAATGTTGGTGAACAGTGAGGCCGAGGCATATCAGGTAGATCCTGCCAAAGGTGATCTCCTCAATCAGCACGTGGACATAAACACATTCATTGAAAATAAAATCACTGTCATAATCCATTAGAACAGCTCCCACTTCGTTGTCTAGTTGGTAAGAAAAGCGGTGTCTTCATCAACATTTACAACTTACAAACACAAGCTGGACAAAGCAAGACAAGATAAGAACTTAGTTTATGGCTGGTGTGGGCATGGAAAATTTACAATTCGACTGTTTGCTCTCTTTTTTCATACAAGATATAAAGGGGGTGTATTGGTCATTGCTCAGTAATGAGATCCTGACAATGTGCTGCTGACAGGGCCGTCACTGTCTAACGCAGGTAGTTTCTGCTGTAGTCGGTGCTGCTGCATGCAGTTCTCTGCAGGCGGACAAAACTCAACGGACACATGACACCGGAGCTGTGAGTGTTGGAGTGGCCTCCGGAATCAAAGTGGACTCTAATTATGAAATAGTAACTGTTCGCCCTTCCCACCAAATCCTTTTCAGATCAACCTCCAGTAGGACCATAACTCAGCTGTTATTGTTGTATACTGTCACAAAAAAAACAAAACCAGCTTTCACATTATTAGTTCCACTATTGGTTTTCTGTCTCTGACAAGTTTGAATGTCATTAAGGAAAAAGAAAACAAGATGGAATAGAATCATAATGCAAGGTGGCAAGATTTAGGTTAGCAAGATGTTTTCCCAAAGTCCAGAGGACAGTAAACTGGTTGGTCAAAAGAAGAAATTAATACCTGCCATGTGTAGTATATATTAAAAATGAGGTACATGCTGCATTTTTCATTCTGTGGACAGCCAAAAGGGTTAAACATTAATAATAATTATCAAGTCTGTCTTCATCTGCAAAATTCATTTAAAATTGTCCAATTACAAAAGTGGCACAGCCCAGCCCCAAGAGACAATTGGACCTAGTTTATGATGCCTGTCCCCTTTTACACACGCACACGCAAAACATCAGACAATCAGACTGACGGAAAAGTTTTTCAACAACAAAGATCTCTGCATGGCATCACACTTATTTTGCATTTTTAACTCCAACATTTTTTTTAAATCCTCTTGCGAATACATTTGTGAAAGTGTTGATCTTTCCCTTACTGTCGGCTGCTTTTATCGGTCGAACGTAAAGCTGAGAACTTTGTCAAGGCTACGACTGAACAAAGTCCACCTCAACTTTAACAAGCACTCAACAAACACATGGTTGTAATTGTGTGAGAAAACACTGAAGGTGTCATATGATTCTTGTATGAATGCAGCCAAGTTAACACTGCAGCATAGACATGTTTTATTAGTTTATCACTTTAAATAAGTGATTTAATTTAAAAACAGCAAGCTATAATTCATTTAAATACAGATTATTCTTGACATTTACTCCTCAAATCGTGTCCATAACAGGAAGGGAGATAAAGGTGGCTTATTTTTCATACTTTCCACTTTGCATCTAGTTTTTCCTGAACGAGAATAACACACCACAGCATGTAAATATTCAATCCGAATGCATTATTTATTTTACTAAATTCATGACTCAGCCCTCTGCGCTGCCTTGAGATTTGCTGGTTCTAGCTGAAGGCTGCTTGTCAGTAACACTGAAGGATTTGACACCTACAGGACTGACTTTCCTGATGAAAGTGAGAAACGAAACCAGCTCCACAAACGTCATTGAACAGTTTCAGCTGCTCAGTAAAAGACCATGTTTGGTTTCATTCTATAGAGTTCACTATCATTCATTTGAGTATGTTTAACATGGATTCATCCTCGATATTGCCGAGTTGGGCATCGGCGGGTACGCATATTTACTATACTCATCCCATAGATCATTTGAAGCTATATCAGGTCACCCAGATAGAACTAGAATTTTATTTTCTTGGAAATCAATTTTTCTTTGACACTCAATCAATGAAGTAATATAAAGTACTATAAATAGTAAAGTAAGTAAATTAAACCTTTCGTTAAAAACTCGAGGTCCAGATTTTAAGGCCGACAGCTTGAGGTGATCCCATAATAATCCCATAGTTCTCCCTTTAAAATCAGATCAAGGCCGAGTCAAAACCTTGTCAAATACTAGTAAGAAGCAGGGACTGTAAATGAACTCATGTTACGACAGCACAGGAACTACAGAGGGAATCAGGGAAACAAATTGCAGTTCACCCTTAAGCCTTTGTAAAAGTGAAAATGGTTGAATACAGCCCCGGTTATCACTGTGGCGCAGTTAATTCCTTCTCCATTCTTCACTCATGCATTTTTCATTATGATGTTCAAGCATCACATCGGCATTTTTGCTTCCTCTTATCCCATTTGTTTTAAACAGCCGTCTGCAGGCGTCTCTGTGCAGAGCTGACACTAATGCAGTGGTGCTTCAGGGGCTGTGGAGATGCACTACTTCCAGGACTTCATGGATAAAGCTACCAAATCCTTGTGATTAAAATATGATGTATTGTCTGTTTTACCACTCTACATATGGGACAGCATAGTGTTTTAATATTTTGCTGCTCACTGTAATGTTTCCAATGTTTATAGACGTAGCACGCCAGGAATCAAAAGCCCCACACTCTTTTTCTTTTTCTCCACCCTCTTTGGTCAGACTTGGAATCCTGGGGCTTGGCTTCCAAGAGAGGAAGCCAGACCAGAGGTACCCCACATCAGATGTAATGTTGATCTAGTAACTTCAAACCCGGGTTAATCCAGGTTCACTGCCTGGGCTAGAAAAGTGACTCAGCGGCTAATAATGGCCCTTTTGGGCAAATTTCTCTTTTTATACATACAGCTGTTGGTTGGTACAATGCTGTATAACCCCCTTGTTTTTCAAATCAACTGGCAGTAGCTTTCAAATTACGGTTGTCATGTGAGTGAATGTGAATATTCACTCATTGTATTCCAGTTTAGTACCATGCAACTAAACAGTAGCATCTCAGCTATAGTTTTTCATAAAAAACACATTTTAAGGAAAGGTTTCTCTGTCGGAGTTTTGTGTGAATTTTACCTCCACATTCCCCCTTTTTCTACCTTCAGGTTCTCTCCAGTTTGCTGTGTTTGAACAGCTATGAGGAGAAATAACTGTGCCACACAAGATCAGCCCAGATCCAAAACCCACAGGCACAGTTAATCTAAGTTTTTCAGATTACTCACTGATCCAGTTTGTCTGTTCAAAAAATAGAATGCGTGTATTTTTAGGATGTCTGACTCGAGGCATTTTGTAACAATACTACTTCGTTATTGAGGTTAATGTAGTAGTTAATTATATTGGGACTCTGTGTGCATATATAAATATATTTCCACATTACGATATATGTACGTGTGGGGGTGACACAAATCTTTTATAAACTGTTGATTCTGTTTCTGCCAAAAACAAACAAACAGCAATCAAAACAATAACTTCTGTGATGTAGATAAAGACTACATGTGTTCTGATGCTTCTGTGAACAGCATTTCCTCATTGCTTCTTACACTTCTGACAAAAATAATTGTCGAAGTTAGAGTTCAAGGATTAAGTGTTTGGCTCAAGAGCACTTCAAGGGTAATTGTTCTAATTCCGGTTTTGTCATTGCAACCCTCCCTGCTCATTTCAGGTTTCTAAACTGGCAGCCCCACAATAGAAAATCTGTTTCCCCCAGAGGTGATAGTGTTTCCAGTTTAGTCTGCAGCTTGGTTTTGCAAAGTGCCCAGGCTGTGTTCTGAACCCACGGTCGAGAGGCTCCTTGGGCTAAAATAGAGTTTATTTTATACAGCGCTCTTATGGCTCCTATAACTTGCACTGGAATGCGGCCCACATCTCCTTGTCTTTGAGACACAAAACGCACATACATACACAATCCTTTCTGCTCGAGTCTTTCAAGAGTTAGCGGTGAGGTAGAGTTAAACCGTTCAGCTGCTCTGCCAAGATTCTCAATGAACCAAAGACAGAGGACAGCCCCAGCTCTTAACACCCAAATAGTTCCTGTCATCACTGAGAGCAGAGAGATGTTGTTCTTGGTCGGCCACTCATGCTGAGAGGAAAGTAGCCAGCACTTGTTATCCTGCGTGTGACTGACTCAGTGATTGTGAACTGCAGGTCTGTTTTGCATATAATGTACTGCTGCTTTGTCCTGATAATCTCCTGACATTCTCCAGAATAGGTATGACCGCAAATGTCCAAGTGAGAATTGAACTCTCTTGAGTTTCTCCCGCCAGCCCCTTGTAAGAACTCTGGATAATGTCCGAATGAGCCCATTTGAGAAGGGGTGTTCAAAAGGGCCGGCACCAGTGTTGCCAGTGCTGTAGACAAAAGCACGTGATCTCCACGGTGGAACAAATACATAACGTGTTGTGAATGTGTCTGAGCGAAGGATCTGCCGCTGAGTTGTTCATATGTGAAAGGCAAGCTTCAGAAAAAGTGTAGGGCTAGATAGGCTGATATATCTGCATAAATGTGCAGGTAAAAGACTCAATGAGGTTTGATTCCTCTTTCGTCACTCAAGGGACTTCCACATGTACATTTACATTTTTTTAAATGTTTGTAGAACAACCAAAACGTGTTTTGTGAGGTCATAGTGACATTAACCTTAGATCTTTCAACCACTATAATCGAATCTAGTGAATGTTGATACCAAAAGTGAAGAAATCCCCTCCAGGCGTTAGAGGGGATGGACAACCTGAACACATAATGCATCAGGTCCCGGCTGTCATCAGGGCAGAGGCATAATAAATGCTATTGTTGCTCTCTGTCTGCTGCTTGTGCGAACTGCCAAATGTTGGCTGATACATTAATGCATTTCATATCCTCATAATAACTATCCGATTCATATGGGGAGTGTTGGAAATGTTCCACCGACACATTCACTCTAATGCACACTCGATTGCTCTATAGTGCAATTCAATCTGACTGGTTACACAGAGGGAAGAGGAGGCATCGCTGACAAATCATAAAGAGCATGTTCTGTTTCGGTGTCAGACGGACCCAACTGTGGAACTAGATCTGTGATTGGACCATTAACGGCAGGGATACGAGCATGTTTGAAGATGTTTATGGCTGTCGTGTCGCTGCTCGGCTCTTATTTGTCATTTCGTGTATTGCCGCAGTTCTCTTGTTAGGTCCATAAAGGTCAACGAAAGTCATAAATGTCTAAATGTCCTTTTAAGGAGCGTGTCTCGCTGACACAGGAGATCAAAGGTCTGTCTCACAAACCTACGAAATAAACGATGTTCCCTTTTCCTGTCTACTTCCTTCCTCAGGCACCGGGGAGAGTGGGAAGAGCACCTTCATCAAACAGATGAGGATCATCCACGGCACAGGCTACTCCGATGAGGACAAAAGAGGTTTCACCAAACTGGTGTATCAGAACATCTTCACGTCCATGCAGGCCATGATCCGAGCCTCAGAGACGCTCAAGGTCCCCTACAAATATGAGCACAACAAGGTAAATTACATCTGTGCTTGATCAAATTCCCCCCCAACTGAAGTGACAACTGTGGTGAAGGGGGATGAATAATTGCAGAAAAAAGCGACGGAGAAGCTGCAAAGTGGTCACAGCGTGCTTGTATATTTTTAGATCGCTGTCTATCTCATTCGGAACAGCCATCCATAATCGTTTCCTGTCCTTTTCGGCACTTCCTGTGTCCTCAAAGTGCTCCAGCACTCCATCACACTCTGTGTACTTGTGTTTGCCTGTGTGTTTCCCTGCACCCTGCACCCATATATTCAAAGAAAATACATACACTCACACTCGCTCGTATTTGACCTCACTTTCCCTAGCTGTCACTAAGGAAGGAGTTACCCTCGTAGTCACAGATTTGGGAGATGTCACGGCGACCTCGTGGTTCGCTTCCTGTGCGGGTTACGAATGAAAAGAAAGTGTCACGTAGGAGTCAATCACCTCGGCAACGCTTTTTTTTATTAATCAGACCCTTTCAGGTGACATCTGAAAGCAATGCTGCAGCTCCTCCCATCCTGTCCTGTCAGAGGAGCTTTCACTCTGTAGAGATTTGGGGAGGAACATTTTGTAGATTTTTATCCTGAAGTCAGATCATAATGTTCACATGTTAGAAGACGCTAAGAGATCACATACTTATATCGAGTGTCCACTTTATTACTTGAGAAATTTAGGAAAATGTTGAAAGACCCTATTTTTAAGAAAGTAAATAAAAATGTCTCCATTGGCCATTTATTCTGATCCATTGTCCTGAAACGTTGAGCATTTGTTAAAAGGTGGAATTCTCCCTGTCAGCACTGAGTTTATTAAAGACACAACTTAACAACATTAACCTTCATTAGGCAATAAATGTAAAGAACTCGTCTTATTACTGGAGAAACTGGTAGTTACAACTAAGTGGAGCCATACCTCCGACACCTTTCTAACGAAAACTCTGAGATTTAAAATGGCCCCACAGCTTGGATTCATCTTACTCCTCTTATCCTGTTGCTGTGGATCATTGCAACGTTGGCTTTCGCTTCCCGTCCAACGTTTGCATGTCCACGAAGAATGAAACTGAATATGCTTTCTCATCCCCGGCTATTTCACCATTGTTTGACCCACTTCAAACACAAGAAAAACCGAGAAGATTCCTTTTAAATATGTTTAGTAAAAATGTCATTGCATCCTTTTTATTTTGGAAAATCTCTTTTTTACTGTAAGGGGTTTTCCTATCCTTACACGTCACTGCACACTAATGCCAACACTGATGCACTGAGAAGGATCTGCTTCAGATATGTGCGTGTACAGCAGAACTACTGAATCCTTTGTACCCTTTGCTCTCATATAAATGGGAAGTAGAGGTTTAAACAATGGACCTCACTAAGGAAGTGAAAATGAAACATGTCTTTACAAAACCACTATCACAGGCTAGAAAGCTCATCAAGCCCTCCAAATAAACCCGGACACCATATCTGCCTTATACCAGAGATCTGTTTCATTGTTTTTCACTCTCAGCTCTTTTGTCCCCCTCATTCGTCCCCAGACCAAAACCATCACATTGTGTCCTTCATGTCTAAATCATGTTCAGACCACGTAATTGGTTCAGCAGACGCCTTATTCCAATGCAGCTCATGCAGTCCCTCAATACGTGGTCGAGAAGAGAAATGGTGTTTTGTCATTTTTTGATGTTTGGCTTAAAATGAAATGGGTTTCTTCTTCATATGGGTCATGTTAAATGCAGTTCTAACAGACTATACAACTGTCCTGTGTAGTTGAATGAAAGCCTACTGGGTAAGAGGTAGATGGGGGTTCTATAGATTATGTCTGTCATGTATAATTGATTCTAATAAACCTTCATGCTGTTGTAACAGCTTTCCATTTTATAAAAGCCTTTCCACAGTGAATGACCTGTAATCATCTGCTACAGTGCATGTGGGATTTGTTTCTAAATTAAATCTATAACTCACTGTGAAAATC
This sequence comes from Pseudopleuronectes americanus, assembly GCA_038501795.1. Classification (NCBI taxonomy): domain Eukaryota; kingdom Metazoa; phylum Chordata; class Actinopteri; order Pleuronectiformes; family Pleuronectidae; genus Pseudopleuronectes; species Pseudopleuronectes americanus. Next base: position 10,123,687 of record CM076718.1, read on the forward strand.
TAATTTAATCTAAATAAAAAAATGTATCATGCTGTGAGATGTTACAAAATGCCGATATAAATCTGACAGAGAAGAGTCGGTTACTTTGCAGAAACCATTTGGCGGAACGTGACAAACACTAAGTTCACACTCTGCGACTCTCACAACCGTCGGATCGCTGTGCAGGTCACACCACACGACTTGCTGTTGGGTGATTGGGAGTCGTGCATTCGTGAGGAGTTCACACTACATGACAGAGGGCGACACACCACACCACCTTCCACCAACTCTGTGGTCGGGCCTGTACTTGTTGCTGATTCTTTTATCTATTTGCCGGTTTCTAGACAGATAAGTTGACGGGATGACGAGCCCCTTAAAACGCTTCTTTGGAGGGTTCACACATGGCGATTGATGGCAGCGGATCGGGAGCAGAGTGGAAATCTGGCTTAAAGTCGCGTAGCATGAACGAGGCATTAGTGTCAAAGATGAAATTAGGTCTCTTCAGCCTGTACACCACGCTACCATCAAGCATGTCAGTGTGACACGTGAAACTGTGTCGACATTCAGGTCGGTCGCTTGTCGTGGGACACCAGAAAGTTTTAATGAGGCTGTGGGCCCGTGAAAACTTTCCCCTTTAAAAGGCCCGTGGGGATTTGAGCTTCAGATGGGAGGTCTGTGCTGAGCCTGGGGGCGCAAACACATTTCTGGATATAGAGTTAGAGAATTAAGCCGTGATAATTAGGACTGTTCAACCTGCATTTGACTTGTTTCAAAGATCCAGAAACTGAACATGTTTGAGGTTTCTCCTTTGTTGCAGTAAAAAACTGAACTTTTCCTCTGGGTGTTTCTCCACCAGGGCAACGCCAACATCGTGAGGGAGGTGGACGTAGAAAAGGTCAACAGGCTGGAGAATCCTTACGTAGATGCCATCAAGAGCTTATGGAATGACCCGGGCATCCAGGAGTGTTATGATCGCAGGAGGGAATACCAGCTCTCAGACTCCACTAAGTAGTGAGTAGACATAACAGTGGATCCAGATGCCATCCCTCTTCTGAGCACTGTATGAATTGAGCCCATGTTTATAAATGAGGGAAACTTAAAGCAAAACATGAAAGCAACAGCTAAAGAACAACTGAAGTTTTATTTCTCAGTGTTCCTGATGACAAACATCATTTTCTCTGCCTCTGTAGTTACCTGAACCAATTGGACCGTATCGCAGTGCCATCCTATCTTCCCACTCAGCAGGACGTGTTGAGGGTTCGAGTCCCGACCACGGGCATCATCGAATACCCGTTTGACCTGCAGAGCGTCATATTCAGGTAAGAACTGATCCGATCTAAAATAAAACCGCACTGTTGTAGAACCTGGAGTTCAGCGAAGGTACAGAACATGTGAAAAGTGAAATGTGAAAAAGAACTACCATTTATATCCTGATGTAAAATAGAAATATTAATAACAGAACTACAGCTGTTGATGGAAAGGAAAATGCTGTGTTGGTAATTAAGTACAATCACTCATTCGCAGAGTTTTTTATTTTGGGAGCTAAAATTTTTATTTCAGTAGCTTTTGAAAAATGTACTTCCAGCTCGCCTGCATTCATCTTATGGTTTTTCTTACAAGTTACATCATGGATGAATATTTTATATGCAAAAAGTAGAGTAAGCCAATAGAGGATAAATAAAATATGATGCTTTGTTAAGATCGGGTTTCCATCTGTAGAATTATGAAAGCACTGCTTAATATTTAATGGAAACTTTTTTGTTTTAGATGTAGCATCACTGCTTTTAATCATATAACAGAGTATTTTTCTGAATTACACTCATAAAGTTATGTTGAGACTTCCTCTAAAAAACCCTTTTACTGCAAATTCCCCTTCTCTCAAGTGTCACTATAACAAAGACTAGAGGATTTTCATATCGTAAATAATTTTAAAATGTGGGAGATCAAAGACAACAGTCAGATGCCACCGATAATTTAATCATAATAACGGGACATGAGACAAAGTGGAGACGCAGGACCACACACTGAGGGTTCCAGAAACCTGGGGCCTCACATTTCAAGTCATCAAATCATATTATTTGTTTGTACCTGCAACGTCCCCACAACTGTCAGGAGGCGTGAGACTGCCCTGAAATCTGCCCTATTATAGTCTATTCTCTGATTATCAGACTAACTTCAAAGTCAGATCCAAATGATCAGCAGCCTCATCACGTTTGACTCAGGTTTGGCTTCTCAGGATGTGCATAATATCTCTGGTGATGCCACTTTGTATCAGTGCTTCTAACGACTGCCCGTCTCTCTCCTGGCTGACAGGATGGTGGATGTTGGAGGTCAGAGGTCGGAGAGAAGGAAGTGGATCCACTGCTTTGAGAACGTCACATCCATCATGTTCCTGGTGGCGCTCAGCGAGTACGACCAAGTTTTGGTGGAATCAGACAACGAGGTGATTCATTTATATATTTAAGACATTCAGACTGGGGTCCGGTGAATTGAAGACTCTAAATTGTGCGGTGTTGTGAGGGTAAATGGCCGTTTGTCTCTGTTTGTTGGTCCCTGTGATGGAGATCTGTCCAGGATGTACCCTGCTTCTTTCCCAATGTCGGCTGGGATTGGCTCCAGACCCCTAAAGGTTTAGCAGATTTAAGTCATTGATGGATATTTCATGTGAAAGACGAGTTGCGTCCGAAGGCGAAGAGCGACCCCTGATGTAAAACGATGGGATTCCCCTCCTGCCAGGCAGAGCCCCACACCTTGTTTCTTTGTAAATCATTTTGAAGGCGACATGGCCGCCGTTCTCTCTCATCCGTGCTGCGCTCCCTCCGGTGTGCTTAAACGTTTATTAGAAATCTGTACTTCATGACGGTGGTTTAATTCAATGATTAACTCTGTCTCTCACCTTTTCTCCGCTCTCTCTCTGTATGTTTTTCTCCTCACTCTACCGCCCCTCCCTACTCTCTCTCTCTGTAGAACCGGATGGAGGAGAGTAAGGCTCTGTTTAGGACAATAATCACGTACCCCTGGTTCCAGAACTCCTCTGTCATCCTGTTCCTCAACAAGAAGGACCTGCTGGAGGAGAAGATCATGTACTCTCATCTGGTCGACTACTTCCCAGAATACGATGGTGAGTGATGGCAGCTCAGCGTCAAACCCAAACATCAACATCTGAACCAAGCACTAGAGACAGCTTTTTCTAGATAAGCTGCAAGTTTACAATCAGAACAAAAGACCTGTTTGCATTGAATATACCACTATTCACTACATGCCCCCAACAATATGCATCTTTATTTTGAGGCTCTGTCTATGATAGATTCAATCACTATGGTCAAAGTTCTCTCATTCATAATCCTTAGCTTAATTGGATCTGCGTCCAAATTTTATGTTCTGTTTTGTGAAAGTGAATATTATGCTCACAATTGCTCTACCAAAAAATCTCTAAAGCATTTATTATCATTTGATTAACCAATTATTCAAAAGTGAAATTAATGTAACGATTTATAATGTTAAGCGGCTGATATCAAACATCTCTTCGGTGTGTTTTGAAATTTAAAACCACTATAATCACGGTTAATTGCATGCGTGTAAGCCTCAAAATGTCTTGAATGGATAGTGGTCAAATTGTCCCTTTCTAAAACACATTAACAATAGGTGCTCACATGCATTGACGGAGCATCATCTCCTCCTCCTCAGGTCCGCAGAGGGACGCCCAAGCAGGCCGCGAGTTCATCCTCAAGATGTTCGTGGACCTGAATCCAGACAGCGACAAGATCATCTACTCCCACTTCACCTGTGCCACTGACACGGAGAACATCCGCTTTGTCTTCGCCGCCGTCAAAGACACCATCCTGCAGCTCAACCTGAAGGAGTACAACCTGGTGTAGAGCGGAGGCCCTCAACACACACTGACTGATGCAATCTGTGAAAAGAGAGATCACACACACACAAACACATTCACACACACACTCACTCTGAAAAAAGAAAATCTGAGAAAAAAAATCGAATGCATAATACTAATTTATTTGCCATTTGTTGATCTCTTGGTCGCCAAGGGCTGAGCAAAGTGAATCTTCGCTTGTTATTTAGGGAGTTGATGAAATCGAGGGAGGGGGGGGGGATATGTGGAAGAGTTGGGAGGGACTTGCTATCGAACATGTGCAGCAATGATCCTCGTTTTTAGGCTTTTGCATTGTTGAGTTTTTTTCTTGTTTGTTTTTTTTTACAGAAAGAAAGGAACTGCTGTGTTTCCTGGAGTTGTGTGTGTTTGTGTGTTGCCCATCAAACTGAGACGTCAGAGCATTTATGCTCTGACGTCTTTTTATAAACAAGAATTTAAAAAAGCTTTCATTCTTTACCTGTGGATTCGTTCTGAATCTCTCTCACAGGCGTTTACTTGTTGGCCCAACAGGAAGTGATGTAACACATCTCCAATCAAAGGCTTCCTTTCTCCTGCAAAGGATCCATGGGCAAGTCTGTTGATTAGTTTGGCATAAACTGTGATTTTTAAATTATTTCATATTGATTTGATAGCGATTGACTTCAATCATCATTATTAATGTTATTATCATTATCACATTGACCTTGGTACCATGCGATGAGTTAGGGCAGGTGTTGCCACCATGGAAGCACACAGCACCATTGTATTGTTGAGCGATGTTTAAGAGGCCTGAAGGAAACTGGCTTTAAAGATGCTTTGGAAGCTTTGGGCAACGAGCTGAGGAGGCACATGGAGACCTCCGCTCCGATGAACCAAGATGGCGACGGCCGCTTTACACGGACTGAAGGGAGCGGAGGAGGAGGGGATAATTTATAAGACATTGTTGTTAAATGATTATGTTCCACTGTGCCACAATAGTGCTTTTTTGTTATGCTAGTATGTTTATTTATTTGCCAATACCAAAACAACTCACGGCTCCACGTTGCGCTGTTTACTACTTTCGATGGAAGGAGAAGTGTAGAGAACAGGAGAGAGCAGGGCTGATCGACGGATTGATCAACTGATTCCTGCAGCTTTTAAGGCTTCAATAAATAACGATAATACACACACACACACACAACACACACACACACAAGCAACCATAGCTAGGGCTTGAGGCAGCCTCCCTCCTGACCTGCAGACTTGTCCGGTCACTGTCTAGGCGTGTCCTTATATCTCTCCAATCAAAGCCCTGCTGTCTGGACTGTTTTGTCCAATGGCAGTGGAGAACACATTTGGCTCGTTATGTCAAAGGGCGAAGTGTTGATATTCAGTTTGTACCAAAGTAAAGCCCTTCTTGTTTCTGATTGGCCCCTCTGATTTACCATTTCCTCATTCCCAAGTTACTTTGGAGTATATTTTGTAAGAGTTCTACAGAACACAAGCCTGTAATTCACATTTATTGAGGTATAGTGCAATTATGAATGCTATAATCATTGTACATACATCTCTCTCTCTATATATATATGGCAGCATCTTTGTTGGCTTTGTAATCATTACTTTATTTTGGCAGATTGAATGTGCGGTATTGAACATATGTATCTATGTAATTGTATTGTATGTCTAATGGAAATTCATTTTTTTGAAAGAAAAAAGACGTTATTTACATGTTTGGTTTGGTTTCCTTTTTTAAAGAGGAGAATGTAAAACATATCAGATTTCATTGTTCAATTTCAAAAACGAGGATTATAATTTATTATATCATCCAACAACACGTTAAGCTGTTTATAAACAGTAGCTGTTTTTGATAAATTTCCTTTTTATATGAAGAGACTTCAGATTGAATCCAACCTACAGCGCTAATATTAATTGTTTTGTGGCTTCAGGAACAGAGCACTTTTAACATAGGTGTGATCCAATCACATTGATTTTCCTTTTAATCTTTTTATTTATATTTTCTCTTAACTTCATCATGTAGCTCATCAAGTACTGATTAACTTTTAGATGTATTAGCTGACCCCAAAACGGTGTTATCGTGAACACTCAGCCCCAACCACCTTCCTTTTTTAAGGCAAACATGTTTTATTTAACAAAGGTGGGCGGCCAGCAGGGTAAGTGTGGCTTTGGTTCAGATTTGATAAAAATCTTTTTAAGAAAGATGTAATTATCTTATAGTTGTAATATGGAAACACCATCGACCCTTACACCCCCTCTAATGAACCTATAGAGTCTATCAGGGTCATTGACCAGTGTACACAAACACTTAACATGATTAGGACGATTCATTTAATTTGTTACTTTTTTAACTTCACTTCCGTCTCGTCTGCCAACACCTCATGTGGATGTAAAGTAATGGGATATTGTCCCATCATGCAGCTGGAGGATTGTTTGGGTTTCGGGGTCAGGTGGTCTCTCTTTGTGCTTGCAGCTTTGAAGCGTAGCTCATGTAGCTAATTCAACATAATTACTGGATGTTATAAGCACATAGTGAGTGAACTGTAATCAGAACACATAATGTTAGATTCACATGTTCACATTCATAATGCATTGATTGATTAAGCAGCAGTTCTCCTGCAGCCAGGTCGGAATGTGTTTTGCAGAGTGTTACGACGAGGTCTCTAAATCCACCAGCAGCCACCTGCAGAGTGGAGTTTTTTTCCTGCCATATTTGGTTTTGGTTTGGCATCTAGCAGCCACGTTGGCAGGGAACCAGCCCTCAGTCTGAGCCCCTGTTGTTTTTCAGATATTTCAGCTGGCTGGTGCTTTCACACTGACGGTTGGTTTAGGTGGACGACAGCTACTTGGACAAGTTAACCTCCAGTCAAATTAAAAGTGGAGTCGAAGCAAATGAAGATCTGACTTTAACCCCCTGATTGACAGCAGGGTCTATCACAGGAGAAACTGGTGGACGAGTTCGACACACGTGCTGCCTGAACGGCCTCTTCTTCTGCAACATGTGAGGTGAAGTTTCCCCTTAGAGGTTATTGTTCCCCTTTAAGGATATTTGTATTATTAACATACAAAAAAACGTCATTCAAAAACTAAAACAGAGAAACAACAGAAAACCTATAATAAGATCTGAAAAATGAGTTTATACCATGGTTGAAAACTCCTAGCATTATAGATAAAGTTTATGTGGATATTAGATGAGGCAACTTTTTACGGTACAGTAAATCAAGGCAAGAAAATGCATCATTGGTTTTACTTGAAGGATTCATGTACATGTGTTGAATGATCTGTGTTAGAGATCCCAGGACAGAAGGTACTGAGGAATCATTAGAGCCTCCTTTGAAATGAAAGTTGAGGTATTTTACTCTAAAGCAGAGAAATTCTTCCGGTTGCTGTGACATGAAAGCAGCAGCCGACACATCCTCCCTCATCAAACATGCTCTGTATGTGTCGACAAACGTGTTCAACACAGGACAAAAGAGTGGATAAACAGAAAACTGCACCGAGACTACTTGTGGTTATTTTGTCACAGTTATACACAACAATAAAGAATAGTCGGTTTGGCCTTGACGGAGATGTTTGCTCTGCAGAGGGTTATTCTAAAGACTGGTTAAGGAACACAAATCTAGATTTACTGTTGGATCTAATGCTCATTCATAAATGAGCCCAGGAAACAACCTAAATTCACTCACTCAAGTTTGGCCCTCACGACCCCTAGTGGCCGCCAAGAGACACCGCAGTGTCAGGATGTGTCACACCGTGATGTCACTATAAAAAATGTGTGACCTGATGGAATGACAACATAGAGAGATAAATAACTGTCAACCATGTTACAAGTTCAGATACGTGACGCTCGTCGCTCCTTATTCTTTTTTTAACATTTGCGCAAGTTCATATATTCTATTCATATTTGACCACTGTATTCATCGTGTCCCTGTTGCGCAGAGACAACACAATGCACATGCTGATGATGTTCACTTCCCATTTTATCCCAGCCTCGATTTGCAACTTATGCCACGCCCTAACGAGTTGCCATAATAAAGTTCAACGAGTGACCTCCAGCTTCAGATCAACCGCAGCTCTGGTTCCTAAAAAAGTATTTCTCTTCTACACGGATTCAACCACTGACCAGTCATTTAAAACCTTAAAGTCGCCTCCTCATCCTCCTCTTCTTCACTCAACTCATCCTTTCAGTGTGACTCGAGTGGGAAAACTAAGGAATTCCTTTGAAAGATGATCTGCATCCTCTTCCTCTTCCTTCGTGAGGTGTGAGAGGGAAGAAGCCGCCTGTGTTCATTGTGACAGCAGAGGATCCTTGGAGAGTAGACAGGTCAGTTTCTTGGGGAAGTGATGGCTGGATGTTGTGCGTCGGCGGACAATAAGGAGAACCAGCGGATCAACGAGGAGATCGAGAAGCAGCTGCGCAGAGACAAGAAGGACTCGCGCCGGGAGCTGAAGCTGCTGCTGTTAGGTGAGCACCAGTCACATCAGAAAGAGTGGAGGGGAACTGGGTTTGGACACAGCTGCACACTGGATCTAATGGTCAGTGTCACACAAAACATATCCAAACGGAAGTAAGGGACACTTGAGCAAATAGGGATTTGGTTTTAATGAATGAAACTTGGTGCGTAAAGATTGTGCCATAACAGGATCTTTGGCTTTGAAAGATCGTTTTTATGTCACAATCTTTACGCACCAAGAGTTTCATCCCAAAGTAAGCGAGTGACACTGGAGGAAATGAGGACGGGGTCGTGGGGATGAAACTTTTAGTGCGTAAAGTTATCTCTCAAAGTTCTTGATTAAATAATAACTCATTCTTTTTTATACTTGGGTTTACACAGTATAGTGGCAATGAGTGAAAATGATTTCACTTTGCTATGACTGCTTCCTGACCACACCTGGACACACACCACGGCAGGTGGAGCAGCACCGAGCAGCATGGCGATTTCCTGTATTTTATTATAAGGAATGGAATGGCTAAAATAGTCATACATGTCATGAATAGTGAGGACGCACAGTTAGTTTCATATCTAGCTGTTCTTGACGTTTCCTTCCTCCTCATCCTTCACGTCTTGTCTCCGGATGTGGTGCACTGGCACTGGCTTCTTCCCACAAACATTCAACGTGTGCGCTCTGCTGCGCTCCATGGCCGTGCCATCAATTTTACGCACCGAACATTTCATCCTTGAGCAAGATGTCTGCCGGGGTTTTCTCGACCCCTGTAGTCATAAACTCCAACCTAATGTTAAAATTACGACGAAAAGTAAATTAGGAAAACTATAATAATATTGAAGGACAGCGTCATTCATCCTATTGGGTCATTGTATTTGTCCTCGTCCTGTGTCATGGTGTTTGGTCTTTTTTAAATGTGAAGATTCTGATGATATAGAAACTCTGCTCAGTTCCTTGAGCTCAATGACCTCCAGCAGGGTTAGGCGTTATATATATATATGTATAAATATATAAAGTACTTTATATAGAATACATAGGAACATTGACCATCCAAAGCACTTCACAGTTTACACTGTCATTCTGGGTTCCGGCCCTTCTTGCATCAAACATCTTTCACCAGTGGCGGAGGAAGAATACTTCAATAACAGTACAAATAAAAAAAATATTGTCAAGTAAAAGTTCCGCATTAAGTTTTCTACCGAAGTAAAAGTAAATCAACACTTGCTTTTTAATTCACCTAAACTATTTGAAGTGAAAGTACTAGCTGAGTGTAGCCTATTACCTAATGCAAAGGTCAACTACATCATTGTGGTTGAGTCTTGGCCTCCTCTGAATCCATGTCAGGTGTTTCTTCACCAACATTTTTAATGTTACCTGCCTGAACCCATTCCCCTCTCCTCATTGATTACTTTTGAAAACGAATGGAGCTTTGGGAACAACGAGCAGAGCGCTTGAAAGAGGAAATTAAGTTTTTGCCACATGGCATCAAGAGAGCGTCCATCGGAGCCTTGTGCCACACCCATTTAAATGCAGGCGTTTGGGAACACTTCAGTGAACTGAGTCACTGTCGAGGCCTCGGTCAGACCGAAGTAGCTGCTGCACGCACCTCATGCAAACATCATGCAAAACGATCCCTGAACAGGACGCCAGCCGTAGCTTTTCCTCCACCGCTCTCCCAGAGGGGGGGTTTTCACAAAAGAGAACATCTGGTTCCTGCTCATAAATGCGAAAGCAACATTTACTTTAAATCCAATTTACTTTGTTCTTATAATAGTTTTTCCTGCTGACTATAAAGTAGATGACCAACACATGGTATAGATAGGATCTGAAAAGGTGCCAGAGATAAATATAGATCATGAGGTGGTTTCTGGTAAAGTGTGATCAAATAAAGCAGGAGTAACAGGTCACCAGGAAAAAAGATGACTGTGTTCAAAACTCACTCACAAAGAATTAAAAAGTGTATCTTGAACAAAATTTGAAACCTCCACAAGGATATTAGCAATAGTTCTTTCCACATAACACAGTGAGTATCTTGAATCTTACCCTCTAGTTACATGTAAGATAAGCAGCTCATCTTCTGAGCGTTCATTTAGGAGTCAGAGTGACTCAGAGCTCTCAGTGGATTTCATTATAATGGTCAGAGTCAGACCCCGAGAGAGGAAGAGCTCATGGTTCAGTGGTTTTAGGACAACACGGACATATCAACACTGATCTGGACCATCAGGTTTTCCAAGTGTGAGCTGGGCCTCAGTGACTGGAAGTGAAGAAATATTACTCACAGATCACAGCTTAAATAAGTGTGATTCTGTTAAAGATGTAGTTCAGAGAGACAGTAGTTTGGAGGGATTTAACAGATTTTCTCAGATTGAGTAAGGAATCTACGTGTAGGGGGCACTTTTCCCCTGTTGAGTCTGCTGATAAAACCACAGTCTCAGACTTGAAAGAAACCTGAGCTGTTAATGGTACATTACACAAATATTATAGTTTGACTGCATGTCATGGACAATATGGAAAATCAAGCACTTTCTGAGCGGTTTTACAGAATATCAACCACGTAGACGTGCACATTTTCTATCAGCATTAATTAATACAATTAGACCCAGGCAAGCACCAATCGCACGGAGAGAACTGAATAAATATTTTCATTCATGCTATGGAGCTTTTAGTAATTGAAGAAGTCAAAATTTTGCTTTATTGAATGGCTGCTATTTAGAAAATAGATTCATTTCCTGTTTATGTTTTGAAGAAATAAATAATCTGAAACTGCTGAGAAACAGGCAGTATTAAATAAAATAAGTTTATTTATGGTTTATTATTTTGAAACCCCCCTTCTGCTTCTGCAGGAACTTGAATGACATGTATGAAATATTTGCTAAAGTGTCAAAGAATTACATTTGTCTGCCAACGTAGATCACGGTAAACGGCTACACTTATATCTAGGTACAGTGTAAATTATAATAATATTAAAAATAATAATACTGTTTATACATGAAAATAATTTGTGTATTTCTTATCTCAGAGATAAACCCTCTGCATTCATTCAAGCAGTCGGCATCACCTCATGTCGCTGACTCATCCCTGTGTATGTGTGTGTGTGTCTGTGCGTGTATGTGTGGTGATATCACGTCATTTCCAAGAAACTTGACTTGTAAACAAGGTGCATTCAAATGCAGACGAATTTGTCTAAGCCTTGTTTACCTAGATGTAAAGACTCTTGAACTTCATGATGTCATGCAAAGGATCCAGGAAACCAAAAGACTGCTGCCACTGCTCAGAGTAAAACACACACACACACACACACACACAACATGTGATCCCCGCTGGATTCATGGGTCATGTCTGATAATAGCTTTAGAGAGAGGGAGAGCTGATTATAAAACAGCCGTAGAACATGTGGCTCAGTGCATTTAGAATAATGCTCTTGGAATATTGAAATGTAAGGATTGTAAAGAGTGTGGTATCTCCAATTCAGTCATGGTGTTCCACAAGGGTCAATCCTGGGTCCTTTGTTATTCTCCACGTATATGCTAACCAAATTAATTCATCTCATTTTGAATTAAGTCAAAATGCACCTGGAGCGGACGTCTCTCGCCTGCAGCACCCACACGTTCACAGACTTCCTTTTGGAAGTCAAATATACATTCAAATCGTTCAGTTTGCCTGTTTATCTAACTAATCAGTGGTTGTTACAGCTTGTTTATTGTTTACTTCAGCTTGACTCGTAGCAACGAGTTTCCCAGCAACAGACAGGAGACTATTGTAGGGAAGCTGACAGGTCACAGCGTATGTTGAAGAGTGCTGGAATACGAATACATCTATTCAAATACTGCACATTCTACACTTTTCTACACAACTTTGAGGTACTTGTACCGGAATATTTACATTGCAGGATAAATCTCATGGGAATAAGCTACATATTTACCCTGGTACAGTTCTTCAATATAGATTGCATGTGTATATTATTCATAAAAAAATCCATACTTTCCAAAATGTAATCTCTTATACTTCTCAGCAGTAAATAAATTATCTCTGTCTTGAACTGAATAATATCTGGTTTCACTTTTATGCTCATCTGTCTTTTCCCATTCTTGTAAACACGATACATCATGATAAAAGTGCTCATGTGTAAAAACAGGTTGTTAATGGTTGCTGTGTCCACCAGGTACTGGAGAGAGTGGAAAGAGCACCTTCATCAAACAAATGAGGATTATACATGGAGGAGGATTCACAGCTGAGGACAAGAAGAACTACATTAAACTGGTTTACCAGAACATCTACACGTCCATGCAGACGATGATCCGAGCCATGGAGACACTCCAGATATCCTTCGCTGATCCCCAGAACAAGGTAGGCTAACTAAAAAGCCCTGGTTTACTTTCGTTAATATTTGTCTTTCCTTTATATTTTGTCCTTTGTCAAATTGGAAGTTGTGGAAATCCACTGTATATTTGTCTTATTAGTGTCTGTGTCCGTCTGTGTGTGTTAACAGGGCCCTGCAAACTCCATCCTGGAGTTGGAGGTGGATAAGGTGGAGGATTTGGATGAAAGCATGGCGACGGCCATCAAAAATCTGTGGACTGATAAAGGAATACAGGATTGCTACGACCGCCGCAGAGAGTACCAGCTCTCAGACTCCACCAAATAGTGAGAGTTACACATTCAGTTAGTTATCTGATAACATCCACACACGGATCCTGCTCTCTCCAGCTCTGCCACAAGGTCATCGCAGATTTTATAGAAACGAGACAAATCAACAGGGACACACATACTGTTTAATGCAAAGCCATGCTTCAGCATCACAGAACAAGGCCAAAAACATTAAAGACAGTCTTAATTAACATGATGTGCTTCAAGTACAAAGTGTGAACACAAGAAAGAAGTAATGCACAATTAAATACATGCATTAAATAGGAAAATAACTCTAAATAATAAACTAACTCGACCTTGAACAGAGAGCCACATGCAGGAATAAGGAAAGAAACTGAAAAGTTCCAACACACAGTCTCAGTAAAGCAGAACTTATTAACTCCTAGACCTCAGCTAACTGTTCGTGAGTTTGTTATAAATGAAGTCATGTTGCTTATATTCTCTTAAATTCAGTTAGAATATCTTCTGCCCAAATAGCCACAAAATTCAGAATATTCTGTTTTCTTTTATTTCAGTTTCTCCCGCTACTTATTTTCTGTTCATGTTTTCCAGCTATCTCACCGACCTGGATCGAATTTCTCAGCCGTCCTATGTGCCCGACCTCCAGGACATCCTGAGGGTCCGAGTGCCGACCACAGGTATCATTGAATACCCGTTTGACATGGAGAACGTCATTTTCAGGTAAGACCCAACATAAAAACGTTGTCTGTAACAGGTCAATTGTTTCACATTGGAACTGATGTGACGTGGATCTGTGGCTGTGGTCGTGGTAGGATGGTGGATGTGGGGGGTCAGAGGTCAGAGCGTAGGAAGTGGATCCACTGCTTTGAGAACGTCACCTCCATCATCTTCCTGGTGGCCCTCAGCGAGTACGACCAGGTCCTAGTGGAGTGTGACAACGAGGTGAGGGTTCGGTTCACTTCTGATCCTTTCGAATGTGTCGTCACTACCTGCCTCTTTATGCTCTGAAATGTTTTCTGTCAGAACCGGATGGAGGAGAGCAAGGCCCTGTTCAAAACCATCATCACCTACCCGTGGTTCCAGCGCTCCTCCATCATACTTTTCCTGAACAAGACTGACATCCTGAAGGAGAAGATCATTCACTCTCATTTATCCACTTACTTCCCTGAATTCACAGGTTCGTTAAACTGCTTCTAGAATCATCTTGACGTGTCAGAATCTTGTTTAGTGCAGAATGATCTCTTTGTTTTCAGACACATTGATATCTAACCAAGGGTTGTGTGACACTCGGATTCAAATACCTTGGTGTGGGTCTTTCTTAAATAATGAAAAACCCTACATACATCTAGTATCGCAACAAAAAGCAGAGGCCAGAGGTTTCATGCACAGACCCAGTGATAAATACAATGTTGAAAAACAGACCAAACACAAGGAGAAAAAAGGACATGCTGTAGCCAGCGGGTGATTTGTAGGTGCATGAGGGAGGATCACAGTCAGATTCACCATCAGCAGCACTGGGAGAAATTCTACTGTTGTCCCTTAAAACATCCATAAACCCACAGGCAGTATTGGTTTCTCATTATAGTTTAAATTATCTAAAGAACAGGCCAGATCGTTTTTTCCTTTTCCTTATCTACTTATACAAATGATTTATATGTTGAATTTTCTGACGCCACATTGAAATAACGTCGACCCTGAATTGCAGGACCTCAGCAGGATCCTGGAGCAGCTCAAGAATTCATCCTGAAGATGTACCAAGAACAAAACCCGGACAAGGACAAGACTCTGTACCCTCACTTCACCTGCGCCACAGACACAGAAAACATCCGCTTCGTCTTTGTCGCCGTCAAAGACACCATCCTCAGACACAACCTGAAGGAGTTCAACCTGGTGTAAAGAGGAGGAGGAGGAGGAGGAGGAGGAGGAGGAGGAGGAGGAGGAGGAGGAGGAGACGAAGGGCTTCAGGAGGACAGAGACATAACGAGAGGCTGACTAAGATAAAATTACATAAAACAAAAGGATAACCCTTTAGGATGAAATAAAATTTTATTTTCAGGTCCAAATCCAGCCAAAGAGAATAAGAACATGTTGTAACAGATATATCCGACCTTTACTGTATATCTGCTCTGATATGATGTTTCCTGAAGAAGTGAGAATGTGAAAATTAGTGGAAAGTTAGATCATGACTTGTTACTTCTTAGATTTAATTTATGTGTATAGAGAGTGTGTTTTGATTGATATATAGTGAGAGTTAGTACAGTTCAGCCATGTGATTTAAAGCAACACTATGCAGTTTTTCGGCCTCACAATAGTAGCTTCAAAATAAGTTTGATGGTTCACTGACTTAGCAAAGGGAGAATGGTGACACTCGTTCCCACTCCTCATCCTAAGTGTCTGTTCTTGCTCTATGTGGCATGGGCGAGCGGGTCCGATCTCCTGTGAGACTGATTGTCGCAGCTTAAACGGTCAGAATCAGGACCAACAAGTTCAAGAGCAATGCTGAAATGTTTATAAGTTAAAAATAATTAAAAGTCTCCAACTTTTGAGAGTTTGTTGTATTTGTTACAGCAGGAGCTCTCGTGGTTCAGGAAGCCGAGAATCATGGGTAATAACAACTGTTCTGTTGTGTTTCCACTCAGCTCCAGTCGACAGATTGATAGGTTTTGTTTTTTCTCTCTTAACAAGAGCACATTCGGACATTGAGCCAAACAGAATGAATCATGTGTGGCTGCAGGGGGCGCTCTTGCTCAGTAGAAAAGGACACTGTTGCTTAAATATTTTGTAGAAATATTTTTTTCCTTATTTACTCATTAAAGTCACTGAGCTGATCTTGTTTTTTAATGTAAATAGACGGAGTTGTGCTTTGAAAAAACTGTTTTTTCTCAGGAGAGATGGAAATTATATTTATGTAGCGTGATTTTAAACAAGCAATTATACTTATGTAATAAAGTGTGCAACTTACATGTTTGAGATTTTTAGGGTACATGAAATAAAAAATAGAGCATTGAAATTCGAAACATGTACTTTATTATTTTTTTGACAAAAGCAAGAAAAAGAGATAAGTCACTGCAGTGAACAGTTTTGATCCTCGTAAACATAAATAACAAAATTATTGGCAAGAGAAATATTGAGTCGTATTAAACTGCATTGCACCCGAAACCAAAAGCAAACCTTTAAAATATATATCAGCGTAAACAGCAGCTGATAATAACTAGCATCCATTTCTTTGTTAATCCTCCACATAGTTGACATCGCATACGTGTGTTATAAAAACATAAAAGTCGTAAAATTACAATTTGCAATGCCATAAATCTGACTATTGTGTTAGGATGTTTATATACAGATAGAATATTATACGAGTTCAATACACAGCAGCCTCATACATGTGAGTATAAAAATAGCATGCGTCTCTAAATCACACACGGAAGAGTCTTTATCTTGGAGAAACGTATAAAAAAGGAAGAACGATATTGAGAAATAAAAAGAAAACACATTTTCATGAAGCACATTTTGAATGAATACAATTTAAATTAGCTTCCCTCTTGAAACATCCAGTCAAATGAACAGTGCATATTAAATGTGCTACAACAATTATAGATTATTTGGCCTTACCATCATTTGAGCTGTTTTCTAACGCTTGTCATCGGGCCTGGATCTAGAAATATGCAAGGGCAACTTTCCAATTGCCCACCTGATCTGAGCAGTCTAGATCCGGGCCCGCTTGTTATAGCAGTGTAACTTTCCACAGTGAAATACAACCCTGAAATATGTTCAGTTAAAGCAGATGAAATAAGTCAATTAGTGAAGATTTGAGTTTGGCAAGAAGCAGACTGAACCAGGTAAACCCAAGACTCAAGCAGTAGTTTTAATAAAATAGTTAATTAGATATCCCTAGATGTGTGCGCAAATGAACAAGTGCAAGTAGAGCGAAGAGAGTGATGCGTGTCTGTGGTGAATGAATGCTCTTCATTTGTACCACTACCGTTGGCATGCACATACCAACTACTCCCTCAGTCTCTCAAGCCCAACACACATCAACAGTCAACATACAGTGTGGTTTGTGTGTTTGTTTTTAGCACTGCTCACACATGGAGGTAAACAAAACGAGCATGCAGTTAAGAACCAAGGCACTGACACACACAGACTGCGTCCGTATACGTTTTGTTTCTTTTGATTTTCATTGTCTTGTTCCCCTCTCGATGATTCAGTAGTTGGGTAAACTGTCTCTTGCGTCCTCCAGTTTGGTTAGAACCCACTGAAGAAAAAAAAAGAATCAAATTACGTTATAAGGAAAACTTGGATGCATCTTTAATACTAAAATAGGAGCATGTTATAGTCAAAATCATGAACTCACCGTGGCTATCTCAGGAGTTCTGAAGTTTATGATCTTCCCAAACTCTTTGGCATGGAAGACGGATTTGACTCTCTCCTGCAGAACAAAAAACAAGGAACCATCTGCTGAATTACTGTTGAACATCTGTGGCATTCAAGAGTGTACTGTGACTTTTGACCTCTGAAATCAAATCAGTTCACCTATGAGTCCAAGGGAGCATTCGTACCAAATTTAAAGAAATACCCTAAAGGTTAGGAATGTCGAACAACCCGATGAACGTGATATGTCCATCACCTGGATGTCGCTTGCGCAGAGGCATGAAAAAACTACTCAGGGTAAAAAGCTTCTTATTCTGATTTAACTTTTTATACCTTGGCTTCAATGCGTAGTCGCCGGTCCTCTACTATTGTCGGATCCTTGGTGAACTCTTCAAACAGATACTGCCATTCACATGTCAGCTGACCGAATGTTCCTTTGGTCACAAAGAATATTCCCCTGCAGGACAAATCACAAAGTTAAACTCCCATCACTGGTAAGGATTCTGATTGAACAACTTTTAACAAAGAGCACAGACATGATCAAATGTCCATTTTAGCAATAGCATTTCAACAATAAAACAGTGAAATGTTCTCTTCAGCTGATGAATAAACCTCACCTCTTGGTGATCATGAGGAAATCACAATCATTGACCTTGGCATGAGCAAAGTATCTGTACTTGGCAAAACGTCCGTTCTCAATTTTCTGAAAGAAGACAAAAAGAGGATAAGCAAACAACCCAGAAAAAAAAGAAAAATGTCTTTACCAAGTTGTAAACGTCAACGTTCTTACTGGGAGTAAGCGTAAGCTACTCATGATCCTCCGTGTAAAACTTAACTCGAATAGAAGTGAAAAATGATGAGGGGTGGTGAGGAAAGATGGCGTGAAACAAATGGAAGGTGGAGGTTTGAAAACATTTTATTAACAAAAAAATGCAATGAAATGAAACAAATATTTTAAAAAGAAAACAGACATTTGAAGAAAAGAATCATAATGAGGAAATAATGGACGACAAACAAATGATGACAAGGTTTCTACTGTTGGAAATTATGGGGGGTGGGGGGGGTGGAGGGGAATCTAAGGTAATGATAGACAAAAATAAAGAAAACACAAAAATATAGAAAATACAAAAATAAAGAAAACTCCAAAATAAAGAAAACTACAAATATGAAATAACACACTTCTTAAACTACTCAAAAGGCCTTTCTCTAGTTTAAAATGTAACAAAGCAGACAGAAAACAAACTGCAGCACCGACTACACACTACAGCTTCTAGTCTATCTCCTCATCACTCTCATCCTCTGAGCCACTCCATTCAGTGAAGACCAATCTCATCTGTGGACACGACAAGAGAGAAGAGGCAGCGTCAGAGCGGACACGACTGGACTGGGAGGATCATCTCCACTGCCTCTCTGGCCCTGTGAGGATTGTTTCTAAGGTTTGTCCTGAGAGACACGATCACAAGTGCCAATCGCGCGTGTGTGTGTGTGAGTGTGTGAGTGTGTGAAACTCTAGCAGGTAAGAGGACGTCAGCTGAATAGTGATCGGCTCACCCAGTACGGATGTTAATTCTGCTCATTCTTATATTTTCCGCAAAGTTACCACAACTTTCTCCTTCAAATCTCCTCACACACGGTTTAGTTTTAGGGTTAGGTTTACAAGACCAGGAACTCACAACTACGCACAAACTGTGGCTTTCACTGTGACTTGTAGTGGATGTGTTGTTGTTTAGCGGGGGAAGAACAATGAGTTACTAGCACATTGAAAGAGACACACACACGCTATGAAGCTCTTGATACAGATGAGTGACAAATAAGAGGGTAAAAGCAAAAAAGCAAAAATGAGGAAAAACATGACAAATGAAGTGAGTCAGTTTTTGCTGTTAGACAACGTCAGCACAACAAAGTGACCCACAGCTTAAAGCTTGTTGTTTAAATGAAGCAGCATCAGAGCACTTCACTAAAGTCAACAGGGAGACGCGTGAAACTGGCTTTGAAACACACTCAAGTTAAAGTGTTAATCAACAACATGCTGTTAATTCTTCCCTCTGAAACTTTGAGGAAAGCACTTTCATCCAGACGAAGCTCAATAAGCAAGCACAGTAGATCTGATGCAGTTAAATACACAACATGTTTCTTCCTTTGAGTGAAAACACAATGTATCTCAGTAAACTTTGCTTTGGAACTGAGTGAGTTCTCACATTTCTCTCTACTTTCGCTTACTCGCTTTAGTTGTAAATGTGTAATGTAACTTTTGTATAATACAAACACCCACAGGAGTGTTAATTACAGAAAAGAGAGCTGACTGGCTTTCTAGTGATGTTAACAGGATGACACAAATCTTTTAAGCGTGTACAACACTTAAGGATAATTAAAATAAAGCAGGCCGAAGGGAGGATGGTTTAAAGATAATGAAATTAAAAGCTGTACACAGGAGTCCAGCAGCAAACATGAGCACGGCCACATATGGGTGGGGCTTGATGTAAGAAATAATAAATATGAATACATTATAAATAAGGATAAATTCAGCTGCACTGCAGCAAGTCCTGAAGCGGAAATCTTTCTCATCTCAGTTAAAAAACAAACTAAAGACCGACTCTTGTTGCCTGAGTCCGACTATGGAGAGCTGGTGATAAAGAGATGTCCATCTTACCTGGAGCATCTGACTGCCGAGGCCTTCCCTCTCCTTATATGGGCGTATGACACCATCTTCGTGGATGAAGCGAGGAGGACGTAGAGACTGAATGTCTTGTGAAGTCTCTGCCGCCCTAAAAACACGACAAGATGCAGAGATGTCACAAAGATCCTCATGCCTGCACTCAGACGACAGGGATGCATACATATATAGACACTGGTTCACTAAAGAAAACACACAAACACACACACGTTCCCACGTATGTGTGTTTGTGTGTTCTGCACACACAGAAACAACCATACCTCTTGATCCCTTGAAACGTGCTGCTGGCCATGTCGATAATGCCTCCTGTGGGTCTGGCTACTGCACCGACCAGACCTTTCCCAACTCCTTTAAAGAAGCCGGCTGCACCCTCCTTCTGAGCTCCTGCACATCCACATCGTCATCGTCATCATCATCATCATCATCATCATCATCACACTCATGGAAATTAATAGGGATAATAGTTGTCGAAGAGCATTTATCTAATCTGATGTGATTTCTTTATTTTACGATTTTCATTTAGCAAAAGGTCAACGTACCTTTAATTGGTTTGGTAACAATCCCTGTGATCCCACTCAAAAACCCCTGAAATGAAAAAAATCCACTTTACCAAAACAATTATGGCAAAATCCTCCGTGGTTAGTTTCAGGCTAAATTACAGGATCGCTAACATAAATCATTTTAATTTCACAATTTCAGCAACCAGTGTCAAATACGTGTCTTTGGCTGATATACAATTCCTTTTTATACAAATAACAAAAACATGTTTACATACAGACACCAGTCCTTTTCCACCCCGGGTCAGCCCTTCTCTCAGGCCACTAGGTTGTTTGTTCATAGCTTCTCGTCTCTTCTGCTGGTAGTCCTCATCCATCGTTATGGCGGCGACGCCCTTTGCCATGGCCCCCGTTATCCTGGAGGCTGCCCCTGCTATACCCCCTGCACGGCAGATATGAATGGGTACAAGTTACTATAC
This sequence comes from Pseudopleuronectes americanus, assembly GCA_038501795.1. Classification (NCBI taxonomy): domain Eukaryota; kingdom Metazoa; phylum Chordata; class Actinopteri; order Pleuronectiformes; family Pleuronectidae; genus Pseudopleuronectes; species Pseudopleuronectes americanus. Next base: position 10,144,606 of record CM076718.1, read on the forward strand.
TGTATGAAATGGCTAGTTTTGTTTTGCTGGAGAACTGTTACTATGTCTCACTTTATTGCATTTGACTGTTTACAGTATTTAAGAATAAGATAAAATAGAATAGAACAGAAAACATATTCTACCCTTTTCTATATTCTATTTAATTGGATCTCGTTCTATTGAACAGACATATCATCTATAGATTAATTTGGTGCTTACCTACGGCTCCTCCCACCAGAGCCTTCACCCCAAGAGCCATTCCTTCAACAAACTCTTCTGGCCCCTGGATGGCTCCCTGGAAAACCCCACACAAAACATTCAATAGGCTTTCACTAGCTGCTCACAGACACTTTAGATTCCTTTAGATGTGCTGAAGGTTTTATTATGATGTATAAATCCAGCACTGATATAACATTTTACTGATGGTCCGCTGTTGCATCACATTATTACCTGATAGGGCTCGTAGAAGAAGGCCTCCACTCCCTCTGACAGTCCTCTGATCAGTCCAAAGGGGTTTCCAAGCACATCCAGGCCCAGTACTAACACATACATCTGTTTAATGGCCTGAAATACAGTAAATAGAAACCTGCGAGTCAGCTCCTGGTTTGCTCTGTTTTTAAACTGTGTAGCTTCAAGAAAAAATAGTGCATGCGGTCTGTTTGTGTTACCTGCTTGGAATAATGCCTGATGACCTCCCACTGTAGCTGCTGAGTGGTGCAAAACTGGAAGGTCAACTCAAAGAAGGCCAGCCTGAAATAAATGACATAAATCAGACGAGTAGCACCATACACCACCCGCAGTGATCACACAAAAATAAACAAACACCACTGTGCACAATTCATGCGTTGTCTATTGGGCCTTCGGGTGCGTTCATACTTGAAGACCACATCCTGCACGTCGGTGAGCGTTGCTCCGATGCTCTTCAGCAGCAGGTTGAGGGACTGGACCGGGATGATTTCTGTATCTCTCTTCAACTTCATCCCGTCGTCTCCTCCTGTGCTCAGAGAGATACTCAGGTGCAGCTGCAAACACAAACACATCAGTAATCATGTACCCGCCTTTTAAAACTAGATATTATGGTGTTTTATCCATGCTTTAATATGTGTTTCTTTTGAGAGAAGGCACATACCTTGATGGGAGAAATGTGGAAGTACTCGTAGAGGCTGATGGCAGAAGTGTCTGCAGCAGACACATTGTTCAGATCTGTCTTGATATACTCTATGTCCTTCTCAAACAGCTCCACCTGGAGGAATAAAACAAGCACAAATAAAAAGGATCATAAATCTGAACCAAAGACCAAAGACCGAAGCAACTGTAACTCTGAGGGTGTGAATGTGTGTATCTGACCTCTTGTTGTAAGGTCATGGCGCTGGCGTCCTCCGGGGTGAACATGTCCAGGATGGCGTACAGGAAGCCCAGATCGAGCTTCAGATCCATCTCTTGAATCAGCACCTTGAAATACCTGTGGTGAGCAGACATTTGAATCAGCACTTAGGAGCCAACCTGAGAAAACGTTCAAGCTTTTCATATTAAATTAAAGGTTCAGTGTTTAGAATAGAGTTACATCAAGTGGTGAAGTTGCATGTTGCAGCTGAATACCCCTCACGTCCCCCTCCCCTTCTAAACATGAAAGACAACCTCAGGTATCCTTCAGTTGTCATAGAAACTCAAAAGGTGTTTAGTTTGTCCAGTTTGGACGACTGTGAAAAGCATTCAAGGGTAAAAAAAAACAATTCATACAATTTAGATGAAACACACTAGTGACAACATCACTAAGATTATTTAATATTACATTTCTGCCAATAGATCCCTTTCATGTTAATCTTACACACTGGACCTTTAATTCAGGCAGTGAGATTGTGGTGAAGATAAAAGAGAGAGCTAAAACTGAATTAAACATAGAAAAGCAGGTTAACATGGAAACAGAAATGGGGAAAAGTGCATCATGAGGAGAAAAGAATCAAGGTGTAAACTTTTACTTGATGCGAGAGATGTCCGAGTGTCCTGCTGTTCTGGTCACAATGCTGATATCAGTCAGAGGTTTGGGCTCTGTAAGAAAAAAGACAAAGAAAATCACACTACAGACCAAAACACTGAAGCACATGTAATCCCAATTAAACATACAAGACGGATTAACAGACCTGCATCCATGGTGACAGACTTCGGCAGCTTTACAGGGTAGAAAACGTAGGGGAAGATGGCTCCTGGCAGCTGATTCTGGATCTGTACCAGGAAAGGACGCACATGTAAAACGGTTGTATGGACGGAATGAAGAGCAGGCAATGAGATGTTGGATCTTAGTGGAGGTAACAACTAAATTTAAGGCAAAAGAAACAAAAATAAGTGAACTCGTTTTCACCTGTATGCGGTGGATTTGGACTCGGTAGGCTCTCTGTCGTGGCGAGACGCTGTACTCCACCTTCACCCCCGGCAGGAAGTGCCTCCTGAGGGGAGCGTCACATGGCTGCAGCATCCGCATGTCCATGCCATTGGGAGTCAAGGACACCTGGAAGGTACAAACACCGCAAACATTAACCATTTGGCTGCAATAAAACATTATCTTCATTATAAATTCAAACCTACACAGGGGCCATGAAATTGTTTTCAGAAAATGTCCAAATTGAATCTATTTGTTTACTACATCAAATCAGGTATATTTGATAAGGAGTGTTTGGGGAGTAACCTGGAAGTTGTTTGGCAGGTCGACGATGGCATGGTCTACAGGAGCAGATTCAATGTAAACTTTATAACTGTCCTCCAACATCTCAGCCTCTTTAGTGCTTAGAGTCTTCCACCGACTTTTTTTCTTTGGCTTCATCTCCCACACAACGTCAGAGCTACAACAAGGGACAAGAAAGAGCTGAAAATCATGCAAGTTGCCTACTATGTTTAAAAAGTTGGTATTTTATTTTTTAACTACAGGTTATAAGTTCTATTGCTATGATGAAATTCTACAGTAACAATCATTTCACACAAGAGCCTCCCCTGATATCAACAGTTCTTCAAATTATATGAGCTTTAATTAAAATGTTGTTATTCCGGTATACATTAAGATAAAATGTATATTCTGTATTTTGCACAAGCAGAATTCTGTACAAGTTCTGTACCTCGTGATCCCAATGAAGGAGACCTCCTGGCTGCTGCTGTTGTTGACCAGAGACACGCCCATGTTCTTCAGGGACAGGATGATCTCCTGTTCAGCCAGCTGCGCCTTCTCACTCTCACAGAGCAGCTTGAAGATGCGTCGTTCCTCCGTGAACAGCATAACACGCTGGAGACCTTTGGATCAACAACAATCACAAACCATACGGATTTAACAACTTATTTCTCTCAAAGGAAAATCCTTGCTGTTATAAGATTGTGTGAAGCTAATTGAATGCATGTCAGAGGCCTGGGAACGTAATTTCAAGCTTCTTGTACTTTACCTTCATAGAAGGAGATCACAAACAGTTTCCCATCGTTGTTCATGTCCTCACGCAGATCCTACAGGAGCAGGATAAACAGAATAATCCACACACTGTTTAAACAAACATCGCAGTTAATAACAGTTAAGTAATAATTAACTCAGTTAAGTTAATTGGATGCAAACACTTCAAATGAGTACAAAATGTTTTAACGCTGAAAGCTGACTGACTTATTCCTGCAGACAGAGACCAAAGCAGCATGTACTTGTATTTGTATACGTCTTGAAATTAACTGCGGCACAAACATTATAGTGGCTCAGGTATTGTACCTCCTCACTCTTCAGCTTCCCACTGTAGGTGCCACACGTCCAGCAAAGCTCTCGGGACCCGGTGGGTTCGGCCCAGGTGTAGTGCACAGCTCTCCCAGGCTCCAGCTCCTCCTGTTCTGTGCTTTTCTGAGAGCTGCATTCACATGAAACCCACCCAGACACACACAGAATAAATTCCAGCAACAATTGTTGTAAAAAAAAGTACTGTAGACAGATTTGAAATGGCAGAGAACAAATAATGAGAAACTGACAATGGGAAAGGTCAACAGTAAAACAGGTAGAACAGAGCCCAGCCACCGAGAATCTACCACCACAACAACCAACCAATCCAAAGTACCCGTCTGACAGAGCGCACAAACAAGTTCCATGAACAGACGGAAACATGAGAGAGTATGACAGCACAACGGCCAAACACCCAAAAGTCCCCGATACCTCTCCTGAGGAGACACGGTCGGATTAAGCACCTTCACAAAGTTTCTGAACTCTTCGGACGAGACAGTCTAGAAATGAGAGAATGAAATACATAACGAGAGGAGGAAGCCGTAACCTATGGATGGAGATGGAAAATCTGAGAATAATAGTCCACACCACAGAACTACTGGAAGAGGCAGGAGCTGTAGTTCCTTTGGCAGATCCCATCCAGTCAGCAGCTTTCAAAACTAGTATTTCTACAAGAACACTAGATAAAGACACTGAAGGAACAGAATAATAAATGAGTAAATGTCTAACCTGCTCCTTTTCTTCTACTCCAATGATACATTAACATTTTAGGTCCAGATAAAAAGCAAATAAACAATAAAACTAATTTGCAAACTTATCAAAATGCAATATTGACTTCACAAAATTATGAGATATAATTTATGATGAGGCAGATGCACTACTTATTTCTCATTGGCAAGGTGAGGAGCAGATTACACAAAACCCAATCAGAACAGAAGTAGTCATTTTCTTCTAATCTCTACCTTCGCTCCAACGAGCACATTCTGCACTCAAGTGACATTACCCTTTTAATAATTATAATAAATCCACTATGTATGTGCTACACCGAGTGTGCGTCTCTCTGCTCTTGCTGTTGAGCAGCGTTTTTCATGCTACTCTTCCTTCTACCGCCTGGTGTCATCCTCGGCACTCATTTTGAAAAGCTCATCCATCGTTCTAGATAACTTCATGTACTGTTGTGTATTTTAATCCCTTTACTTTTACTCTACATTTGATAGATTCATTTCTATGCTGACTTTTATGGCTTATCCTCTTTTTCTGATTCATATTTACTATCATTTTATCTAACTTTTTGCTTCCAGTAAGAATCTGTTGCCGTCTTTAACCTATAATTACAAGTGTAAATCCTTCCAATTACAGTCTTAAATCATTCTGCACTTTCAGAAAGTGCAACAGCAATAATAAAAAAAAAGTGCAACACTTCTAGTCTCTTTCTTTATCCTCTCGTATTCCTATTTCCTGTCTTCCATCTCTTGAGTTCAGATTGCGTCAGAAGAGCTTTTCCCCCCCATTCACTTTTTACTACCTGTCCTCCTCCATTGAGGAGGAGAAATCTAGCACCGAGTCAGGAACCCAGATGGATTCTGTCAGGGATCTGCATAACCAACAACACACAAACATTAATCTCCATCAGCAAGAACAAACACTGTTGGCTGTTAACTGAAAAGGCTGTTAATAAAGTGAATATTATGACAAGTAAACTTTATTTAGACACGTAAACTGCAAAGAAATAAAAAATTAGCTGAAAACAAAAACTGAATGAATGTGTGCAGTACAGTGAGCAAAACATCAGACAAAGATTTTCTCTTCTTCATCATCTTAAGGTGAGTGTGACACATTGACGACACAGCTCAAAAGAAACCTGGAACACTTGAAAGCACATTTACAGACAAACTGCCCACGGTAGAGACCTGGTAAAATGATGATATAAAGCAATAGGAAATGTAATGCAAAGAATGTATTAGACTAACGTCAACCAAAGGGAATATCAAAGGTTCCCATGGTTTTGTATCCATTTAGTTTTACCAAAATAAAAATATATGTTATCAATCCGTCCATGATTAATCTGCATTTATTAAACAGGGTCAGTGAAGAGACGAGAGCCGGGAAATAACCAGCAGCAAATGATTCAGCTTGTGCGGAATCCAAATGAGGGCGTGTGGTGTGCGCCCCCGACTGTTTTTGCCCCTACTGCTCTTACTGCTCCTTGTGACTGTCCCCCTTGCTGTTCACTCACCTCTGATGAAACTGAAGAGTCTGGTCTGTGGTGTGGTTGATGATGAGGAAGGGGGCCGCGCCATCGTGATACTCTGAGAATCGGATTATGGCTGCGTGGTCCGATAGGTTCACATCAACAATGATCCCACCCATCTATAGAACAGGGAACAATATTATACAATAACTATTTTTTGTTTAATAGTACATCCTGTAAAAACAAATACATGATTCACACAGGAACATTATCCCTGTGCACGTGTGTTTCTACTTACAGAGTTGTCCAGGTGCAGCAGGAGACAGTTCTCTGGTCGTGTGAAGTCAATCGTCCGAGGAGGCGATAAACAACCTTCTACTTTGATCTTCACCCGCTTGGTGTCGTTCTCCGGCCAGAAAGGAATGGCTGACTAAATGTAGCATAAAAAAATTATGAGTGTCATATTTCACATGTTATTCTCGGATGTATATTTTTATTTAAATTTTAATATTTACTATATGTGACAGGACCAAAAGTCATACTGTGGTAATAATTTGCTGCTGCCAGGATGAATTTATACTTTATCTCAGTCCAGTATAATTCACTGAGCTGTAAAACCTGTGGTATGTAAAACAAAATACATTTACAATGAAAAACATGTAAATATTTGGTTTAGTTCTGACCTGCTCTGGTTTAGCCTCAGTCCAGTTGTCCTGCCCATGCTCACATACAAAGACGGTGTGCTTGGTCCTGTTGACCAGCATGTAAAAGGGCACAAAGCTCACGATGCGGGTGAGACTGAAACTGTTCGCTTCGATCTTCACACCAACCTGAGGTCAGACAAAACAACACATGAATTCAACAGAGGACAATCGGGAACTTCTTCAGCAACACTTCATGTCGTAGTTACACACATAAGTCCAACCAATGGCTCTTTAAGTAAGGGAACAGTAATTGCAAAAGAGTTTATCCTTGAATGTTGACGTCTTTGGGAAAATCTTACCAGGTAATCTTTGTATCTGCCTTTACATTTCACATCCCCATGGCTACCAACTGTATCCAGGGAGAAATCGTCAGATGCTTCGCTGTCTGAGATCATAAGGCGGATCTGAGAAATGAAAATAATCACAGTCATGAATGGTCAAACGTATTCCAGTAGAATGAAACACTGACTCAAGTCTGCTTAAATCTAATATAACTAGAGCTGTCCCTGTTTTGAGTATTTTTCTGACTGAATAATGATGCTTAGAATATGTATAAGTTGTGAATAGCAATGCGTTGCCAGAGAGATTTGCAAAACCCTGATAACAATGTAAATCACTGAGCAAATCTGAGATGTGGGTCATTATTTAAAGGGTAGAATTAGGCTAGACCTGGAGCCCCTCCCCCATAAAAAGGCAATAAATAAGAAAAGAAATTCAAGAATCTGTGTTTTAAGGCGATTAATCCAAAAAGTGCAATAAAACAAATACAATGTTTGAAGTTTAGGAAATCTAGGGCCAGTTTTACACCTTGAGCTAGAAAGTGTATTGAAAATGGGACCAATTATACATTAACCAAATTTATCCCTTTTAATAACTAAGACTTGAGGTAAAACATAATTTCTCTTTACCTTGTTGTTTTTCAGGAAGTACCGAGGCTTGAATGAGAAGAGCAGGGGCATGTCGTAGTCCAGGGGGTGTTTACGGTGGATGTCATCAGCCTTGTACTGCAGTAACCTTCCGGTATTGTTCAACATCCAATACGGTGAGTGGATGGCAATCACTGTCTGCCCCAGGTCATATTTAACATGCACGGCTATGTCTAACTCCGCCCTCTTCTTCTCGGCCCCTTCACCATAATCCTCGTCATCCACTCGTTGCGACTGGAACACGATGAAGGTGATCTCTTCCTGGTCACTCATGAGACTGTATAACAGGAAAGATCGTGTAGTTAGGAAATGTGTTGAAGATGGTAAACAGAGAGGGGGTGATTTCATATCTGTTCTCTGTATGAGGATGAAATAAAAACACTATCTGGGAACTATGACCCTCTCCAATAACTTATGTTAATTATGAGCAGGAGTAACCTTTCAGTCAGGACCACTTTTTAACAAAATGTATTAAATTGCAATAATTGCGGTAAATATAATTGCTCTGTGGCTCTGCTCTAGAACCTCCCTATCCTTCGGTGAGCCCTAATAGAGCGTGGGGCAAGGAGAGCAGCAGCTGTACGACCCTAGGGCCGTCACTTATTCTAAAAATCAAGCTGAAACAAATTTGACATGACACACAAGTCAGATGAGGATGAACCCTAGACGTTGCTCCTCTTGTCTGTGTTGCCTCCTCTGCTGCCTCACTTGAGTGGAAAGCTAGCAGGTGAGCCCATAGTCTGCATGGTGCGAAGCCGACAAACAGCTTTATCCTGTTTGTCCCATTGCTGTCGAAAGTGTAAAACCCAAAACACTTCCACAAGCTGCTTCTTAGATGCTTTAGTGTCATGATTGTCGGCTCAAGATGACTTTCGTAGCAAAACAACTTAACTTAAGAGGGCATGCCTGTTGGATCATGAGGAAAAGTCCTTCAGATGGTCTCATACGCTTCTAGATTGAATATTTTGAAATCAAACAGGCCATTACACTACGAATGAACTAACGCTTTGCTCAATTAATGATCAGAAAGTAAAATAGTCATCTGGAAAGAGACTGAAGACAGACCTGTACTCAGAGGACCAATCCTGAGCAAAGTAGTTCAGCAGGCGGAGACTGAGTTTCGACCGGTTGATGACGGCGGTGTGAAGCTGGGCAGAGTAGCCTGGGTCCAGAGTGGCTTCAGGAGCAGAATCTCCACTGTCCTGTTGAGCAGCCAGAGAGGGTCACTGAGTGCAACACTGAACCTGTGCTCTGTTTGATTTTAATATTAGATCTTAATCTTGTTTTTGACCAGACACATTAACAACCAATCTAATAATATGTATAATATCCTGTTGACTCATCTACATAAACTGAGCACCATTTGGACATTTAAACTTTTGCATGTTTTAACTGTTTCACAAGTCTTATTTCTAAACAAAATTTTCCCAAAAAGATCCCAATTTCAAATTCATTACTTCCACTGTGATGGAATACTTACTCTTAACCAACTTGAATTTAGCAGATTGACCAGTCTCTGACATTAGATTTATATACTGTTAATTAATTACAGTATAATAAACCACTGCCTGAACACTTTGGAAAACAGCACTTGAGTTGGTGCAACTTGGCACAACATAACTTATAAATAATTAACGACATATAGGGAAGGTGTGGGTAAATAGGTCATTGTAAAGAACGTGAATTTTAGATATCAGTCTGTTCCTACCAGCAGGTCGTAGGCGAGGGGATAAGGCAGCAGGTTGTGCAGGAGGATGGAAGGCCACAGGTGGAGCACGAAGGGCACGTCGAAGTTCTCCCCGATACTACCTGTGTGTTTGAATGTCACAGCATCCTTTAATGGCACAATGTTGATCGTCATCACACCACCCTGGTTTCCACGCAGACAGCAGGTCTGCTGGATGCGTGTCTCAGGCTGCTGGTTGCTGACATCCTCATAACTGAAGCCCTCTGAGCACTCATACTGCGCCTCTTGATCTTCAGTGTCGTCCTCCGTTATCGGCTGAAGGCTCAGCTCGGACCTGAGGGGGGCAGCAAAGACTTAATATTAGAGGAGGAGGGTGTAGTAGAGAAAAAATAACCTCGCGAAAGAGAGGAAGAAAAAGGGATTGTAATAAGGTGTGTGTGTGTGTGTGTGTGTGTGTGTGTGTGTGTGTGTGTGTGTGTGTGTGTGTGTGTGTGTGTGTGTGTTTGTGTGTGTGTGTGTGTGTGTCAGTGTTCAGGCTTGTTTATGTGTGTTTGCCCTCACCTATAAGAGTCCAGAGGCACACAGAACTCTACAGTAGGCAGAGCAGTACCCAGACAGGTTGATCCTTCAAACACTTTGAATGGTATTGTGAAATGATTGATAATCTGCGGGACAGGAAAGAAAAACACTTAAGACCTCATCTGTAATCCTACTATATTTTATAACAAAAATAAATGCTGCTGCTATTTCCATTTCTTTTTAATTGAAACTAGTAGGACGTAACAGTAATTTTGTGACAGGGATGCAGCCTCTTATAACCTTATAGGAACCGCCTGATAAATTGACACGGGTAAATATTTAATAAGCAATAATCGCGGGAGATCCAATTGCAGCCTTGAACAAAGAGGCTTCTTTAAACTATTTCAACTTTCCAAATATCTACAAGATGAATAAAAACAACTATTTAAATGACAATGAGTAACTTACCAGGAAAGGCGAACGGATCTTTATATACTTGCTTCCCTCCACGGAGTAAATTTGACAGACCAAGAAACGAGTGACTCCAGAATCTTTGTGCATTACACTGTACATTCCTCTGCCCACTTTGATCAGGGGGATCACACTGGCTGAGGTGTGGCCCACCGGAGCTGGAGTAAGAAAAGAAAATAAGAGCAATTAATACATACATTTTATTTTGACCTTTTCCTTACATAAGATGAACATCAAGCTGAAATAGAGAAGAGAGGGTTAAGTCAAGTTGACAGCCCAGTTTGCATCTGTGGTTTCAAACTTTAGAGGTATACTGGTTTAAGAGAGTATGATCACCATTAACAGATTCTACATGAAAATTTGAAGAATTTTTCAACAAATCTGTGGACTCGATAACAGAAACTAGTCACTAGTCTAAAACTTTTTTCTAATTCAGTATACCGGTGTACAGAGTTTCACTTACTAGGTTGTATGAAATAGTCCTTTTCACTCAGGGAGGTCATGGCTGAGAACTGGTCAGCGTGTATTGATGTGGAATAGTCCATCCCAAGTGTTTGTCCATCCTGCAGCTCCACTGTGCAGTCATCACCCTGCACGCCGATGGGGTGAAACATCTCACTGTGGCTGAGTGACACTGGCAGGCCCAGGCGGTTTTTCACCACAAATGGGGCTTCATCCTTCTGGAAGCACTCATCTGTCTGTTTGGCAGCTTCTGCAAATGCCTGAAGAAAGACAAGAATGTGAAAATGATGGATGGCCACGCTCATCCTTAGGATCTTCTGTCTAAATGAGCCCTGTTCGTACCATCCCCAGGTTGCTCAGCATTGCCAGTCCACACTTAGTGAGCGTGAGGTTGAGCTGGTCTTTACTACTGATGGTGATGACTGTCTTATAGTCTGGAACATTGTAATCCACTTCATCTGAGAGTGTGTACTTCACTGGCTTCTTCTTCATCTGGTGGAAGGATAAGACAGAAACACTTAGTAACACTGTGAGAGCGTGTGTGTGTGTGTGTGTGTGTGTGTGTGTGTGTGTGTGTGTGTGTGTGTGTGTGTGTGTGTGTGTGTGTGTGTGTGTGTGTGTGTGTGTGTGTGTGTGTGTGTGTGCATGCACTCTCAGTACCTTCAGTTCAAGTCTCCATGATCTGAATCCATCTCTTGTCTCATCTTCTAAAGGCTCCAGTAGCGGTTCCCACACTCCCATCACTTCATTGAAATAGTGTATCTAAAGCAAAAAACAATATAAGAATTAACATGAATATATATAAACCCTCACAGAGGTGCAGGTGTATATTCGGAGTGTAGGATCATGGTTGGAGTAAATTCTCGACCGTATACGGGTCTTTACTTGTGTGTATTACCTCCATGTTTAGCGCACTGTGCAGGTTAATGAGAGTGGACCAGTTGGTAACGTCTCCATTGAAGGACGACTTGGCCAGGAGCATGGGGATGGTGCGATGTCCCACACCAGCTTCCAGAGTGAGACAGATTGAATCGATGGACACCTACAGGGATAGATAACCAATGAAATGAAACACCCTATTCTGCTAAATCAAAATGAACCAAACTAAATAGGGTTTGTGATATAAAACTATATTATAGCATACAATCAGTCAGTCATATGTCATCTGTACAGCCACAATGCAGCTAAATACCTTTAATGTCTCTCCCTGTGGTACCAGTGGGACCAGTGACCTTGTGTCTTCGTCCCCCTCCTCGTCTAGGAACCAGAGCTTGAGCTCCTTCCAGCCTCGTTTCACCCACAGGTCAACAGGAACAGGACTATCCAGCTCCACAGGGGCTTCCACTGTGGGAGTCAGTGCCGTCTGGATGGTGATTACTGTGTTGATGATGATTGGAGAGACCTGTGCAGATGGAAACATAATTAGCCTTTAGGGCGATTTTCATAGCTACATTTCAATGACTATTTATAAAATTATAAATTTGAATCAACATAATCTCTAATTTCACTGATTTTAATATTATTACAACACCTACTTTCAGAGTGAGATGATTGATGGAGACCTCCATCACCTGAGGGCCGGTTGGAGACTGAAAACAATTATATAAAACTTGGCACGGGTGCAGCACTGTTGTCACATTGTTCTTCCTCTTCTCAGCCTTGAAGGGACACGCCACCACCTACAATAACAAACACAGCTTTTTATACTGTAATATTGTTGCATGCAAGATCATTTTTTAACTCTTTCAATAGTCAGTCAAAGGATATAAAGTTGATTTGTAGAGCAACGTCTCAGAGACAATTCCTTCTGCTTTACAGATTGATAAATACATAAAATACTGAATCTTTTAGTTTTTTAAAGTTACATTCAAAGGACCATACAAACCTTGAGGTCCCTGATGATAGCAGTCATATTTGATCCCTCTGCACCACTTTTCATTACTAGTTCGCACTCCGTGGTCATCACCAGGGCGGGGCCGTCAGCACGCGTCAGGTCAGCCACAAACACAATCTCCGGGTTTCGCACAAGAACGTTCATCTCCGTCTTTGAGACCACGGCAGCTGACAGCAGCAGAGTACCAGAGGAGAAAGTCAGTTCAGGTTTTATGACATCATTGTGCAACTTATGATTTAATTTAATTCTTTGTTTGATAACATTTATAACTTTTATAACTTTGTTACAATTCACAGTATACACCCAATTACGCTGAATCTGTTAATGTAACTCACGGGACTCTTTAGAAGTGACCGAAGAGTTAATATTCTTTTTATCTCCTGCTCCAGTGCTGATCATGTGTTGGGGCACTTGAGCAAAACCCTGCTGGGTGGCCTTGAGAAAGATATCTGCCACAGTGAGCAGGAACTCCATGCTGGCACACAAGTACACGTCCTGCACCAACGTGTCCAATATGGTGCCTTCACGGCCTTGACGATAGTTCACCTCCACCATCATGTTCTGTTCTGCACCCGGACGCATTGCCATCATTCTAGGAGAGAACAGAGAAGTGCTGTTAGTGAAGAATAAGAAGTAATCCTAGTATAATCATCTCCTCTTACATTGTGTAGATCAGCGGAGCAACAGCACCCTCTGCTAAAAACACCAACCTTCTAAATATTACAATTCAAATAAAAAAATGAAAGCAGGTAAAGTAAAGCCAGGTGGATATTCAGTACCTTGAAGTAACCATCTTGATTTGGGGTCTCTTGTCATCAAGAAGGCAGGCAGCGAGACGGACTGAGGCTTTCATGGAGCTGTCGGAGAACATGTGAACGGAGGTGGAGATGGTGTCCAGGCTAAATTCTGCCAGCTTCAGCTGTTCATCGTGCGAGTCCAACAGCTGTAACTACAGAGCGTCACAGAGTCTTAGAAAATGAAGGTGGTAAAGTCTTATTTCATACAACTGCTATCAGTTGTTCCTGCATTTCTGTGTGTCTTAGTGTGTGTGTGTATATGTGCTGTTGCATTACCTCATTCCCATTAGGGCTGAACACCACCAGCGTCATGGAGTCAAACTTGAAGTCTAATTTGAGTGTGCTCTTCAGCTTGCTGTTTTTCTGGGTCTCCACGACAGCGGCTGTCACCACCATGTTATCTGCAGTGAAGTTGCACAGAGAATAGGCTCAAAAATTTACAATAGTTTAATAATAATTCTAGACCATTTTCACAATCCTGCACAACCACAACTCCTTACTGTTGGATGGTCCAGTGGTGCCAGAGCCCTGGGACTCTTTGTTGGATATAGAATCAGAGGAGGGGTCAGTGGTGGGTGGAGAGATCGGTGGTGGAACAGCATCTGACTTCTCTGACAGGTTCTCACTCAGAGTCCTTAGGACCACGGTCATGTCATCCTGGCTGAGGATCAGCTGTTGGGAAAAGATAACAGAATAAGATACAAATACACTTGATTTAGTTTCTCACTGAAAGCCTCTTCCTACTCTTGTGTCCAACTATCTGAAAACAAATGGTCTATTACTGATAAAATCTTAATAGAGCCCATCTTTGCATTACCATGGAGGTTATGACTACGCCCCAGTCTGTGGGTTTGTTTGTTAGTTTGATGTTTGTTTGTCAGCATGATTATATATAAACTACTGAACAGATTGCCAGGAAACTTGATGAAAAGAAAAATAAAATGTTGGCATGAATCCAGGTTAATTTCTTTTTACAATTTTTTCCATTTTCTTTAACAGCCAATTGTTTTTCATGACATTATCACCTGTTTCCCAGGGAATAATTTATGGATCTCTATGAAAAAGAAACCTTCAGGCATATGTAAGGGGCCAATATCTAAAATCCCATTTCCACTGGTCAATAACCCCACTAACACATATCTGGCTTCTGTCTGCAATTGGAATTGATTAAATGCATTCACTCCCGGGTCTAATTCATCTTTAGTACACACTGGCTTTAATCAACTCTGGCTCCAAACAGTAGTGATGGAAACGTACCACCCAGCTGAAAGAGCTTCTTTTCAAAGACATGGGATGAAAGATCAACCTCAATTTTTGGTGTGTTGACATCGAACAATTTGCACCAGGGAAGAAGAAATTGAGAGGCAAACTCCTCTACTGGCGATTGTACTCTTTACTGTAAATGCACTAATTTTGGTCAAAGTGTGGTACATGAATGATTGAATTTAAGGGAACTTTTGGCCTTGGTGGTGGAATTAGTCAAATAAGGAGTCATCTATTAAACTTCCAACCAAACAATAAACAATAAAAAGATTGACATCGAACGCACAGATGAAAATATAACTTATAAACAACAGCACAGATGTGATTAGCCCCTCATTCTACCATTTAGAACTACTTACACTCATGGGCTTTAGATGAGCAGTGATCCCTATGTCAGGTATGCTGTGGTACCAGTTGGATGAAAGATTTCTCTGGACTTCCAAATCCATGCTGACTGGCTTCAGCAGTTGAGTTTCTCCCTCAAACCCTTCATTTACGTAAGTGGTCCTGGAAAAAAACAAAACAATAACATAGCACAGTTGTTACAGAAGTTATCAAAAGAATATCATATTACTGTAAATCCAACTCAAGTCCAAAAAATAACTTCACTCTGACCTGTACATCTTGAGATCAGAAAGCCTCACAGTCATAATATCCACGACAGGAGGGATATTAGCATCACTTTTAAATGGCTGCTTGGAAAAACGGTTCTTGACAGACAGCAGACCAAGATCAGCTACGATGACATTGGTGGACGAGGAGGACTGGGGGAGGAAGATGACAGGTGCATTGAAGTGGACGTTCAGAGCGATCCGAGTGCTTCGCTCTGCCAGCCCCTTCACACCCAATGCTGCCTTTCCTGCAGCCTGGGCCGTCACCTCAGCCAGGGCCTCTTTGGCCTCCTGGAAGTTATTGATGAATGCCTGGGACAAAGAAAGAATGGAGGGGTTGAATAATAGAAAACAGTGTGTAAGAGATTCAATAACAGGGGTTGGGGGCAAGAAAAAAAGAATGACTGTACGAATCATTCGTCAGATATTGAATTCCAGTAGCATGATAATCCTTCACCTGTGATCTGAACATTCAAACAAACTGTTACATGTTTGGGGATTGTGTTGTGATGTGTGATTCTTACCAATATGGAAGAGACAAACTTGTAGAGGAAGATGACCTGGATGCATCCCACAGTCAGTGAAACAGAGAGGTCAACTTTAGACATGTCCAGATACGCGTCACCTTCGGTCGCATCTGTGTAGTTCACCATGCGGAAGGCAAACACTTCCTCGTCTGCTATAGACACAGCCTAAGTCACGAGAGACAACATTGAACAAACTGACAGTTATGTTGGGGCCAGAAACACAAGAAAATACAAAATATAAATATGGACTTTAGGCAAAAAATTGAAGAGGAGACCTGTATTTCATTAAGTAAATGGACTAATCTAGATTATGGTATACTCTTTTTTAGAATAAAGGCCACTTGTGATGTACCTTTTTGTAAAAGGAATCTTTGTCACAGTCTAGGATCACAATGCTCTTCAGGTTGGCCAGAATCTCCATCTCCTTCTTCCTCATCAGAACCTCTGAAACCAGACCTGGATGATTGAGAACATGAGACAATGAGTAAGCAGATCAGAGAGGTTGCATCATAGGAAAACTTTAAATGAAGTACTTTAGGCAAGCTGAAAAATGTTTGAATTATATTCTAGAAAATCTAGATATTAGTACATAAAGCATTAAGTACTCAAAAGGCACTTCTGGCAAGTATGAGTGTTATAATATGGGAAATATATTTAAGTGTGTATTTACAGACGTCAGTATTCATGATTGAAAATCAACAATTACTATATATTATATCACCTCAATATTATGTTATATCACACATTTACATACCCTCTATACTAATCTCTGAGATTCTGGCGTTCTGTCCTCTGATGAAAACTTTTAGACAGCGGAGATCAGCTTTGATATGAAGATTCACGACATCTGCAAACTTTGACTTCTTTGGATCTGTGAAAAACAGAAAGAAAATAGAGACAGGAAATGAATAGAGCAGATGACAAATAGCTTTTGAATATGACATGTAATGACTCTCTAAAAGTTACTTTTTTTCTTGGCGACAGTAGCTTCCTCCTTCTTTTCACCCTCCTTCTCTCCTTCTACCTCATCTTCCTCTGTGATGATGGGTAGTTCCTCCTTCTTCGTGGTCGGAGGCAGGAGGTTGTTGAGGAAGTTCATGGTATTGAGCAGAGCCTCCGTATGTAGATGAACATCAAGGGATGAAAACGTCCCCTGATGGGAAAGACAATGTTACAGTTACATTCTGTTTTTGTTATTGTTAATTGTCAAATGATATACATAACACAAGGATGCGTTTTTTTTTCAGATATGGTATTTGCATTATGTTCAAGCATTTTCTGGTTAATAGTGAATCAAACATAAATGTCTAACTACTAACATAGACAAATCTAAGGGTAGGTTTCTGGCTAATTAACATTTCTCTCACCTTGATGAGCTGCTCTGTATTATTGTGCAGAGACTTGAACTCAGGACCATTTTTGTCAGCCTAGATGAGACATGTCGATGAGGAAGCCATTTAGCATTAGGAAAACAATCATTCAGGGTACTGACAAGATCTTTCGATAAATAAATCGATCTGAAATGTAATTCAATGTACAGTGTCACACGTACTTTGATATACTCCACAGTGAGCAAGTCCACCTCAGTGTTGTCCAGAGTGGTTATCAGCTGAACTTGCTCATCATCAGAATCTACACAAGCAGGAAACACGTGAAAATATGACGAGAAACAACTGAAGCCAAGACTCTCTGGAATGTGAATTATTTTCAACTTGTGCTGAACGCCTCACCCATATATTCAGGACACTTGAGGCAGATCTCTCGAAGGTATGTATTGGATGTCATGTCAAAGGTGCACAGTTTCAGCTCAGTGCCCAGACCATCTATGTCCAAATGGAGCACCGTGACCTCCTGATCACCAGACAGGCGGCGCAACTGAATGGAGAACTAGAGGAACAAAGAGCACAAAGAGATAAAGAACGAGAATAAAGGAAAACTATATTGTAATTATGGAAATGAGAAAATTAAAAAGGGTACAAGAGTACAGGAATAAAAATAAGTTACTTTTAAAGAGAATGAAATACCACAGATCCTAAACAACAAAGGAACTGAATCCAATAAAATGTGGATATGAAATCTTGGATATTAAAGAGTTAATTAAAAAAAACTCTCTGTACCTCACTAATATCAAACTTCAGGATGAAGTTTGTCATATTCTTCGGAGCGTCGTCCTTCAACAAACTTTTTCTTTTGTTTAAGGCTGCATAGCGCAGCGGCATGGGATTGTCTGAGAAGAACGCCTTTTCGCCAATGGGAGAGCTGGGAGCATCGTAGAACAAATCTTCCTCTGACCCTAAGAAGTGATAAACACAAACACAAACACACACACACACACACACACACACACACACACAATTATCCATCTGTCATACTGTAGGTACACACCCAGACTGTTATCAGGTGTTAAGCCTCAAGATCTGTTTCTCACCCAAAGACGAGATGCTGATGGTTTCACATGACTCAAAGATGAGTGAGGAGCGCTGGTCAGCTAAGTTCGGGGGTCTTCTGGGAGTGAGCTTGGGTGTGTACAACGGCTTTGGCTAGGGAGGAAAATAAAATCCAAACATGAGCGACACCAATAAACAACTTATTAACTCATTGAATGTATGAAAATCAGACAACATTGTTATTAAAGTACTGTCTTCATCAGTTAATATTCATCTCATTTAATCGAAGAGAACAATAACAAATTTTATTATAATCCTACATTTTTGCCAAAACATTTCGTCTTTGTTTAGTTATTCTATTTCACTAATTTATCTGATCCCACAATATGTTCTTTGTTGCTGTTCTTGCCTTTGGTGTGCTGGGCCCACCAGTGCTGCGCCCAGCAGGTCTGCTCTCAGGTAGTGGGATACTTTCAACCAGCTCCAGAACACTTCGCAGTTTAACATCAGAAATACAAAGAGACAGCAGAGGAAGCTTTCCAGACATCTTGTACCTGGAACACATGAAAACACAAAGATGCACAAACCAACCTACAAACTTTCACTTTAAACTCAATTTTAATCTCTGGCCATAATATGTATTATTCAAGAATCCAATTAACTGGGGGGAAAAAAATCTGTGTACGTCACCGTTTACTTAGCTGACTATTGGAATTTGCAGTGTAGATTTGCCATATTTGCTGTTTGCAAAAGAAAACACACACACTTACTTTGCCATGCGGTAGTCTTTGACAACCATCGCCCTGCTGAAATCCATTGTTAGATCCACAGGTTCTAGGATGTGAAGCGGTGACCGTTTCTGCTTACGGGCCTTTTTCCAGTCCCCATCTATCACACACAAATAAAGTTATAAATGATATATTTATTCTACACACACAAAAGCAATGTGTAACTGTATTATTTTCTGAGCCAAGACATAGAGCCAACACGGCAACAAGAGTTAATTATTTTTTTTCTGTAGAAATTGTTTTGTTCTGTAAAAGGTATGAACAATACAAGCTCTGTTATTTTTACCTGGTTTGCTATAAAGTAACTGCAGGCTACTGAGTTGTATGTCAAAGCTGTCGTATGCTCTGGACATGATGTCTTCGATGTTGCAGGAGCCCACGGAGAGCTGAGGTAGATGCTCCCTGCTTTGACTCGACATCTGGAAAGACAACAACATTCAGGTTTTTACTGAACTGTAACACATCCAAATGAAGCCACTGAAAAAAAAACGCTTTTCTTTTCATCGTCTCTTCTGGGAAACTAAAAATAAAAAAAAACATTTACTCCATAGTTGAAGTAAGGGCACTTTAGATTTTTTATTTTCTGACCTTGAAATGACCGAGATCCAACAGAATGATGTTCTGGGTGCCGTTGTAAAAGCCCGTTTGTGGAATGATGACGTAGGAGGCCATCAAGTTCATATTCAGGTCGAGAATCTTCTGTGTTTCGATCACATACATGAGACCTACAAAAAAAGGGGATTGAAATATTGATTTTACGATCAGCTTCGTTATCATTATAGTTTTTTTTCAGTGTAACATATTATCAATATAATAGAGCCTTGCTGAATACACTCAAAGTTAATTGTATGATTGTAATCAAAGTGAAGAAAAGAAACAAGAAAATCAAAATCAAAATAACTAAGTGGCTGAGACATGCAGGGTGTACATGAAAGAATGACAAGAACCTAGTGAAAACAGAAACGAAGGGACGCTTTGCCCATCAGAGGTGTTTGTGCGACTGACCAGTGGCTGTGCGATCTCTAAACTGCTCCAGTTTCATCAGGGTGGCGTTAGTGAGCTCATCCAGCTGCAGGTCGTCAGGAGGCATGAAGAACGCTGACATGCTGTTCACGGTTATCTGCACATGAGCAGAGAATGAATTCAATAGGTGCCTTGTGTTATCATGTTCATGAAAATGTGCACACTGACTGAAACCACTCACTGCATCATAGATGATTTCCAGGGGTTGTGATTCTACATGAAGCCGCTGGTCAGCGGCCTCATCCAGGGGGTTGGTTTCAAACAGGAAACAGAGAAGCGGGGTCCCTATTCCTGTTGCTGCCTTCCTCGATGAAAGGAGGGTTGGTGCAGGCCGGTTACTGGCCAGGCCAGTGACCTCAAACAAGCTGAGCTGGGCTGAGATTCTGATTGAAACAAAACAAAAACAAACAGGGAAGATAACAACAAGTAAGTATCTCCCATGCCATGATTCTTAGGTGTTTTAAAACTGCATTTTAAAACGAAAATGATCTCGGTCCATATCATGAGACCACCCTTGACACTGGGCAGGTGTGGTTCTGTGTAAACAGGTATCAGATTGTCTAACATGCAGCCGGTTGCACACTTAAAACAAGACCAAGAAACAACAATGGAGAAATGTTAGAAGAAGGATCTCTTTTCTGGGACCAACCCCAAGGTAGAAATGCAAGTGTTTTCAACATTTTGCATTAATTTCTGGTAATCGAGTAGTGACTGTTAAGAAGTAAATGTGTGTAACTGCGCCACTGTTTACAAAC
Source organism: Pseudopleuronectes americanus (assembly GCA_038501795.1). Lineage (NCBI taxonomy): Eukaryota > Metazoa > Chordata > Actinopteri > Pleuronectiformes > Pleuronectidae > Pseudopleuronectes > Pseudopleuronectes americanus. The sequence goes on from CM076718.1 coordinate 10,165,323, forward strand.
AACTCAGTTTTTATCTGTCCAAAAAACAATGCTGCGCCAGGGTCTCTGTTTAAGGCATTTGAGTCAGGATATGTCTGTATGTGTAACAACAGTAATGCATTTTAAAACTGAAACATATTTGTGTGAATGTAGGATGAAATATATATATAATTAGGGCTGGGTTAAAAAAAATAATATTAAATATAAAATATCTATGGTCCACCGCTGCACAATGATCAACTTCAGGGCAGAAGCAGCGGTTGATTTGTATTGTGCCGATATATATTTTTTTCAAATTAAATCCTGTGTATTTGCACTGGAAATTAAACTCAAGTGTTTATACTGATAAAGCCATGGTAGACACCGACAAAAGATTAAGTTTTGACAAACTTGATGGCTTGTGCTCCAGATCTCTGTGCGAGTGTGGACTGGAGCTCTCCCACAGTCAGTCTGAGGATCTCATTTCTGTCCTTGTAGTCTTTGATGGACAAAGACAGCTTCTCCATGTGGAAGTTGACCTTCATGTCCTCAAACTATGAAAAATGACAACATAATCAAATCAACTCTGATCAATCTGGTCTCAGTAGTTGTTTAAAACAGAAGTGTACCATTAGTTGACAGATAATTGGCAGAGAGGGACGAGACTCACATTCTTTGGCAGGTTGGGATTAGTGGCAATCTCACTGTATCCAATGGCAGTGTAGAGTTTGGCTTTTTCAGCAGGGGTTAACAGCTCATCAAAACCTGAATGACAGGTAACATAGCATTAGCAAAAATAACAGGCTGTTACTGTGTTTCTGTAGTATGCGCTCTTGATCTGGTCCTGTGCATACTATCTTACATGTACAGTATGTGTCTAATATTCATTTTGTATATCCTACCTCCAGACTTGACATCTTTTGCTTGTGCATCAGCCTCTCCGCCCCAATTCCACATCCAGCCAAGCCAACCCTGAGACTCCTCCTCCTCCATCTTCAGCCCTGGACGGTAAATACGCAGGCCTAGTCTACTTGCCTGAGGAAGAAGAACAAAAATTACAAAAGAGAGTTACTTTCTACACTAACCACACATCTTGAGAGAGCATGATTTGTGTTATCTTAAATCCAGGTGTATGGAAAATAATCAACCAGTTTGTTTCTGTATTCTTGTAAAGTTTAATTTTGGGGATATAACAATGATTTTATATTTAACAATGGAGCTAAAAATCAATTTTTAGTAAGTTTAGAAAGTGCAGATACCCACTATAAGTGATCTTACCTCCATTTCCGCCTGCTGTCTGGCCAGCGTGATGTTAAAAATATCCAAGGTTTTCTCAAGCTCCTGGAACAGAGACAACGTAACATGATTAGAGCTTTTAGCAGCGTCTTGCTGCACTTTGCAGGAATCCATCAATTACTTAATGTCCACGATCAATCTCATCAGGAAAAGATAATAGGTACAGAGCTGAGGAGAGACAGTGGAAAAACCCTGCATCTGAAATATTAAAGATGGCTTAAGATTTAATGATGTATTTCTCTAAATTACAACATTCATCTCCAAGGAAATCAATCCCTCTACAGGTTGGAGCACTGGATATGTAAGTAAGTCATGAGGAGGGAGAAAGAGTTAATGTTATCCTGAATAGATCCTGTGTGGGTAGTAACTTTTAAAATCAACTATGTGCATATCATATTACCTTGACAGTCAATGCAGGCAATAATGTATTGTAGTAGAGCAGGTATTTGTCAGGGTACAGTCGAGTAGAAACAACTAGCAGTAGTATCACATCAAAAAGAATGAACAAATAGAGAGAAATAATTTAACGCCATCTCTCCTGTCTAATAACTTTGGCTTCTGCACCTAACCACATACAAATATATTAATAGGAAAATTCCAGATAATATTGGTATATGGAGGAAATATAATAATTGTATCTATTTGGAATCAATGTAGGAAATTAAGCTCGAAATGGGGCATCAGAATTCATTTGACAGTGAGATGTATTGTCGTTGGCTGGTCATTGCTTTGCAGTTGAAAGGCTACTACCTCCAACCATGTGTTTTTGCACATTGTAACGACTGTAACTTTCCCTTTCTAACTCCCAACGCCCCTTCAAATCCCTTCATCAGCTCGGATCACGCTAGCCTTGTCCCACCTCCAGTTGTTTGAGCAGCTCCTCGCTGGGTTTCTTGCTGGTGATCTTTGACTTGTAGAGCTCTCTGTATCGTTTGACCATCTTTCGGTGACAGCGAATGTGCTGCCATGACCACATGCGAAGACGAGGCTTCACATCTACCTCCAGGACGCTTGTGATCACATACTTCCACCTACAAGGGAAGCGTCATACAAATTACAGTAAACTTAACAATGTCCAATATTAAACAGCAAGAAAGGGATGTAAAAATGTTTGGACTTTAAAAATCGAAATCAATATGTGGATGTGCTTTCTGACCATATGTGGGCATTCTTCAAAACATCAAGCTCAGGTCTGTACTTCCTGTACGGCAGGTTCCTGGACATCAGATCCACTGAGCCCAGTAACTCCAAGATGCTAATGTACTGGAAAGAGAGGAAGTCGACAATTACTCAGCATCACAGTGAGTACTGACAGTAGTGCAGATATCATCACTGAACAACTCATTCTTTCCCTCTTTGCACTTTTAAAATATGACTTAATTTCACCCAGCTTATTCCTCTTTAACATAATTTGTCTTCCCCTCCCTTAAAAAAAAACTACATTTCAACCAGGCTCATACATAGACAATGTTATTCACAATAAACACAGACACATACCTGTGATCTGTTGAGCTCGATGGCCACCTCACTGAGATTGACAATCAGGTCCAATTTAGGATAGGTGAAGTCCAGGTCTGACCTGGGATTCATCCGTAGTTTAGCATCCGCTGAGATGGGACGAAAAACTGTGGACCGGCAACAAGAAATTGAATTTTTGTACCTGGTTGTGTGCTTGTATGAAACATTGGACCTGTATTTAAAATCAAAAGTATTTAAAAATTGTGATTATGTTTTTCTGTTATCAAGGTTAATCTTTTAAGAATCTGTGAGCTTGAGCGCACATCTGAAAGAAAATCTGTTGAGATGCGCAGAAAATCTGGTGAAAATTGTTGGTGGTGACGATTCAAGCTGCGTGATTCACACTTTTGATTTTAGGCCATTAGTGTTCCGGAGCAAAATATTAGATTGCAAATACCAGTTCATACATACGCTAAAAAAATGATTCATACATGTCAAGTTATATGTGGCTTTAGGCAGGTTTCATTAGGTAATCTTGACATTTCTACGTAATCATGTTAACTAATAGTATAAAAATATGAATAAAGGGGACAGCGGGACACCTACTGAAGTCATGGCTGACAGGAGCATAGCTCTGGATTTCCATGCTGCTCTGGAGACGTTGCTATAAAAAAGGTAAGAGAAGACAAGTTTGTATTGACAGCATGTGGAACTAAACCCTCACAACACCACATTTATAAATGTTCTACCCATTAGGGCTACTCTTGAAAGAGACTCAACCATAGGATCGTTCTGTGTGCTCACAGTAATGAGGCTATTTCTCAGTGTAGAGGGAATAGGACAGATAATAGCAGCCTAGATCCAGGCTGGTGGAGGCAAGGTGCAACACTGTAATGACAGGGTGACTCACCAAGGCCTCCTCTGCAGTGTGATTGGAGAAGAGTGTTGAGTTAACATTCCAGTAGGCAAACAAGCTGTCTAGTTGAATCAACTGAGAAGAACGAAAACACAAAGCAATTAGAGCAGTGCAGCTGCTAACCATGGGGACAAAGCAGAGCTGGCACTGTACACTGATTTCTACATTTTGGACCATGGCCAAAAGATAGGTCAGGATGAAATATAATGAGTTCTCAGCACAAAAACATTTCACAGAACCAAACTGACTGGTTCATTACCCCAATAGTGTTTTAATAAGTAAAGTAACTTTCTGTTACCTGAAGGGACACACTAATCATAATCATAATACAATTTCAAAGAAAACATGCAATATCAAACAGGTTATACTTGATAAAATACAAATGCAGCAGACATATTAAGTGGCTGAATTTCTTACCTTGAAGAAAAGCTTGGAATTCTCATCCAAAAGACTTGGATTCCAGTTCTCATCAGCCGTCTGTAACGTCAAACAAGCAGCAAGGCCTCAACAAGATAGCTTTACTTTTTAAATATGTATAATCGTGGTATTAATTCATGACTACTAGATGAATGCAACATAGCAGATTATGTGACATCTGAGACATTACCACACGTTACCTGAAGGCTGAGGTTTTTAAGTGACACACCAAATGACAGAGGACAGTTTGGATTGGTGACCTGTATAAAAAAAAGTAGCAGGAGAATTGTGCTTATTTGCCATGATCGATACAATCATTGATCTTTGCTATATATGCGAAGAACATACATCGCTACAATAAGTCAGTTTGAATACTCACGTCATCCTCATACCGTACGTGGATGTTAGAGATCTTGACCGTCAGGTTTTTGATGACCTGAGTGACCATTTTTTCCACGAAGGTGTCCTGCTTCTCTAACATGGGGTTTTCTGTCAAACATAGACAAAATGAAGACTGTGAGTGGTGATCTGGTTGTGAAGTTTTCGTGAAGCTTTTTACTTTAGGAAACATTATTTAACCTCTTGCTCTTTGATAAAAAAGGGAGCATTGTCTACAAATCATTCCCTTTACGTTATATGTTCTTAACTCTAACATACCAGTAAAGCACATATGCCCAGTTTATAAGTGATAATGATTATAATTTGTCATTAATTGAAAATATAAGCAGTTAATTCAATAAAATTGCATGTTTGTTTCTGATGGGACGACACTATTCTGTTATTTATTTGTTATGAACTATGCTAACCTTCCTTATTCTAAGTTAATAAGCAGTAAATTGATTTTGGCGTAATAGAAATACTGGTCCTGGTTAGTTGTCTCAGTGCATCCTTTGCAGCATGAATTAGCAGATCCATGCAGCAATATCATTCAGTCTTTAAAAAACTAATTTGCATTTAATCTTTCCAAATTTCATTGAAGATTAAGTATTAATATTAGTGCAGTAAATATCATTAAAAATAAATGGCTGTAGAAATGTTCCACTTTGTTGCTATACTTGTAATGAATTATACAATGATAAAATGTAAAGAGACAGTACTGTTATGGACTGTATCGACCTCTCAAAGCATTTAAGAGTACAAGCCACATTCATTCAATCACACACAAATTCAAACAGTACAACTATTTGCTTCTGCACATATTAATCACACCATGACAAACTGCCAGCACAGTCGTCACAGCCAATTCGAGACTAAAATCTGGTCAAAGTGGATCTGAGGAAAAACTCCAGACCTTATGGTTGGTGGATGACCAGCTCTACCCACACGTTGAACTATCTATCTCGTGTTGCAGTCAGAGTTGCACTGGTCATCACATTTTGGCTTGGCAGTGTTAAACCACAGAAAATTGTAAGTGTGAACGCAGCAGCTCCAAAAGCAACACAGGAACTCACAGCCAAACAAACCACAACCACATGTTTAAGAATCTCTGCTCCTGCTACTTTACTATGTTTGTTCCATAAAACCACATCTTTTCTACTTTTTAGTCTTGGTCGCTTCTCCTCTGGTGACCTAATCTGACCTAACAGTCACACCGTATGTCTCTCTTACAACACAGCAGAATGTCTCTGAAACATTTAAAAAAGTTACTAGGAAGCCAAAAGTCCTGAATATTTGCTAGACTCCCATAAAGTAAAAGCCAAACTCTGACCTTGCTCAGCAGCCTTCTGCTTTGTTTCCTCTATCCTGTGTAGCTCCCTCTGTCGGGCCTCCTGTAGCTGCTTCCCCTCCTTTTCTGCATCATACTTTATACCTGGAAAGAAAGGGATCAATAGAAGGGATTATTGAAACAATAAAACATACGGAGGGTGTAGCTGGAGTTTCCTGTTTGTCCTGACAAGTACTTTAGAGTCATGAATAAGTGAGCGAGGTTAAGAGAGGACCTTTGACTACTGTACTACACACGGGTTGTGTCTACTTCATTTCTGTACTTGATAATAGAGTTACTATAAATAATTTAAAGCTTTCTACTCTAATACTCGCCTTTAAAATTTGTTTGAATATTTTTCTAATTATCAAACCCTAACCGTACCTATGTTAAATTAGGAATTTCATCATTTTAACATTTTAGCAAATTACAGTACTGCCAACAGTAATGTACACACTATTATATCTGCTATGAGTACATAAATTTAAAAATATTTTGCTTATCTTACTTGCTGTGGGGACTATGAGCAGATAGACGCCGTCCAGAGTGGCCTCCACTGACTGAGTGTAGAGGTTCTTCCATGGGATCTTAAGCTCAAGCCGTCCTATCAACACAAAGAAGAGATGAGAAAATGTTCTTCTGTACCACAGGGCAGCATTCATGGGCTCTGACTACGTCCTCACCTATATGACCGGCTCTCACTTTAAAAGGTATGTCAAGCTCGCTCTGGAACAAAAATAAAAACAGTAAAAGTCAATTACTGTCAAACAAAATCATTACGGACGCCAGAAAGACATGACGGATGACAGAGTTTGTGCAACTTACCAAGGCATTCTCCTTTATTTCAAGATTTCTCAGAACAGCATCACCTGCGATGACAGGATTACTGATTGTTACTATGTACTATACGATAAGACAAACAGATTAGTGGAAACAGTCAAATCTAAACAGAAGGTCTTCGGCCTTTGTCTTTCTATTTAATTCAACACTCAGTGCAATGCAACCCATATATTATTGAAGCCGTTAATGACACTAACATCATCACTACAAGACCCAAGAGACTCAAATGATCAGTGTGTATAGATATCACCACTTTATGAGTAGATAATTGCAACATCTTACATCATAGGGCTGGATGATATTGCCAAAAATCATGGGGCGATATTTATCATTGTCACATTATTACTTCTTTCAAATCCTCCTGAGTAAAGGTTGTGGTTATAAACTCTTCTATAGAGTTTACAAATCTGAATCAGACCAATTATGTGTTGTCCCTCCTCACTGTGCTTACACAATTCATAAGCAATATCAGTTTGTAAGTAATTAACTAGCAGTTATTCTTTCAAATTGGAAAGGCAGAAGGAGGCTGAAGTATTTGGTACTACTGTGAATCAATAACTATTATAATACATGTCAGAATATTGTTTCTTTCAAGTGAAACAATGATTTCTGCACCTGTTGTTTAAACTCTCTTCTTTATTGGCAGGGAATGACACCTGCTCACATCGATAGATAAATATAAACATTGATCATTTGTTATATTGCTATTGATGAATATGACATTGGGATAAGTATTGATATTGTTGTTACTGCCATGGCCTGCTTGTAATAAATGCATCAGATATTAAACTGTGCTGAAATACATTTGGTGATCGAGGTGGATGTTTTTCAAGTTGCTGCAGCTTCATGAATAGTGAAACCTCTCCTCATGTTGACCTCGTGCAGACCTCTATCTCTCTCTCTCTCTCTCTCTCTCTCTCTCTCTCTCTCTCTCTCTCTCTCTCTCTCTCGTAAACCAATCGGTGTCAAACAAGGTGGCGACTCATTCCAGAACTAGGCTCCGTGAAAGGGTGTGACCCCAAGTCGCTTGCTTATCTGAAACTCGTATGAGTGCACCGAGCAAACAAGCCAAAGAGCTGATGTCAGAAGATCGATGCTTCGGTCTGACATCAACAATAATGGCTGATCGAACCGTTAAGTAGAAATAACTTAGTCTCTGTCAGCTGAACTGTGAGTGTGGAGAGACAAAGTGACACTGACAGCTGAGGGAGCCTCACACACTCACACACACACACACATGCCTGCTAGCCGCTGTTAGCACTGGTTAGCCACCTGAGCGGGCGAGCTAGTCCTCTGACACGGCACACACAGGTTCACTCACCCCCCCATATGCCGAGCTTGAGCTGCGAGCTGTCGAGGTTGACGACGTAGTCCCCTAGGAACCGGTTGAGGACGTCCACCACCACGCTTTCGAAGACCATTTTGGCGTCTGCTTCACCTTTCTGTCACCATGTTTACATTCGGACGACTCAGCCGCCTCGACGTCAGATTAGCACGTCGTGTGATGGGCGGCGCTATGACGTCAGGCCGCGTTTAGGATAGGATTATAGAAGAGGATTAGTTTATTTATTCGTGGTTTGTTGTTTTTTTCACTATTTATTTTCAGTTTAAATAAGCGAATTATCAATAAATCAATCACATTTTATTTGTGGAGCCCATACTGTGTATACAAATCATATTTGTCTCAATGTCGGTGTCAATGTCAAATGTATTTATTAGGCAGATTTAAAACCACTTGATTGACCAAAGTTGTTCACAAAGGTATACAGCAACACGCATTACATCAAAAGACCAACAGTGAAAATTAAATAAGACAAAATAAAATAGAATAAAATAAAATAATAAAAGATTTAATTAAATCTGCTGGGATAAAAACGTTCTCAACTCGAAAAGAACGCCAAAGAGAAGAGATATGTTTTTAACACTGATTTAAAGTGTGCGAGAGAGGGGGCAGATCTAACATGGAGTGGTAAGCTGTTCCACAAGTGTGGGGCGGCTACTGCAAAGAAAAAATGAGCCTCGTCCACGAGCAGCTGACTGGCTGATCTCAGCTCTCTAACTGGTATGTGAATATGAACAAGTCTCATAGAGCTCAACAAGGTGACACAATCCTCTATCCCCCCCAAAAAAGCTTTTAATGGGAACAAAATGTGAGTGATCCCTCACCCAGGATGGTCAAAAGTGCAATATATGTCAGGTAGCAGAGCAAAACAACAAATTAACAATATTCACATCATTCATGAGATAAAACGGTGTCTTAAAATATTTAAAGTCTGACAGAGATGAAAGGGAGCAGTGATGACAATTTAAATAATAGAGGTATTGACAATAATGGTGGTACTAGGGCTGCAAACACTGTGCGGCCCGAGCACTTGCTAACTCAGGACCTGATGTGGTCACCGGGGAGGGTGGTAGGGGACCAGACAAAATGGCGGATTGTTGTTTGCATTTTGTGCACTGCAAAAATATTTGGGGGCGCTATTCAGCTATTTTGACACGCCCATTCCTTAAAAAACAACAAATGACCACTAATTCCAAAATGGCAGACTTCCCGTTGTTTTTTTTCATAATGCCTCTAGAAACTCTTGTGTGCGCCTGGTCATGACACAAGTGTGTACCAATTTTCTTAAAGATCGGGGGAAACTAAATCAGTTTTCTTTTCAGGGGGTGCTATTGAGCCATTTTTCCACGCACTTTCCAAATTACTCCAGAATAGAACATTTTATCTGGGTTTTGAATTCCTGCACAGTTTCATGAGATCTGAGCATTATAGACCCTCACTTATGGTCTTGGGACCTGATGCTGCCGGGGGGAGGGCGAGCAGGAACCGGGCAAAACAGCTCCATGTTGGGTGTGCTTTGTGCATCGTGGGAAGCATAACTATGTCACTTCCTGCGTCCATCAAGGGGCACTGGACCACGCCCACTAATCACACATTACGGTCCACGCCACCAAGTGTAGACCACAACGTGAACATTTTATGTAAATCGAATTAAAGTTGTATAGATGTTTACCTTCTTTTGGCAGAAGTTTTTGCTATCACTTTAATTACGATCATAGATTTTGATCTCCGAAGCCAGTTAAGCTTGATTATGCTTGTATCACAGTGAGGTCCAAGAGGATGGCGTATTGTTTTTAAAGTTTGAAAAATCCATTCTTTAATCACAGTCAGACTGCTTGGACCACAGTCATCATGAACCACATTACCAGAAATGTTATCTGCACACAACGAGAAAGCTTCGACAAACCTTAATGGCAGTTAAATAAGTATTACAAAAACGTCACAGGGTACAGAAGAAGGCAAGACTTCATTACACATCGATATGTGATATAAATATTATTTGTTTAATATGAATAGCTGACTTTTTTTACATATTGGGAATAATGTTGAGTACATATGACAATTTTACATGCAGTGTTCCATCTCCCTTTTCGACCCTTTTCTTTAGCACGAATAGCAATAATTATATTAAGACATAGTGTTGCTGTGCTACATGTCACATCCTGTGTTCCCGTTAAAATAAACCATTACACATTTATGGTTATGGAATTTTTCACATTTTCGTGAAAAGGGAAATGTCTATTCTTGCACCCATTTATTAAGATGAAGTAACTGAGACAAAGGTTTGGTGATGACTCCGATCACTGTCCCCCTCCTCAGTGTTCCAGCTCCAGGTTTATCCACCACTTTCAATCTCAGCTGCATTTCCAGCAGATCCTCTCGACTCAGCTCTGTGAAGAAGAAATCCTCATTAAACACAAGGTTGCGGCAGTTCCTGATGGTGGCGCTCTTCTGCTTCTGCAGCTTCCCTGGTGTCAGACACAGACTCACTGCACAGCTCAGGGTTTGCCGGCCAGAGTCGTCCTGCACGCCCTCCACAGACACCACACGAACTCTGACTGTGGAGAGGGATGACAGCGTGTTGGTGGAGAAGGTGGTGCTCTCGGCAGAGAGGCGCACTTTACCACGGCCCTGCAGAGGCAGGACTTGCTCCCGCTGAAGCCTCTCCTGACACTGCAGAACCTCCAGTGGGAAAAGGACAGGTGGGGCGAGGGTGAGCGAGCGTCCTACTGAGCTGGGAGGGCTATTGGGAAAAGTTTGCACGCTTAAAAAAACCCTCTTCATCCTCCCTTTCTCCTCCCTGTTGTCATGTAATAGAGGACAGGATGTCGCTGCTTTAAGACGGCCACTGCCTGATGGGTTGTAGAAGGAGGATTTAGGACTGTAAGGGGAACTGAGGGGCGAGGAGTCACTGGAAGAAGGTGTTTCACTCTCTGTGCTTCCTGTATCTGACAGGCTCTTGCTTGAAAACATAGGGGAAACCCCAGATAAAGTTTTCTTGGGCAGGTTTGTCTCCTTTGCCAGGTCAGCTGCTGCAATGGGAGCTCTTCTTTTGAGCACGTAATCAGGCAAACTTGAGTGGAACAAAGATTCTTTTCTCCGAGTGTTGGGGCTCTCATATATCCCAGCCAGCCCGTACCCATCTGCAGAGAATGGCAAAGGTTTCTTTGTGGCCTTCCAAGCCACGGATGCATCACCAATCTTCTTTTTGGCCTCCTTGGTCTTTACATCTGTTTTGTTCGAACAAGTGCTGCTCTTGGCTATGTGGTTGCGTCTCTGCAGGCGAGGGGGGGCTGTCCCAGTTTCAATCAGGGAGGTCCTCCTGCAGAGCCGCGGAGGCAGACAGAACTCTGGGATCTTGTCGGGCGTGAGGATGTTGCTGTGCAGATTGGGAGAGAGGTTGATTTTCGAAGAGACATCCTCATCACTCTTTCCCATGTAACGACTGACCTCTAGAGGAATGCTCTCCACGCTCTCCCTGATCTTCCCAAGGACCCACATTGTCTTCTGATGATTTAACACAATGTGAATGTGCTCACAAATCCAAATGTTTTTGCCCTTCAATCAAAAAGAATAAAACACATTATTCAGGCAAATTAGATAAAGAGAGATTAGTATAGAATAACAATACGTGTCAGATTTGTAATAGTTTAGATTCGGATTAAGATATGTCTAATATTCTCCTCTCACCTGTCTCGATGTGTCCGTCACTGAGGAAGGACCTGAGAGTGTCAAAGGATATCCCTGTGACAGATTTTAAAGGTGAGTGCGGGGCTCTGCATCACTGGTCTGCCGCCCCCGCCTGCGTCACAAAACAGACTTACACGTACGCACAGCAAGAACACACACACGATAGACACAGTGTGTCAGGTGGAGAAAGGGATGCACTGATTTAGTTGTGCTTAAATGGTGTGATGTCTTCTTTTCAGTAAGTAAATGATTTACATCATCACTCAAATGCTGCTACACTGAAGCTGAAGAAAGATACAGGCACAAAGTATTAAACATATCAAATGTAAATTCTACTTTAGCAGCATAAGAACTTAAAATTCTATTTAAATATAAATGTGTACAAAAAACTTTGACACTACATCAAATGCATTTGATATTGGAGGAAACATATTTAAGAGATTCATGAAGTTACTTCAGGAGCCCTCTGCTCCTCAACCACATGTATACTCACCTGTCACACCTTCAACATAGGCCTTAAACTTTCCCTTTCCTTTATCCGTTTACCCGTCTACCTCATCCTACCTCTGCTCATCCTTACCCTCATCCTTTCGTCCTCCTTCCCTGATAATTATTCCTCATTTCCTCATCCCTTTTCCTCTTTCCCTCATCCCTCCATCCTTCTTCCCAAATTCCTGTACCCTCCTCCCTTGGTAGTCTTTCCCTCATCCCTGTACCCTCATCCCTTCATCCTCTCTTCCTTTTCCCTTCCCACATACTCTTCATCCACCTTTCCTCTTCATCCTCCTTCCCTAGTCCCCTCCAACATCTCTTCATCCTATGTTCCCTCCTTCCCTTATTACTTCTTGTTCAGTTTAGTGCATACCTCTTGCAGGTCTTATTCGGAGCCTCCCTCCACACAGTAGATCCTCGCAGACCAGCCTCTCAGACACATGTTCACCTCAACCCCTTCCTACATTGTCTATTCATTTTTCCTCAACATCCAATATATCAATCAACTTCCCTTTAAACCTTTAAGTGAAATGTAGTTAGCGCGTGGTCCTTGTTCTATGCAAGTACTATTAGATGTACATCCCTGCCAAAGTCTGAATTACTTTGTGTCACAGCCCAACTGAAACTTCTGATTAAACCACATGACGTAACATTGGATTTATTTGTGTGTTATTGTGGTTATGATGCCATAAGTCAAATCTGCTTTTAAAAGGGCTGACCTCTCGTTCAAAGATAGGAGCACCCCAGGCCTGCAGACACCACCCACCACCTCAAAGACCCATTGACCTTTAAGCAGCAGGAAGTCCGGACACACAACTGACATGACGTGTCCAGTGTGTGCTCTTATCTGGGTCAAACCATGATATGACTTTCTTCCCCTCTGTTAATGAGAAAAAATGTGAATGGAATGAATTCTCATAATGAGTCTCTAATAATTAGAATCAGATTCATACAGTGGTTTTCTTTCTAACTGAGCTGGAGTCCGATCATGTTCATGTTTTTATTGGGACTCTCCATGCTCCTCTGTATATAAACATCCATGAATCTAATACCTGACATCCAAAGTTGTTGTCTAAACCACATCATGTAACGCAACTACAACTGTTTCATATCATCAAACATTGGCATTTTTGTACATATTTGTACTTTTCAATGTTGTGAATTACTCGACCACAAGAGGGCGTACATGCAGCACCGTTACCATTGCTCTGCCTCAACCTCCATTTGTCTTGGTCAAAACATTAATGGAACAAAATTTGTATTAAGTGAAGTTTTACGAGGATTATAACAACCATATAAATGACAAGAAAAGAAATGAGTTGGTCTAATCTGTGTAAAGTCTGCTTATACACACAGAAACGCACACTCACACTCAACATCTGCCTTGTGCTTCATTAAAATCAGCCTCTGTTATTGTTCTAATTAAACGTTAAGCAGGTTTGAAAACAACTGTGTGTGTGTGTGTGTGTGTGCCTACATGACAATGAACAAGAAGACACTGAGAGTTCATTTGGGAGGAGTCAGGGGCCTCTGGAGCGCCCAGGGGTCAGGAGGCTTTTTGTGGTAGTGAAGATTGACTTTATTACGCCAATAAAAAGCCGGAGTGCTCTCAGTAATGGAGAGATAAATGATCGGGAGTCAGAGGAGGACCTTGCCTTTAACCGCTGTCACAGCAGCAATTAGCGCTAACGAGAGAACAGCGCATTGTTGCCAAATGTTCCGCTTCCGTCGAGTGCATTAGTGTTAAAATCGTTTGGTTCGGCAGTGCCACAGTTTTAAAATAATAATTCATAACCCTTTTTTTGTGGGCTTCATCTTATTAATTTATTGTGATGAATAATATGTTAACTAATCAACTAAAATGCTTTAAAGGTCTTGTCTAACCTACACCCTTTCTGTTTTACTTAACTTAACTTAAGTCTTTGGTCGGACTCAATCTCAAAAGTCGTCTTGAGTGACTCTGTTATTCTTGCTAAAGAGCTACTGCACACACATATAAGACATGATCTGAACCTCATTCTGCCAAATCTATCCAGTGTGGCTGTCTGTGAGAATGCAAATGTCCAAGTCAGTTGCTCTCCTGCCAGTCCCCCAGTAAAAACTCTGGACAATGTCCGAGAGAGCACATGAGAGAAATAAACAGGATAATGTCCCTGAGGATTCACGTAGAGCAAGTGGGCACGTTTCTTACAAAGGCCGGATGCAAAACTGAAAACCACCAAAAAGAATACAATTATCTCTTGATGAACACAATGTGTCATGCACATGTACACGCCTACACCTGCTTCCTGCCCAGACACCTAACCTGAACACTCCAGAGATTTGAACGTATCTCTCCAGGACAATCTCTTGCTACATTCCTCATATTTGAGAGGCAAAGTCCGGAGAATGTCTGCAGCCAGTTGTCTGGACTTTCTACAGAGCTCCTGTCTGAAAACGTCTACATGCCTAGCCAAAAACTACTTTAAAGGCCTTGCATGAAAACATTTATTAGGTCTGATCCGTATTCCCTCAGACTTACTACACAGGCTTACAGGCTTCTGAGAACAAGCAGCTCTTGATTATCATCTCAGATTTTGACCAATAAGGACCCGATGCAAAGCAAATTGAATATAACCAAAATATAATGATGGATGTCTCTCTGTCTCTCCCCCTACCCTCATCACACAGAAGCTACAATTGAAGGTTCAGCTCTGTTTTCACGGAAGTTGACTCTTTCATAGATTGACTCAACATGGATTCTGTTAATTTGCTCAGTGGAGTAGGAAAAAGACTTCTGATGCCTGATGATCAGAAATAATCAACTCAGTTTTTTTGTTTTTTGTTGTTGTGCCTTCTAGTGTCAAATGACGCGCCAGTTTCATACTTATGTTTTTGCAGTTTGAGTATCTCCCGTTGATATGTTTAATTATAATTGTACAAGTTGATGGGAGCAGTGGTGCAGGCTCACATTAAGAAGGTTCTTTGTTTGAATCGTGGGTCTTTCTGTGTGGACACATTCAAAAGGCCTTAATTAATTAGGTAAGATAAAAGATATATTTTGTAAAACCGATAACAGACATTGGCTTGTTGATATGAGAGAAATCCCATTTTATTGGCTTGATTTGAACATTTTTTAACAATGTGTCTAAGAACCAAACAAGTCTAGATTCAGGGCAGCTTTAACAAGCCAAATCTTTGTTAAAAGACTTCCTCTGTAACTCTGCCAATTATTATGTTTTGACATTGTGCGACGAGATTTAAAATTTCAAGTGCAAACCTGCGGCAGGGAGAGAGCTGATGATACACTTTGCTAATTTCCACTTCACTTTAATCTCTATTATTGAGGCGGCAAATGAGCCTATATAGGCAGCAATTCTCTCACAAAGCACTTAACCTCTTGTGAAATTGCTGAAGTTTTTTGGCCGGAGCAACTTCTTTGTCTGAACTCCTCGGAGAAAGTGAGAAAGCGGGGAAGTCGGAGAGGAGAAACGGTGGGAAGGAGGCCAGCATGGCTGAACCGCTGACCTGCTTTGAGTTGATAATAAAATGTGATAATGGCTAATAAGGTGTAATAATTTGGGCCAATAAAGATGGATGGCAGATTGAAGATGGTGCGAGTTGCGTCAGAGGACCTTACATTGAGGACGGAGCAGAGACAATACACTTCAGCTCTTGTGGGGGCAGATAAAGTTTGACCTCAGATCAGTGAATCATTGTTTAATTATTAAGAAGGAAGAGGAAGACAGCGAGAGGGGCAGAGACTGGATGAGAGAGATCCACCAAGGAAAGGAGGTAAAAAGGGTTTTGGTTAAGAGGTGGAAACAAACATGAACGAGTGTCAGACAGGTTCAGGTGAGCTGCATTTGAAGACGGAGGAGTGAAAGACGACGTGGAGTGATAGAGAGGGAAAGGAGGAAGAAGTGAAATGGTAGAAAGGGATTGTGAAACATTATAGAGACAAGAGAGAAGAGTTATGGCAACGTGCAGTGGTCCGGAGTGACCTGTCGTTACAGGACTCTCTCCCCTGACAGCTTCTCTCTGTCTCCAGGCCTGATGC
Source organism: Pseudopleuronectes americanus (assembly GCA_038501795.1). Lineage (NCBI taxonomy): Eukaryota > Metazoa > Chordata > Actinopteri > Pleuronectiformes > Pleuronectidae > Pseudopleuronectes > Pseudopleuronectes americanus. The sequence goes on from CM076718.1 coordinate 10,181,476, forward strand.
CAATATGCTAATCCTCCTCAGATGGCCTTTTCATTGGCTGATGCTGACTCCTGCTGACATGTGCCAGATGACTGTCCCCTCGTCCTACTATTAAAGACCACCGCGATGAACACGGCGAGGCGACCATTACCAAGATAAGAGCAGATGTAGCCGTATGCCTGCTGCCTGCTCGCAGTGAATCACATCTGTACATACTGTTAAAATAAAAGCACATGTGCCACGAATGAACCACAGCAGGTGGGATTGTACTGGATACCGTTTTTGTTCGATAAAGCATATATGGTGTTGACAGAGAAAAGGCTAATTGCCCTGCTCTTTTTTATACTAACTGATGAGCTAAACTAGTCCAGAGGAGCTGCTCAGTGGCCAACAGGTCAAAACTGTGCAGCTTCCATGTTAAATGCAAGAACTAGCACTGCTCTCACTGACACATCCCTAAATTAAGGTTAGGAAATAAATCGAAATAAGTGTCTACTTAATGATATATGCACTGAATTAAATTCCATTCATTCATTATCTAAACCACTTATCCTTTGAGGGTCACAGGGGGAGTTGAAGCCAATCCCAGCTGACATTGGACTGGAGGCGGGGTACGTCCTGGACAGGTCGCCAGTCCATCACAAGGCCCACGTCAAATTGGTTTGGAGAGAATTATCATGACGTGTGCCAGAGGAACTTAAATTACAAAATGAGACCATTTGAATATAAGTTTATTCATCATCCTGTTTGATGAAAGCAGGAATGGAATTTCTTGAGAGTAAGAAATTAGTCAAGTTAACCTTGAGCTTTCTGACCCTAATCACTTTGATAGGGTCAGGGAAAGATTGTGGTTTGGGTCAAATGCAGTTTAACGGCAGAGAAAGGCCTTACGTGATGTGCAATGTCCTGATGTGGTGGTAGAACTCTGGGGTTAGTGTCCTTGAACATTTCTCTCCTGTTACTTGTGCAGATTCAAGTTTTGGCAATAACGCTAAAATCACATTATAAAATGAAAACAAAGTCACATTATACTGACGTCATCTGAAATGCACAACCTGGACGAGGGACATACTGGTGTTTCACCTGCACACACATGGTTTCCTTTTTCACAATTTGAAAGTCTAAAGTTTAAATCTGAATTGTGTTTCTTTGAATATGTATATATCAGTTAATTGATTGCAAATAACCAATAAAGCGACCACAATTATTCGAATTGGCACACTCCAGCCTCTGTACAATAAATCCTCTCACAGCAGCAAAACATGTATCTACACCTATAAATAAGTTTTCCTTAAATGTTATAACATGTCTGTTTTAACGTTTTCTCATGTGTTTCATTCTATTTCTTTCATGTTCATTTCTCATGGTCGGAGTTAGATTTAATGTGTAATTTCTTAATGCTCTGAATCTGCACAGGATGAAACAAGTCAATGCATTTTAACTTTTAATAACGATGAATGTATGACGTTAATTTTGGTGAAATTGTTCCAACACAGTTAATAGTTTTGATGATATGTAGTTTTAGGCCTACATGAATTATTAAAATGCCGCCGCTTATATTTTTAATCGCCAATGAAGCTGTGTGACTGAACAAGGAATCCTTGTGTGGCAATTAAAGGTTTAAATAAATTTTAACAAATTTCTGTCATCTGACTCCGACGCTTCTTTGAATAAAAGACTCCTCTCTGGAACAAAGAATAATATTTAAGGTTGTTCATGTTTGTGTGTGTGTGTGAATATGTGTGTATGCCAGGGGAAACTACAGATCAGATCAATGAATTAAGCTGCTCATTATGATGGCCGCTCTTGCTGGTCATTAAGAAAAACGCATGTAGAATTTGCCACCCTGGCCCCTATGAAGTGTGGGTAATTACCACTAATGTATCATCATCTATTCAGGAGCGCAGCGTTTCGTTTCTGAGGGCTGACAGTGAAACACCTCTGACCTAAATGTTTTATTCATTCTTAAGAGTCCTAGAATTCATTTTAAACTCATATTTCACATGATGATAGGTTTTCCATGAACAATGAGGTCTCTCATATTCGTGTCCCGTTCTCTTGTGTCAGTGGAAGCAGCTTTTTTTAATATGGTGTATATTATATTTTTATTATATTATATTTAAAATGTTCAAATGAAATATAATCATATCCACGTCCGTCCTCCTAATGAACAAGTATATGAGCCGCTTTAACAAAACCAACTTACAAACACAACTGTCTTTTGACAGTAGCCGGATTCTTCAGGCTGCTTGAGTCGACGGCAAAGTTTACAAATACTCCTTAATTTTCTTTCCAAAGGTTTTTAAAATCTTCTAATGTTTTTGAATTTTTTATTCAAGCTGCTGTGTTCAGTATGATGAATCTTGTTGCATTAACGTATTTCAACTCAACTTTAAACTTATTATTTCAAGAAAGATATCAGAAATCAAAGCTTAGACAACTGAGCTTTAAAACAGTGCACCATAGAAAACGTGCAGTATTTCATTTTGAATGAAGAAGTTTTATATCAGTATAGATATTTGATGATGCCTGGGTCTCTCTGCCATATTGTTAATGATCGATTTTGTCTGAAAGTGAAAACAAAACAATGTGCTCTGAATAAACCGAGAAATTTGATTTTAATCACAAGTAATTCCTGAAGATATTCTGCAATTACTTTTATGTTTCATAATTTTGTAAAAGAAAAATATCTCAAAATGTTTTGGCAAGTACAGGTATTTCTCTGAACACTTAGTAGAATGGTTTCGCCGTCACCTAAAATGACACTCCAAAAAAACACACAACCACTTACAACTGCACGGTGTAGGAGTGTAAAGGATGTGATCAAACACTGTCATGGCTCCTGTGTACCAACACGTCAAAAAAATGAAGTCTGCTAAGAGGAAGTAAGATGTATAGTTCTGTTTTCAAACTGGCTCCAGGGACTTGTACTGCAAAATAATTTAAACATTCGCTTTTAAATGCTTTGACACAACCAGCACAACGCCTGCCCTTATAAAAATAAACTACATGTACCTCTGATTACCCTGAGCATATAACACATGAGCACATTAGGAGACATCATGTTATATTATGATTCCAGAGGCATCTAACCCCTATGTTGTGAAGAAAGAGGATCATGGAGGGTAATAATGGCTGCATTATTACTCCTCTTATTGTGTCTTAATTAGTGGCATTTAATTATACACTAATGCAGTGAGGGCTATTAAAGACATTGGGGCCTGCTGATTGGGGAATTAAAACAGCACACACACGCACACACACACACACACACACACACACACATCTCTGCAGACACACACTTTTCACTCTGACACTTATGTCGTGCCCAAGAAATTTCAGTTGCTCTTAACTAGGAATCACAGACACCCTGCAGATCAAGTTTGCGTGAGTGAACGTGTGGGTGTGTGTGTGTGTGTGTGTATGTGGGTGTGTGTGTGCAAATTATAGAGATAACCTTTGAAAATTCAGGTAGAAGAGAGAAATTCTAAAGAGAACCAGCAATAAATTCAACTTAAAAAAGAGAGAATGATGAGGATATAGAAAACAGAATAAAACAAGATACTCATTTAATTCTTCCCTTCAACGCCTCTCCTCCGCTGGTGCATCTCAATTACTTGTTCAGAGGCTGGTGTGACAATAGTGTCAGCTGTGGGAGCCTTTGGGATGCTAAACAGGGGGCGGCATGCAGGTTGAATATAAGTCATTTTCAGTGGGCTGAACCTGGTGCTCTGTGCTGCCGGAGAGAAGAAGCATCAAAGCTATGTTTAAACGGAGAAAACAAAAGAGCAAAACTTGATCCGACCTCCCTGTCCACTTTTGAAGTTGTGAAGCTGCGGCCGGTAATGTTATTGCTCATATCCATCTTATGAAGACCATACACACCTGTCCTATATGGACACAACATGCCTCAGCACATAGGCTACACCCATTCCACATGTGAGTCATGTGGTGATGCCCATCACTTGTGTGCTCATGAGGAAGGATTGTGGAAGGAAACAAGATTTTCATCTAAAGATATCTCTGAGTAAAGTTTTGTTTTTCAATATTTATAGAAATTGGGTTTAACTTTAAGTTTATTTTTATTTAGAAAAAAATCATATTGGAATGAAGAACATATAAGTGAGAAAGTGTAACAGCTACGCCACCTTCTTGCAATTGTTTAATACTCAGTGGACCGTTCCTTACAGGAGCAGTTCTTAAATCTTGAATCAGTCCTAAAGGATCAAATGACTTTAATTTCATTATGTAATAATTCATTAGAAATATAGCGTAATTATTATATAAGTACAAGTGACCCTCTTTACAAGGTTAAATTAAAGGAGAATCTGCTGGTGAAGAAATGGAAATAAACTTTGTCATGAGAGCAATGATATGTACGCCACAGTAACCTGTTCTTTTTGCCACCACAATATTTAAAAACAATGTGTAGATAGGTGAAGTAAAAATTTGCCAACACACTAAAATCAGCATTATTATAAAAGTCAGAGAACAACTGAAATCTAATTATTTATTTCCCCTGATATTTACCTGATCTCAAGACATTTTGATATAAAACAATGTATCAAATTTCCCCTTCAGCTGTGGTTTGCAAACAGTGAGAAAGATGTGGACAATTAATTTGGGTAAAACATTTAAATAAATAACACCAAAGAAAGTTCGGTTTGAAGTTCTTTATAAATATCTTCAGATAAATAGTGTTATAATACAAGCATAACATTTTCAATGCAGTGATAAGTAACACACAAAAAGTGCAACAGGCCTAATTAAAAAAACATGAAGGCCTATATGTCTTTAGTCGAAAGGCCTGTTGTAGATTAAAATAAAATAAATAGAATAAGAGCAACAAAAAATCAACAGAGTTGTTGGTTTGCATTCAGAAAGAATTTTAGATGTTTGTCTCCTAAATCAAATCTCTCTTTGGGTTAAGCGTATACTAATCTGATTGTATTTATCAGAGCCACATTTCAATATGTGGTAAATGCCCTCACAAATTGTGCAAATAAATTATGATTTCAATTAACATGGGTCTACTGAAAAATTCATCACACAGTACAATGTTAACCATAGGTTTTTACAACTCTCCTACAGCTGCTCTTCACCACTCAGATGTCTGGCTTCTCTTCTTTTACGCAACAACAATGTCCATCTTGTTTGCGTTACTTGTCAAAAATGAATTTTACCCGGTTAGGACAGCAGGAGAGCCGGGTGTAAGTGGTTGCCTTTCCCCTCCAGCAGATCGCTCTTCTCCATTGCTGAGGTCGGTGAGCAGAGCTGTGCCGGGCCGGACTGCAGCCCGGTCAAGCCCGGCACGGGACCCAGGGACGGGGTGGGTTTTATTGGCACGGGAACGGCTGGCATGGATTGCCCGTTAGGGTTGTGGTACAGGCCCTTTGCTGACACGCTGAAGGGCGCGTACTCGGATGACGCGGGCATGGACACGCCACCCATGGACTCTGACAGCATCCCGACGTGCGGCCACATGGAGTTGACCACGCTGCTGAGCTGCGGAGGCACCGGGTAACCCAGGTGGTGCATGACAGAGGTGAGGGGGAGCCCGCTGGCCATCACACTTTTGTAGTCCCGTCCGATTATGTTCTCGATGGCGAACGGGTGTTTAAACCCGCCGGGCTGCGCGCAAGCAATGCCCCCGTAACCCTGAAAGTGAGGCAGCCGACCCACGGTGCTCGCTGGCCCGGGTGAGTGCTCGTGGTGGCCGGACGCTGCGCCCAGCTTGCCGCCCGGGTGGTGGTGGTGGTGGTGGTGGAAGTAATGCATCATCGGGGAGCTCTTGCAGGCCATGTGCTCGGCGCGCAGCACCTTGAAGCGCTTCCGTCTCCGCAGAAAGCTGCCATTCTCGAACATGTCACCGCAGTCCGGGTGCAGAGCCCAGAAACTGCCTTTCCCGGGTTGATCAGGCCGCCGAGGGATCTTGATGAAGCAGTCGTTGAACGAGAGGTTGTGTCGCAGGGAGTTCTGCCACCTCTGGGTGTTCTCTCGATAATAAGGAAACCGGTCCATGATGAACTTATAAATGTCACTCAGGGGCAGCATCTTTTCGGTTGAGTTCTGGATAGCCATTGCTGTCAGTGATATGTATGAGTAAGGGGGCTTCTGGTCACTGTATGAGTTCTTCCCAGGACGGGGCATGACTAATCACTGGTATAAGTGTAAAATATGAAATAAAACAGTATTTTAAGTTATATTTTAAATGTTATATTTACGGAGCTGCCTCGAAAGTCTGCATATCAGTCGCCATCTGATGGATCTGCCCCAAAGTTCTGAGCCATCCGATCAGAAACTGGTAAATCGTCCTACAGGTGCCTACCTGCGTTATATCGATTAATACGGAGTTGCCCAAAGGCCCGTCGCTGAAGTAAGATCCTTGAGATGCTCCTTCATCCGAAGCAAGAGGACTTCTGACGGACTCTTCGCCAAATTAAGCTCCTGGCGTTGTGCGTAAAAGTCAGTCTCTGTGCGTAAAAGTTGAGAGTGGTCTTCTGAGTTGCCCCTGGTTCCGCGGTGGCTGAGAGATGTGAGGGGCCACCAGCTTGCTATGCTGTCTGTGTGTGGTGTGTGGTGCTCCTCTCCTCTTGTGCGATGCTCCCACTCGCCGAGCGCCGTTTTTGTAAGACCCCCGCAGGTCGCCGGCTGTATTATCTATTATCCAGACACTTAGGGGACACGTCAGGGGGAGAGCATGTGTGTGTGTCTGTGTGTGTGTGTGAGAGAGAGAGAAGGAGAGAGAGAGAGAAGGAGAGAGAGATGGGTATGAAGAAATGAATACAAATGAGGGGTGGGTGGTGCGATCAGTACGTGCGTTTTTTTCACTTGTGCCTTTTTCAAAGGTTTTAAACCGCTAAACTGTTTGAGGAAACTATTCTTTTAAATGCCCCAGAGCTAAATCCCCAGTGACTCCACCTGATCCTGACCTCTGACCTTACCTGTCAAAAAGTTAGATTGGTATTTCATGTGCTGAAGGCCCTCATTGCTTTGCACATTATAAAACATTTCCGAAAACCGATCATCCTCAGTTTTATTCTACAAATATGTTCACGTATCCCTGGAATGAAGGCGGCAGAGAATGTGCATGTGGATGCCATCTTGGCTCAAACTGCACACGAGGTAAATAAATAGCAAAGCGTTGAATACGTAAATACAACCTCTTTGTTAAATGTGCTGGACTGCACTTTCAGACTTTGCAAACAATAAATCATGTCTTCCTTTGCGCACAATCATCAGTGCGCAACTCCTCTGCTCCTCAATTAGCCTCCACCAGCGAGTGTGTGTTAGTGTGTTTGCGCGCGCGCGTGTGTGTGTTAGTGAGAGAGAGAGAGAGAGGGAAAGAGAGAGAGATGGGGGCGCTGTTGTTGATTAATTGCTGTGAGGGGAGTCCGGCGGCTGTCTGTCTGTTCAAACACTCTCCGGTGAATCCTACAAGGATGTAAACAAACTTCATCCCCTGCTCCGGATTCTGTTCAGCGGAGAACAACACAAGCTGCTCCTCGTCCCGCGCACTCTCCTCTCTGCCCATGCAGGTGTCACGACGGGCTCCTTGACGGCTTCTGTCTTCCCCGGTTGCCCCCACGGGCCCCCGAATACATTACAATAATTAAGTCTTCCGTGATTTAGCCTCCTCGGAGAGAAGTCCAACAATGTAATTAAGGGCAAGCGCACTGTATTAGTTATGAATATTCAAACCTGTGTCAATTAATTAGCCGGCGGATCTCTCGTGTTATGTCCCAGTCCTTCAAAGCCACTCAAAGGGTCAACTGTGTCGACGGTGAGCATATTTTAAAGACATCATGCAATTACTCGGAAAATCACTTTTTTTTTAGTGCCACTTCACTTGACGGTTGAGTCTGAACACTCACCTCCTCACTGGTGAATGAAGGCAGTTGTTTTTGTTTTTCTTTGCGTAATTGTTTTACCTGAGCCTGAAAAATTAGTTTTGAAACTCTGAGGCCCACAGAGGCCAACGCGGGTAAAACGCATCCTCTTTAAACGCCCGGGAAAGATCAATATTAAATCTGTTTTCACAGAGGGGACCGTTAAATAGACACCGTGGCTGATCTGCATAACAAAATTAATTAGGTAGTCTACGGCAGTGTGCGCCTGCACCCAACTCCTGGACAAATAACTAGTTGTAAAGCGCACCTTCTGGGCATACGGAACATATGCTGGAATTATCCTTAATTGACTAATTACATAAATTACTCATTAAGTTTACAGCACATCAATTATAAAAGATGTATCAATTAATTTTGCATAAATTACAAGCGGCACGCTGCACGAAGAGGGCGGCGGAGGGAATGAGGGTCGCCAGAAGGGGGTCTGCTCCAAGGTGGAGCGTGTGTGTGTGTGTGTGTGTGTGTGTGTGCGTCTGACTGACGGTCGTCTGTTTGTTTCCTGTCTCTAATAATTATTTGTTCAGCTTAAGGGCAAAGATATTCTTTCTCTGGCTGCCACTCGCAAAGGGAAAGTGTGGGGGTAATGGCAATTACACTAATAATAATAATCTTAAAGACCTCTCTCCAAGTCATAAGGGGCGCATCGTCGCGGAGAGAGCCATTAAAATCAATTAGTGAGGCCTATATCGTTTTCAATGGGAAATTAAGCCAGTGTAGGAGTGTGGTGCAGACGCTGTCAGCCTTACTTGTGTTATGGGGAATTATTTATAGCCAAAATCGGACAGATATTTCAGTTTACCGCGTAAAAGAGCGAGCAAGGAGGTGCGTAAATGTGTATGTGTGTGTGTGTGCCTGTTGCCATAATGTTACCTGAGTTATATCTGGCCAACTTGCATGCAAAGCTTTCAGCCATTCTACTCAAACTTCTGACCAAAGTTTTAATCTACTATTTCTAAATCCTCTTACAAGATTTATTAATTTACTGAATTAAATCTAACGTCATTGTCCACGTTTGTACAGACTACAGCACATACATATATATATAGAGAGAGACAGAGAGAGAGAGAGAGAGAGAGAGAGAGAGAGAGAGAGAGAGAGAGAGAGCGAGAGAGAGAGAGAGAGAGAGAGAGAGAGAGAGAGAGAGAGAGAGAGAGAGAGAGAGAGAGAATGAGTGAGAGAGAGAGAGAGATCAATAATGACAAAGGAAAAAAAACTAAATTGTTACAGGTCACAACACAATTTTTTGTTTGACAATTTTTTTTACAAACAGGTGAAGTTACTGTTTTTTGTTTACTATGGATCATGGTAATAGACACAGGCGAGGACAGTACACTGGAAGTCCTTCATTTATCATTTGTGTATTTTTCAACTGAAGCACTTTCTATTGGAGAGGGCTGTGGTGTGCGTGGTGTCAACAATTCCTTTCAACACTCACCAAAATGATCACATGGCAACTATCTATTATTAGATTTTAATTCATTTGATTTGAACAAATAAGGAAGGAGCTGACGTTTTCTCATCTTTAATTTTTTCTATCACCTGTATTCTTCACATTGCCTTGAATACAGCCCTAACATGTCTGAACCATTTGCAGACTACATGCATAACTTGCCCACAGAAGCTGCTTTCAGGGGTGCACTGAACTCTGGATGATCTCCTGACATTATTGGGAGGCGCTTTATGTTAGAGCACATATGTGAGAGTCTCCAGACAATCGAACTTGCAGTTTACCTTTCACACATGCCCAATGCAGAGGGAGATTCTCCGCTCAGACGCATTCACCACAGCCACAGATTCTCTGCATTATTCAGGTGAGGGATGGCGCAATGGACAGAGGCAGGATATAACATATTGTATCTGCGGCAATTACATGTTATTGTTTACATCACATCGACACCGGTGTCAGCTCAGTCACCACAAACTCTCTTGCCGTCTCCGTCTGTGTCTTCTTCGTGTGGCTCTACACTTGCTCGAGGTGAATTTTGCGTGAGATCTCCTTCTCTGCTCTCACGTAGAATTCTGCAGACTTTATAGCAGAGAGCCCGGCAGGGGATCTGCAGAGCTCATTGCATGTCTGAAATCACTGTTGTTCTCAGTTGTGCCGTAATTTAACAAGCTGAGGTTTATTCTTTAAATGGGGTCGATGAAAGGAATACCAAATAACAATTCTGACCAGAATGGGAAAATCAACAGGTTAAGGGAAGGTGGGCCCTTGCACAACAGGGGAGAGGTGGTGGTCTAGTGGCAGAAACTTGGACTATGGGCAGAAAAGGTCTCTGGTTCGACTCCACGGAGAGACAACAAAAGACGAACCTGGATTGATCTGCCCAAAAATAGAGTCTGTTTAGACCCTGTCTAGTGCCCCTGAGCAAGGCACCTTACTCCCCCAACATCTGCTCCCCCGGCGCCGTACATGGTCGCTCACTGCTCTGTGTGTCCTGCAAAAGCAGAAGTTAAATTTCCCTACCTGCATGAGTGTGCCTGTGCATGTCTGTGCATGTGTTTGGGACTAATAAATGCATCTTAATCTTAATACAAAATATCCTGAAATATATTCCATCCGTTTTCAATACCACTTTGATCGGAACCAGTGTCAGCGGACCTTGGCTGAAAGGTGGAGTACAAAAAAGAACAGCCCCTAATCCACACCTACTTTCTCACCCAAAAATCTAAAGATATAATCCTCGATGGGGGTTTTCATCTTGACTGGAAGTCATATTGATTTTGTCTCGATTGACTTCAGGCCATTTGGCAGTGACAATGCACTAACTCAGCTTCCATTAAGACCTGACTAGCACTGTCTTCACCACAAATGTGAAACCACAACATCTCTTTTAGACGAGCTCATGTTGCATACTGCAGTAAAGCTACTGTCCTGGCGATGACTATGCCTACTCTGGTGTTGTGTGTGCCAGTGTTTAAAGTTAGCATTTTGTCCTAGAAGTGATACTGTAGAAGACCGTGAGTCAAAATTAAGAGAGAGACAGAGAGAGAGAGAGAGAGGGAGAGAGAGAGAGAGAGAGAGAGAGAGAGAGAGAGAGAGAGAGAGAGAGAGAGAGAGAGAGAGAGAGAGAGAGAGAGAGAGAGAAATTGAGATTCATATACAAAGATGTGTCCATTGGCACCCTGACCCAGTGATAAATGCCTTGTCCATTTTAAATATTAAAGTTTCAGGGCTGGCAACTCTCCATTGTGTGTGTGTGTGTGTGTGTGTGTGTGTGTGTGTGTGTGTGTGTGTGTGTGTGTGTGTGTGTGTGTGTGTGTGTGTGTGTGTCTCTGTGTGTGTCTGTGTGTGAGTACTGTTGCTGTTGCCTCTTCTCGAGCATAAACACTGACCTTGTTAGGACCAGTGGACTTCATGGGGACCAAAGCTCAGTCCTACATAAGAGAGAGAGAGAGAGAGAGAGAGAGAGAGAGAGAGAGAGAGAGAGAGAGAGAGAGAGAGAGAGATTCTATCTTTGGGTGTGCTCTGTTTTGTGTGGTTGTTAATCAAACGGTCATCTTTCAGTTTAATGAAAGTGCATCCTGTCACACACACACACACACACACACACACACACGCACGCACACGCACACACACACACACAGTGAAGATTGATTCTGGCTCTGGTTTGGATCATATTGCAGTACAATAGGGGAGAACAATTGAAAACTGCGGCAACTGAACGGTGCAGAAATCGATACCAGTCAATGGAAGGGTGCAGCCTGCTGGAGCTGGAACCATTCACTGTACACAATGGTTACTGGCATTGGTGGACTGGGAAGCTGTGCAACCTGCAGGAGAGCAGGTGTGTGTGTACGGTCACGTGCACATAGAGGGGGGGGGGCATCCATACCGCAGGGAGCGCGGTTGAATCACCGAGCGCGCCCCCCGCCGGTCGGATCTTCTCTTCTTCCTGCCGACACACCCACTGCTGGGTGGGTGCTGGTGTGGGCTCACCCCGGAGAGGAGGAGGAGGAGGCGGAGGAGGAGGCGGAGGAGGAGGACCTACGGCACACGCAGCAGCGGAGAGTGGTGCAGTGCGAGCGCAGCGGGGGACTCGGGAGCCGAGAGAAAACACACATACACGCACGCACACACACACACACACACACGCACACACACATTTACACACACATCAGCGGCCTGAACTCTATGGAGGGATCTGCAGCGGCACCGTAGCGACGCAGCGGGCCGTCATGGAGGAGTATCTGCGGAGGGTCCACAGCAGACTGGGGGTGAGTGTGACAGTGGCTGTAATGAATGACGCTGCTGCTGCTGCTGCTGCTGCGTGTTGCCACAGGCTGCGGTCCTGTTGCTGCAAAAAAACAGAAGAAGCTGTGCACGTCCCGTCCCCTCCTCCCTTCCAAAGCACCTGTAGATTAAGAGGAGTCTGGGTGAAGGCGTGTTCGACCCCTGAAAACACGAGCTTCTTGTGTTTCGAGGAACATCACAGGGTGAATTTGAATGAGGGGCTGGTTGTAATGAGGGGCGTGACATCAACAAGTTTAGCCAGGGGCTGTCCTTCCTCCCCTGGTATCTGGTTTCCTCTGCAGACACACGCATTAGATCCAGGGTTGAATATCTGTTCACACGCATTAAAAAACACCCTCATGCAAATACTAAATGACTGTGAGGCTCTGTGCAGCTGTAGGGCTCACACTGTGAGTGTGATATGTTGTTGAACTGTATTCTTCTGTATTGTGTACAGACAACCTGCCTGCAGTGACACATTTGCACAGACCCGTTTGCCTTGAGGCCATGTGGCCCCTCAATCTGCTCTCTGTGCATGTGGCATAGTTGTGTTATAAGCTTTAGTGCATGGAACTTGACACTAATGCACTTCATGCGTCTTTGCCCGTTTGTTTGTTGGTTGGTTTGTATGTTTGAAAGCGATATTACACTATAGCAGCTTTAATGGATTTCAGCAAAACTTGGCGGTAGAGAAGAACCAATTTTCAGCATGACCTGCTGATAAAGTCCAGAGAATTGGGCCCGGGCTTAACTCAGTGTTTGCTTTTCACACATGCACAACACAACGGGACGTTTTCGCAATCACAAAAGCAACAAATCCGCAGCATTATTCAGGCGAGAGGTGAGGCAGCAGACAGAGAAAGGAAGTGACGTATCAATTCCACTGCGGGGATCACGTGATTTTCTCGATAACACGCAGACACCGATGTCGGCTTTTCTCGTCACAAACTCTCTTGACATCTTTGTCGGTCTCCTGTACGTGTATGACACCATGCTGTGTTCACACATCGGATTCTCCCAACTTTCTGCAGCCTTCACACTAGATGCCCAGTTTAACAAGGGTTGAAACTCTGTTCACACATATAAAAAAAAGCATCATGCAACTATATAGATCAAATGACTGTGCAGCCAGCTGTAGGGCTCACAGACTTAGATATCTGGTTATACTGTTCCTTTTTACATCCCTGGATTGACCTTGTGTCACCTGCCAGGAGTGAAACATTACCACAGGCCTTTTTACAACAAGTAGCCTTACACTTATACCTTGACGCCATGTGGTCCCTTTAAACTGCTCTTTGTGCCACTGCTTGTTTAAATGACATAGCTGTATTATTAGCTGTAGTTCTAGGACCGTCTATAAAAGGCTTTGAGCTGTAAACACATCCTCACTCCTACAAAGATTACTTGTGATGAACCAGTTTCCAGCTGATGTCTGCATTCGTGCACTTCCGGCGTTTTTTGCATTTACCTCATGTCTCACCTCGCTCTATTTGTTTGTCAGTTGGTTTGTTTGATTGTGTGTTTGTAAGCAAGATTAAACATAACAACGGAATGCATTTCCACCAGACTTGGTAGAAGGTTGAGGTATGAGGTAAATATGAGGGTCAGCGAAATACCTAATAAAGGTCGGCGTGGAACCAGATCAGAGGGCGGATCTAGCTTTTCTTTCTTTGATCAGAATTTTTCTTGTCTCTTGTTGGAGAACATGAACACACACACACACACACAAATGCACACATGTGCCCACACATCCATACATGAACGTTGACTGCACTGTTTATCGAAACAAACTGCAATCAGATTAAATTATGTTTTTTAAACGTCTCTACTGGCCATATTGTCAAATTTTCACAAGGTAAAAGGGAATATTCACCCCCACACTTACTACCCCATGAAGACACACCCACTTCAATGTCACTTGAGTAGCAGTTCTGGAGCTTTCGATCATATCAAATAGTCTTTCATCAGCAGATGGAGTTTGTCCTGTTGTTGGAATCGCGGATATTTCTTTGTAACTTTAAAACCTGATTGTCGTCATCATTCTCAACCTCATCTATCTGACAAAACAATGGGACTTTAAAGTTTTCTAAAGTCATAATCATCATTGAGAAACCAGACCCACCTCAAAGTCCATTTTCTAGCTCTTCTGGAGCTTTTAATCATATCACATGTTCTTTATTGGCATATAAAAACTGTACGTTCAGGCACGTTCAGTGCATATACCGCCCGACCTGTGTCTGAACATGTCAAAGTCCAATGTTTACCACTCCTTGTCATAAAAAAACGTATGGGTGATGGTTTATGGTCGTAAAAAACTAATAAAAACATGCTTCTGAATATGGAAAATTCTATTAAAAGCCTTAAGAAAAGAATGTAAAGAAGTTGTGTATATGTAACCAATATGCTATTACACAGAATACAAGCATGTATTTGCTTTACTCCTTGCCACAGTTCTCAAAATGTCCAGTTAATCCATGCAAACAGGTGTCCGTCAGCACAATGCAAACATACACACGACCAGTCGAGAGGATGAGAACTTTTTATTTCAGATTGTACTTCACATAAACACAGTCAAAACCACAGAGACAGAATCAGAGCAGCACATCCACAGATCAGAGCACAACAGGGTAACTGAGTGATAAGGACAACAACTGATGATTGCTACAGAGGTAACAGATTAACACACGTCACGATTATCAACCATTTCACGCACACTTTATCTTTCTCTCCCAGCTCTCCTTCATAAACTTTGATGACTCGCTCTTTTGCTGGCCACGCTCTGTCATGTTCCCGCTCTCTGTCTCTCTACTCTGGGGATGGCCCCCGTCCAGAACACCCATACTCATAATTGACCTGGCTCTTAGTGCTTACTGGACCTGTCTGTCTGTCTCTCTCTCTTTCTTTTTGCCTGTATATCTCACGATCCTCCACTCTCACATCATTTGGCATCGAGCTGAGCCAGTGTGCTGAGTAGACTTTTCAGCATCTGTCCTTCTGAGTCGAGACACACACAAACACACACACACACACACACACACACACACACACACACACACACACACACACACAAACTTAGGGGTTTTAGTACTACTTTGCTCTTGGCATTGAGTTTTGTACCTAAATGTAATCATCTCTGCCTTTATGTGTGTCTAGAATGTGCTAACATACATTACTTTTCCACCCTTTAAATGTTTTCAACATCACAAAATTATTGATACATAAAACAAACTGCTCAATAAAAAAAAGGTTCCACGTTGGCTTCACTTTCAAGTTTTTCCAGGATTAAAAGGAAGGTTGGCTTGAAAAGTGCAATAACTAAAAACAAATTTATTAGCTTGAATCAAACGCAGACTGTGAATAAATATTAGACGCTGCATCTCCACAGCCAAAAGTCTGTCTAGAGGTGATCCGGGGATGGCGCTGCAGTATTAACTTCCCAACGATACATGTGCTTGACCAATCACGAGACAGTCTCAGCTGTCAATCCCCCGTTTAAAAAAAAAGTTCTAAAAACCAAACTTAGCAGAAAAATTAACACATTTGAACTATTGTTTTTTTCAGTTTAAAGTTACAAGGGACGATGCTCATTAATAAAGATTTTTGTAAAATGAGCCTGTTTAGCAATTCTAGCTAATCTTAATCTGTAGTCCCTGGGCAGGTGTGCCATGTCCTAGCTGCTAACTTGAAGGAGACTGGATTCATGACCTCTACTGCAGCGAGGGTTGGGTTTCATTAAGGTTTCTGCCCATGAAGGTGCTAAATCGATTATCTCAAATAATTCAACCCTAAGTAACAGTTTCAGTGTTTAATACAGGAAGTTTATGAAGTCATCACTCATGTAAGCATTTAATGTTTGAGAATATATAGAACAAGCATGTGCATAACTGCCCCACATTTTTAATACAAGGAGCATTTACTGAAAGCTTGTAAATCTCGTATCAGAGTGATGATTTGATGAAAGTTTAAATTGAGGCAGCTGGTAGGGCTGCGTCATTCATCAGATAATAAATCGTCATCTTGATTCACACCGATGTGTTTTCAAATTTCTGACGATTCTGTCGCACTTTAATTAGGGACATCAGCTGCATCAAATAAGGACAGATAAAAAGACAAAAAGATGGAATCTACAAGACCCCCCCCCCTACAGAAACACAAAGAGTGAGAGAGAGAGAGAGAGAGAGAGAGAGGAGAGAGGGGAGAGAGAGAGAGAGAGATAGAGCACTCGGATTGAAGGATATCAGATGGCCCCCACACACACACACTCCAATGTTCTCCTCTGCGGGAACAGGCACTGAGAGGCTTTTTCTCCTGCTAATGCATCACATCCTTTTCTCTGGCCAGTATTGATTTATTCTCCCTTCCCATGGACCCAGCTGCAGACCTCCTCCCCATCTCCCTCTCTCCCCCTCTCCCTCTCTTCCACGTCTTTGCATCCCATCTTCAGTTTCTCTCATCTGACATTTCTTCTTTTCTTCTCCCCATCACATTATTTCACCTGCTCAGCCTCCTTTTATTTCCCCTGCTCTCCTTCCTCCACCTTTCGTACGTCTGATTTATCAATCTGCGGCCCATGCGCTCTGTATTTCAGCCCCTTATTCTGAAGCGTATATTCAAACTCCCTCCTTCCTCCAATCCCATTTACTTTCTCATCCTCGCTCTAATCAACGGCCTCCAGACTCGCTCCTCCCCTCCCTCTCAATAATTTGTTCTCTCACTTCTTCTCCCCTCATTTGGTTTATCTGTGTGGCCTGTTGGTGAGGCCCGATGAACCGAAACAAGACAGACGTCAATTTGTTCTACTGAACATAATGACAGGTATTTTGTTCATCTAATGTTTGGCATTTAGCTCCTTTTCATTTTAAAACAGACTCCGATTTGATATTTCAACAGAGTTGTTGAGCATTATCCAAGCTTTCAGGTTGATATTCTCTGTTAGAGAATCGTGAAAAAAAATATGTAATGAGTGTTTTAACATTCACACTGCTGCCACTCATTCTCTGACGCAAACTGTGTTTATCTCCTACAAGGAGGTTATGTTCTCACCCCTGTTTGTTTGTTTGCTGGTAGGTTGGCTGGTTTGTATGTTTGTCTGAACACCTGAACGGATTTCCACTCAGTAAATTATTTCTTCAATGTTGCTCTTGTTTAACGTCTTCTCCAATTTGTCAGGCAATAAATACCTGGATCTTGATGAAGCTATCAACACATGTTTTGCATTGTGAATGAAATATCTGAAGAGCACCAATAGGGAATTATTTCATATCTGGTACAAACTATAACTTCGACTTACAGATAAACATATTAGAATTTGATGGTCAAAACACATTTTCTTGTGAATGCAGCATTTCGAGAAAGCCTTGCGAGAATTTCTTAAATTTGGGACGGATGTTCAGTTGGACTCCGGATTATCTAATTCGATTTTGTTGGTTAAAAGGTCAAAAATCAAGGCCATGGTGGCCTCCTAGAACATGTGGTTGGTCTCTTGAAAATGTAATATCTTCTTCGAATATTGACCAGTTGTCAATTGGACTCAAACATGAACTGATTAGATGTCAGTGGTCAAAGGTATAATGTCAAAATATCTTCACAACTGTTTTGCAAAGGCAAGCGACCACAGAGTGCTAATTCTTGTTTTGTACAATTATTTTACCATGGCCACAAAGCCAGCGCATCCTGTGTTAGCCAAGGTCAGAAAACACTCAGAGGAAGGATAACTTAGCTTGTGACCTGAAGTTTGCTGCTTTGTTTCCAGCTGCAAGAATCTAACCAAGCAGCATAAACAGTCTTCCTCCCCTCCACCGCTCCGTGCTCTCCCATCAGAGCATCCTACAAGTCCATTAAGATGAGCTACAGATAGACATGATATCTATTGTCTCCACATTTCTCTTCTTGATTAATGGTGCAGGCTGCAGGGCAGGCTTGTGGTGAGTCAGCAAATCTGTTTTAGATGAAACAGATTGACACACACGCACACACACACACACAAACACACAAAAAGAGCAGGCTCTCGATGGTGGTTGGTGATTTTGTTCCAATTTACCATCAGTCATTTCACTTTCTACTTTTAACATTAAGTGCAATTTATGATACCAATGCTTGAATCAGAGATGGTTTCATAAGATAATGATAAGCCATAATCAAATGTGGTACCACAAGTCGCAGTCAACAAATAAAGGAGCAAACTTAATTTTCTGCCTTTTTCACCCAGAGATGAATGTTTAATCTGTGTAATGGAGCCATCATTAATGTCCACTTAACATAAATGAGGATTGTTTGCATGCACTGTTTAGTAGAATTAATGAAACTCATCACTTCTCTGATAAAGCATGTTACTGTGAGCTAACGCTGAAGTTTCTCTGCCTAATTTAAACCACGCACTTCCCTTTGCCTACCACAGTCACACTGGCTCGATGAGGTCCGGCTGATACAGTTACATCAGCTATCGCATCAAAACAACAGTCCCTCGCTGGTTGTTGGAAAACAAACAGATCGAGTGTCACTGAATCCTGTCTCGCCGAGAACATTTACAAATGAAAAGGCCTTTGAGCCGCAGACACACTTGCCCTGTTCCTCATGTTTGTGTTTGTTTCCAGGCAGGTGCATCGGAGGGTCCCGTCCATGCTGTCTTAGGTGGACCGAGGCCAGATGTTGACACTGTGGCTGCAACACTGTGCTTAGCCCTGCACCTCAGCCAGGTATCGTGAGTTTAAAAACTTCCATCATTAGTGTCATCATAATTATTTTCACTAAAATACATTTTCAATTTCTTTGTTATTTTAAGATTTGTTAATTTTTTTTCATTGATGGCACCATAAACAGTGAAGTGGCAGTATGTTTTCAATAATGCACCAACTAAAATTAATTAAACAAATTTGATATAATTTCATTTAACTTTAAACCACGTTTAAAGCAAACAGAGTGGACAATAGTACTGTACAGTTAAATAGCATTTAGTGAAATACAGTATACAGTTAACAAAGATATTTTAACAATAGTGGTATATTAGAAAAAGATATGACCACCACAACATTGTTTTTCATAATTATTACTGTCTTTGTAATCTCATAAATGAATCTGGTTTCATGTACTTTGTGTGTTTGTGTAATCCAGAAGGAACCGTCAGGCGGACTGTGTGTGCCTGTGTTGTGCGGCCGGCGGTGTAATGCCGCGCTGCCCGAGGACACAGTGAAGTATCTGCAGAGGGTGAACATTTGTGAGAGTTTGCTGCTGTGGAGAGACGATGTGGACCTGGGGACGCTTCATTACACCGGAAAACTCTCACTCACTCTGCTGAGAGATGGCCTTCTAGAGAGGTAAACACACACACACACACACACACACACACACATGCATTTTACAAACATATCCAGACACAGTGGATTCTGGCTGAGAAGACTGTATTTATGTATAAGTATGTGTAGAGTATCTTCGGGTGTGTATTTCAGGCCTGCGTGTGTTCATCCCTCATGACCCGAAGGGGGGTTCGAATTAATGCAAATGCATCACAATCATCGCTTTTCACCCTGCAGCCATACATAACACCTGCACCCCGTCTTCTCACCCTCGTAGCTCTGAGTACCTCGCTCTGGAGTCCGCCGTCCTGCGTGTGGTCCATCGCGACGGGCAGCAGGACACAGGGGATGATGGGGCATCGTTTGCGGTGACGACGGTCGCCAGGGAGATTCGTCAAGAGGCAGCGGAGCACATCGGAGCTGCGCTGGGGAAGACTCTTGGAGGTGAGGGAGGCAAAGGCGGGCCCCTTCCCAGTGGGGGGGTAATGGGGCGATGAAGGAGGACACACTCAAATCCCCTGACATGACTCGCTTAACACTCACCAGGAGAGATGGAGAAAGAGAGAGATGAGGGGTGGTGGATGTGAGTAAGGCAGAAAGACACACAGAGTCACATAAGGGGAGATTTTTTTTATTTTAGTTAGTTTGTTTTCTAATCAAATAAGAACAATTCTAAAATAAATCAGTAAATGTTCAAAAGGGATGGAAACAATTAAGAGAGAAACCAAAACTATGTGTATGTTGCTATACTGTAAGTATGAGAGGTAAAACTGTGTGTGTGTGTGTGTGTGTGTATGTGTGTGTGTGTACTCCAGTTGTCGACGCCAGGCAGCTGTGTAAAGGTGGGTCAGAGACGTGACTGATCTCTGTTCAATAACTCTCTGCTGGTTCTCCTCTGTGCCGTCCCTTACGGTGATTCACAGAGATGCTTCAGGAAAAGGGGATGAAGTTGGACAGAGTGAGAGGAGATAAGGAGCAAAGTGATGTGCAGAGACAGGAAGTGAAAGATTATTAGAGCAGGAGAATGATGCACCGTGCGTGGTCCAGTTCTCATAGTTCCATGGGAGATTTGTTTGGACAGTGCATTTTCAGGTTCATTGAGTCCTGAAGCGGTGGGAAACTAAATTATTATTATATTTCTGCTTCCTGCTCCTCTGCGTCCAGTGGAAACTAGTGAGCTAAACTGAGTCCAGTTGTGCTGCTCATTTAGTTCATTCAGTTGTATATTGTGTTTTCTTTTATTTATAATTTATGTATTTTACTTTATAAAACATTATTGGATACTCTCGGAAATATTAAGCTTCAATTATATTTTCTTTGTCATAGATTGCCAAAACATGCACCAATTTATCTCTACGGGAAATGTTGTACTCCCTAATATCAGAATCGGTTCTCAAAAAGCATATCAATTTAACGCTTTACATTTTCTACCGTTTTCTTGAGAAATAAGAGAGGACGGCATCAATTTATATCATTATTTTTCGATTACTGCTCAGCAATAAAGTGACAAAGTAATTAATGACTTTTGTTTATCAGCTCCTGAAAAGTAAAGGTAACTGGGCTCAGTAAAAATAAAACAAAGTAGAGTCTCTAGAGATTTATCTGAGACAATACATTATGAGACTAAACAGATTACTTGTACTTATCATTGATACAATTGCTGGATACACTGATACGTGTTCATGTGTCTACACAGAGGCGCTGCGGCTGCAAAATGAAGCTCTGCAGATCAGACATGGCCGTCACTCACCACAGCTGGAGGAGCTCTGGAGATCCTTGGAGCAGCCGAGTGACGTCGCCGCAGCTCAGTCGGGTGAGGCGAAGCTACGACGTGCGTATTTGCACATGTTGAGAAGTTGGGCTTGAATTGAAGGCAATCAGGTTTACATGTAGCGGAGAGAGTTGGGATGACTTTTGATAATGAACTGATGCATTTAAGAAGGATGTTAATGATTCTGCAGTTCTCTCCATCGACCCCGTCATACTGTCGTGCAGTTATGCTGTAAAGTAAATAACAGACATGACAGCAGCAGGAGAAGCATTGACTCTAATTGACCTTTAATAGCAGACATTCTGTGATAGCAGACACTAAACTGGGCTGTATTAAAACTTAGCTGTAGCAGTTCATTTAAAAAAAAACAGGCTACAGATTCAAGAGGAAGTTAAAGCATCACCATGTATGTAGATCTGGAAACCAATACAGTGCCCTGTTGCCTGAATGAGAGCAACAGCAAAAATAGCATTTTCCGTATTTCTAGTTCATGTGTTTCTCCCTTTGGAGTCGCCCAAACCATCCCTCTGTGAAGGTTCAAGAAAAAATAAAACCTTCACGGATTAAATATCAAGAATACAAAGAGTAATAATCTAAAGATCTACTGACATATAGTCTTTGGGGGAATTGCCTTTTAGGCCACATAGGACATTTTTGTTGCAATACTGGAAGTAGCCACTGGATCAAATTAACCATGAGGGCCCATTCACACTTCAACTGTTCGCGAATACATAATAAGCAAACTTTCACCTCCTGTTCACTTCCAATCTGTGCGAGTGAGGAGGTGAATAAATATTTGCTTCCTGTGTTAAAGTTAGGGTTACCCCATGAAACACCTTAAGGGAATGGAGCCATGACATTGTTAAAAGTGTTGCTAGGAGCTCTGGTGAGTTTAAATGGCACATCACCAATCTATACAAATATAGTCAATATCGCCCAAAAATAAAAAGTGTCTCATCAAGTGCAACAAAGCTATCAGGAGAAGATATAATTAGGCAAGTGAAAACACTGTGGGTGTGTAGCAGACACATTTACCTAAAAATTATGGCTCTCCCCAATGATTGGTAAAAGTTAAGCACAACCCTTGTAGTATTGTGTTTTGCTCAGTGGCACGGAATACAAGTATCCCAAAATCTTTTCTACTAACTCTCACTTCTGGAGAGAGGGTAATTCATAGTTGTGTCTTTTTCTCTATGTCGTGAAATTGTCGTGTATCCTTTTTTTGTGTGTTTTATATAACTGTCAGTTTGTCTGTGTGTACTGATGGGATGAAGACTTGGAGCAGCTGTTGACTACAGAGCTGAAGGAGTTTTCTGATGGAGAGATGACCGTGGCACTGACTTCACTCACTACAGATCAGGAGGTGAGATTTATTTTTTGAATGATAAAAAAAAGGCTAAAGGGCCTGATCCATTTAATTCCAGTTCAATTATAAACACATTTATTCAGCATAAATCAATATACCCGTGAAATAAAAACAACCAAAAAACAACATGAGAAAGGGAGTCTACAATATTCATATAATTAATTTGCTAATCGGCAATTTGTCTTCAAAGTAAAAGCATTACGTTCGTTTTGTTGCTCTAATGCTTTATTTTAGAGCTGAATTAGATCTTTTAATTATGAAAAGGTGAACTTGGGTCTTAAAGATTGTGTCGATTGCTTAACAGACCTCCAACATTGTGGACATGCAATGTATGAAAAATAACAACAGTTAAAAGAAACATGAAAAAGGAAATTCGGTGTAATGTTTATTGCAGATATTCCAGCTAAGATTAACACAAAGTTTTCTTATTTCACTCTGCGCCATACCCTTAATAAAAAGCTTTGCAAACAATGTCCAGCACACAAACAATACAAAAAAGTGAGCATATTGTAGAACTGTTTAAAGACGACTCACTAATGACACAAAATAATTCTCGGGGCTTTGACACAGGCTGAACAAACAGCCCATTCCTAACAGGCTGGTTTAGGAAAGACACGTGTTAAATGTAATTTGAACCCAGTGGTGCCGGGCGAAACAACTCTTATAATGTTCAAATTAACTTATCTGAAGCTGATGCTGATGAATCATGTTAAATGGGTCAGAGTCTCAGGTTTAAAGACCCATTTGATGTCAGTTACATTAAAAGACAATTTACAGCCTCATTAAATAGGGTTAAATGTATTTTATGAGAAACTTCTAACCACATGACTTCAATTAAAAATATGAATGTATATAAATCCTGCATTTGACATATAAAGATAAGTGCGCTTAGAAATATTAGTTAATTAATACACTTAATACCTCAATTAATGGTCTCATTAGCCAGATTGTTTTTTACAATACATCATGCTAATTATAATGAAGTATTATTCAGTGCACTTCCTTCTGTTAATTGTTTTGAAAGTAGCTGATGTAAACTTACAAAGTCTTTTGAAAGAGAGATGGAAGAGAAAGAAAACTTTAACCCCAGCCATAAAGCGATGCCTCTTTTTTTTTAAAGTTACTTTTGATGCCTTTCGTGTTTTGACGCGGTCACACCTGCGCTGTGTGATTGTGTAGAAGTGTTCTTATGCAAGTACAGGAGCCCCTCTGATGTTGTGATGTTCTGCATTTGGATGAGATGCAGATGGAGGCCTGAGAGCACAACCAGGTATCCTCCCCACTGATATCCTGAGATCCAACACACACACACACAAATGTTCACACACATTTGTGCTTTTGGGAAATGTTTGTGTTAACTTCACTATCTTTCTTTTTATGACATCCCCTTGTTCTTCCTCTTCACATTCGTGACTGCTCTCTCTCTCTCTCTCTCTCTCTCCTCTCTCTCTCTCTCTCTCTCTCTCTCTCTCTCTTTCTCTTTCTCTTTCTCTGTGTCTCTCTCTCTCTCTCTCTCTCTCTGTCTTTCCCTCTTTCTCTCTCAGACACACACACACAGACACACACACATACACATACGCACAGAGGGTGCTTTAAGCCTTTAAGCCTACCCCTTGCTTTTCTCCCTGCTGCAACTTCTAATGTGGACCCCTCCCCACAAGCACAAAATACCCCCCCCAAAAAAAGAAAGAGAGAAAAAACAAGAAAATGAAAAAAATAACATTTATTATTTATTTTATATCTCCCTCTCACTTCCAGAGCCCATTTTTCTTTGCGGCTGCCTAGTGTGCAGTATTAGGCTATGTGTAAAATAAATGATGTCTGTAGCCGTGGGGGTATGGCTCTGCCTCCCCCAGAAAACTACCTAACGTCCAAGGAACATTAAACACCCAGATCCTCGTTTAGCGAATAAATAACCATTCATTTGAATGGCTTTGTCTGTGTGTGCGCGCCGGACTTTCTGTGCATATTTTACCAGCGCTGAGCCGACATGCTGCGTATCGAGAGAGAGAGAGACAGAGAGACAGAGACTTAGAGAGAGAGAGAGAGAACAAGCGAGAGGGCCCATTAGAGACTTAATATAGAATAAATGGCCAGGGGCCTGTGTGTCGCCAGCGGACCCTCCAACTCCACAGCGTCATGGTGGGTTACTAATGACCTGAGATCGGGCTCCAAAATGAACTCCTTATATGCATGTCATTTGCAGTGTGTATATATTTATATATTATTTTTTAATTGTGTTTGAAAAGAGAGTAAAACGGTATCAGAGTGCCATTCATTGAGGGGGCTTAGGGAAGTTCTGCCTTAAATGATTCTTTTCCAGAAAACTAAATAAATTAGATTCAATTAGCCTTTAATGGTTTATGTGTAATGTGTTTGTCAAAGTGTGTGTGTTTTGTGTGTGTGTTTTGTGTTTGTGTGGTGGCAGTTAAAGAGGACGGAGTTAGATTTTGGGGTGAAACAATTCGGTCTTTGACTGTCTAGTTAGCAGAAGAAAAAGCTTCAGAGTGTGCGTGGTGTAATGATATGGACATATCGTATAGACTGACTAATGCATTTTTCGTGTATTGTATAAACATACATTAGTCAGTCTGTGTGCTCCCCTATTATGGCAGAGAGAAGAGAAAATGAATGGAGTTTCATTGTTTGAAACTCACAGGGCCTGTCGGGATGTGTCGGTGTATCACTTGTTTATGTGTGCGCCGCATCTCAAGCCGTGAAAGCAAATCAGTTCCTCAAACTGTAATTCCAAGTTTGGATAAAGTTCCCGTTGATGTTGGACATGAGCAAATATCATATGAGTTTGTCTGTGACGCTCTTTTGCATTTCTGAATAATTTAAATAATGTGTATTGAAAGTGTCCCTATAAAAAATTAACACTTTTCAGAATAGGCAATGGAAGCAGTGAGCAACACCTCCCTCACACTACCTTGTCAGCTTTATTGCATACTGTAAATATTGGTTAATTTACTTTGCAAATTTGCATAAAAACGAGATATGATAATTTACCTACTAATTCAGTCTGTCTGTCTGCAGCTGGAACTGGTATCTCGACAACCAATCATCTTATCGGCTTCACACTTGACATGTGTGTTGTAAATTGCAAGAGGAAGTGCAGTGCCTGTTTTTGTCTCTGTTATATCACTGAAGTAAAGATAAAGTATTCAGCCATATATATATATTATTATGTTATTATTTATTTATTTATATTTTTTTCGGGGGGCTATGCAGGGCTCACAGAAACACAACATTTCCAATGCATTGTTAGCAGCCGTTTGTTGGCTGTCATCACAGAAGTCAATAGGGGTCAGCTGCCTTGCTCAAGGGCACACAGCGACACGCAGCGTCACCTGTAGCTGGGAGAAACTCCACAACTAAAAGCTCAGTTGATGTAACATAAGATAGATAGGTTGTGCTTTGGGTTCTTCTTGGTGACACACAAGGTCTGGTGTAACACTAACACGCAGCTCAAATCAATAAACGCACAAACACACTAAATGTCAGTGAGTGTGTGTTTGTGTATCAGAGGTTTTCATGGCTCAGTAATTAGCGCTGGCAGATGAAGCTTTGGTCGGATGAGGGGTTGTCATGCTGTGGGGTTGATGAACTGTGGGAAGGACAGGAGCCTGCAGACACACACACACACACACACACACACCACACACACACACACACACACACACACACACACACACACACACACACGCACACACTATTACAATACATAATTTGTTTTAGAGTTCTTTGTTTCTGCAGTAGTAATCGTAGAGGTGGAAAAGCATATGAAGTTTTCTATTTGGTTTAAACTCTATATTAAACGATATGAGCAGACACTTATCTTGGTTTTTCTCTGTGTGGGAAACAATGTTGTTGATTTTTATTCATACATGTTACCAATATTTTGGATTTTGTTGGTTGTGTTTTGTTTTCTTTGATAAAGTTGTGTGCTCCTGATGTAGAATTGTTTGTGTAATTCTATTTGTGCACACGTGTGCTTGTCCATCTCTGTGTCTGAGGTTTGCTTTAGGTTTCCACGTCGGCGACGTTGATTGCCTCAAATGTGTTGTTTGTTCACAGTCCTCCGGCCCTTTCTGTTTGTTTATGCGGGGCCAGTTTATCCCTACACCACTTGCACAAATAATTATGGTCGCTAATGAAGGGGCCCGCAGCCACAGCACTCGCTAAATGCCTTTCTGATGAGAGGCACGATGAGACAGCAGGTGCAGGGTGGGCCTCCCAGGGACTAAGATTGAAGACCAGGGAGCCAGGGTGCCCCGCCCCCTCCACCCCTCTATCTTTCTGTCCCTCCCTGACTTCCTGGTTCTCTCATTCATGCACCACAGTGATTTCCTTTTTTACAATATTTATACTCTAGCCACATCAAACTGAGAGATGATTCTAAAATTCCCATTTATAAATCTACATACATAAACACATGCTGATGGTTCGTCGTTACTCTGTTCGCTTTTTGTTTTTGTTAGCGGGGCACAAAGAAACATATCTCTTTTGTCTGGAAGTTGACATATTTTGTCATCAATTTGTTTTGGGCTTCAATACACATTTTAGAATTCACTGTACACACACAAATGTGGCATCTAAACAAGTTAAGAACACCACTGCACAGGAAAGTCATCACTCTGTATCTTTACTAACTTTGCGCTGATGGTTCCTCCTCATCATCATCTCTTCGGAAACATTCATTGTTTCTCTTCCTTCATTTTCATCCTCCCCCTGTGGCTTCCTCTGGCTTTGAGGGCAAACAAACAAACAAAACAAAACATTTATAGACTCAGCGCTCGCATCTTGGCCCCAAATCCCTGCACTTAGAGCTGAGTGAATGAAGCGTGCCAAGAAGGCCCATATGAGAGAGACAGACAGAAAGACATTTGAGCTTCTTTCTCTGCAAACTTTTACACCCGCCCTCCCCTTTCCTTCCAAAACTTAATAAGCAGTGTGTGTGTCTGTGTGTGTGTGTGTGTGTGTGTGTGTGTGTGTGTGTGTGTGTGCGCTCTCCTGAGAGTAGAGCTGCTGGTTTGTGAGCAAATGCATGTGTGTGTGTTGTATATGCTATATATTGCACATGTGTGTGTGTGTGTGCGTGCACATTGGCATGCATGTGTTTGAGCTGGGTGGTGTCAGCTCGCTCCTTGCCACCCCATTTGCTGTAGCTGTACCGCTGTGATCACAGACAGATGTATAAATCAAACCTCGCTTGATGGATTCATCAGGGTGGTGAAACGATCGCCTGAGAAGAACTCGCAACTCTCTTAGCGTTCTGTGTTCTGACGGAAAGGGTATGCAAAGAGCCTAAATGGATGAACGCTTGATTAATTCTTTGCCGGAGATGTTGGCGACAGCAGGAAATGTGTTTTTGCTTTGACTGTGTTTGCACGGGAATTTGCGCGCGCGGGGCGTGAGTTATGAGGCCTGAGTTTTGTACCTAAGGCTATTGTGCATAATGATGGCAGGTTGGGAGAACTGCAAGCAGCCGCTAAAGACTTGCTACCTGTGGAGCAAAGACAACCATAGAGAGAGAGGGAGGGTGTGTGTGAGAGTGTGTGTGTGTGTATGTGTGTGTTTGTGTGTGTGGAGATGGGAGCCGAGTGGGAGAAAGATGAAAAGTGAGGCAAACAGGTGATGGAGAAACAGGATACAACAGAAAAAGGACAAAATGTAAAATGCAAACTCAGACTGAAGAGACAAATATTCCATTCATGAGTTGA
Organism: Pseudopleuronectes americanus; assembly: GCA_038501795.1. Taxonomy (NCBI): domain Eukaryota; kingdom Metazoa; phylum Chordata; class Actinopteri; order Pleuronectiformes; family Pleuronectidae; genus Pseudopleuronectes; species Pseudopleuronectes americanus. The sequence continues at coordinate 10,209,751 of CM076718.1, forward strand.
CACAAGACATTTGATCAACTGACTTTGATCATTCTTGATCACGGGTTAAATCATAAATATATACAGCAATAGAAGATTTTGTTATCTGTAGTCACATCTTGAAGTAGTAAAACACTGAATCTTCTTTGCAATGAATAGTCTAAAAAAATCACGTTGACTAAGGTTTAAAGAATATTATTGAATATGAATAAGCTCTCATATTACCACACCTCATAAACTAAAAAGTTCCTTGATCAAAAAGAAACATTTTTAAACTGACACTATCACCTTCTACATTTTTTTTCTTTAGTCATAGACCTACTGGTGTTTTTCTGTCTTTGTGTTGTGAAGCAAATTGTATTGTTTTTATTATGTTTTAAATATTTCCCACATTTAGTTTTTGTTGCTTTTTCCCTTATTGTTTGATGGAAATTCAGAACACTTGTAAGAGGTTTGATTTGGATCTTATACCCTTTTTTTCACAATAAAAAATGATTCAATGAAATGAAATACAGTCGATTAGGGATATAACTTATGCATCAGTATACCATTCTTCCTTCACATATGACTTTCTACTTACTCAATGTGGCATTTCTCCACTGAAAACAGTCATACTGCTCAATAATTTTGGCTTTTTGATTTTCTGTACCTCATATGTACTTTAATAACAAAACTTTCCAATATTGATCTTGTATAAAAGTTAATAGAAAGTAAGCAAAGCAACTTTGTTTATGTCTAAAGAAAGCTCAGGATATGAGACGCAGCTTTTCCGCGTCCAGATCCGAAGGCTCTTGGAAACAGTTAGCAAGTGGATTTTTATAGCTAACATGTTGGTAATTTATAAGAAGAGGCAATCTGTTTATCTGGAGGTGGCAGAGAGAGGGAGGAAGAGGAGGGGCAGGCAATATGAGTAGTAATTTACTCAGTTAAGAGCCAAATGGCAGACAGACTGTCGCCCTGCGTGTTATCGCAGAGATTTGCACTCTGCTCGTTTTCTGACAATGTTTGTGCGTGTGTGTGTTTGTGTGTGTGTGTGTGTGTGTGTGTGTGCATACTGTATGCACGCAGCTGGGTGGTAGCTTCAGAGTATTTGCATCATTTTAACATTTCTGTTTAAATTGTAATGTAAATCTTGAAGACTTTATTGCCTTACCAGAACTCGTATGTGTACATACAGATTGCACTATAGACGGATGATGGGTTATTTTGTGTATCTTCATGTGTTAAGACTTCACGCGCTTTCGCTTGTGCGTTAAGTGAGTGAATATGTGTGTTTTAACGAATCTTGGGAGGCTTCATTGCACTCATCAGGATATCAGTGTTGAGAAATGGCGGTGTCGGAGAAGTTGGCAGTTGTGTGTGTGTGTGTGAGGATTGATGAGCCCGAGTATGACAGCAGCCATATTGTGGGGAGAGAGAAAAGGATGGAGGGGTGGTGGGAGGAACAGGAGGAGGAGTATTGTAGCCCCCTCATCCTCACAGGTTAATATTGACACAGCCTGGGCAGATACAGCGCCTGAAGTGCTCATCAATCATTTCCAGTGGACCAACACAAACAAACGCACACACACGGGCTCAAGCAGAGGGAAGGACCACACACACTGTACAACACAGAAAAAGAAGATACGCACATTCAGATGTCAAGTAGATCATTGGACTTTTTGAATTCTGAAAAGGATGTTTTCACATTTTCTGACACACAACTTCCACTGATCGGTTTCCCGTTGACTGGTTTTTTAAAAGTTCTACTCAAATAAGCACCCGAACATTGTTGAGAACTTCCCAAAGCAAACAGTTGTACAACAGATTTAGATTAATCAAGCAAATATGTTTTCAAACTTTATGCATAACCCTGCATGGTAAATTATGTCTGCCATAATTTTGCGGTTAATCATTTCAGAGAGAAAGAAAAAAACAAGTTCCCTTGACAAACAAAACAATTAATTAATGCAACTTTCTATCCATCAATCACCGTGAGTGTCGGTGAATTACCATAATCTGTGCATGGTGGCTGTTTTAAGAGCAAACAGTTAATTTTCTAACAATAAATCACAAATTGTCTCTCTACCCCTCTGTGTGCGTTCTGACAGCTTCGTCTCTCATTGCTACTGATGAAGGCTGACTTCAGCTTCACTGAAACAAAATTCAATCATATGCGCAATAAAAGGCGGGGGTCCAACAAAGTTTCTCGTACAGCTGTAATCAAAGCGTTACAAAATGTTTATTAGACTATTGTAGAAAAATCTAATTGCTTTTTTTAAATGTTTTCATTAACGAAGTAAGTTTTGAAAAATTTGCAAATCACAGGATCCGTCTTACTCATTTCAGATGTTGACCCCCCTCATCATTTTTCTTTCTTTCTTTTTTGCTGTGTTTCTTTTCTCTCCTCCAGCACTGGCCTAGTTATGTGGGGGGGCTGAAATCCTTCAGTCAGCGCCATGGCCTCGACAGTCTGGTGGTTCTCCTGTCCAGCAATGATACAGTTCATCATCTCTGCCAGCAGGTGGCTGTCTACTCAAACGACACAGACATCCTAAACCAGGTAAATCAGCCTTGAGGTAACAGTGACACACAAGACAAGCTTTGGAAGAGCCAGTTCTTTTTCAGTGTTGTGGTTACTGGTAATTCATAAAAGAAATGTCTCTTTTCAATTTCTTTAATTTTTAATAAAAGAAAGTGTATGAGAATGTAATCCAAGGTTGTATTCACTGGGGGGTCAACCCTAACCCCTTCAAGTGTCCAGCTGTCATGCATCTTACTGGATTTTGACAGGTTTTTGACGAGGGGTTGAAAAACACCAGGGACTCCTTCATTAAAAGACTGGTTTGATAGACGGGACATATAAATTCAGATTATGGGTAATGACACATGTGGATGGTTAATAGCGCACAGCATATTATCTCATCCTCACTTGCCATTTGAAATGTTGGCTACTACTTGGAACATTTGGCACAATACTGGAACCAAGACACGCAGGTCCTTCTTTGTTTTTCTTTTGAGATTTAGTATTATTTTGTCATTAAAATGATTTACTTTATTTCAGTTATTTAAATTTTTTGTTTGTTATTTTGATATATTGATAATTATGGAAACAATTAACATATAGTTTTTTGACCAATGAAACATTATTTAAAGTATACACTGTAAAAAAAAGAAATATTTTGAGCATGAAAGATGAAATGGCTCTCATTGCAGATCTGCTGTGAGTTGGAAGACTCCTCCAGCTGGTCTCTTTCTGGTGAACTAGAGGCTCTGGAGAATCTCCAGGTTTACCACATCCCTATAAACACCTCCTCGTCCTCTGGTAGTCCTCCTCTGCTTGAGGAGGAAATCCAGAGCATCCTCAAGGACTTTGTGGACCGACGCAGCTCTGTATTGGCTTGCCACCCCAGCAGTCGGACCTCTTCCACGGAGGGAGTAGCAGGCAGTGTGGAGTTCTCCCAGGGATCATCTGGTATCAATGACATGGATGCCTCTGACATAGAGAGGGCAGAGGGAGGCAGTGCAGATGTGGTGGCATTAGCAAGGTATTAAATGCATTCCTTCTTATTGTCTTATTATTTATCATAATTTTGGGCAATTGGCCCAATGCAATAACAGCGTTGTTTCATCTCTGTATATAGGGTGATGGCAGATGGTGAGGAGGACACAGGAGGTGTAGGAGTCAGTGCTTGTGGTGAGCTAGTGAGCCCTGACAGCGGTCTGACCACCATCCGCAGCAGCCGCTCCTCCAAAGAGAGTTCAGTGTTCCTTAGCGATGACAGTCCAGTCGGTGAGGTCATAGCAGGAGGTGGTCCAGCAGCTGCGTCAGGAGGACTGCTCCTGAGAAACCCCTCTCCTCTGGGGTTGTTGTCTCTCTCCCCTCCTGTCCCCCTCGAGAGGAGGAAGCAGCGCTCTGGCAAAAATAAGACTGACAACTTTGACCTCTTTAGTTTTGACCCACTACACAGCAGTGACCCCTCTTTGTCAGCAGGAGGGGAACTGTCAAATTCTGAAGTAAGAGGAGATGGGGGGTTAAAAGGGCTAGCAGGGAGCTCCAACTTATCTGAACTTGAAGAACTGAGTTTCCTGGATTTCTCTAGTGATAGTAGAATCTCTTCAAATGACCACCATGCTCAAATCCATGGGAATGAGATGATTGACACTGTGGTTCCTCCAACCCCAGTCAACAGCCTGGCTGGTAGCTGCCCGCCAAACAGTTGCGCGATCAGGTTCTTCCCAGAAGATGTAGCTGAAAGGATCAATGGCCTACAGCGAAAGGACAGTATGTCATCGTCCTTGTCAGAGACCTGGGATGAACTTTGCTTTGACACACAAGGAGCACTGTCCTCAAGTGATAATAATGCCTCGACTAGGACCAAGGAATACGAGAGCCCACCGAATATTGTAGAGGACGTTGGACTTAAAGAGCCGATTGCTGGACGAGAAAGCAAGGAGGAAATCTTAAAGAATCCCCACCAGAGGCCAAAGAGCCTTCAACCTCAGCTTAGTCTGGTCAGTGGGCAGACCAACTCAAATGAGGACTGGAACACAGGTGCTATATCGAAGGAACTGTGGAACCCTGTTACCTTGGCCGATCTGCAATTGACACCACCAGAGGAGGAGGGAACTGGAAAATGGAAAGCTGGTTTTATTGGAGCGAAAGGAAAGACAACTTCTATGTCAAGAAAGAGAGCAATCCTAAATACTTTAACACCAGACACATCTAAAGAAGAGGATGAAGGAGTCCAAGGTAAAAAGGACGACAGAAAGATGGAGCTGCTAGACTTCTGGACTTACTCTGCTGAAAAGGGATTTCTTAAATCTGATAGTGGAACCACCACGTCCTACCCCGAATCACTAGATATGTGGAATATGACAATCCGGGATGACAGTCTATCACCTCTCACAACCCCTGACAACCTGTCTGAAAACTCTGGTTCTTTCAGTGGGGTGAACCATAGTGTTGTGGGTGGTTCATCCACGGAAAGTCCACCAGGAGTCTGTGAGGGTGGAATGGAGATGTGGAACACCACCATACAGGAAGACAGCTCTTCCACTGTAACCAGCCCTGAAGGACCTGACAATGGAAAGGAACTCATTGGATCACCGGATGCCAGTGATTCTCCAGAGACTCGTGCAGGCAAAGAGTCAGAAGAAGAAAAAGCCATAGAGGTGGGGAACGATACAAGGAAAGTAATTAGTCATACACCTGAGGAAGTGGAGTGGAGAGGTCATGAGCACAATGTGAGAATAGTCATAGAAGCTGCAGAGAGTATAGTACAGGGTGAAGAAACTGGGGGGGATGAAATGCAGAGCTTGAGATCTGAACATTCAGAAAAGGAAACTTCCCAACATCCAGACACAAACATGTGGGACTTACCTGTTCCTGGCATGGTAAACTCCACCTCAGAATATGACAATGTAGAAGCTGGTCAGTGGAGCCAGACATCCTCTCCTGAGACCTTTGCTAGCCCTGTAGTGGACATGATACAACTTGAGGGGCAGTCTAGCCCTTTTATAGCAGTGACAAATCCTATTCACATAGACAAGACACACGATCTATCCAAGAAGGGTATTACCATAGGAAAAATAAATAAAGAACAGCCAGTCAGCCACATGTTCTTATTTGAAGGAACTAGTGGGGGATGTTCAATTGAGAGTGAATATGACAACAAAGCAAAAGGAGGATCAATAGAGACTGATTGGTCAGAGCAACCCAGTGATTATTCCCCTTTTTTTTTGGTGGACTGTTCGGCCACTCAGCAAAATTCCGCCAATTATTGTTCAAGCCAAGCAGAAGCTGCTGGAACTCAAATCCAGGCTGACCAATCACTGTCCTCAAGTTATGTGAATTGGGACAGCTCAGAATCGGCTTCATTATCAAATGCTCTGTCAATCACAGTGGATCCCGATGAAGATGGGACTGCCACTGAATTCCAAAGGGAGTCCAACAAAGAGAACAATGGAGAAATTATTAGCTCCAGCTCCAGTGGGAAGAGAGACACATTGAAATGTAGCCCTGACAGCCTTCACTCAGGTAGTCGAGACGAAGCCAGGTCCAATTCAGACGGAGATTCATCCTCAGGCCTAGAAATGGAATACATCGTTGTGTCAGGCACAGTAAAAGAAGCAGAAAGAGAGTGGCATGACAGGCCTAAACAGGGAGACAAGCAAACCAAAGGAACAGGGAAGTTCATGGAGACATTTAGCACGCTTTTCCATGCTGCCACAATGCTGCAAACCCAGGTCCAAGGTGCACATAGGGAGCATCAGGACAAGACGGAACAGAGAAGGCAAAGTCAAAGCGCAGACATGGAGCAAATTCAAGCTGCCTTACCCACAAATCACGATCTTGATAATACAACTGAGCATCACATGGTGTCAGAAAGTCCCAGCCAATCAAAAGTTATCTCAGAAGCTTTTCATCAGTCTAATTCAAGACCAAAAGGCTGCAGTCAAACTCAGGTAGTAGAAGGAAACTATGACGAAAAGTCAAGCACCGTGGCCAGAAGTGTGTCTCCCTCATTGAGATATCCGTCAGATAACTTCCTGAAAGCCAGAGAAGAAGTTTATGTCCACTCACAGATCTCAATGGAAGATTCCGATGAGGGTGGACAGTCGCCCTCCGCACCTCCACTATGTCCAACCTCTTTGGGAGATTTACAAGACTGGGGGGAGCAGTTAGTGAGACAGGACACACCGCAAGCATCATCTGCAACACAATCTCCTGTACTTAGCAACAGTTCAGTGTCCCATCCCAGCTCTTTGGCTGGTACCCCATTTAGTGAATCTGGGATTTCTACCGACAGAGGACTTGGATTACCATTTTCTGGAGATTTGATGGAAGAAGAGAATGATGAGGAAGAGCAGGAGGAGGAAGCAGATATGGACCACACTACCCTGACCAAATGCACTCCAGAAGGACAGGATGAGAGGGAAGACAAACAACAGTTAGGATGTTGTGATTTGTTAAGTTTCACTGAGGAGCTGAGCAGAGGTTCATCCTTTCAACAAACTGATTTTCAAACACTTGAGATGAAGCAGGGCAGGTTCCTTCAGGACACGGGGGATTGCTATAATGGACAACCTGTAAGGACTGTTGATCATGATGAATGTTTATCTGACCAACAGACAGGAAGCCATGAAGCATCTCAAGATGGCTACTCACTTGTTTCAAGGTAAGCAACACTGCTCAACTCATATGCTTTGTCCTAAGCTCTATGCTACTCTACTTCTGTCACATTTACAACCAGTTCAATTTAAGGCTATGACTTTCTCCATAACTCAAGTTCCATCATAAAATTACACTCAATTAATTCAACTGGAATACCCCACGTGCTGTCAGATGAGTTTGAATACTTCACACTCTCTCCTGCCTCTTCCACTTCCACACGCTGCTACTCCGATACTTTGCTGATGGGATTGTCTGCATGAAGCAGCTTTGCTGGCTACTGTCCTCCATTTTCTTAACTAAACGACAGGACATGTCTTACTTTACTTATAGGTCATAAGGGCACGCCTTAGGTCAACCCGATAGTGAGCGATCTCTGTTGAATCAAGAACTAATACGCCTCGAGATTTTTTTTTAAATTTTGTAACAGGTCATTCCAGTTCGAACATGAACTTTCCCCCGCCACATTCAAATGGATGTTCTACAGCCTTAGTTCAAATACGTAAAAACTAATAACATACAAATGTTTTTATATATTTATATAAAAAGCCAAGAAAATTACACCAAGCACTTTTATTAAAATGTTTGTCCACCCAAAATACAAATACATTTCTCATAGACTATTTTACTGTAAATGTAGTGAATAGTATATATTTCTTTGCAGTTACTTTTGGTTTGATTTTAAAACGTTCTGCCTCCAGACGTTTTTTGTGTTCTCAGAATGAGTGAATGAACAGGCCTGTGCACTATTATGCCTGCCCCACGTACACAAACACACACATATACACCCCCCCCCCAACCATCTCACTCTCCCCTCTTTCCCTCTTTGTTCTCTGCTGCGTTTTTGGGTCTCTGCAGTTTTCTCAATCAAGTCTGTGTGTCAGAGGAGTATTAGAATTGCTGAACAGACTGTTGCAATGAAGCTAGAAGGCCCTCCTGAGGAAAATAGTTTGTGTGTGTGAGTGTGTGTTTCATATGTTCAGCAGCAAGCTTCCATCCACACCTCTCTGTGTGTGTTTATAAATCTGTTTATGCCTCATTGAATATGCATTACCTGCCTCATTACAGCTGGAGCCCCACTAGAGCTAATGAAAACAGCTCCCCTAGCTCTCTTACAAGGTGTTGGTCTGAGTGTCTGCATGCAAACCTGTGTGTGTGCTTGTGCTTGGTTAAAATATAGTGTATCAGAGAGGAAAAGTTTGTCCTTGCGGCTTAAACTCAACATTGGTAAAGAGTATGTAACATATTTGGGTCTTGTTGTCGTAATTGTTTTGAATATGCTGTATGTCTAGCAGACGTCTACTTTCAAACTGCAGATGAGTATTACACGGTATGAATTTTGTATGAATGGTGAATTTATATCTAGGTGTTAAAACAGTTTGGTTTCTCTGGATTAATGGATGCATGCAAAACTAACTAGAAGGGGCCCACTCATAATAACTGCTCCACTAAGCTAATAGGTAAAAAAACGAAACCCTCATCTGGTAAACCTTGGGTTTTTGACCCCATCAGTACTCAAACAGCTCAATAAAAAAGTGGTTGCACACATAAACAAATTCCTAACTCAGATGGATGAGATTCAATGTTCTCCATTTGTATCAACAAATCCTGAATTAATTTAATTTTCTCTCTGCCCTTATTCCCCTGGAAGAAGACATCAAGATGTTCCATCCCAGCCAACCAATGAAAATGCTGCATATCAGTGGACAGGAAGTCACGATGTGACTCAGGGTCAAACCCAGTATGGCTACAACTACCATCATATTGACCAAAGAACTGAATTCCAGACCATGCACTCAACCTGCATAGAAACCAAATCTAACAGTCAGTTAAACACCACAGCTGTCTACCCTGAGTTTACAACTGATCCAGCAGCTATTCCGTGTGGGTCTGACCAGACTGAGAGCTACTGTGAAGCTGGGGTTAGTGCTGAGTTCACCCCGGATGATTCTAAGTTTCATTACGTGGCTGAAAACCAGTATGGAGATGACTCCTCTCAACCTCAGTGCTCTCAATATCAAACTGACGACCAATGTCAGTATGAGATGGACCATGCTCAAAACCAGTTGGAAGAACAGCCATTCTACCAATCAGACGCCCAACCTGAGAGTGAAGATCGTGCACGGTACGTCATGGAGGGATACGTTCACTCTCTACTGTCGAGGTGAGCTTTAACTCATACAGATTTAAGTTGGACTTTCAGAAAGTTCAAGGTTCAGTAGCACAGTGTAACACTTAAATTCTACTCTCTAAGATTTCATTATTTCCTCCACTGGTATCAGCAAATGCCAAATTTGAGGAAAAAGCTTATCTAAAAACAAATGTTAATTAAAAGTGAAATCAGTCATTTATTATTTTTACCTATCGTGAAATTCTTCACTGCATCACATTAAAGGATTGAAGAAGCAGGGATGTATCTATTTTTAATAATCTAAATATATTGCACCCCCACCCTTCACAATAATACGCACATATATTTTTACATTTTTTTTGCTTTTATTATCTCTACTGGTCATCAGAATGTACTTACTACCTTGCTAATGCTGTCAGAGTTAAAGGAGCAGGTGCACCCAAAAATGCAGAAGCAAATAAAGTAGTAAAACAAAAAGGGTCTTTTAATACAAGGCAAAAGGTACTTACAGAAATTAAGGCTCAAAAAACATATTCAATAATCCACAAAGAGAACCAAACACTCAAGAGGCTAAACTGAAAAGACAAAAACACTGGAAACATTGAGAAGATACTAGAGAGCAATAACAATGACAAACCATGGACGTGGGAAAGGAAAATAAGGACAAATTGAACACAGAGACTTCTATAAACAGGAGAGGTGTGTGTGTGTGTGTGGGGCTAATTGGACACAGGGGAAACATGAGGAACAGGTACAGACAATAACACGGAGGCAGAAAACAGGACATAGACCGGAAGTCAAGTTAGAACCGCACGAGGAGCAAAGTTTCAAAATAAAAACAGGAATATACAGGACTAGAAAAGAAACACAGGATAAGTCGTAAAACAAAGTGTCCACAAACAAAACCACAACAAAAAATCCAAGATACTCTTCATCTAAGAGCTAGAGTTAAGGTCTTGATTCCAGAGTCAAAATCCTCTGCCCTATTCAAAAATAATCCACTTTAATCTGTCGACATGGACCTGTAAAGACATGGTAATTTATCAGTTTTAACGAAAGATGCCAATGAGTTGCATTATTTAATTTATCGACACATATTAGAATCTAAAAGTCTGAATATCTCATCTTTAATATTGAGGGAATGTTTGATCTTATTTATGTTTTTTCTCAATCAAAAGTCAAATCTAAAGTCTAGTTCTGGAATCACTATTCAATGAGCGGTCATATTACACATGAAAAAGAAAAAGTTGAATTGTTCCTCATTAGCATATTCATCTTGGTGTTTTCCCCCACTTTGTAATTCGGATGACCCCGGCCCCTCTTTGAAATACACAACCCTCCACTGTCTTTTACGCTCTTTGTGTGTGTGTGTGTGTGTGTGTGTGTGTATGTATTTGTGTGTGTGTTTGCACACATCACACTTTCCATAGCCAAGTGGTCATGTGACTTGATAGTGCAAAGAGTGGTTCAGTCACTCGTACTGGGAGAAAACAGAGTGAGAGGAAGGTAGGTGTCCTGAGATTTTTTTTAAAGATGAAAACACAGCCTTTGTGTGACTGTGTGTGTGTGTGTGTGTGTGTGTGTGTGTGTGTGTGTGTGTGTGTGTGTGTGTGTGTGTGTGTGTGCTTGTGTTTCCTCATATTTATAAGCATGAGTGCTGGATTCTCTGCCCTGCCTCTATTGTTAGCGGGCCTTATGCTAATCAGAGTCTGTTAAAAGGGGCTTTGGAAGGGGGAGGTAGCAACACAGCTCAGTATTGTTTCCTCAGCCCACACGTGCAGCCTGGGAAAGAAGCAGTGAGTCGCTTTCTGTCCGTCTGATTTGTCACTTCTGTAATCTTTCGTATCTGCTGTGAGATGAACATATTTTAAACTTTCTCCCTCATTCAATGTCATGGGAAAAGTGAGGTTTTCTGTCCATGATTTTCTTTGGCTTGTTTGGCCCAATACTATGTGTAGCTGTGCCTATGGTAGCAGTGGTAATAGCAATGGTGATCTATGTTGTGGCTCATTATTGCCTCTCTGTGCCTCTGAGCAGACACTCCCCACAGAGGGACGGGGCAACAGGGATGATGATGAAGACGGCCTCCAGTGAGGAAGCCGCTGAGGAGCTGGATAACGGAGAAGGTAAATAAATAGCAAGATAAACTACACCTACTGTAAATTGTCACAGTTATTCACAGTGCAATTTTAGTGCTGGTGTATTTGTTGCACCTTATTAGTAAAAGATTAGATGTTAAGGCCCAACAATCTAATTTTAAGATGAAAAGCAATATGTATTGTTTTGAGATTTAAACAACAGTTTGAATTTGCTTGAGTCATATTTAAGTTGTGTTATTAACATATTTTAGGAAGAATACTTGGATTAATTGACAAATGCATAACACAAAGAGAAATGCAGTTTGTGTACTCAACTAAATACTTCACTTATTATCGTCATCCATTTCCAAAAAACCCAGGTACTGATGTAATTTATGTAGCATCATGTCATACATGCATATATGGTGATCAAGGCTGTAGATCTGCAACTTTTCTCTACAAAAGAATAAGACTTTCATAAAAAGAGAAAGAAAATGACGCCATCTCTCTCTGAGCAGACCCAGCCTCCTCTGCAGATGTGTCGGGCAGCTCTAATCAAAGGCGTAAGTTGACCGCGCCGCCATTGAACGTGTCGCTGGACCACAGTGAGGGGTCTCTTCTCTCAGAGGACGCTCTGGACACGGAGGACGAGGCCTTGGATACTGGAGACGACCTGGACATCAACATCGATGAGCTGGACACACCTGACGAGGCAGAATCACTGGAGCTGACCGGACACGGTGAGACAGACGCCTGAAGATACAGTATGAATACGTCTAAATGCACACAGGAGATGACTGCTCTTTTTAAAATATGTATGTGGCAGCATCCATCGTTTTCATCAATCTGATTTAGCTCAGGATTTCCTTTTGTTTGTGCCCTGTCGTCTTGTAAAGCCTATACAACTTATACATGACGGGTCATATCTTTATCTCTATGTATGACCCATGTCACAAACAGGGGACTCTGAAGAGTCTAATGTGGCTGCAGGAGTAGCTTCAAGTGACGTCACTGCAGGACACAGTTCAGCTGATGGGAGCAGGGACAGCCGACTGTGGAGAAGCGTTGTGATTGGAGAGCAGGAGCACCGCATCGATATGAAGAGCATTGAGCTGTACAAAAGAGTCATTTCTCACGGAGGTAGGCGGGCTACCACAAACACTAAAATCCATAATTTCACCAGGACTCTGTGTTTCATAACTTTGGATCTTTTAATCTCTGTTGATGTCCTCATTCTCCCTTCTCCACAATTGGCGGATTTTATTCTTAAATATAATATCTGCTAACTTGTTTTTGTCAATTTTTTTTTCCTAAGAGCATGTTCCACAAAACTCAGCCACTCTCGAACCAACTTTCACCTTTCAAATTTCGGATTGTTCTTATTGATTGAACTGATTTAAATGAGCCTAGAAATTGGAATGTCCATCAACTACACATATCTTATCGTCACTACACAGTAAAAGGAAAAAGACTGGACACAATCATTTGAGCCTCAAAGTAAAATGCACTGCAATTAAAGCATCTTATCGGAGGCTAGATGTTTTCTGTCTATCTGTTGTTAGCAAATACAAGAGAATGTTAAATTTGGTAGTGAATGAAATCACAGTTCTATCTGCACTGCATGTGAGAGCCCACTTTGATTGTCCTTCCTGTGTTTTATGCTTTCAGGTTATTACGCAGACCAGAATGCCATCATTGTGTTCGCAGCATGTTTCCTTCCAGACAGCGTCTGTGACAATTACAGTTATGTCATGGAAAACCTTTTTCTGTAAGTAAATTTTTTCTACGTGGCTCAAGCACATGTGGACGTGCAAACATTTCAACCCCACACATCAGTCTACAATCACAAGCATTAAGTTGCTGGATTAACAGAGTCCACTCTTCTGTCAAGGCGTCCCACAAGGGGGCAGTGCCGTGTTGAAATAGAAGATGCCTTCACTGATCTCATGAACGTTGAGTTGCAAGCTCTATTTGAGCTGCTGTAGGATTAGCACTAACCTAAATGAAATGGACAGGCCAAGCTTCAATCAATTCACAAGAAAGTTGAATTTGAAATGAAATGTTACTTTTGGTTGAAGACATTCTCTTTCTAACTCTGTTTTCTATTGTCCCTGTGTGTAGGTATGTGATAAGTACATTGGAACTAATGGTGGCAGAGGATTACATCATTGTTTATCTGAACGGTGCCACACCTCGCAGGAGGATGCCCGGTTTTAGCTGGATGAAAAAGTGTTACCAAATGATAGACAGGAGGTAATACCCACACAAACAAGTGCAATGCAAATGTAAAGTAGGAATTATTTTATGATACTGTTGTGATTCATACAAATTTATGCGGTATAGTAAATTTGGAGAAAGGCCAAGTGTAAAAGAGCTCCTACAGATCATTTCACAGCTCCTCTGCCTCTGCTCTTGTCCCACAGACTAAAGAAAAACCTCAAGATGTTCATCATTGTTCATCCTTCTTGGTTCATACGGACTTTGCTGGGAATAACCAGACCCTTCATCAGGTTTCACTGTTGTCCTTTAACTTTAAATGACACTTCTGTTGAAAACATTCAGCACAGGATGTACAATCAAGAAACCCTCTTAATAGTATATCCATGTTTGGATCTATTAGCAGTTAACCCTACATATTAAATTGCAGCAACTTGAATGGCCCAACTATTTCTAAGAATACATTTTTGACGAGTCTAGAAATCCAGGAACTGACATACCCCCATTACAGTGTTTGAATCAGACCTCATAAGCAGTGAAAGAGACTAATTAATGTTTTGTTTTCTACAGCTCCAAGTTCAGCAGTAAGATCAAGTATGTTAATAGTCTGCGGGAGCTTGGAGAAATCATCCCAATCGAGTACGTTCACATTCCACCCAGCATTATCAAGTAAGTACTTGCGTTAGTTTACAATATCAGATTTCAGATCAGATGTTTCAGGAAATAGAATAATCCAGTCTGGTCAGTTTAAAGTTCTTCACACAGCAGTTAATGGAAGACGATTTTTATTTTTTAATCCAACACATACATAACATATACAGTAGAAAGTAAGTTATATAAATGCAGATATGATTAATGTGTTTTCCTGAAGAGTATTGGCTGCAGTCAGTGACAAATACTATAATTTCTGCCGTGATCATTTTTTCATTAGACCATAGTTACATGGTGGCCATTTTCCTCTTACATATTGCTGGGGGAATGAAAGGCTTTTATGAACAGAATATACCTGCTTTATCTGCATGAAGATTGTGTAATGTGACAGTGTTTCAAAACTGAATTTGTTTCCTGTTCACATTTGACAATGCCAGGGGGCTCTCCCACACACAGCCAGGGACAAAGGTGTTGCTTTTCAGCATCTATATTAACTCAAAACAGGAACTTATAAATGCTCAAACTCAAAACACACAGCACTTCCTGCTGGCCCGTCAGCTTTGCAGCTCAGTGTCTCTCGTGTCTCCTCTCAGGCAGCCAGCCGCTGCTTTTTAAACCAGAGCTAACAGCTCTCACCTGCGCTGATTGATCCTCTGGTACCACCTACACAGTGGCTTGTGTAGAAGTTTAAATTATTTACTTCACCACGGTTTTTTATTCTTCAAACATTACATTTGTGCTATTTCAGAAGCATTCAACACAATCTTCAGACCGAAATTAATAACTTTTCAAAATAAAAGCACTGTTATACATTTCAATATAAAACAAGCACTATGCTTTTACTATAAAGCCAACATTTTAAAACAGCTGCAGGCCCTGCACTTTCATGGGCCACTAACAATACACTTGTGTGAAGCCGATAAGATTTGTGTGATATATGTTTTGTGCAATGCTCCGTTTTCACCCACTTTGTTTCAAGCACTTTACCACTGGATTTAGCATTAGCATAGATTACAGGCTTGATTCAAGTGCATTTTAGGCTTGTATAAATTTGTCCCAGAGGCGCATTGTTATTTCTGGATTAAAATATCTTTTCCACTATATCAGGTAACAGTATTATTATTGATCTGAGTTAGGAAGTTGTTGCCAAAGTTAGCTGCTGCCTAACAGGGTCCTCTGTCCCTCCAGATTTGGTCTTTTCAGTTGATGATAATTTAGGAAGCAGTGAAATGCAAAACAGTGTGTCAGATTATCTGTGTTAACCTGACTTATAAACCTGGATCACAGCAACACATCATGATTCTGTTCACAAAAACATTTGATCTTCCCACCCTGAGCATGATGTCAGAGGTTAATGGCCAAGATGTGTTTACAATCCATAACCTTAATAGTCAAAAAACTACACAAAACAAACAGTAAAAAAACATAATGCAATATTTAATTCCAAGTGCCAATCTGCATTGGCATGTTTATACATCTCTCACTCCGCCCAAAGGTATGACGAGGAGAGGGGTAAACACAGGTTTGCACGCATGAGGTAAATCTGCATTGATCACTATGTTGTCTAAAAGTCTTTCTGAATTTTTTTCTCAAAGCTGCTGTTAATTTTCATAAACTGGGACTAACCTTCTACTGACCTCAGGCTGCCTCCTTCCCCAACACAAAGCAAGCCGGATACAGATTTTCTGTTCCCGTTATGGATTCCCGTGTAAATTGTTTCATCTCACCTCTCATCTGTGACATCTTAGTAAAACTCTAATAATCATCTATAACCTGAAGAAGCTTGCACTAACAATATAGTCACTCCCAACCAACAGATTAAACTAGAAAACATCAACAACTATTATTGTAAAGGGACTGAAGAGACCACCAGCACAGACTGGACTTTGTTACAATTTAGAAGAATAAGGGGTGTAGTATTATATCTGTATCTTAGCCTTGAGTGAGAGAAAATAATTGTTAGTTTTCCAATCCTACACAGCAGCTGTGTCTCAATTCAGGAGCTGTATCATTAGACGACTAAACTTGAAGACAGATTGGGTCACAGCGGCACGACTAGCTGCCGACAAATGTGTCCTTTATTCCAGTGAAACGTAGGCCGCCACGGGTTGGATCCTTCCCAGCCCAGCCTATCCCAGGATGCATTGTGCTTCAGTGACTAACCTCAAAGAGGAAATGGTGCAGACAAGTGACGAGACGTCCAGTACCTGAGAATCAGACTACGATACAACTGAACATCCAAAATTCCACATGCCAAAAAGAGGCCATTAAAAACCTGCTTGGCCTGTCCGACTTCAGCTCTGTTGCTAGGCAACAGCAATAAGAGTAGGATATCCTGGTGACACTGATCACGGAAAACTTGTATAGACCACGCGATCTCTCTACATGGCCCACAGAGGAGGTGGTTTTTGGTCAGGTAGCTGGTGTCCCTTTCGAAGGATGCTGCCCCAGTCATGTACACAACAACTGGTGTCTCATGTAAACATTACAACACTGACAGTCTCTGGAAGATTTATCAGAATGTAGAATATGGTACATGGGGTTTTATGTATGATTCCTTAAAACGGATCAGGTGTATGAAGGAAAGGGGATTTGTTGAATTCCCTGAAACCCACAAAATCAGTGCAAATAGATGTAAAAATGAAGTCTGACTCATTCTAACTTTATCCCTGTTCATTATGCAAGAGGCCATTACATTATGTAACATCATGACTTGTTTCACTGAGCATGTGTCACAAACTACACACATCAACCCCCTTAGAGTCAAATAGAATCGCTCTTGATAGTGCTGCAGTGGAAATACAGGAGAGAACCACTAATCTCCAGCAACTGCATGTGCACTGACTATGTGGCCGTGCCCATCATTTGTTTGACACCTTCACTAACCTTTGCTCTCTGCCCTCCCACCCAATGCAAATCCAGATTGGATACAGATTTACAGGAATCAGCAGCTAAGTAAGTAGTACTTCAAGACAAGGAAAGAAAAAGAAAAAAGTTCACACATTAAAAATGTTGGTCCAAGCCAACAGTTTGGCTGACAGAGCGGAATTAATAATCGATGAATCTATGTGAATCTGTCTCATTCATCACTATGACCTGAGTAGCATATCAAGTCAATTCACCCTCAACCTGAGACCGGTGAATGACACCTTATCAGGGATTAGGTTCCGAGCAGTGAAGTCATGGTTTTACCTTACCTCATTGAGAAACAAGGATGTAACTTTAAAGATTTCCTGGTTGATTTCCTGGTTGATTTTGCTGCAGTAAAAGAGATGGAGGTATTTTGCCTGCTGAGCCTCACTGAACTCTCCATGCTGGTCTGCTCGTCTCACAGAGACATTTTCCAAACAATTCAAAGCTAACAAGGAATGTGCTGGTCAGTAAATCCCTGCCTAGTTTCTGAAGTTGGGTTCTCAGATTGTTGTGTGACGTAGTGGAAAGAAACATAATTGATGGTCGGCTGAAGACATGATCGTAATCAACCTACTGCACAGCAAACTCGCTACGCTTCAGTTCCAATATGTATACCTTTGTTTGAAACATTTTCATTCTAAAGCCAAAGATACTACTATTCTTTCTGTCATCTTCTCTCGCTCAGAGCCGACAAGAAGGGGAACTCGGCCGTTTGACAGAAACAAGACACCTGACTCCTGCCTACTTTCTCCCTGCAATGTGCTGTATTCTACCACAGCATGACTGAATATGAGCGGCCCTGCAGCATGATGTTCGCGGCACTAGCAACAGTCTGTAAAACAATAAGCTGTGGTACAAAACATCAGGCGACTGCTTGTTCAGTGAGGGAGGTATTAACGCCTCTCACTGGGTGCTAAACATAATCCTGTATGTGCAGTGACTGTCACTGTTCTGTACTACTGTATGTTACACAGCAATTGATTGTGTTCCCCATTTATTAGTTTCTGTGGGGTTGACTTAATTTTTTATTAAACTGTTTTATTTTTCTTTAATTCACTTTGGAGGAATTACTAACAGCCTGGGTAATAACACAGTAATATGACATAACATCAGTTGTAACACTGCCCATCTGCTCACGAATACACATTTGTGTTTCCTGAACAGTTAGGATTATACTGTACTGTAGCTTGGTCAATAGACTGTAATGTTACAGGATGTAGAATCTAATTTCAGGCACTCAAGGTTTACAAATATATATGAGCCACAGTTACAAATGCAGGCTTGAATTAGAATTTTAAATGTGTGGACATTAAAAATTTTTAATTCAAGCCTGCAGTTTGTAACGATATGAAACAGAACTTAAAGCTGATTTTTGAATAGTTTCATTATATATGGATCTCATCCTAAACTTGTCTTATAAAGGCTATGAATTGGCTATTCTGTTAACATTGTATATCACTGTGAACATTCTGGGGATGTCATACAGGCAGTTCCCATAGCTGCAGTAATAGTGTTGCATGACTTCAGTTGCATCCTCGATTACTCTGATCTGATTACTCACTCAGATGTAGAACTGTGTACTAATGTTATTTTAATCATATTTGTCCAGGGTGTGTGTGTGTGTTTGTGTTTTTGTGTGTTTGTGTGTGTGTGTGTGTGTGTGTGTGTGTGTGTGTGAAATAAATTTAGGGAGTAATCAGGGAATACTATGTTAACTGATGGTTGGAGAGGGACAGTCGGTGTGTGTCTACTTTTAATTTTTCTTTGTTTTATTTATAAATATATTTGTGTCTTGCAAGATGTTGATCTGTTGTACAACATGTAAAATTATTTGTTTCATTAAAGGTGTGTTCGTCCTCATCAGTCTTTAAAAAAATAGGTTTCAAATGAAAGTTTCACAAGCAAGAGCGGACTGGGACAATAATTGAAGCCGGTAATTTGACTCCATCCTAAGCCACCTTATTTACACGAAGCATCAGTTGTGTAGACTTAACCTAATCGTAGCTGTAACTGTTACCAGACACTCATAAACTTGGCCACTATGTTCTTCAAGGAGGAACGTTCGACAAATTACAATGTTTTTCAAGTTATGTTATTGTGTACTATCTTTTATAATATAATTAGTGTAGCGCTGTAACCCCCAGATAGGGGTGGCGGGTGCTATCTGGCACTGAAAACTTGAAAAAAAGCAATACTGAAGAAACAGGAGTAGATGAAAATGTTTTGCATTTTATTAACAAAAAGGTTCTACAACAGAAAGACAGAAATATTCCTGGGAAATGCAAAAAAATTACTTAACCATACCAGAGAAATAAAAAGAGAAACAAACTGTAAAAATCTGCAGCCTCACCGCAAGCTGCCAACTCCTCTCTCCGCCCCTCACCTGCCTGGAACATACAATCTGTGCTGGTAAGTATAAGGTGAGCTGAACAGAAAGACAAAGAGAAACCACACTCAGGACAAGACAATGTTTGGACACTGGGCTACTGCTGACCTATCAATTCAACCTATCTGCAAAAATTCAGCAGATGAATGCAATAGGTTGACTGAAATGTCATCTAATGCAGCACACGTCATCCATTCTCTATCACCTCTAGACCTCTAACACCACTTACATTGGTGATCCTGCTTGCTATATTATCGCTGGTCAAGGAAAGCCGGAGTGACCATCAGGCCACTGGGATTGTCGAGTGGCTACAGACTGCCACTACAGGATTTTTCTTTTGGGCTTTTGAGTTGATTATTTTAATCGTTACAATGATAAACTGCTCGAATAGCCGTTATACGACTGAATAATATAGTGCCACTAATGACACATTTTAATTTGTGTTCATCACTCTAGAATTATAAACAAATTTAAAATACATCTTCAAATGAGATCACATGCTGCTACATGGCCTTTCCCTGTATTGATAAAGGTTTGAATTGAATGCCATTCTCAGTTGCTATGAAAAAACTGCAATATATCTATTGTAGCTCAGATAATGCCCTTTTTCTGAGATATTTCTCCAAACAGTAGACAGCAACGGGGTCTGTGTCTATGTCAAACTTGTTGGCAAAGAGATGATGCTGCTTGAGCATCCACTGTAAGTCCCCGGCACCATTTACGCATATTCCCCTGACGTGGCTGCCGTGACACTCTGGGTACACCGCGTCCGGTGAATCCTGCGACCCCTCGTGCCACTCCCACTTCACCAGGCGAGCGATGGCATTGACGTCTGACATGTCATATTTCCTGTGGGGTCGTGTCGAGCCAGGAACTCCGGGCATTCGCTGAATGGTTGCCCAGAGAAATTCATCAGGACTGTAGGTGTCTTTGGCCCACTCCATCAGTGCCAGCACTCGGCGGTCCTCCAACACACTGCGGATGAAGCCCCGGCTAACCACAAAGTAGGCATTTCCAGACATTATGGTGATGTTGAAGGGAGGAGGCTCCTTTGCCTTTCCTGTCCCCTGAAGGAGTTACAATTGTGAGTTAATGTTTAAAGTAATTTCTAATGTTAACTTTATAAATATATGTAATGCAAAATAGGTACCTGGATTCCTCCATCTATTATTTCGTGTGCATTTCTCACTCTCCCACACTTTTCCTGAAGGCATTTCTTCTGTCTCTAAGCTGTTCCCGCCACTCAGTGAACGCAGTGTCCTTACAATCTCCAAGTTGGTTTTCAGAGGGAAATCTTGGCCACAAAGGTTGATGACGTATTTCCATTGTGTGCTGCTGTTATAGAGATCTGCCAGACAGTTAAGGTCAGCCTGGACACGTGGCCAGGCCGCATAGACCACATCAACAGGCTGACTGACCATGAAGATGTTTGGGAAGCAGGCAGTAATTGCCCAGATGGCAAATAAGACAGAGGATTTTGCCTTTTTGTCCACATGGACACAATAAATATTTTGAGGTGCGTAGATGGCTCGCAGCAGGCGCTCAAAGTTCTGCACCTAAGATCATATACAAAAATATATTAATAATGTATCCTTTTTGTGTACTTGAACATAACAGAAATTCATAAGCGGTGGTGAAGAAGTCCTTTGATTGATGACTTTTAAGTAAATTGTTTACTCCACTTTTAAAGTTTATTTTTAATTCAAATTCAGACTTCAGAATCTGCATACCTTATGATGCACAACCATAGAGTATGCCAGGGGGAAGTCCTCTTCTTCCTGGCTCAAGGGAGATGTTAAGTATTTTCTTTTTAATTTGAATGCACTGTAAATAAACAATATTAAAAAAGGAAATTTCAGTGATTTAAGTGAAATTTGATATTCAAATATTGGCAAAGTAAAACGTCTAAAATCTGTAGTTTAAAGCAACACACCTGCAGTCTTCGGTTGCATTCATGTAATGTTCATCAGTGATGTGAACACTCTTGAGGAAGTCTTTGGTGATGGTCAGTAGTTTGGCCTGCTCCAGTGCCTCCCTCTCTCCCTGCAGGATAGCTGAGCAGTTGCACACTTTCTCTGGGCTGTCATCAGAGTCTGTATACTCCAACGAACTGTACCTGAGAACGGAGCTGGGATTCCAGCCTGGATTACTGTGAGTTACTATGGAGAGGATCCATAGGGAACCCAGTGCAATGGTGAGCTTCAGGAGCTGTCGAAATCTGCCTTGTTTCAGGATCCTCATTGTGGGAGAGAAGTAACTGTTACGTGTCTTTTTGCAATGGGAGTTCTGGATGTATTCCACCTGCCCTTCCCCTTTTAATTGGTGTCACAATTTCTGTGTAGATCAAAGATTACATGACTAAAATGATTAATGACTGCCTGAAACAATACAATATCCTTGGTACTTGCTCAACTGAGCTGTGTGTTAATAAGTTCAGACTTTTGGTAGATGATCCAGTTATTGATACGTTCTGTGGTTTACTGCACACCAAGCTATGTTTTCTATAGAGTAATGATTAAATGTTTGTAGATACGTCCCATTAGTTATAGATCCAGGCAGTTCCTCTGCTTGTTCTTGCTCCTGTCAGAGAAGTGATACAGACAACCTTTCTTTAGCCACACAATTTCTAGGGGATAAAGTTCAACAATGATGACAATGGGCCTCATTTGCTAACAGTGCAAAAACTGTGCTTAAAAAGTACGCATAAACATTTGACGCACGAATATGGGATTCATCTAAATGCTCGTACCTAAATTTGTTCGTACTCTCCGAACAAATTTTGAACTCCCTTTGACCATGTGTACGCAAAAATGATGAAGACCTCTCAGTCCTGAAACATTTAAACACACCCTTTTAACTAAATGCATAGTATATCAAACTCCGTAAAAAAAAACTGCTCGATTCATATTAATGATCTGGATAAACGGGGCGTCGCTTCTTCTGTGAGAGAGAGAGAGAGAGAGAGAGAGAGAGAGAGAGAGAGAGAGAGAGAGAGAGATGAGAGAGAGAGAGATGAGAGAGAGAGAGAGAGAGAATGTGTGTCTGTGTGTGTCTGTGTGTGTGTGTGTGTGTGTGTGTGTGTGTGTGTGTGTGTGTGTGTGTGTGTGCGTGCGAGCGTGTGTGCTGATAATCACATGTATTCAGTTATTAATCGATGATGTCAGATCATGACTCCGGATCGTTCAGGGCACTTCAACAGAGCTTATACCTTTTGGGGTCGTCTCTTATAACTTCCACTGTTCAGCACAGGGCTCTCTTCATGACACACGGAGGACCTTATGTGGAGAAATAGAATTGTGGTTTGATTCAGATTCACAAACATACGCATGGTGGTAAGGACCAAATCAGCGTGTATGCCTGTTTCATGAATCCGGCAGAGATTTTGCCGCTGTGTGTAATATAACTGGGAACATGAACTAGAAATACAACTCTCATTTTTAACCGGACAGACAATCGCCCTCACCCACAGAATAGAATCGCAAGAAGCACAGAAACTACTCTACACAAAAAAGACTCCATTACAATGCATTTCATTTAGCTGACGTTTTATCCAAAGCGACTTACATTAAGTGCATTCAACCATGAGGTACAAACCCAGAACAACAAGAATCGTACAATTTCTTCAAGAAAGCCAAACTACAAAGTGCTGTAAGTAAGTTCCATTTAAGTGCTACTAAATTGTTTGTTTAAACTTGTATTCAAGGTATAGTCAGATACCATCACCCGTCTTTTTTTATTAATTTATGACAAGATTTAATCTCAGTTTACTGTATTTCTTTATTTTTAATCCTATAGACTACCATGTGTTTGAAGTAAACCACTTTCAATAATAAGCATAATAAGTGTAAAGCAAATGAATGTGTTGTTATATATATAAATGACAAAACTCATTTAATATTTTGTAACTAATCGAAACAGATCTCTGAGGTGAAAGCACAGACATTCAGTGAAAGAAACATTAGTCAGAGAGAAATCATGAATTAACACTCAATTACTTTGGTTGAGCTGAAGAGTAGAGTAGATAAATGGGTCTTACCTGTGAAATGACCAGCAGCACATTCGATTAGCGTTTTATTTCTCTGACTTCATCCTCTATCTCTCCCCTTACATCATGTGATCAAACCGGTTGGGTGCACTTGTTCTTCCCGACAGTAGGAAGCACAACGTCCTGTGCGTGCTTGGCAAATGACACCATGTATCCATGAATCAAATCAAAGAATGGATGACACAGGAACTAACCTCACACTTTTTTTAAGTTTAAAAATGCCTGAGAGCTGCTTAAAATGTGCTCTGCAGTCAGCCTTAAAATATCACAAGAATCATTTTTTTTTACTTTTAAAATTACAAATATTCTCAGGGTTTGGACTCTTCAGGTTTTCAAGAATAAAACACTGCAAAAACTGCAAACAAAGTGGTCGGCAGTTCGATCCCCAGTCTGACCCATCTGCCAATCCGAAGTGTCCTTGGGCAAGATGCTGAAGCCTGAATGTCCCCCCATAGAATAACAAAGAGCTGCGAATAGATGCACCGTATGAATGTGTGTATGAATGTGTGTGTGTGAATGGGTGATTGTAAAACTGTACTGTAAAGCGCTTTGAGTGTTCATGAAGAAAAGAAAAGCGCTTTATAAAATATAAATACAAAACCATTTACCAGTTGGAATCTCCAGGTTAATTAACATGTGTGTCCCACTTCTTACATGGGGCTGCATGGATTTAATGAAGCCACAATATATGATATGTACGGTGGCCAAACACACTGTAAATTAAGAAAACACATCCAAATAGAAAAACATGTGCAAAGAAAGAAGGATACTTTATCAATTTGAGGACACATGTGCTGAAAAAAGTCCAAATACATGCAAATACAGAGATGCGTTGCAATTTGTGAAGACAACAATGGAAATGTTTCCAGGTTCAGGGGACCCAAAAAAGTGATGAACCTGGCTGTGGTTTAATGAATGATGAAGTTATTGTGAAACAGTTAAAAGGTGATGAAGGAAAATTTCAAGAAACGTCGGCCAGTGATACACACACAAACATTTGAATAACTATCAGGTCTGGGAGGTTTTTAAAGCAGCTGCCTCTGTTGATGAATATGTCCTCACCCACAAGGCCACTTGGTCAGACTGAACTACTGTGTCATTTTTTTATATCAACAAACAATGTATATATTTTCTTAATTAATATGTGTCTTTGTAATGATCTATTAGTCATTATTGTATGTCCCTAAGATTAAACTATATTTTTACAGCCAAAATTTATGTCAGCATAATCTGGGCCACTCGCTTAATACTTGGGAATGCCACCCTCTAGTGGCTGCGGACAAAAACCAAAAGAAGCCATCAACAAACCACAGATCACAAACTGAGGTATAATGCATTTTTGAGAATAAAATACTGCTGGAAAACTGCATTGTTGGAAAGAAGCTTCATCAACATGATTTAAGAGCTGAAGAAGAGTCTGCTGGTTAACTAAGCTTAGCAATCACACTTGAACTGTGCTCCAACTCAGTGATACACTTTAAAAAACTTAATACTGAGCTAAATTATGTGACTGAATATCACGTTGTGTCATTCACTTCAAGAATAAGTAATTCATGTAATGTCTCTCGACTACAAAGAAATATTACAGATGACATATACACACAACTCTCCACTCTTCTCTTCCCCCTTTTTCCCCCCACTCATCCCAAACTGTGAGGCAGTTTTTTCTCTCCATAGCCGCCAATGTGCTCGTTGTGGAACTGTAGAGTTCTCTATAATTAAGCGAAGTCTAGACTTTACATTTATTTTAGAACATAGGACAAAATGGTGAATATTCCTTGTCCATTTGAAGGTCTTCTGCTCAATATGTTCAACGACCAGTTAGCAGGTGTTAGCGGCCACCAGCGGATGTTAGGGACATAGCTTCAGTCGAGCACCTTAGCGTCATCAAGTGTTTTGCCCTTGCAATCATCGATTCTGGCCGAACTTTAGGGTACACTGAGGCTAAAGGTAAATTGTAATGTCTTCTGGCTTGTATGGCAGAAAGCCATGTGGCATCAACATCATTACATCTATAACGGATGCTGCGAACGGATCGGGTCCAGTCGACATCCAGGACATGGTCAAACGTTACACCCCAGCCCGTTCACTCATCTTTTAGGAAAAATACTTGGATTTATTGACAAATGCGTAACACAATGAGAAATGCAGTCTGTGTACTCAAATAAATACTTCACCTACTGTTTCTCATCCATTCACAAAAACACAGGTACTGATAGAATGTATGTAGCCTCATGTAATACATGCATATAAGGTGATCAAGGCTGTAGATCTGCAACCTTTCTCTACAAAAGCATACCAAATTTAAAAAATCTCATTTTATAGCAGAATAAGAGTGATGGACCCTCCCTTGGCAGCTTATCATATAAACTGAATGCACCTCAAACCAATCAACATGTTGACATCAGAATAGAAAAGTACACAAATCCATAATCATATAAACAAACATGTAATGTATTTGTAAGCTAGAACAAGTATCTGTAATGTTGCACTTAAAATTAGACCCATGCTACTATTATTGCTAATTGTTGGCCCTGGTTAATTGGTTCAAGTTTATTAATCATTTTCCTCTGATGTAACGCTCAGGCTGGGAAACTCTAATGCTGTTTAGACAATAGATTGTTCAAATCTGGAGGCATTCAACCTCTTTCCATTGTATCTTACATGATACAATGGAAAACAATATATATTTGAGAGACACAATAATTTGAGCCTTAAAGTACAATGCACTGCAATTAAAGCATCTTATCTGTGTTCGCAGCATGTTTCCTTCCAGACAGCGTCTGTGACAATTACAGTTATGTCATGGAAAACCTTTTTCTGTAAGTAAAGTTTTACTGCGTGGCTCAAGCACATGTGGACGTGCAAACATTTCAACCCCACACATCAGTCTACAATCACAAGCATGAAGTTGCTGGATTAACAGAGTCCACTCTTCTGTCAAGGCGTCCCACAAGGGGGCAGTGCCGTGTTGAAATAGAAGATGCCTTTACTGATCTCATGAACGCTGAGTTGCAAGTTCTCTTTTATATAAATTTATCATGAGCTGCTGTAGGATTAGCACTAACCTAAATGAAATGGACAGGCCAAGCTTCAATCAATTCACAAGAAAGTTGAATTTGAAATGAAATGTTACTTTTGGTTGAAGACTTTCTCTTTCTAACTCTGTTTTCTATTGTCCCTGTGTGTAGGTATGTGATAAGTACATTGGAACTAATGGTGGCAGAGGATTACGTCATTGTTTATCTGAACGGTGCCACACCTCGCAGGAGGATGCCCGGTTTTAGCTGGATGAAAAAGTGTTACCAAATGATAGACAGGAGGTAATACCCACACAAACAAGTGCAATGCAAATGTACAGTAGGAATTATTTTATGATACTGTTGTGATTAATACAAATTTATGCTGTATAGTAAATTTGGAGAAAGGCCAAGTGTAAAAGAGCTCCTACAGATCATTTCACAGCTCCTCTGCCTCTGCTCTTGTCCCACAGACTAAAGAAAAACCTCAAGATGTTCATCATTGTTCATCCTTCTTGGTTCATACGGACTTTGCTGGGAATAACCAGACCCTTCATCAGGTTTCACTGTTGTCCTTTAACTTTAAATGACACTTCTGTTGAAAACATTCAGCACAGGATGTACAATCAAGAAACCCTGTTAACCTCTTGCGATGCAACGGTCGAGCGTTAAGGCGGGCAAACTAATTACTGCTTCGTACAGCTAGGTACTGATGCGACATATCTTTGGAAAGCTAAGATCCTTCTGATTCGATTGATGAAAATCATTCCAAGATCTGATCACCACAGCCGGTACAATCCTTGTTCAGTCAGACCCACAGCAATAATATCTTTTATAATATTGTTGTAGCGCTGTAACCCCCAGATAGCGGTGGAGGGTGCTATCTGGCACTGAAAGAAAACCAATACTGAAGAAGTAGGAGTAGATGAAAATGTTTTGCATTTTATTAACACAAAGATTCTACAACAGAAAAGACAGAAAGATGAAAATGTACAACAGAAAGACAACAAATATTCCTGGTAAATGCAAAAAAAACCTAAATCATACCAGATAAAGAAAAAGAGAAACAAACTAGAAACATCTGCAGCCTCACCGCAAGCTGCCAACTCCTGTGTCTCTCCCATGATTACATTGGTGGTCCTTCTTGCTTCATCTTATTAGTAAAAGATTAGATGTTAAGGTTTAACAGTCTAATTTTAAGATGAATAGCAATATGTAATGTTTGGGGGAAATTTAAATAACAGTTTGAATTTGCTTGAGTCTAATTTAAGTTTGGCATTCAATAAATGTGGTTATAAAAATAAAATATAAAACATTAATATTTAAAAATATGAATGTTAAATCATAACTTTAATTTGTTAAAGTTACCTCGGCCACCACCCTTCTATGTAAGGGAAAAAATAGCCAATTTATTGATTAAGATCAGTCTCATTTAGATCTAGTTCAATTAGAAATCTCAATATTTACTATTAAAGATTATATAATGAACAGTGAAGGTTATGTAGTTCTTGACAGTTTACAGGTTGGCAAAATTCACTTATGCGACATTAATGAAAGAACATTTGTCAAAGAAAAACATTTATTATGGATATAATAAAGTATAAAAACACAAATTACTTACAAACGTACTAACTAAACAAAGATGTGAATGTGAATGTGTGTGTGCCTATGTAAATCAGGGTGCTCTCAAAATGGTGGCTTGCCAAAAGAGTAACACCTTCGTGTGGGCTTCTTAGATGGTTGCTGACCCCCTAAAGATAGCAGCTTTTCTTCTGAAGTGGCTTTACGACAGGTAGCGGGGGAGGAGATTACTAGGTGAAGAGATATGCGTGTGTCTGTGTAAATGTTAAGTCAGAGAATGTAAGGGTCAGTGAGATCCTGTGAAGAGGGTAACTAACATTAACTTTCAAATAACTTGTAACCACAATTTCACAACACATATCAAACTTATAAAATTTCACCACACATAATCAAATAAACAGTCTTGCTTAGCCTAGTATAATTATTAAGCCCAGCTTTGTTACCGATCAGAGGAAAAGGGAAAAGGAAGTTGTAGTTCAGTTCACAGTTCTGTGAATTCTTCTGGTTGGTCGTAAGGTTTCTGCATTCGCAGTTCTGGTGAGCTGTGGGGCTCAGTTGCATGTTGAATCTTACCTGCAGGACATCGAATCGCTGCTAGGAGTTTGGAAGAGCTTGATTTGAGCGGTGGTTTCCTTGAAGAGATGAGTTGGAAGCTGCAACTTTGACCTCCTCTCGTTGGATGGGAAGAGAAGATTCGAGTTGGAGAAATCAGGTTTCTCCTCTCGCCGATGCAGGAGGAGAAGCTGGCAGCCTTCCTCCTTGGCAGCAACTTGAATGGCACAACTATTTCTAAGAATACATTTTTGACTAGTCTTTGAAATACCCCTAATACAGTGGTTGAAACAGATCACGTAAGCAGTGAAACAGACCTTTCTAATTTTTTGTTTTCTACAGCTCCAAGTTCAGCAGTAAGATCAAGTATGTGAATAGTCTGCCAGAGCTTGGAGAAATCATCCCAATCGAGTACGGTCACATTCCACCCAGCATTATCAAGTAAGTACTTGCTTTAGTTTACAGTATCAGATTTCAGATCAGATGTGTCAGGAAGCAGCTAAATCCAGTCTGGTCAGTATAAAGGTGCAGTTATTACCTGTTTGTGAACAATAGAAACCTTTCTTCACAGCAGCGGTTAATGGATGTTGATTTAAATTTTGTAATCCAACACATACCTTACATATACAGTAGAAAGTAACTTTTATAAATGCAGATATGATTAATGTTGTGTCTGGATTTTATATATTTTTGTGTGTTTTGTCTTTCCTTCCTGAAGAGTATTGGCTGCAGTCAATAACAAATACTATGTACCAGAGAAAGACAAAGAGAAACAAACTAGAACAAATCTGAAGTTTCAACGTAAGCTGCCAACAGCAATATATCTATTGTAGCTCAGATAATGCCCTTTTTCTGAGATATTTCTCCAAACAGTAGTAAGTAACGGGCTCTGTGTCTATGTCAAACTTGTTGGCAAAGAGATGATGCTGCTTGAGCATCCACTGTAAGTCCCCTGCACCATATACGCATATTTCCCTGACGTGGCTGCCGTGACACTCTGGGTACACCGCGTCCGGTGAATCCTGCGACCCCTCGTGCCACTGCCACTTCACCAGGCGAGCGATGGCATTGACGTCTGACATGTCATTTTTCCTGTGGGGTCGTGTTGAGCCAGGAACTCCGGGCATTCGCTGAATGGATGCCCAGAGAAATTCATCAGGACTGTAGGTGTCTTTGAACCACTCCATCAGTGCCAGCACTCGGCGGTCCTCCAACACACTGCGGATGAAGCCCCGGCTAACCACAAAGTAGGCATTTCCAGACATTATGGTGATGTTGAAGGGAGGAGGCTCCTTTGCCTTTCCTGTCCCCTGAAGGAGTTAAAATAGTAAATTAATGTTTAAATGATGACCAGTAAGTTGTAATGTTAACTTTATAAATATATGTAATGCAAAATAGGTACCTGGATTTTTCCATCTATTATTTCGTGTGCATTTCTCACTCTCCCCACTTTATATCCAGGCATTTCTTCTGACTCTAAGCTGTTCCCGCCACTCAGTGAACGCAGTGTCCTTACAATCTCCAAGTTGGTTTTCAGAGGGAAATCTTGGCCACAAAGGTTGATGACGTATTTCCATTGTGTGCTGCTGTTATAGAGATCTGCCAGACAGTTAAGGTCAGCCTGGACACGTGGCCAGGCCGCATAGACCACATCAACAGGCTGACTGACCATGAAGATGTTTGGGAAGCAGGCAGTAATTGCCCAGATGGCAAATAAGACAGAGGATTTTGCCTTTTTGTCCACATGGACACAATAAATATTTTGAGGTGCGTAGATGGCTCGCAGCAGTCGCTCAAAGTTCTGCACCTAAGATCATATACAAAAATATATTAATAATGTATCCTTTTTGTGTACTTGAACATAACAGAAATTCATAAGCGGTGGTGAAGAACTCCTTTGATTGATAACTTTTAAGTAAATAGTTTACTCCACCTTTAAAGTATATCTTACTTCATATTCAGACTTCAGAATCTGCATACCTTATGATGCACAACCATAGAGTATGCCAGGGGGAAGTCCTCTTCTTCCTGGCTCAACGGAGATGTTAAGTATTTTCTTCTTAATTTGAATGCACTGTAAATAAACAATATTAAACAAAGAACTTTCAGGGATTTAAGTGAAATTTGATATTCAAATATTGGCAAAGTAAAATGTCTAAAATCTGTAGTTTAAAGCGACACACCTGCAGTCTTCGGTTGCATTCATGTAATGTTCATCAGGGATGTGAACACTCTTGATGAAGTCTTTGGTGATGGTCAGTAGTTTGGCCTGCTCCAGTGCCTCCCTCTCTCCCTGCAGGATAGCTGAGCAGTTGCACACTTTCTCTGGGCTGTCATCAGAGTCTGTATACTCCAACGAACTGTACCTGAGAACGGAGCTGGGATTCCAGCCTGGATTACTGCAAGTTAGTAGGGAGAGGATCCATAGGGAACCCAGTGCAAGGGTGAGCTTCAGGAGTCGAAACCAGCCTCGTTTCATTAGCCTCATTGTGGGAGAGAAGTTACGTTTTCTTGCAGTGCGAGTTCTGGATGTATTCCACAAATTTAGAACTTCATTAGACCATGCGTACGCAAAAATGATGAAGGCTTGGCCGTCCTAGAAAATGTAAAAACACCCTTTTAACTAAATGCATAGTATATTAAACTCCATTTAATATATCAAAAAAATATATATTTATGCATCGACCAGATGTATTAAATAACTATGAAATTGACGCTTCTTCTGCAACAACGAAGTTAAAAAAAGTCGTAATCTGTGTGTGTGTCTGTGTGTGTGTGTGTACTGATAATCACATGTATTCAGTAATTATTCGATTATGTCAGATCATGACTCCGGATCGTTCCAGGCACTTTAACAGTGTTTTTTTTACCTCAAGGGGTCGTCTCTTATAACTTCCACTGTTCAGCACAGCGCTCTCTTCATGACACACAGAGGACCTTATATGGAGGAATAGAATTGTGGCAATATACTAGTCAGAGAGAGTTACATCTGTTTATTTAGAATGATTCACAAACATGCGTATGGTGGTGAGAACAAAATCGGATGGGGCGATTTTGGGCAAACACATAATTTCTTCGGAGAGTAAGAACATTCCTGCGCACATGCTAGTGAATGGGGCCCAATGAGGTAATGATTTTGCAATGGAGATATGTTTGTTTGTCGCTTTTATATTAACTTTTTTATGATTTTCAAATCCTGTTTTATGTCTCGGTACAAGGAAACTGGCCGTGCCAGATTGCTTTATTGTAAAAAGAGACAATAAGAAGCCGTAAAACCGGTAAGAGTACTGTGTGTAATATCACTGTAAAACAAAGTCCACGTTTCCGTGGAGATCGTGTTGACACATGAACTAGAAATATAACTATCAATCTTAAATAGAATGACAATCACCCACAGAATAGAACTAACAAGAAGCACACGCAAAAACAACGAAAAAGGCCAAAGATTAAGATCTGGATGTTAAAATAAATGCTAACTAAACAGAAGTATATTCTTCCGTTTTGTCAACAATTACATTTACTAAATATTTCAAAGTAGTTGGAGGTAAAATGGTGAAGGTCACTTTTTGAAAAGCTAAACTCTTCGTACATGTACAACACAGGCTTATTCACAGAAACTCCTCTACACCAAAAAGACACCGTTTTTTAACAACCTGTAACATCATTGTTTTTATTAAAGCCCTTGTAGTCTACCATGTGTTTGGGGAAAAAAAAGTTGGGTCTAAAACTCTTAGAC
Organism: Pseudopleuronectes americanus; assembly: GCA_038501795.1. NCBI lineage: Eukaryota > Metazoa > Chordata > Actinopteri > Pleuronectiformes > Pleuronectidae > Pseudopleuronectes > Pseudopleuronectes americanus. The sequence continues at coordinate 10,242,193 of CM076718.1, forward strand.
CACTTGCAATAATAAGCATAATGAGTGTAAAACAAACAGAATGTATTGTTAAATATATATTAATTATAAAACTCTTTTATATTTTTTAATTAATCAAAACCAATCTGTGAGGCGAAAGCACAGAAATTCAGTGAAAGGAACTTTAGTCAGAGAGAAATCATGAATTAATTCTCAATTACTCTGGTTGAGCTGAAGAGTAGAGTAGATAAATGGGTCTTACCTGTGAATTTACCAGCAGCACATCAGATTAGAGTTTTATGTTTGACTTTATCATCTGCACCAGCATTTATGTCCCTTGATCTGAGGCTTGTTGCCAGTGCTGACGTGGGCATGCTTTTTTTCCCAGATATCTTTTCTAAGAGTGAATGTGAAGTGCGTCTCATCCTCATCACACCGCAGCCCTGATAACAGAATTTCGCTTAACAATTCAAATCCTACATCTACATCTTTTAACATCAAGTGTGCAAATATATAATGTGCACTTATCAAAGTTTCAACATTACATTGACAAAAGGTAGGGCACACATGGTGCAAATAAAAATGTTTTCCTGAATATAAACCAAAGGGCAGATATAAATGCTCCAGACTGTGTGCAGCGTGTGTGAGTAATACACGACCAATATCTTATCATTTCAAACAAAGTTGTATATGTGAGTATTACATAAATTTAAATTGTTGAATCAATCAAAGTTTAAATGTACTTATTGAGTTTATATGATCCACCCAATCAGTTACATTTCAAAGCATAGGCATCAGGAGGTCGAGGCACAACGTGAGGTTTATCAGTTCCTTATTCCAGAATTCAATTCAGTCCATTGCTCCCATTCTTAGGCAAAGAAAAAGCCTAACTAAAGCTTGATGGGTTGGCAAAAGGAAACCAAAGATGGGAAGATACACCATCCAATGGGCCGTTGCCACCGGGTACCCTCCTTATAACCTTATCATGTCTGGAGTTTACTGGAAAAATAACTAAGTGTGGTTGAAACCTATTTTTTAGTTGACGCGTACGTTTTTACAGACCTGTTTGAGACTTTTATGACCGATCTAAATTATATAACCTGTCTGTGACTGATTATTGATATAAATTCAATAGGCAATAAAAGCAGTCATAGGGACATAAAAACAAATGGAATTAATTTATAGTCTTACAAAGCGTTAAAATGATTACGCTATAAGAACAAAGTGTTACGGTTATGTTGAAGGAGATGGACCCAGATGCAGAGTTTTAATAACAAAAGGTAATTTTAATTCAACAAGCTATTTAACTAACAAAGCAAATGTGAACACTATAGGGGAAAAACAAAAACACAACGAAGCTTACACAGGGTTTCAAAGGTGAGGGGGCTCAGGAAATCAGGACAGGAACGCAGAACAGGACAGCACCATGGACGACAGTGGGTAGAAGAACAAACGATCCAACAAAGGGAAACGCATGGGGAAGGCAGGGACAATTAAACACAGGTGAAACACATGAGGACTGGGCAAGACAATCACTGACAGGAAGTGAAGACCGAAAAAACACACAAGGAACAGAGACTATAAAATAAAACAGGAAACAGAAAACACGAAGAGACTGAAATCAACAAACTAAAATTACAGAACATGACACAAAGTCCTGTGAAAAGCATAACGTTTAAAACAAAAAGGGTTAACAGAGTTAAAAACCAAGCATCTCTACCGATATCTCCCCTTTTCAGGTACGAATGGATGTCTATGCTCTTGAACATTGGAACATGTTTGCTAAGTTGTTTTGTTTCCATGTTGGGTGTTTTGGAAGCATTATTTGGATTTGGTATACTGTTATGAAGCTGGCTAAACTCCGTCCTTCCAGTGGCGGGCGTGGAGCGGCTTGAGGTTAGCATAAGTGCAACAGATGTTGTGTGCATTGTGACCATGTTTACCTCAGTATGACACACAAACAGAGTATGAGGTTGCTAATGTGTACGTTTGTGGTTAATTTTCACTATGTTTATGGTTGTGAATAATTACTGATGCATTTGTGGATTAATTTCTGAAATAACTGTAAATAATAAGGAAAAAGGTATACAACAAAGATAACAGGCTAATGGCTACTTATGTCTCAGATATTTTTGTTTATGGCCAATACATTTAACTTTGATAATTTAAGTGCATGTCCAATGATAAAGAGGTCATTTTCATATATAGTTACCTTTCTACATACCTGTATAAGAAAAGTGAGAGAAAATAAAATTAGATTGGGAAGTTGACCCTGAAATGGAAAGAAATTGCATAACATTGTTTAAATATGTTATTCTGAAAGAACTGTTGTACCTATGTAAATTGCTACTTCTGAAAATGATAAATTCTCAATGAAGCTGCCAGAGAGGAAACGTCGTGTCCGAGCATTTTTTTTGATATACTCCTTTTCAAGGCTCAACATTTAAATACTTCTGTGACATGAACTGTTTATGATCTGAACTGTTTGTGACTTGAAACCTTATGGCATTTTTATTTCCTTATTTACTCTCCAAAGAACTGAATTCACGTCTGCTTTATATCCAAAGGACACAGATGTAAATCATTTTTCTGTGTTTTGATCCTGTCTTAAACTATGCCTACAGAACCAGTCTGAACTGGCTCAGACAAACAGCCTTAGTTCTCCTAAGATCCTTACATTTGACTGTTCTCCATTTTCACTCTAAGATCCTTGTGACTCTCTGTGTTGATCCCTTCTGCAGAAAGCCCCTATTAAAATACACAAAGACAAATTTCAAAATGCACTTTTCTGAATCCATAGTGCCTCATATCTGAGTCTGTCACATATGAGGGAATGGGGAAGATTTGGTGAGTACTTTTCTCAAAACCAGTATGATGCTACAAACCAATAGACAGATAACACTTAAGACCACCAATGTTATCATTGTTATTGAGTTTGTTAATGCCACATTGTTCTCCAATCAAGTTCCTAATGTAATCACTTGTGCAGGTTTTAGAGTAATTAACATTACTGGATCCACACAGTTCAAGGTAAAACTGTCAACGTTGGATCTCTTACCATTACGGTTAACCCAATCTGAATCTGGTTCTATTAGTTTACATGCAATAGCTCATTAGTGCAAGTGTTAGAGCACCCAGTTAAGCATTTGTGCTAACCCTTTCTATTGACATTACTCTCCTGTTTTGCATTTCACTTTTTACTTTACTTTTTATATATATAAAAAGAGTTAATTCTGCTGTACTGACAGCTGATAGCTATACATGTCGACAAAAATAACCATTAATGGTGTGCAAATGTTGTGCGAGCAGCCGCCTGGTGTTTGTGTGTGTGTGTGTGTGTGTGTGTGTGTGTGTGTTTGTGTGTGTGTGTCTGTGTGTTTGTGTGTGCAAGAGAGGAGGCTCTGCAGCTGATCTTCACAAGATGTTGGACAGACACTTCACTCTGCTCTCTGAATATGGAATCCAGCATCTGTCCGCGATCAAGATGGCGTTGAAGGTTCCTGGAGGACTGACGGCCTGCGGAGACGACGTCCTCTCATACCACCACTGTGCTGCTTCTGGAAGCTACTTCCTGTTACCAAATGTTGAACTTTTATTCCAATAAACCTTTTAGCGATGTTCACAAGTTTCCTTGTGAACAGTTGCTGTTGCACAAAATAAAACATGGTGCTTTTTATTGTCTCATCTTTGATCAGTGTGTGGGTATGAGGAGGTTTAAGTGAAGCCTCAAGACTCTTTAACAGGGCATCAAATACTGGTAAAAAAGTTATATTTTTTAACTATAACTTTACTTTAATGGAATGGAAGGGAATAATAATTATTCTATTGCACCAAATCATTTCCTATGGAATTCTATTTAGATGAATAACGTAACGTAAAAAAAAGTCTACACATGAGAGAAAACAAACATGTGTATGGGCTTACTGTATGTGTCACGGTTATTTTTCGAATTCTTTCTCATTGTCCATTCAAATATATGAAACTCAGTGTGTCACTTTACTTTACTGTCATTCCCCCACCCTTAGCTGCGTTCAGGTTCTTCATGGAATAAATCCAAGTAGTGTCTCAGACAAATTAACTTTTAGTTCAGCCTGTGTCTCTCCAAAAGGTGAGATTGAAAGAGCTCCTGTAGTGTTCTCCATTCACTACAGTTACTGCAGAGGGAATAAACCTGCTGCCTGTGGCTCCTCCTTCAGGCTGAACTTGAGGGTACACTGATGCTAAAGGTAAATCTGACTGGCTACTGCAGGGGTGTCCAAACTTTTTTCCCCCGAGGGCCATATACAGAAAAATATACGAAGGACTGGGCCACTCACTAGACGTGAGGTATACTGCCTCCCTTCTAATACACTAATATTGGCTAAATCCATCAAATGCAGGTAAATTACGTTTGATAATTGAACATGTTTGAAGAAGATCCTTCATCATAGCTCTCAATTAGTAGATTTTATTTTTATTTTTTCCAAAAAGTTTGGCAGGTCATTCTCTCAGTGACAGCCTCAGATTGGTTCTTAGGGTGCTGATCCCCCTTCATTGTCCTGTATGAAGGGAGAGACAAGAAGAGAAATAGGGGATGTGGATATTTCAAGCTTATTACACAGGCTTGTTAACAAATTGTCATCAACTTTAATTTACTGAATTTATTAAGTAATTGGGCTTATTAACAAATGAAAACTGTGTGTATATTTTTAACTCACCTGTAATGGGAAGAATGTTGCGCTCAGTGGGAGCAGTGATGCTTCGCTTTGGTCTGAAGGACAGCTAGCAGGTCAGGACTAAGTTTGGCGCTGCCTAGTGTTTAAACTAAGAAGTGCAATCCAGTGGGACATAGTCCATTATGTTTTTTGACTTTGATACGGGCAAATTAAAAATGGATGGCGGGCCGCAGTTGGCCCGCTGGCTTGAGTTTGGACACCCCTGGGCTACTGCCTTTTTAATCTATACACTTTCCCCTTTTTTAACATAGGACAAGATGGAGACTATCCCTTGTACGTTCTACTGCAAAATGTTGCCTACCGCCAGTTGATGTTATTGGATATTATAGACCAACAGTGGATGCTAGGGACCTATTTTCAGTTGTGTAGCTTAGTGTCATCAGGTTTCAGCCTTTTAATCACAAGAGACTCGCTTCTGAGGCAGGTCAACCACAGGAGGATCAGACCTGGGTGCATGTCTGACACATGCAGGGCTTGTGCATTGATCTTTAGGGAAGCCGATATTGGATGTTTCAAGGGAAAGTACCTTGAGATAATAAAAGTAATGATTTGCGATAGAAATAAAATTCAATTGAAAAATGCACACACAGGGCGAATGGATGATAAGCATAAACATATCATTCAAAATAGAATAGGGCATGGCTAACTGTCACATTTCATTCTGAAGTCAGCCTTTATCTGTCCACAATTTGAAACCGTGAGATGATGAACGTTGCCCTGACGAGACAAGCCAGGACCTGTGAACAGTGCGCAGCAGCCACTTAACGCTTGCAAAATGGATTCCCTATCATAGATATATCTATGTTCCCCACAACTTGCTGATGGGTTTCCACATGTCAGTTCCATAGACTGGTCATTTCCATAGGTCATTTCCAATAACGCCCCCAGGAAAACATCCAGCTGAAAATATTCCTACAACACGTGAAAGCAGCATGCCTCTCCACGCCCCCTGTGGTCACGCGGTCGATGACGTCAGCAGAAGCGGACGCAGATGTGTAAAACATACGTAACATCGGTGGTTTTCCTCGATCCCCGGGTTTAACTTCCAGCGTCACACAGCCGGAGAGCCCGAGACACACCGGGACGGTCATCCTCAACCCCCGCACGGCCACCACCCGTGAGTAGGACCCGTCGTACCGGCTGATGAGGCTAGCAGCGGTTAGCTTAGCTGGTGTAGCTGGCGAAGTGTTACAGCTGCTCCGGTTCAACTTTACCAACCTCGAGCTAACTACCCAGAGGCTGAAGCGTCACCTCGGCTCAAGGACGGACTCTGACATCCCCACGGACTCAGCCTCTGCTAACCGAGCTAGCCCACGGCTAAGTGCGGGCTGGTTGGCCGCTCCGACTTCCTTGTGTCGTTCGAGGTCATTCTACTGCGTTCACCGGACACGCAGCCGACTATCACCGGAACACCAGCCATGAAGAGTCTCCCGTTCTTCTGCCGGGGAGAGGTCATCCGAGGCTTCGGCCGAGGAAGCAAAGAACTGGGGATTCCCACAGGTGAGTGGATCATCGGTCCGTGGATCGCGGCTGGCGCAGTTGACGTAAGGTCACTGTGAATCGGTCTCAGTAGCGTGGGGAGTGGGGCGAGGAGGTCCGCGCAGCACTGACAGCTCGCGGCTGCTCACATGTTACTAAACGTCGGTCAGCGGATCGGTCAGTTGATCGATTTGCAGATATCGATCCCTGTTCATTCATTCAAGTCAGTTGTACTGACGTATTGGAGTCGCACTGGCGTATTGATGACGACACGTTTTTACGCAACCACCGGACATTTGTTTGTTTGCGTCAACTGACCAACAGTGGAACTTATGAGATGGTGACAACAATGTTATTTAATAATGGTCATAATGTAACGAAGGCTACTCCAGATTAACTCAGGGATTAAATGAATGATCTGAAGCTGCCACCACCCAGTCTACTTGAAAACTAATCTTATCTATAGCTAAAGACCATAATACTGATAGGAAACTAGGGACTGACTGTATTTAGTTGTCCTTTACCCATTCGGACTGGGCTTGTGAGTATGTTAGGCCTTAAGTTGTACTCTTGAAGATCCCTTTAAATTGGACATAAGTTACTTGACTTAATACTATAAAGGGAACAATGACATCTACTACAAAAATAATCAAAAATATTGTGGGTGAATTCCACGCCCTTCATGGCTACTTCAAGGTTTCTCCAAATAGTTTGTGTTGTTAGTCTCTATCTTCTCTGCCATCCAGCAAGAAACCAACTTAATCTCACTTCTCAGGCAGAGTTTACATACTGAGCCTTTTTTTCTTTCCTTCTCATCTCCAGCCAACTTCCCAGACTCGGTGGTGGACAATCTTCCGGCCGATATCAGCACAGGAATCTACTACGGCTGGGCCTGCGTGGGTAATGGGGATCTCCACAAAATGGTGATGAGCATTGGCTGGAATCCTTACTACAAAAATACCAAAAAGTCCATGGTAAGCACAAGATAAGCGCTGTATTAGTCTGAAAGAGAGTATTCACATTGGAAATCTATTAGATGTCACAGTCTTTGACCACTTGTGGTTTCAAGGCAGTGATGGTCTGGTCACAAGCCCACTTCTTAACCCTCAGCCCTGGGTGCAAGTAGGATTTCAGACACGAGAATTGAAGAATAATTGAGCAACTAAAATTACACGTTTTGAGATTAGATTATACAGAGCTACAGGGTGAATGAGGGCAAATTATCATCCGTGTACAGGGTTTGACTTGTAGCTGCACATGAATGCTGGTTGCAGAATGGTAAAAGGACTGATGGTTGCTAGTGTCATGGTTTGTTTCATTTCATGCTACAGTAAAATTCTTGAATATAGTTTAGATTTCATAACAGGTTTAATATGCTTCCTATTATTGTGGTGAGAACCAATAAGGTTCAAGAAAAACCATCCAAGCATATATCACTTGTAGCATGTGAGACAAAAGTGGCTCCGATTTCAGTATTTCTAGACGACCATTCATTCCAAACGTTTCCAGGAGTCTGAATCACACTGAAGTTTGTAGTCAAGCAGCGTAAGAGATGCCATGGCAAATCAAATTAAATGGTTTAATTAGCTTTGACTATTAAACGGCATGTAAGTATGAGTGCATGAGGCGAAAGACTGCTGCCTCAAAAGTCCACCAAATAACAAGGATAGCTATTTCGTGTTGGGTGAAAACTTTAGGAATAAGAATAAAGTAAAGAAAGTGTACTTTAAGTTTTTAAGTAGGGAGATTGCACATGTGCAAAACTGTCAAGTATTAAATGAAAACCCATCGTGTTGAAAAGCGAGTCGTGCTAAATACATTGTTTGGTGCAAACGCTGTTTATTTGATTACTTCCACAGGGCAGCCTGCTCCTCTTCAGTCTGGTTTGAAAACACTTGGAGAGAAGCACTAAATATTGATCTTTGTTTGTGTGTTGTGGGAATTCATGTGAATGTTTCTTTTGGTTCTAGGAGACTCATGTGATTCACACATTCAAAGAGGACTTTTATGGGGAGATTCTCAGTGTGGTCATGGTGGGCTACATCCGTCCGGAGAGAAGCTATGACTCTCTTGGTACGACACGTTACTCTTTCACACACACGTACACACACATGCAGGCACACTCTCTGACCTCGCTCACTTGTTTTCTGCATCTCTTCGTCTCTTTCTGAACAGAAGCCCTCATTGCAGCCATCAACAACGACATTGAGGAGGCCAAAGTCAACCTGGAGCTCCCAGAGCATCTCAAGCTGAGAGAGGACAACTTCTTCACCAGCGCCTCCACCTCATCTCCAGCCACAGCGTCTACGTCACAGACTTTTATAAATGGTCACTGATGGCTGGCTGTGACTGCAGCACTTTGCTTGTCCTCGGGCACACACAAACACACACACACACATTTCTGTATACACAAAGGTTTGTGCATTTGTGTTCATAGAAATGCACAGGACACATTCTGAGCCTCCTTTGCCATTTCTGCACGTAGACATGATCACAAACAATCCATTTTTTTTAATTGTACTTTTCTTTTCCTCGGTCAGCGTTTCTGTTTTAAAAAATTCATTATCTTCCTCTATTGGTTTGTTGTTGACATAATAGATGATATTCATTTGTATATATTCACACCTGAATTGCTGTATGCAACTCTTAGGATATCACTGCTTCTGATGTATATTTGTAATCTTTTATGTGAGAAGGTACTTTTTTATATTTAAAAAAACAATGCAGTTTGTGGATTAATGGTAACCGGAAAATACAAGCAGAATAATTATAATCTGTCTATAAATGATTATACAAATATGTGGACGATAAACTCAGCTATGTGAAAACTATCTATCCATGGTTATAAAAAACATTACTTATTGAGTCCTTTCCTCATGAGGTTTATAATTCTTTGTCAGATGGATAGAAAGAAGTTCTGGGCATTTTTTTCAGCAACAAAAACACAGGTGATTCAGTTCTATGACTTTATGCACCAACATGGCTCAATGCATCTGTGTGAAGACGGGGATCTTTTCTTTCCTATTTTATTTAATTCTGAAAAAATGTCTTTCCTCCCAAGTGGAAACAAACTCTATACTGTTCACTGCCCCACAAATTAAAGAAGCACATGCGTGCTTGTGAACTGGAATTATTGAATAACTCCAAGCATATTTATTTATTTAATGAAATGTACCCAAAGACATTTTTAAGCATAGCCCTTACACATGTCGATGAAGGTTTTGTTATTTAGTTTTTCACCTCAGATTGCCTGAGACTCAGACCTAGAGTCCACTAGTCTCTGTGGGTTTATTACACATAGTGAAACATTAATAGAGAGATAAGATGAAGAAGAAGAATGTCCACAGCCCCTTTTTCAAGCTTGGGGGCAAAAGTCTTTGATTTGTTGAGCATTAATGTATACCCAACTCATGTAAAGTCTGGAAAGGGAAAAAAACAGATACAGTTCTTCAACTATATTCACATATTACACTTTTATTCGATTTCATAGGGTCGTGCAGAATTTTAACAAAACTATTGACAAAGTCAAATAGACAAGCTTTTAACTGTGTTTATCTGATCTGTGTGTGCGCCTGCTGTTTTTAAACTCTATCAAAATCAGTGACATGAAATGAACATTTAACTGCTAAGTTTAAAAAAAACTATTTGAAACTTGGCAAAGAATCTTTTGAATGAATGACGTGTGAGTCTACCTGTGTGCTTATGGATTTTAAGTCTGCATTGTATTTTAGTTGATTAAACTGTTATTTAGGGAGTAAAAAATTCTGAGTGCATTTAATGAGGATGGTATTCATCACACAACAGTAGCTATGATGCTTTGCCAGAACCTTTCTATTACCTGGCTGGTAATTCAGTTTTTTAGACTAGTGGGAAAATCATGATAGAAGCAACTTGGACCGTGTACTTCACTGCAACTCCCTGTAATGTTTTGTGTGATGTATGATATATGATCCATTATATTAATCCGCTTAAGTATCTAAAAACTAGATCTTTCTATCTTTCAGTTGTAATATGTTGCTTCCTCTACCCACAGCAAACTTATATTTATTTTCATATCTCTAACACTGGCTGCTGCGAGGAATTATTCCACACAGAGACCAGGGTTACTGCATGTAGAGTTACAGGTTCGACACAACCTTATATTTTAATGATTGTGTTTTATGATTAAAACAAATAAATATTGGATTAACATACTTTTCAAAGTTCTTTTCTTTTGGCAGTAGAGTGATTACCAACTGCTCTTTGTCATCAACATCGTAATAATCATTTGTCTGAGAAATGATAGAAACTGTTGAAAGAAGTCCTATCTCGCAGTTTTACGGAAAGTAAAAAAATGACTTGTTCTTTCTTGGATCATGCAAAAAATACTGGATGGATGTCGGTTGCATAATTTTTTGCGTAATCCTGTTAACTCACCGACAAACAAAAAATGAAATAGTTAAATATGTCCATGGCGCAGGTGAAAAGTCTCTCAGAACTGAAACAAGAAATTTAAGTAATTTTATAGAATGGAAACAAATTTACCTGGAATTTCAAATTAGGCCTGATAATGAGTCTGATTTGAAAATAACTAAAAACACTTACAATTTTAAGTCAAATCCTCACAGTGGAAGTTTGAATGTGTCACTCACTGCATAAACAAACTGAGTTGTGTGAGGCGTTAGTTTTACATGCAGTAAAGTTTATAAAAGCAACACAAGCCATGTGACATCAAAGTCAACGTGAGAAGGACGGTGGCAGATGTCCCTGAGTCGATGTTGTGTCTATTTGTTCAGTCTAGTTTGAGATAAGACTCACAGTGCAAAGGTTGTACAACAAAACATCTTCACAGGGTGTTTATTAGAAAGTTATGTGAGAATACAGAATATCAAATAGAGCAGTATGTCTGTTGTAGGCCTACCGAGCATGGAGTGCTATATTGGAAATCTATGCCTGTTTCAGGAGACAGGTGAATTGGGATTAAAACATTTTTACACTGATTTAGCTTTCTTATGCAACGAATCACAAACCAGATCCAGTTTAAACATGTCACTAAGCTTCGTCATCACTGGGACCAGGGAGCAGTCACCTGTGTGTGTCGGTTTACATGGAACTCAACACCACATCCGCTGGTAAATGAATACAAAAGACACACACACAAAGACAGATCAAAATACAACTTTACTCTGAAGCAATCTCACACACAGCATATTTCCCTTCAACCCGCTACACAGGAAAATACACTCATAACAATACATATATTACACAATTAAAGGAATAAGTTGCACAATTCAACATTCTTGATGCTGAGGTAAAAGACAAGGTGACAGTGACAGACTTAATCTGCAGACAGAATCATGAGTGGGTTTTGCCACAAATTGTATTCATTGGATTCTTTATGCACAATTATTTTAAAACTAAATTATTTCTCTGAACTGAAGCTGGATCGTTTCAGTCCTTTGCAAACATCAGACATTTCTCTCCCATAGATTGTGCTCTCTCTCTCTCTACCTCTCTCTCTCTCTCTCTCTTTAATATTCTGGAGGTATCCCTGACTCCAGAGCTGCAGGATCCAGAATTTGACACCACTCAACTATTATTATTATTATCAACTGGTGCAATTTCATCTATCCCACTTATTTTCATCATAACCAGTCTGAGAGAAGTTACACAACTGTTCCTGGTCTCTCTCTCCTCTCCCCTCCACCCCTCTCTCTGTCTTCTCTCCTCTCTTTTCCACCCTGCCCTCTTCTCTTCCCACACTTTTCTCTGTCCAGGCAGATGGACGCCCTTGTTGCGTCTGGTTCATCTCCTCTGAAAGGGAAGATTTTTCTCACCAAAGTCACCAAAGTGCTGCTTGTTTTGGGAACTGTTCGGTTTCTCTACAATCTTGTAGAGAAACCGAACAGGTCTCAACCAGACTATGAGAATATTTTACTTTTTTGTTTCCCATGTATGTACTTTAATCCGTCACATTTATGTTATTTCTGAAATCACAACTTACGATGGATAAACCTAGAAAACTCAAATAGGTTTAACATTATTTACTGTAAGTCTCTCTGGTCGCCAGGTTGGAGATGTGAAAGTTATTTATTGTGTTGAAAAGTCGCCCTGTCAGGAGAAGCTGTTATCTAAGTTTATTAGGAAGAAAGGAAAAAACATCTGTGAATATAATCAGAAGTAAAACATGAAACAATCGGCCAAACATTACAATCTATATTCCTCAACTGTGTGAATAGCTCTCATCATCATACTCCATCTCAATCTCATCTTCGTCCAAGAGTCCGTACTTAAACTTCCGATACACTGTCCCATCTTGTCCCATGTATATGATATCATCATCCTCTTCTTCGTCATCCTCCTTACATTCGACGATTTTGTCACTGTAGTCCCCAAACGCAGAGGCGGTGGGTACTGGGTTGATGCCTCCATTGGAATCCAGTTTCTCATATCCTCCAGACCTGGTTTTGGGTGCAATTGCGAGGGATCTAGCTCGGGCACTGAGGAAGAGGAAGATCCCTCCACCCAAGGAGACAATAAGTAGAACACAAACCGTGATGACGAGTTTGGGGGTTCGGCCTTGAGCCTCAGCTGCCTCCATCACAAAGTTCACGCCCATGATGCACTCGTCTGCGAAGAAGGAGACGGAGCAGAGCATTAGGTCACATCAGACAAGTGTAATTTGTGTACGGGCTTTGTTTTGCATCTGTGCCTACGACAGCCAGTGTCCACAGGCATCATGGTATCAGGTTGTCCATCTGTCCGACCCATTCTTGTGAGAATGCCGCGAGGGAATCTCTTCACATTTTTATGTTGAACTCAAAGATTACCTGATTAGAGTTTGTAAATCAAAGCTTAAAGTCTGAAAGTCAAGCTGACAGTGACTTTACAAAGCGCAACATCTCAGGAACCCCTTAAGGGAAGTTCTTAAACTTAAAAAAATGAATAAACTTTCACTTGGACTAGAAAATATATTCATTCAATTGAAGTGGTCAAAGGTCAAAAGTCACAGTGGCCTTAACATTATTTAGACTGAACCTGCACCGGTTGGTGGAGGCATGTAACCACAGTGCGTTATTTATGTTATTTTTATGAATGTGTGTTTCACAAGATGTTCAGACTTACTGTGGTGACTAGAGGCTAAGGAAGCGTGACAACTTCCTTGTATGAGGAACATTATCTTTCTTAAATACTGGAAAAACCCTGTGAGCCATGAGGATGTTGACACAGTTGGAAAGCTTTCAATAAGATAATTTATAGGGCAACCATTTCTAATGGCAGAAGTCCTGAGGGCCTGTGACCCAAGACTCGGACACATGAATGCTTTATTCCAGGAAAAGGTATACTACAGTTTAAATTCTTATGAAGAGCAAGTTGCATCAGTGAGATGACACGAGGCGCCTCAGGGATGTGTGTGTTACCTCGTGAGGCCTCGCAGTCACAGCACTGCCTGGATATCGGCCTGTCATCGTGGCGTTTCTCGGTTCCACAGCAGCTCAAGCAGCGGCCGTCATCGGACAAGATCTGGAGTGCAGGGCACACGGTGCAATTCCACATGCTGGGACCCCGACAGTCCACGCAGGAGTCGTCACACGCCCTGCAGCTGGGCTCATCCCTCTTGGAGTCAGAGCCCTGGAGCAACAGAAGAATCAGTTATACAGCCGACTGAGCAGTGTCAACTTCACACACCTATCTCAGTGCAGCCTTTTCCAACTGCAGCTGAAGTTACACTAATAATTTAGTCGTTTTTTCATGAGGTTAATGTGCAAGTTAGTTGAATGTTAACAAAAGCAATATTGCTGTCTGTCACCTGTGAAGCATAGAAGCCTATGACACACTCGGATTCACAGATTCCACCCATGAAAGTGTAGCCGTCATAACAGGACAGGCAGGCCAGAGCGCCCTCATCTGGTGGAAAAGAGAGACGGAGAGGAAACACACGTCAGGAAATAGACTCATATCCATCACAAAAACAACAGCAGACGTGTGCCATGACCTATATATGACAAAAACTATATTATTTTGTAAGGGCATATCAATAAGACATTATATTTATAAAAGGATAATATTATTCATTCATTAAATAAATAATAATGTAAAGCAGTAATAAAGAAAATATTAACGTTCATAAATTAAAATTGTTTTACTATCAAATGTATTTTACCTGTGACCGTGATCCTTGCAGTGTAAATAACATGAATTCAGAGGAAATCAATGTGCATTTGTCCAGTGTGCTGTGTGAATGATGGAGAAAATGAGTTTCACTTTGTTTTCTACTGCCCACCCTATTGTGAACTGTGTGATGCTCTATTTTTTAAAAGGTAACATAATCAAGTATATTGATTTTGAAAATACAAATGACGCGCAAGATGAAATTATTCTATGATATTTACATATCAAATATTATCAGGACAAAACCCTTGATTTTTTTAGCTATGTAATAGTTCAATGTCTGATATGTTTGTTTGGGTTTTCTTTAGATTTGTTTGTGCTGTGATGTAACTTGTTTGTGTAATTCCAGAATCTCCTTTTCGAGTCCGGACACGGCCTTTCGTACATCTCTATCCCTTACTCCTGTGGTTTTGATTTATTGTTCAATATTATCACCGGGCTCACAACTGTGACTGAACCATGAACTAATAAGAAATCACACAAAGCCTTTTTCGTTACCGTTGCAGCTCTTGCACGTTGGGTGACACTTGTAACAGTGGTTGGACCTTCTCTCTTGGTAGTAGGTTGGAGGGCAGCTCTGCAGGCATTGTCTCCACTGCTTCAGGTAGACGTAGTCCTGCCGACAACTCAGACAGTTCCTGCTCCCACGACCCGAACACTGGCTACAGGAGGGGTCGCAGCGCTCGCACACCATCGTGGTGGTGTTGCCAAAGTGACTGAAAAGGAGAGCGGATACCTGTTCAGTTTGTGATGTAGAGGAGAGTGAGAGCGAGTAACTGTAAAAGCAACTTCCAGGATAGAGGAGGAGAACATTCTCCAGCCACACTTACTCACACCTATCTCTACATCTATCTTAGAAACACCTCAGGGGCAAAATTGACTCAAAACTGATCTGTGAAGCAAACTGGGTGGAAAAGGGAAACCACTGTTAATAAAGGAATCTGCCGTTTTTTCCACATTGACAAAACCATGTTTTTAATTCCATTGTACTTTCATTGAGCTGTGTCTTTTTGTCTTGTGTCATAGTTTAGAAAACTTCAGTATCCATAACTTTTTATGTTTTAATGCATTTTATCATGTCTTCGTCTGTGCAGTCTGTAAGTTGTCAGTCAAACGAATGTGTCTTTCCTCGACTGCAAACCAAATCTACACACGGGTAAAAATCACGTAACCCTGAAACACTTCCGGGGTCCAGGACAACTCTGTCGTCAGGCCAATGCATTTCGACTTGTGGCCTTGATCACAGTCCCGCCTGCGTGTGCTTACCTTTCAGAGCAGGTTTCCACGCAGCGGCTTCCCTGCCTGAAGAATCCAGGCTTGCAGGTGCGACACTCCACACTGTGGCGGCCAACACACGACTCGCAGCTGAAGTGGCAGCGCTCGCACACACGTTCATCCTTGTCCTCGGCGTAGTAACCCACGGGACACTGCTGCACACACGTGCTGTCTGATGGACACAAAGTCAAAACACTGAAGGTGAGGTTTGCACAACATGTAAAGGGATAGTTCTCCCGAAAAATGAAATTTCACTCATTATGGATGGGGTGGGTGAAGTGTTTGAATCATGATCAAATGGTGACCACTTCTTTTAACAACGTGAGAACGCGGGTCCAGAGGATATCAGAGGACATTCAGCTAAGAACACAGTGTAAATTACGGCAGTTTGAGTCAAATATAAATGTTAGGGCTTACGGACACTTGGATAACACCACAGGAGCAGTATTGTGTGTTGTGTATTGTTTCTGTATAGTTCAAAAAAAGTGGTCACCATTTACTTCAATTGTATTGACTGCCCCTGAAACTCCAACAGGGTTTTGTGGAACACTTCACCGACCACCTCCGTCGACAAAGTGGTGAGTAGATACTGAGTTAAGTTTCATTTTTTGGGTGCATCTGAATGTTTGTATCAATAACTACAGATTGTTATTATAACTCACCAAAGAACAAACGAAAATAAAAAAAACAACACCAAAATCACACTAGACAATACCAATACCGAAATTACGACAACCTTATCAACAGGCCCAACAACCTAAGGTAAAAATAAAATAATAAACAAGCAAAATAAATGGACGAATAGATGAATAAATAGCTTCAAGTAATTTTATTTATTTATTATGGAGAGAAAGAAAGAGGAGAAAACTACTGCGATTCCGTTTGGTTACTTACTCAATAGGAAGTTTGGCTCGTTGCAGTTGAGGCAGTCGTCTTTGCTCGGGCCAGAACAGCGATGACAGACTTTGTGACACTGTTGACACTCCCCATGCTGGTCCATGTATGAAACCAGAGAGCACTGGTGGAACCACACACAGTGGCCACTGGCATCTGTGCGTCTGTCGCTGCCACAGCTGAGGCAGGACGAGGGCTCATGGCCTGAGCAGGTCAAACAGGACCTGTCACAATCTGAGACAATTACAAAAAACAAAAACCAACTTGAGACTCAGCCCACTGGAATCCTGGGAAAGGGCAGAGAAGTTCTCAGCTTCCTTACCTCTGCATTCATTTGTGGACTTATCATAATAAGTGCTGCTGACACACTTGGCCAGACACTCTCCTTTGTAACGGACAGCTCTCGGGTTGCGACACACATCGCAGTCGTCCGAACCCGGTCCGTCGCAGGAGGCGCATTCCGCATGGCAGCGCATACAGTCCTGCTGCGTCTCACTGGCAAAGTAGCCGTCAGGACAATCGTCCACACACTTGGCCTCGAGGAGGAAGTAGTACTGGTCACACTCTGGGAGAGAGAGAGGTTAAAAGATAAGGCGAGATGAGAAAAGCCAGGGATAAAGACGTATTATTCCAATCTGCATGTTTTCTCTCATGCAAACCAGTCACATGTCTGGTTGTGGTTTCCAACCTGAAAGCCTGGATGCATTTTTATATTTCCCTGGGTCATTACTCACTTCCTGTTCATCACACCTGTTCTTCTTATGATTCTACACTGATGTTACACCTACACATACATATTATTCTCATTCTTCTTATCCACCTTTGAACTCTATAGCGAGATGCATTAAAATGTTATATGTGATTAACCTCAGAGGAAATAATAATATATCTTTGTGGAGGAGGTTGTTTTCATTGCAGGACATGGACAGGTAGCTTTGGGCCGAGGAAGAACTCATTAACTTCTGGAGTAGAGGGGAACAAAATAAATCACTTCTGTAGAACTGAGAGATCGTACGTTTTTCAACGATATTGTGTATTTTCATTTTGCAGAGATCTTTATGGAGCCATATGTAGAGTGTGAATATCTATGATCGGATGGAATTTGAGGGATACAGATTATGAATCGGCTACCAATATATAGTTAAGATAATAGTGAGTGTCAGTATAGGTATAAGCAGTTATGACACAATTGTTACAAAGGAATATCAAGATATATTTTGAACCAGAACCAAATATCTACCTTTCCACATTTTTATTTAGCACTCAATGATACCGTTATTAAATCTTCTCTCATTAACCCTGCTCCACCCTGTGCACTTACTGTTACAGAGGCCGTCCTGGTTGCACTCGTTGCAGTGAGCTGGGCAGTGACGGCACTCTGCGTCTTTGGTGTAAAACCCCTTTGGACAGCTTGACCTGCAGGAGCCGTCCAGCAGGAAGTGGTGACCCTCACAACTCAGACAGTGGGAAGAATTGCCACTGCAGGATGCACACTCTGGGGCGCACGGCCGGCATTCACCCCCTTGGGTAAACCCTCTGGAAAAGAGTTAGTGAGGGGAGAGGATGAGTCACTGACGTGTTAGGGCGGTGCGTCTTCACGTGCAACCAAGAGATAAAACACGACAAGCACCTTTGACACTCCACAACACACGATCCATCTTGCAGGTAAAGCCCGGTCCGACAGCGCTGGCACTGCTGTGAGTCCTGGCACATGACACACCCCTCTGAGCAGTCCTCACACAGGCTGGTCTCCTCGCTGGGAAACGTGCCGGCTGGGCAGTGAGACGTGCAGCTTTGTCGAGCAGTCAGAAATGTACCTGAAGACATGAAAGCAAATTACACGACTGATGAGGACACCAAATTTGTCAAGAGCCAACAGCATCTAAGACAGAGACAGAAGAGGCTTTACCTGAGGAGCAGCTCCTGCAGTCCTCCTTCCCTGCAGCAGAGCAAGTCTCACAGGAGGAGTGGCACTGCTCACAATCACCGTGACCTGATGACACAAAGGAACAACAAACCACTTACTGAAAGCTCATGAGATGTGAGATTCTACCATGTGTTCCCTTTTGCATCCATGCCCCCCCTCCCCTACTATTTTTTGTACATGCATGAAAAAACGTCCCTGTGATAAAAACGTAATAACATCTATTTCAAAAGGAGAACAGACGCAAGGCGAGAAATTGAACAGCTTGCGTCACTTATTATTGTTTGTGTGCTGGACGCTGTGTACAAAGCTTTTATAAACAGGGTGAACAGGGAAGTTTGTGTTCATTCTACCTGGTTTATCTGCAATGAAGATCTTGTAGTCAAGGTTTTTTAAAAGATGAAACTCAATTAGCTATTATTTAACTGCTCTTATTTTCTAATACATTGGGTGTTGGCTATTTCAGAAGTCTGTTAACAATAATATACACTTATCTTTATTAAATTTGAACACATGGTATGTCCAAATTGCAACAACAAACACACATGCCAAGTGGGAAGTCGATTCAATTAATGGTTCTTGAGATATGCGTTCCACAAACGGACAGACAGACGTGTGTGGAATTAGAGGGTAGATCAAAATGTCCCGTACTATTTCCGAAGTGTCTCTCGGGGCAGGTGGCCGTCTTTCTTCCCTCCAAACACTCCCCATTGTCCAGCGTGAATCCGTCCTCACAGGAGTCACAGTCGTCGTATTGTGGTCCTCCGCAGGTACGACAGGTGCGGTGGCACGGCTCACATTCCCGGCTCTCCTCATCCACAAAGAAACCTTCCTTACAGCGATCCACACATTCTCCATCTGGACAGAACACCAACACAATTCATCTGTTTGCTCTTAAACATATCATTATTTGAATATAAGACTTGTTTCGGGTTAAAACTCATACTTGGATGTTTGTGATCACACAGATCTGGGTCACTTTAGGCAATCATGAAAAACTTCTGGCTTTGGACTAAATGGATGTAAGCCTATAGTGGACCACTTGTAAAATAGCAAATGAGGCTCAAACATCCCAAAACAAATGTGGGCCTTTTTTAGCAAACATGCGGCGCTCTAGGTATTGTGTAAACTGGATGAAAGGCTAAAGTGGCCCATGTGGAAAAGTGGTGAATATGGCCCTAATAACAAATTCAGGCCACTTTTGGCACCTTTGGTTGACATGTGGTATTGCTATGACTTACTTGTGGCCCACGTGCCATCATTCCAGGCTGTATTTGGGTCGGATGTAGGACTTGTGGGATGTGGAGCAACCCAGAGCCAAAACAATTTAGCCATGAAGGGAGCTAACAGATCAAGGACTTTTAAGGTGAAATTCTTTTACTCAATTAAAGTATTTTATGTGAAAATAAGATGCATATCAGTGAAATAGTGGACGAGTTTGAAAACAACAGTGACATTAAAACAGCAGAGCCAGCCTGTTACCAAATATGAAGGATGATGAGTCACCCTGTAGTTAAACCATAACTCCACCCAAAATTACAAATTGATACTTTAAACTTTACCAGCGATGTAGTGTCCTCCCTCGCACCAGTAGCACTGGGACTGGTCACAGATCACACATTGTTTGTCCTCACAGGGAGCACACACCATCTCCTTGTCTGAGCTGTATGTCCCATCTGGACAGGACTGATGGCAGTCTGTGTTTAATCTGACAGACGTACGGACAGTTTGTCAGTATCAGGACCAATAACTATGTGTAACATAGTGAAATTCTCAACCAAACAGACTTACTTGTAGTAGTCATCTTCACATTTGAGGCAAACAGTCTCCTGCTCTCCTGAATCCTCTGTTGTAAAGATTAGAAGTCAAGTTCAGATCAGGCATGTTGTGAAATCTGGATTAAATGCACAAGGTGTTTCAAAAAGCTCAAGGAAAGACAAGAAAAGGAGAATCTACTTGATAAGATGTTGTTCCAGCGTCTGTTTAAATCAGATTCAAATATAATGCTGTAGGGTTTTAATGCATACAAGTGAAGCAGCATCACAGGGATAATGATATATAATCCCATTTTACTCTATACCCCAGTTTATATTTCTCTACGCGCCCGAAGGCAAAACAGTGATGCTCCAAACCCACATTCACCAGCAGGAGGCGCTCTGACAACACATAATAACTGTGTCCAGATCAGTGCAGAGTTGAAGGGCACACTCGGATTAATCATCAACAACTGGGACCAGTGAACTGGAGAACAAATCGAACCCAAAGGTGGAAATCAATGAGTCTCTGTGGTTATTTCAGTTCACATCCACAATGTTTCTCTGGTATTTAAAGGGTCATAGCTGCTGGATTTTGTATGCATGTTGTCAGTTTGTACTGCATGTGTGCGTGTGTGTGTGTGTGTGTGTGTGTGTGTGTGTGTGTGTGTGTGTGTGTGTGTTTACCTGTGTTGTCAGCTTGTACTGCAGGTGTGTGTTTACAAAAAATCTGCATCATGTGAGTGACAGGTTAAAATATGTAAAAATCTTTTAGATTTTTTGCCCCAGGTGTGCGTGTGTGTGTGTGTGTGTGTGTGTGTGTGTGTGTGTGTGTGTGTGTGTGTGTGTGTGAGGGAACAAAGTCTTATACACTTGCAAAAGGAGAAAGTACATTTTTTTTAGTAATTCATTCCTGCAGTCAATCCAACTGGTTCCTGAGGAAGAGCCACTCTGTCATCCCTTAGTTCAACAATGTCAGAACAGGACAGAGAGCATGAGAGAGGGTTTCGACAGGAAACAGAGGGAGAGAGAAAGACAGGGAGGAGAGAGGCAAGGGAGAGATAGAAAAGGGAGAAGGAGGTGGAAATAACTTCTAAAAAAGCCCCTTCTGCAGACTTTCCCCGGGGACTTTCATCCTCTCCAGAACAACCTCTGTCGACCCCCACACCCCATTCCTCTCTGTCTCCTTCCAGCACCCACAACTTAACACTGCAACGGTTTGCACTTCAATGCAGTCAACAAGCCACTACCTGTGAAAGCAATTACTCATACAGAGAGGGACTGGGAGAAAGAAGAAGGTGGGAGGGACTGAGCTATAGAACAAGGGAGAGGGAGCCAGGAGCCGGAAATCATGCCTCCAGGCTGTGTCTGAAGTGAAGACAGAAAATAGCGCCCGCATAAATATTAACTGTACAAGCCAGGGAATGGAGGGGAGAGGGGGGCTCAACTGAATTTAAACTGGCATACACATCCTGAGGTATGCACTTGTGGAATGTGCAAGCGCTCACACATTTACAGGCACCCACAAGCTATACGTTACATTAGCACCTATATACCTGATGCACATGCACATACATGCAATCACATTAAAGTGATTCACGCTTCTTTACAGTTAAATAAAAGGGAGCTGGTGTATATAGACATCATAGGGGGATGGATTTCCTCCTCAAACCGTCACTTGAGTGGGAAACGCTGAGGCAGTGTGTTTATCGAGAAGTGATTTCTCAAACAGATGTGAGAATATAGTGAAGCGACATATGTTCTAAAGAGCTCCGGTCAGGGACAGAAGAGCAGTGGTAGAGGAAGTACTGAAACCGTTTACTGAGGTACGAGTATGAATAAAAAGACAAAAATGTGCTCAAGTAAAAGTAAAAGCACGACATTAACTTTTCTACGAGAGTAAACCTGGGGAAGTAGTTGCTTTTGCAAAGTAAATAAACTTGTCAAACGTATCGTATTCCTTGTTTGATTCCAGGTTCCTCTACACCAGTGATGCTGCTGCAGTAGGAGGAAGATTGTGAAGTTACCTGTCCCCTCCGATTGGATCAGTGGAACCGATCACCTTTCAATAATGAGTACTTATAGATATCTATAACATCAATGTGAACATGTGAAATTTAAGTGGAGTAGAAAGTACATATATTTGTTGATATAATGTATGTAGTGGAGTAAAAGTTAAAAGTAAATGAATTATAGATTAATGGAAAATATACTTATGTACAGTAACAAAGTCAAATATGATTAATTATATGATATTATTCAAAGCTCTAGTCCGTGATTAATGTGTAAAGTACGCACAGAGGTTTAAAAGCCTCTGATGATCAGATATGACTGACATGCTGCTGCATCTTGTAACACACGGTCAGACTGGAGATCTCACACTATAACACACAATCACTTCCAAAGTTCTTCTACTAACTGCTGAGACCAACTTAAAAAGAAAAACACTGTGGACCTGTCCAGGGTGTACCCCTCAGCTGGGATCGGCCCCAGCCACCACAACCCTCAAAGGATAAACAACATATAATGAATGGATGGAGGGGGTGCAGTTGCCATTTCAAAACCAGTAACCAGCCTGTTCAGTGTTTTCACAAAAATTTAAAACGATAGTTAATGTCACATCAAATGTCTTGAATGTAATTTATATCTTAACTTTGATTTACTGCTTACTTCCAAATTATCCAACAAAACAATGAAGTCCCATCAAAACAACCTCACATTCCAGAGAGATCCTTGTTACTGTAAATGTCTGACGTGCTTTCCTTGCATTAGAAGTGCAGGGTGACGCATAGTGTAAGCATGCACGCCCACATATCAGATGCCAGTCTCAGACACTGCACGCTCTGTCTCATCTTCACTTTTGCCCGTAGCATCGCGTCAAAGGGCCAATCATCTCCCGACTCTAATTGTTCAGCATGCAGAGTTGTGATTACTGAGAGCTGGTGGCTGACAGGGAGGTTGTGGTGAGGGGGAGAGCGAAGAATGATATTCCACCCAGAATACGTAATGACTTAATAGCAGTCCCATCTCCACCTCAGACTAGTTTAGCACAACAACAACTTTCCATGGTATGTCGGTAATCATCTCTGGCAGACGGATATGCTCTTGTCTTTATGACTTTAACTGAGGGGCTGAGGTGAAGTGGCGCGAAGAATGAGAATTAGGGAAGGCTACAATTCTAAGTTTGAACCATTGACTGCACATAGAGACGGAAGACACATCTCTGCTTCCTCGCAGAAATGAAGCCAAAATATCCCAGACAGGAACGATGATGTCAGTTGGAGTGAGGGTCTGTGCAGTATTAAATGGGGGAAGGAGCCGCGGTATTGAGGTCCCACCGATACAGGTGCTCCACCAACCACGAGCCAGTCTCAGCTGTCAACCATGACCTTTCAACAGGTTTTTAAGAATTCAATAACTGATTAAAACCCAACATATTGGGAAAATTGAGCACATACATCAGAAAAAAACAGCTTGAGATGATATGGTGGCTGAGGAGATAAAGAGGGTCATCCACTAAGCAGATGGTTGATGGTTTGATCCCTGGCACATTCAGTCTGCATTCCCAAGTGTCCTGGGGCAAGATACTGAACCAAATAGCCCCTGACAGCTGTGCTGACAGCGTATGAACGGTTTGTGATGAAAAAAGCGTGAGGCATAGTGGCGCTGTATGAATCCGTGCGTGAATGGGTGAATGCACTCTGAGGGGTTGATAAGACTGGAAAAGAGCTATATAAATAGAGTCAATTAACCATTAGAACATTTCTAGAAAATATATTTAACATTTAAGTTTGGTCCATGTCCCAACTGCAAACATGGAGGAGGCTGGGTTTACAGCAGGCACACGTCAGGGCGCGATTGCAATTTAGGGGAGCCATCATGTGGTTTATCTTTATGTACAAGCTGTGTCTGGATTCAGGGGCTGCATCCTTCAGAGGCTGCATTTGAAGACTGATTGCGGCTTCTTCAAATGTGGCCAACAACTGTGTCCTTCCATCCCTGAGAAACAAAGGCTCCTGCCGGTGGATCCTCTCAAAGCCAACCTATCTATTCTCCAGAAGGAGACGGACCCTGAATTTGGATACTGCTACCATCAATGGTTTTAACATTTCATGGTGCTGAGTAAAAAAACAGCAGATCTCTCTGAAAACATTATTTAGAAGTTTGGAGTTTTCGCGTGCTTTGTCCGATAAATACAGTCTAAGAGATAAAGAGAATCAACATCACTCCTGGGAAATATGAAAAATCTTAGATGTATTCCAAACAATTAGGCAAACAGCACCACCACCACCAACAACAACAACAACATTGTCAAACACCTGAAGTAGATAAATCTCTTATGTAGTGTCATGTTGAAGAAAGTGGAAGAGGAAGAGAGAAAGCGAGAGGTAAGAAAAAGACATCTACTCACTGTGTTCACATTGTTTACAGCCCTCGTCACAGTGGAGACAATCCTCATCGTCTGCAACTTCACCTGATGAAGACAAAGGATGCAAGAGTGCATGAAAAATAAATAAGACACAAGGAAGAGATGAGAACATTAAGGAATACACAAACTCGGATGACTGCTGCTGTAGGCCTCTACCAAACAGTGCAGTTTTAGCCCTAATACAACTCTG
The DNA here is from genome assembly GCA_038501795.1 of Pseudopleuronectes americanus. Lineage (NCBI taxonomy): Eukaryota > Metazoa > Chordata > Actinopteri > Pleuronectiformes > Pleuronectidae > Pseudopleuronectes > Pseudopleuronectes americanus. The sequence goes on from CM076718.1 coordinate 10,266,962, forward strand.
ACCTCTGAAATCTAACCAGGTCATCTGAGAGTCTAAATGAACATTTGTGCCAGTCTCTCAAAATGTTTTTTCAGATAACATGTTCACAAGGGAAAAAAACTTTTTCATTGAGATCACAGTGAATTTGACCCTATACCTCCAAATTTCAATCAGTTCATCTTTGAGTCTAAGTGAATATTTGTACAAAATTTGAATAAAAACTTCCTTTGAGGTTTTCCCGAGTTGTTGAGTTGACAAGACTAAACATGTGAGACACTATGACCTTGATTTTTGACCTTTTGACCTTTGAACTTTGAAATGAGCCAGATCCTCTTTTTTGTGCATGAAGTGAACATGTGCAAGTGTGTGTCGCATTTGTGAGTGATAATTAAATTAAATCAAATTATCAGCACAGCGGGTCAAATCCAACCTCTGTCCACGACATCAGTTTTACCTGCTCCAGAGTTCAGGCCTGTGTCTGTGGGGCCTGTTGAGACCTGCTGACCACATGTGATAAGACTTTCCTCTCATCCTCCCACTCACACAAGTTTAAATCCTCACATACATCAATACTCTGCGTCTCACATTCAGTGAAGTCGCAGCTGCACACCTGCACCTCTCTTATCTCAAACATAAAGAAAACAAACATCTAAAACCGTTCCAGCTTTTTTCTCACTCCTTCTTTGCATTGTCATTTTGACCTTGAGCGATGATATATCCATGCACGCCTTGCACAACACATATGCCGACATTTAGCAGGTTGTCTCATACATTTTGAATTATAATTAATACAATTCAAATTGATGTCAGTATCTTCCTTTAAATCAAAGCTAAAACGTACTCTATTTTTTATTATTGTAATGGATGACCTTGCTTGAATGTTAGCATTAGAGTTTTTTATTTGTGGATCACTTTGTTTTGAAAGTGCTATATAAATATAAATATTATCATTATTTTCATTCTGTGCAATATTGTTTTTCTAATTCTAATAGTATGAAGATTCTTTCATGACAAAGTCACAGTAAGAAATGATCTGAATCTCTGAGTTTTATAAATGAAACTTCCTGAACTTTCCAACGCACTTTCATTCATTTATGAAATATTACTGGTTCTTCAAGAAGCTGAAAACTCACATGCACATTTTTCACACCTGACACTGAAATAATATCTTTCAGTAGCGTAGTGGACTAGTTTAGTGAAGCCAGAGCAACAGAACAGTTTCCAGTTCTTTGGTTAGCGTGTGATTCGAGCTCTTTAAAGCTGTGGCTCGGAGCCCTGCGTGTTGGCATCATTTCTGAGAGCGTTTGAATTTTAATACTAGCTGTAAAATGAGGTCAGTGTGCTACATGTGTGTTCCCTTAGGTGACGTTTGCTAACTTTAAACTTTTTCATGAATTAAAATTGTAAGTTGTCTGTTTTGATATGGATATGTATATTAACACTCTTTAGTCTTGATACCCAGTCTTAATGCTTCACAGTTCAGTTTTGCCATTCATCTGTTGACGCTTATTCATGCAGTTTATCTATGAGCAGGACTTTCTCCATAATCCATCACTCACAGACTGAAAGGCAAAGCCGTCAGGGGCCATTTGGTGTTCGGTATCAAGCCCAAGGACACTTGACATGTGAAATGGGGGGGACTGGGAATCGAACCCCTGCACGTCTGTGTGTTTGCAGGTTGGTTGGTTTGGCAGCAGGATTACACTCAAACCATTGAGTGATTTTCCCTGAAATTTGAGGGAAGGATGCGACATAGGCCAAGAAACAACATGTACAATTTTGGCACAGGACAAATGGGCAGATCCAGGAATTTAATTTAATTTAAATTGTATCAGTTTTGAACAAGAGATGTTGATCTGCATTGTTTTGTTGGTTTAGCTGTATGGCTTGAATGAATAGAAGGGAACTGCATGTGCTCTTCTACTTGATGCTTATGTTACAGTGCACCATTTTTCAGGATGGTAAAGATATTCCATTTATTTCTCTCACCTGCGCTGCACTCCAGCGGGACGCACAGGCCGTTCCTGGGCTTGTGTCCTGGCCTGCAGTGGAGGCAGTGGTTTGCTGCAGTGCAGATGAGGCAGTTTTCAGGACAGGGCTCACACTGTTTCCATAGAGAGTGGTAGAAGCCCTCTGGACAGACATCCCGACACTGACCCTGAAAGAAGTACCTGGTCTCACCAAACTTATCTAGAAGATAAAAGGAAAATATATGAATGGTCAAAACGCTGATGCACAAATCAAACATTCGGGGGAACAGTCTTGTTGGATTGTCTGTAATTCAATATATAGGATTATTGAATGATGAAACGTTGACTGTAGGTCTGAGCTTTTTTTTCTCCATGTCTCTCAAGTAACCTTGTCTTTCTTGGATCATAAATGAATTTACCTCAACGAGGAGGTTATGTTTTCACCTCTGTCCACTTGTTTGTTTGTTTGTTAGTTTGTCTGTAAGGAAGATTATATATTAGACTAGCACAGAACTTGGAGGAAGGATGTGGATTGGGTCCAAGAAGCGCCAGTTACATTTTGATGCAGATCAGGATCAGGTGATCATCCTGAAGTTTGAGTTTTTAAACTTGACTTGAAGTTTTGATTTAACTTGAATCAAAGCAACTACATTGAAACACTTGAATTTTCAGTCTTTAAGCCCTAAAAGGTTTTTGATATTGGACATGACTAATGCTATTGGAAATATAAACAAGGGGGAATCAATAATTCCCCCAAAATAAAGTTTAATTGAACAAGTAGGTTTTTAATCGCTTGTAAGATTCTTTGCTTCCCTAGAAATCGAACCAAACCTTGTGTGACTGGGATTTCATGCAGGTCTGGGCTTGTGTGTATCTGTTTCATATTTGTATTAGCAACCTCTTCTTCATAACCCTCCTTGTTCAAGGTTTAACTCACTTCTGCAGCTCTTTCACTTTTTCGCTCTCTACAGACAGCAGGGGTGTAAAACTCTCTGAGGTCAGTCTCAAAGATTATCTGCTCAGCATGTGTCAGTGTGTGTGTGTGTGTGCGTGTCTGTGTGTGTGCTTGTTTTGAGAGAGAAATGACACGGGGAGAGACAGATGGAGGATCTCTTCATGTTATTTTTGTTATGTCTCATTGAACCTCAGACAGACCTGCAATTAAATTGAACCACATTTGCAAACACAGTCTGACAAACTTGCTGGCTAATTGAGAGTGGGGGAGCGTGTGTGTGTGTGTGTGTGAGAGTGTGTGTGTGTAACAGAATCTCCCTAGTGTAAATACATTTGTTCTGACAGCCATAACACAGTCTGTGACGCCGTGATAAACACAGTTGCTACTATCACCTTTAGGCAGATATTTCCTCAGCTGTGAGCCTCTAATGACATCCGGGATTTATCACGTTGTTTTTTTACACGGATGAACAATGATTAAGGTTTCTTTTTTCTTTTTTTTTAATGTTCTTTGGAATGGCCGATCCTTAGATTGTTAAACGTACCATCAGGTTCAATTTTTCAATCATCAAAGGGAGGAAACAACAAGTAAACAACAAACAAATGGTTGATTGCCTCCTCGCACACATCTGTCAGCAGGCCCTGGCTGAATTACTGCTTTAATTAGATTAATTTACCTTTAGAGGACTGATTGGTGCAGTCTGGTACAAATGAGCCTTAGCTTGATCCATGTGATGCTATGAAGAAGCACGATTTCACTTACACCCCAGTCAGAGCCTGATAGATGAGTTTTTAAAGGAAAACACCAGCTCCCCTCTGCAAAGAGCAAGAAGCTACCTGGGCCAGCTCAGAGCATGCAGGCTTTATACTGAGGGAACACATAAGAAAGTATTAATGATTTATCTGCACTATCTGGTGTCGCTTTAGCTTGTTGCAGTGGTTCCTAAACTATTGGTCTGGTCCACCTGAACGTTGAGTCACGGGACACAGAGGGGTGGTCCTGTAATTATTTCCATAAATCAAATACAATGTAAAAACAATTTTAGCCATAATTGTTACAGAAGATTTAATAAAAAATTAAGATCAAATCAAAATAATTCATAAACTCTTCGTGAATTTAGTTTTCTGTCCCCACATAACCCCTGCGGTGACAGTTACTCCAGGTTGATCTAATGAGCAAAAGGATACATTACAAATTTTTTTTTAAATCGCAAACTAGCTCAAACTACTTTCCTCTGGGGGTCACTGGCACCTCTTTGGTTACTTTGGGGGTCGGGGGCCTGAAAGGTTTTGGAACTCCGGCATGGCTCAAGGCAATTTGATTTAACCACTATGAGCAAATTAATACCAAAATATATTTTATTTTCATTTGAATGCCAGTGTACCTCTGTCGCAGCTGGTGCAGTTGTCTGGTCCCTCGTCGTTACACTCGTGGCAGGAGTGGTGACAGAGGTAGCACTGCCTCCCCATGGAGAAGCGCCCTGTCTGGCAGCGGATGTTGCAGTGTCCGTCATCGAAGAACCTGTGAGGGAGTTGGGTTTGGTTCAGAATCAACGTGCAACCACAGCCTTACAGTCACTATATGTGGTGCACATAATGACGGTGCTCTTATACGCAGCAATTCAAACAGCTCAAAGCTATTCAACGTATGTTTGTTTGACTCCATGGCGACTGGTTAGTATCAGTGTTTGTAGAAAGATTGAGTTCTACGCTCGTGAGGATTTGGTTCAAGTGGATTCAGGGTCTACTGTATGTTTAGACTGTACATGAAGATGGACGACATAACGGCTCCGCTAAAGTGAAGCCAAAGCATCTTCTTCGGCCCTGGAGGCTGACATCAATATAGGTCATAAACCCTGCCTACTCCATGTTAGTAGTTGGGACACGGTCAAACAAAAAAGTCAATGTCAAATATTGAAATATGATCAAGTTTCTGCTTTTCCTATAAGATGCTATAAATAGGGTGAAACGTTATGTTTGACGATTGGTCGAGCACCTTTAATCGTTGGACCTCACAACGCCAGCCTGTGATAGCTAGTGCGCAAACTCCAGCTCCTAATAAAGCAATCGGCACAAGAAGGCAGCATTTTAACTCAGGATATTTTGGCTTCATTTGTGGATAGTGGGAGGAAGTGGAAATACGCCGTCCATCTTTACATACAGTCTATAGTCTATTGGAGTGCTGTGAGTGCAGCTCCAGTGTCACTGCAGCAGGTGTCAGCGTGTCAGGTGTCCTCACCGTGATGGAGGGCAGCTGGTGCAGTCGTCTCTCTCCGGACCTGTGCACTGCAGACAGGTCAGATCACACAGGTGGCACTGTTTGTGTTTGCTCAGGTACTCGCCTGCAGACAGGAGTGAACAACATGACCTCACCCCCGCTGACTGACAACTTCTCTCAACCACTTCTCCGTGTTTGTTTGTATTTGTGTCCCAGATTCCCAATGCCTGCTACTGCTCTCATATCTTTTTTTCTTTCCTCTTCTACTTGATTGACTTGACTTGATGCCGCGATGTTATCGTTGCACCAATTATAACCACCAGTCATTTCTTGTTGTTTTCACGTCACTGAAGATCTAGCTCATTATCCTCTGGCTCCCGACATCCCCTGCACAATAACAACTATATTATCCCAGTTTTTTTTCAGTTGTTTCCCCCCCCCTGTCTTGTCATCTTATATAATGTGCAAATTCATTTCACAGGTTTAAAAACAAACATTACTCTCAGACCTTCTTTCTTTTTAATTACTGTGTGGTTTTAATAAAAACAGAGAGACCTCAAGTCGTAGTGAAGACACAGACGAAACAAAACACACGATTTCTTTTAAGTTGAATTCTCTAAGTGATGAGGAAAGGAGCTTCAGTGCTTCCTAACTTCTCTCCTTTAGCGTAGGAAAAACTGGACCAAACTTTACAAAAGAAAGGGAGAACATTTCTCACAATTCGTATTGGCAGCAGTATTTAAAGCGATGCAACATTGTAGCCGAGCAGAACAACGTAAATATATATATATTTTAATGGAACAGCTGTTTTTATTCTCTTAGCCTGATCAAAAACGGATGCATATGGTTTTGTGAGCACCTGGTTTCTTCAGTAAGGAGTCACAGTGAACAACAAGCATATTATACAATTTAATGTTCATAAATATCATCATCAGAACTGAATACCACTGAAAAATATTCACCACTCAACAGATGTATAAAAGAGTCAAAAGCACCATTCAAGTCAACTCTTCATATGTAAGTATATCATTTAAATTGGTACTTTTTATTAAATTATAGAGCTGTCAGGGACAGTTTGGGGGTTCGGTATCTCTCCCAAAGACGAAGGTGAAATTCGATTGTGTTGTTACTCCAGATGGTTAAATGTTGTCTCTATATAAACTGATTGCATCTTTTTTCAGGACGAGTAATACATGACACTTTTCTTGAATTGTAGTTTTACAGCAGAGAGTTTGTCACTTGACCATAAAGTCTGTAAATATCTTGGTTTTAAAAGTCAGTCAGAGTTTTTTCACATCATGGTTCTCTTCACCGAACTCGAGGTGAAGAACTAGTGGTTAGGAGAGGAGATTTGTTTTTGGCTCTTCGATTGTACAACAGCCGTAGGTGGTTATATAACTTAAAGGTATTGTCAGCCATTCCCACAGGACCCTAATGAGCCCAAGTTCAACTCAAGAACCTTTAGAGACACAGATCATCATCGTCTCAACAGCACAAATGGATTTTTATGAATGAAGTGTGAAGATACAGTTTGTGTGCTTGCTCAAGGACTGGGTTCTTTTCCTGCCACACTCCAAAGTGGACTTGAAACTAAGTTACCCACAATTGTATTTCCTCTGGTTCACCACTGATGACACTCTGGAGTCTTTTCAAACCATGAGCACGACAAGGTGATAAAAGATGGTTGGAAAATACTTTTCAGCATTTTACCGGATTCAAGCTTTAAAGGAGGCATTTTTATAAGCAATTACTTTTAATGGGCTGTAGTAGTGACCAGGTGATGGAAACATCAGCAGATCATCGGCTCAGCTGAAGGAGAAGTGAGCTTAGAGCAGAATTATCTGTTGCACCAAGAAGAAACATATTAACACTTTCAGTTGCTTACTTGTCCCCTGAGAATAAAAGGCCTCAGAGTCACATCCTCCTCGGTTCAATCATTGAAGTCGTGCACAGTTTTTGGAAGGTCGGAAAGTTTTTGTTGCAACATGGAGCCCAGGCTGGAAATGAAGTGTGTCGGGTGCCAGAAATCTCAACACCTGGAAAAGCCATTGTTGAGTTTCTGGCACGGATGAAATCATGATCACACTCCAGGTGGATATCTTACTAAGCTTTGGAGCAGTAAAAATCATTTTAGTCATGCGTGAAATTACAAATAAATAAATGTCCAACAAATTATATTTTTGCTTGACTTTGTTTGCATAAACTCAGGACACTAAACGTTTTTAAAAAAACTCATCAACCTTGTGCTTCAACATGGCAGCAGTGAAAACATTGTCCTCCTATCCTACCTTTGTGTTAGACAAAGGTGACAGACACTGGCTGAGGCATGAGGATTGAGCGGTGTGTGTGTGTGTGTGTGTGTGTGTGTGTGTGTGTGTGTGTGTGTGTGTGTGTGTGTGTGTGTGTGTGTGTGTCCTTTAAGGCAGCCGCGAGGTTGTCTCTTCTCTCTGCTTTCTGTGAAAAGCTCAATTGTTCCTTTCAAAACAAAAGAGCTTCTTTGTGTACAAACACAACAGGCGGTGACTTCCCATTCAGCAGAGCTCCGCAGAAACCATTCAAACAGCTCCCAATAAACGCCGACACTCTCCTTCACGCACACAGACACATTCTTGTGCTTCTATCTTAGAGAGGACACTCAGGCATTTGGCCGCCCCAAACCCTAACCATCAAAACTAACTGCTTAACCCTCACCTTTACCCTAACCTAACCCTAAAACCAAGTCCTCACCCTCAAACAACCCTTTGAACAAGTAAGGACCGGCCAAAATGTCCTCACTTTCCCAAAACTCCCTCACTAAGGTCTATGCTCAACATGGTCCTTACAAATATAAGTATGGGTACAAGTACACACACACACACACACACACTCAGTCTCCCCGTCTTTCTGTTTGTCTCCCTCTCACTGACACACACAAACAAACAGGGAGCCTGTTCTCAAGGGATGTAAAGCTGCTCAGCTAAAGCAGACACTTTGGACTCCCACTGCCAGACGGGGAGAAGAATGGAGCCGAGAAGAAAGACAGACTGTCACTCGAGGGAGTTCAAGTTTTCTGCTGTTATGGACTCGGCCGACCTTGTGAGGTATCAACAGTCTTTGTCAGGAGGGAGAGAGAGAGCTTGGTTGGAAGATACGTGCACTGACACCCACCATACCTGACCCTGAATCCTAATCCCGGCTCTTGATGCCGTCACACAAACATGTTTACTACACATCACAGGTCGTCAAGAGACAATTCAAGTAAGCTTGGGTGGAATGATGCCTGAGACTCCACCCGAGTGTCCCTCCGCCCCCGGTCACCAGTGCATCCTCCCAGACCAGCCTGACGGACACATCTTCACCTCTATTCGATTCTACTCAACATCCAACATTTCAATTTGTCAATTTTTAAATCATGTGTTGCTCTGCCGTGGTCACAGCTAGAGGATAAGCACATGAAACAAATGGACAGATTGTGACCGAATTTGTTCTGGTCCTGCTGTAACACGTTTGTCTTATTGACAATATCTCAGTAGGGTGAGAGTTTTAAAACATCTCCTATATAATGCAAGTGTATCAAGACTGATCACAGATGGCTGTTATATACCAACAAATAACTTGTAGATTGAAACACAACTAATGACGGTGTGGATGTTTGTTATCTGCTTCCTCCTCTAACGGTTGACATTTGAATTAGGCTTTTATCTCGTCCAGACTCAATTACTGCAATGCACTCCACTCCAGGGTCAGCAGGGAAACGTACAAAGATTACAACGTTGAGATCAAAACTCGCTGCCCTTCACTAGTTACCTAGAAGGTAAGAGTCCTGTCTCTAGAACTGGTCATATATTGTGATATTGGATGAAATGATACGCATGTCAACATAACCATTGAAAATTTAAAGAAAACAAAATCATGAACAGATTAAACATTTTAATAAAGAACACTTAAGTAAAAAAAAAGATTTTCAAAACTAGGACTTTGAGTAACATTGATAATGCATCGTCACAGATATGTCACAGGTACACAATAAAAACAGCTTTTATACGAGGGGTGTGTGTGTGTGTGTGTTCATGGGTGCGAGTGTGTGTGTGTCTCTAATATCACATAATCTAAAAATCAATTCATGTCATCTTAAACAATGACCCGGAATAAGTTTTTGTTAAACAAAACAGGGGATTCATCAAGCTTTATTACAAATCATCAAGAACCATAACCAGTTGACAATACAACAAATCATCTAATACTGTAAATGCTCGAGCTGCAGGTGTGAGGACCCACACAGAAGAAGAATCTTAAACATTTTGTCTTTGCCGTTCTTGGTGAGGAATCAGCAACACCAGGATGACCTCGGACTTCTCACGGGGGGAAAGGCTCAGAGGCAGACGGGCGGAGGAACCCGGTGTCTGACGGGTGCCAGGCCCAACACGAGGACAGTTTGGATTTGTGCAGAATGAATTAACATTACCGACACACTGATTGCCTCTTTGTTGGTTTTCTAATGTTTTTCTCTTGGGTTGACGGAGCACAGGTTCTACCGACAAATGTTTTTATACATCTACATTTTGGACATTCAGATTTTGCACCACAACAGACTGCTTACCGTCTGACTGTCAGAGACCTTCACCTGCAGATGAAACATGATAACACCACAACACTGTCTGTGCCAATCATTGACCCTCTGTGTTGAAAGTGTGAGACAATACTTCAGTTGATATGCAATGGCATTAAAATGGAATGACGTCTAAAACCATTTCGTTTAGAGAACCGTAACATGTAAGGATGCACCGACACAGATTCAATATAATGAATGGGCAAATTTCAGCACCTGGAAGGTCACAAACCAACTCACAGAAAAGATCCCTATCATACAAGTAAGTTATATTTCAATTAATTTTTCCAGTGACAGCAAAATAATGCCTTTACAACATCTCTGAAAGCTTTAAATTGTTTAGTCACAGTAAAGGATGGAATCAATACTGTTTTAGTTTTTTTGGGGGCAAAGGTTTCCTTTCCAGAATCTGCACTATGGTGTGAGAAATAGACATCGGTGCATCCCAGTACCACAAATTCATTATACCTCGCTGCAGAGTTTCCTTCCCCTGCAGAAAACTCCGGAAGGAATGACTATCGACTTGTCTTGTAGTACCTCTGGAATGAATCAATGCTGTCTGGGCTTACATCAAGAATTAATAGCATTCCTCTACACAAACACACTCTAATCAAGACAAACACACACACACACACACACACAGATAAACACACACTATTCAGAGAGGGCAGGTTTGTGTTTTAAAATAAATGAAATGAGGTGATTTTGGTCAGTAACACGTGTCAGTCTTGGGATAAAGAGACACTGCGGCGTACGCAACTTCAAGTGATGGCTGATTCACGATCAATGTGTCTGAGTTCATGTGTATAAGTGTGTGAGTGTGTGTATATACTGTATATATATATATATATATATCAAATTGTGTGAATTTCTCTTCCCTCCCCTAAACAGCCAGAATCAGCCCAGACAGACATTTTTATTTTCACATTACAGTGAGCTTCTTTTTTTCCTCAGACGTATATTTACAGGCGGAAAACCAGGGCCTTTCCTACTGTATGCTCACTTTCCATCTGTTTAGTGTTATCACTGGAAAGAGAGGAGGAAGAGGAGCCAAAATAAAAAACGCACACGGATGTTTTCAGAGATTCGCACGCTGAGTGGCTCCCGCTTTAAGCAATGCTTCCTACACTGGCAACAAGAAAAGAAGGTTCAACTATTTTGGCATCGATGCTTTGGTCACAAAATACCGACACTTTTATTTTGTTTTTCACTTTTGTTTTCATTTGCTCGTTTGTTCTTGAAATAAGTCCCAGTCATTTTACACCCCGACGACGTGTGTGTCCCAGTACAGAAAAAAAGGTAGGTTTGTTGTAGTCCTGTCATCGCACCTCCGATGCAGTCCCTTTAAGAGGCACAGGTTCTCTTATAAATTATGTGACTGTGAATGAGTGGGCAGGGGGAGGGGGGGCTTGAGAAGGAGGAGTGCCCCCTGTGCCCCTGCAATCCCCCCTGCACTCCCTGTACGCCCGGCCAGCACGTCCCGTCAGCCCTTCTGCGAGCACGTCCTGCAGCACAGTTGCTGCAGCACTTTCCTCTGGCAAAGATTGTTCTTTTTAACAAGCACGCAGAAACTGCCTTCCGCCCAAGATTCTTCATTTGCTTTCCACAGACCAGGTAGAAGAGATACGGGGGGGGAGTTTGGAATGAGGGGTGAGGGAAAACATGTGGAAACACATACACACACACACACACACACAAACAAACACACACAAACATGGTAGAACCATCAGAAAGGGTTGAATGGCAGGCAGAGCCATGTGATTGGTCAGGAGAGGATTCGGGTAACAGGAAGAGTTTTTTTTATCCAATCACAGGTGATGTTCATCAAGGTGGAAAATGATTGTAGTCCCGTGGAGAGATTGGATCCATGTCAGGAGAGACGGAAAACAGATTCGGGAGGAAAAAAAAACAGAGAGAGAGAAAACAAACGTCACACAATTAGCAAATTGGAGATTTTTAAAATTCACAACTTGCTTTCATTTTGCATCACAGAAAACTTAAAGTGGACCGCCGTCTGTTCATAATACCGTCCGCCAACTCTTTCATTTATCAACAGCAGTTTGAGCTGCCAATCAACTCTCGAATATGAGCCCGGTTATGAAGGTAGGGAACAGACTGCGGGTGCACTTTGAGCAAAGTAGTCATCAACAGAAAGGTCACATATTTAAGACATTTATCTCCTCAGAACTTTCTCTCATCATGCACTGGGGTAAATTCTCCGCCACAGGTTTGTTTTAACTAGAAAGATCAGGGAAAGAGCAGCTGATCTCAGGAAACTGATCAGACCTTATCGTCGGCCGGTGAGAGGAGAAACATGCACAGATTGGAAAAGGCCAGAACATGAAGCAGAGCAAATAGAAACCGGCGAGGACACGTGAAAAGACAGCAAAATGTGTGAGTGTTACATGGAAATAAGAAAAGAAGCAGCTTCAATAAACCTTTCAGCCTCGGCAGTGGGTGACGTAAACCAGGAAAGGGGTGAGTATATGTTAAACTAAAAAAGGTAAAAATGTGTGCGAAGGTAAATCCTGAGACAGTTTTTAGTTGTGTTACGCATGAGAACTTTAGAAGGAAAACTCAAAAGGGCAAAAGCAAGGACAGAGTGCCTTCCTGCTCTGGAGCCACAGCAGATCTCTCTGAGGCATTTTAGTCCAGAAGTTAGTACAAAGCTCTGGGAGATGAAAAGAAAAACCTCAGCTTTTACTTAATAAAGAAACCCTTTTGCAGTCATTCTATTCCCTGTGGCTTGGAACACAATTTAATTTAAGTCGAGATGCAAGATAGCCTGAGTGTCACAGAGAGAGCGGAGATGTAAATCTACACCTCGGAGGATTCTGGTGCTTTGATTAGCTTGGATTGTTTAAACCACAATTTGTGAACTTTTGCCTTAAACACTTTGCAAAAAAAAATACTGATGTGAATTAAGTACATTATAAACTGAAAAATAAATTCTCGCTGCAACCCTGTCCAATTAAGTGCTTGAAAAAATTCACTGAAGACCATACGAGAAGGTCAATGCATAAACAATGTATTCCCTGAGAGAGAGCAAGAGAGAGACTGCAACAAGTATAAACACATTGAGAGCCTTAGTTTATAGATAAGAAAGCTGACAACTCACCATCTTTGCAGATGGTGCTGACCACGCAGGCTCCTGCCTCCAGATTGTAACCACTGACGCAGCTGCTGCAGTTTCTCTCTCCGGGCCCCGAGCACTCGTAGCAGCTATGGTCACACCTGTCGATGGTTGGGTAGAAGAATTAGATGCTGTTCTGCCGAGCTGTGATCACATATCCTCGCTGAAAGTTCTTTGAGGATAAATCATTCACTGACTGAGCTCCATTGTTTTGGGCTGTTCAGCCTGTGTGCGCAGCAATCACGAAGAACTGGACGTTTTCAGGTAAGGGGAGAGAGGGAATTTTGAAAAATATCTGAAATAAAACTTTATGCCCCAAAGGGCAAAATTTGGCATTTACCACCCCGCTGGTGTGAAAATAGGGAATGGAAATGATGTGGTGTCAGTCTCTGAGGCCGAGGGGAGCCGACGGTGAAGCGAGGACGCGAGCGAGGTAAGGGGTCAAGCGAGCAATAAATAATTCATGGCGGGAGAGAAAAATAGCAGGGAGGCCAGTCTACCACAGGGAGCGATAAGAGCAGCAGCCAAGACGTCTGACTCCGTGGAGGAGTTTGACTGTGGCTGTGATAGGAGGCAAAGTAGTCGTCAAACTGTCATCAGTTATATAAAAGAAAATGAGTATGTTTGAATGTCTCCTCACCCAGGTTCATGCTAGTGAAGCAGAAGAACTGTTTGGACAACATGTTTATTCAATAATACAGGTTCACACATGCAGTTTAATGCTTCTACAGTCAACTTCAAATGGATAAAATTCACTAGAGTAGGCTTGCTGCTTACATTTCCTCAAATTGTTACAGTCAATACCACCTCTGTTACGTTTTTAAAACAGAATTACACAAAAACTACGGTTCGAATTTACACCACAACCAGTTGGAATGATGCGATACCGGTCAGGGGAGGATCCATTCAATATTGGTTTGGATCCAGATCAGAGGGCAGATGCAGGAATTTATTTCCACTTACAAACATTGCAACATTTCTCAAATAATAATAGAGCTTTCTTTAGCTAACAAATGCAGGCATGAGTGATTTTATCTATGAACAGGTGACATTTTGTGAGAATCTAGATAATGATCTTGATTTTGTGAATCCCATTAAGTGTACTTAAGAGGGTGATCTTTCCTCAGCGACTGTAGCGACTGTACATTAACATATATTCCTTCCACGAGAATGGATATTCTTTTAGGGAAGATGTTTGCAGAAACCTTCCGTGTACATGGGTTTTTGTATCCCATCTCAATATATGATTAAGTGGCCAATCAGAGGGTTGTGCTCCCTGAGTGTACTTATAGTTATTATTTGAGTCCCGGCTGTAAAAACAGGTATAAAGTGTCCGTTTTATTTGAAATGTCAGCGTTTGAATCATCTTCTGAAAACTCTCTCAGAATGTTAAATTATCAAATGGACTACTGGGAAATGGAGAGTTTGTGCACTGCATACAGGACAAGTTGTGCAAGGAAAAGGTTAAAGGGGAGTTCGGAAATTTGCACAATCTCAAGGTTTCCTCAATCATCTCTTGGGACCTGAGATCTAAAGGATTTTTCCCTGCGGTGCGGACGTGCTGACTCACTTCTTACAGGACCTCTGCACCTGCCCATTGTCTGAGGTCTGCTCTGACAGGTAGTAGCCGGTGCTGCATGTTGACACACACCGCCAGTCCTCAAGCAAGTAGCCCTCTGCACACTTGGTGCACGCCTCTATACCTGTGCCTGGAAGACAAGGAACACACACTTCAGAGATGTTGTAAAGGCAATTAAAATCAGATGATACACAGAACATTTTATTTTACCCTTATGCAATGCTGTTCAGGTGCAAGCTGCCTGAGAGCAAATGTAACTCAAAAGCAGTTTCAAAAGCATGATTTCCGCAGTGGGGCATATATACGTCATGTCCTGCCTCCAGCTGGCTCTACCCAGACGACACCCCTCGAGCCGAATGTTCCAGAACTTGTCTGACCCCCCCCCCGATCTCCTGCTGGGCTCTATATGTGAAAGGCAAACTGTGCTTATCGCTGGCTTTCCAATTCTTACCTGCACAGGTGGCACAGGCCCGATGGCAGGGCTCACAAGTCCGCCTGTGGCCGTTGTAGTAAGTCCCTTGGTCACAGGTCATCTGACACTTGTTTCCTTGAAGACTGGGATGAGAAAGATACAAAAAACAAATACATTTAAGCAGCAACATAAAGCAAAAACAAGTGAGTTTAAGATAAAACGGAAGAAAACCATCAGTTAAAGTTTGCCTGTGACCCACGGCCAGATGCTGATGTCAAATGTCAAATATTTTGTACGAATGACAGAACACTGCAGCACCGGTAACACTGTGGGTGTGGACATTAGCAGCTGAACTTCAGCTCACTCTCTTGAACAGGAATCTGACGTCTTCTAGATTCAAGTGCAATAAGAGGAAATCTGTTGATTTCTTACAAAGACAGCTCTTACGGGTGCCAGATGTGAGGGGGTCAGAGGTCAGTAAGGAAGTAGGTGCCAGGCTTCTAGAGTCACTTGTGTGAAATCCCAGCGAGGACAGGTTGGTGAGCTCGCTGCACTGAACTGAAAAACAGCTGGTCTCTGTTAGCGAACATTTCCCAGAAACAAACTCGCCTGCTCCTCTCTTCCTCCCTGGCTCCTAACCGACCTTGAATGGTGAAATGAATGGGAGACGGCAGAGTTGTGGGAGAATGTGCGTGCATGTGTGTCTCACTGTGGTCTCACATGGTGTACGCAGGAAATTATGGCTTACAAGTGTCCCTGCCTAAACCTCTGGCTACACTGAACAACTGAAGCCAGGTTCAAGACCACAATATGTTTTAAACGCTTCACAAGTGTTTCCTTCACAACCTATTAGAATTCCAGCACTTTGAGACGCCCGATCCTCTGGAGCGGTTTTAAAAAGGGCTGTTATGGAAGTGGCCAGAAAGTGAACTGGAACATGTCTGCATGGATAACTAACGGCTTAGATCTGAAGGCCCTTCAAAGTAGCACAACCCAAAATGGGCAACGGCTCCGCTTCTTGTGGGTCTCCGCATGACACGAGTATATGTGGGCTTTAATAAGCGCTGGGTCACAGGGTGAAACTCGGTTTACTCAATTGGGTCCCGAGGGTAAAACAGTTGGGAGGCCCCGGCTCCACTGGTTCATGCTGCAAATCCAAACCACAATGTAACACAAAGTGCTGGTCTACATTAGCAGCACCGTATTCCTGCAACGCTAAAATGTTTTCTTTTATCCACAAACCACAACAATGACAAACGCACAAAACCTGAGCTGTGTGTCCTTGTATGACAGTTAGATGACTGTAATGATAAACCTACTGGAGGAAAGCTGTGATTTATACCAGCGGGTCAGGATGTATCCACATACTAACCACGCCTGAAATCCCATAACACGGGACCACTCACGCACACTGGGCATGTGCACAGCAACAGTCAGATGAAAAAAATAAACACACAAAAACACAAAAAAGCGTCCTGAGCAACATCGACCTCCTGCTTACGTTCTCACATCCTCACACCTGGAGAGTCTTGCTGCGTGAAACGGCTGCAAAACGTCTCATTGTTAATTTCACACAGTTACAAAACCACCAGATGCAGCAGCCTCCTTTTCTAACATCAGAGAGGAGCAGGGAGGAGCTGTTTTCCGACAGTGAACAACCATCCCAAAAGCACTTCTTTCAACACCTGTAAACTTCAAGCAGTTCAAACGGGGCCACCGAACAACTTTCATGCAAACTAGCATTGAGGCAAATCCTCCAAACTGTTTCTGTGGCTCTTAAGATGGAATGAAGAGTGATTTTAAATGTGTCTGCAGGATTTCCAGCTAAAGCGCAACTACTAATAACACAGGCTTTTCGTAAGATTTACAGTTGCAAGTTATATAGGAACAGTCAACTAAAATCACAAAATGTTTCTTATCAGGCAGTGTTCAGTGTGACTTCCAGTTTACCTCATCCCAGGTTTACATTCTGTGCAGATATTGGAGCTGTTGCACCTCTTGCAGTTCTCCGGACATCTCCTGCAAATGTTGGAATCTGGAAGACAGAGGGTGAGCCGGTCACAAACAGGGGCTAATAAGATCGAGAAGTCTGGTTGCATTTGGGACGAGGAGGGGGAGCAGATGAGTAAGACAAGGATGAAGAGGAGGAGACGCGATTGAGAAAGAGCAGCGAGAAAGGTGAAGGAGGAATAAAAGAGGGAAATGAGTGGGAGAACGGGGCTTATGAGGAAAACAGGAGGACAAAAGGCAGGAGGTGGGGAGAGAGATGGCAAGAGAGAGAAGGCGGGGGGGCGGAAATGTCAAAAGGCTAGAGCTGCGGGGATGAAAAAGAAGATTGTAGTGTTGATGAATATTTCAAAAGGCAATGACACGCTTTGACACAATGCAAATGGCCACACCAGCAATAAAAACGGACGAAAAGATGCGTGAGCATGATTTATTACTCGTGGGAATCTAAGAGTAGACTCTGACTATTGAGCTAAACATTCCCAAAATATTGCTAGAACAACCTTGTTGGTTTTGTATATAAAGCTGACGAGCTGAGAGGGGAGGAGAGTAATTTGAGGGATTGACAGTTAAATGTTCAGGAATCTGAAAATCCTTTAGGGTGGATCCAGTCAAGAGGCCGGAATTAGGGCTGACATGATAAGTTACTCATGTATTTGACATGTTCACCAATTTTCCAGGGAATAACTCGTGGATGTTTAGGGGGCTGATTGAAAAGGTGTGTGAAACCTGGTGCAGATCCATTTAAATGTAGATCTGAGAAAATGTTTTAAAATGGTTATGTTAGAGCAAAAAATATATAATGCAAATCCAAGCCAGAATCTAATGTGTTCTTCTTTGGGTCATGCCCCATCCCTGAGTATTTTTTGTGAGATCCTTCACAGGAAACAAACACAGATTAAAACATAGCAGAGCTAATATCAATAAGGAATCAATGAGGGAATACCAAATACACATTTTTAAGTTTTTTCACAAAAGTTGGATTTAACACTTAATGTTGATGGGAGCCCCATAGCCTACGTCCTGAAGCTGACCGGACCCAGTGTATTATCATGTCAGCGTCTCTTAAAAAAGTTTAATCAGACCAGTAACAAACCAGTCTGTGTGTTGTTAGCTGCAGGAGTTCAGCTCAGACTGACAAAGACAAAATAGACTCTCGATGGCTCATTTAACGCAACACAAAGCTCAGCAGCGCCAACATTTCAAAGGAAAGAAGTATCCACTACATCTTGGCCTGCTGAAATGTTATGATTGAACTTGGATCAAATCACATCAGATCTTCTGCCAGAAACTCTCTGAGCTGCCAGGACTCACACTGTCTTGGCTGCAAACCAATATATAGACATAATTATAAGATATACATAGTTCCAGTCTCTCATTCCTGCTTCACTTTCATCCAGCCTGGATCTCCAGCACAAGACATACATTTGGTTGCTTGTACGATTCCACCACTGCACTGTGCTCATTATAAACACATGACTTCCCGTAAACAGAATTCAAAAAAAGATACTCCTATAGATCTGTTTTATTTCAATTTAAGCTGGTAAAGAAAAAAACATTTCATTCCGCCGTGGCGACGGGATACGCGAGCGATCATTTTAATTAGGTCCCCCAGGTGACCAGGTAAGAGCCGACACACCTCTCTGCTCTTACTCTTAGAGAGTCGGGGTCTCTACCATTTTCTCAACGTACTGCACACTGCTCACAGCAAAATAGAATCAGAATCTGGGTTTATTCCCGAGTAGGTTTAGCCATACAAGGGATTTGCTGTGGTTTGTTTAGTGCAAGCATAAATATAAACAATAGCAAACAATATTAAATAAATTATAGACACTAGATAAAGGATTGTGCAATGAACTGAAGTGTGTACAGAATGACCGATACTGGCCATTGAAAATGATCTTTCACCAGTTCAATGTTCATCTGTCCAATACATTTGCAACACTTCCTGTATCTGTTTACTTGTGTATATAGCTGTACTTTTATTCAAGTAAATACAGTGATTACATCAGAAATCATATCCTGAAGTAGCAGCTCCACAGCAACACTCTTAAATCCCAGTTTGTTTGAAATGTTGACATTGTCCCATTTATAAATGACCTCCCTCAATCGGAGTAAAACATTCTGTAACACCCTCATTTGAGAGAGTTCAGCCCTAGATAATCGAATCGATGGACAGCAGAGTGACAATGGACTCACCGGGACAAATCAGTGTCCTTGGGGACAATGGGCAATCATGAGGGAGCCTCTGTTTTGGCTGCAGGTGCCAAGCTCATTAAAGGTTGGTTGGTTGTTTGTTAAATTATAAGAAAACAGGGGCGAAGGAGAAAATTGCTATTGAAGTCAGAAGAAGCTAATAAACCCCCCAAAGCTGTTGTCAAGGAATGAGGAACGAACACAAACGGAATGGAAAGTAATTCCTGACTCATTCTCATTTAGATAAGAGTTTGTGCATTGTATAGAGCCAGTGTAGCCGGCAGTGGAAACGTACCGTGGTCGAGGTAGAAGCCGTCACCGCAGTTGGCCACACACGTGTTGGTTCCCTCGTTGAGGTGGAAGCTGCTCCTGCATGTGGTGCACTGGTCACTACGGCTCCCGACGCAGGTCTCGCACAATGAGGAGCACTTCTTGCAGCGCTTCCTATCGTCACGGAAGAAGCCGCTGGGGCATTCAGACACACACATCCTGGAGGAGAAGGATTTGTAGTTTTTATAGATTTGCTCAGGTGGTAGATTACTCCGACTTCAGTCTAGTCCAGCCACAATATAATAAAGACTAAACTGACCTCTTTGTTCCAAAGTTAACAACCTCGATCACACAGCTTGAATGAGCTTATGTTAAGAGGCTCAAAATCTGAAACACATGCCAGAGACCAAGACACATGTCTCTTGTGTGAGAGCATTGTGAGGTGACTCTGCCGTGTGTTATTATTAACAAAAAGTAAAACTAATGAATTAAACATGATTTATTTTTTATAATAATCTATGGAAAATTTTAATATATTTTTCCTGAATCAATGCAGATAATTGGGAAGAGCTACAGACATGTAGGGGAGAGTGTGTGTGCATGCGTGTGAGTGTGTGTGCATGCTATATAGTGAACAGGTGTAACATCTGTTGGATAAATCCACATGCCTCCGTCACCCCACGTTTCACCATAAGGCTCCTTCTCTAAGGTGAAAGGATCTCCAAAATCCTCAAGAGCACAAAACACACACATACAGACACACTCAAACACACACACATGCACCTTAAGCCGTGTTCACACACTGCAGCGTTTTCTGCCAAGAAACACATATGGTGCGTTTGAAACACATAATCCACATGTGCAGTACACACTGTGTTTGTCATCCAGTTTCAACGCGGTTCTCTGCTACACTGAAATGATTGAACTATGATATTTTCAACAACACAATGTAACGCCGACACCGAGGACAATGTTACATATGAGAAGAGGTTTTTCCTGACCGTGCTGTCAGGGCAAACAGAGGATTGAGACCTTGAAATTGTGGTAAAAGCAATTTAAAGCAATTTAAAGCTGAATAAAAAAATTTTACAACGCAACTTTGCAAGCTGCAATACTCATTTGTATTTTTGGCCATGATTTCCATAAACTCTGATTACATTTCAGTCGACAAATGAAATACTCAAATCTGGGGATTTGTCGACATTTGCTTCCTATGGATTGTGAAAAAATGTATTTAGTTGGAGGTGAAAAGTGAGTACACCCATAAAGCACTCTGATTCAAAATGTAGCTACTTTACAAATGCGTAAATAGACTGCTCCACATCCTTTCACAGTTACTGCGTGCTATTCAAAAGGCTTTCACAGCTTCACAATGACTTGTCCTTGCTGCTTCTTGAAAAAGTTTCCTTTTCTTTATTCCCTTTAAATAAATAAAATTCTCGTAATATGACGGCTTTCTTCTCTCAATATTACGACTTCATTGTCAAAATATCCGATCGTAGTTTTTAAAACCAATGATGCTGGTTAAATTATACATTTTGAAGACAAGAAAATTCAAGATATATTCAATCAATATGCGGACAAATTAAATAATCCTTCCCATCAAACTGTTAAATTCCTTAACGTTCATCTCATCACCTATAGTTTTCCTATAATTCTGGCTGCAGTCCTCAAAGACATAACACACACACACACACCTTCCAGAGTCTCTCACCTCTTGAGTGTGTCTAGACCATCAAACACATATGTGGGGATGTAATTATCTGAACATTAAGCACCCCCACTGCCCCTCCTCTTCCCCTCCACCACTCCCAACAATCCTCCCTCATCAATTGCTCCCTGCGGTGGCAGAAAAGGGCAGCGCACCTCTGAAGTGGGCTAATGATAAGGCAGCACCTAAGCTTGCGCATTCACATGCACCTGCACTGGTTTGCCTTTTATTAGTGCAGAGACCCGCTGACACAAAGGCAATTACAGCAGACTTTGATCCTAATGGGCTCCGACGGGCGCACACCCACAAACATGCAAACACACGCACACAAACACACATACACACACACGTATAGACACATAATTAACAGGGGGGAAGGGACAGACTAAACATATTACAAGCCACAGAAAACAACGTCTCTGTTATCAGACTGAAAAGGTGAGATTAATCAGGCCACCGCCTGCACGGCTTCTTTTCCTTATTCACATTACAAGCTTATCAGATAACAGGAACGAGCTGCAACCTTTGACCTTACATGGTGGAAAATGTGTGGCGGTCTTCACGAAACAGAGCAATCTTGATGAGACGATAGTTTTACGGGGGTTTACAATGCAAGTCTGCTGAGTTGATCTGCAGTGTTTCTTTCACACGGTTCAAAAGTCTTGCTGGAATCCTGATTAACAGATCCATTCATGTAAAGTGGGCGTTTGCACTAATGTTTCTTTGAAGCACATTCAAAACTTAAATCCACTTTACAGGTTGAGACCAATCAGCTCGTATTGATCCCTCTCTTCGTTCTTTAAACCATCACACGAGGTTTCAATAAACAAACCAGATGTACCTTCTTCAATCTGTAGATTTGTATCTCAAACACAACTTTTAGATTGAGCGAAACCAAATAATAAATCATACATACTTAAAGGAAAATCAGTTTAATTTCCAACAATTTACTTTTCATTATATCTCCTAAGATCTGACTGCCCTTACACTTCAACTGATGTAAAATAAACATCAGTTGCCTTTTTCCATCTGGGATTTTGATATACAAATATTTCCAGAACAAAGATAATGATACAAGATCCATATCACTATTGATTTGAATTAATTAAGCAGTCTGACCTGGTGTTGTTCTTGAACTTGAGGAAGTAGTGGAGGCAGTTAATGCAGTGATGGGGTCCAGGACCCTCACAGCCGTTCTCATTGCACTCAGAGTCACAGGGGCCTGAAGACACAAAAATCATTTACACAGCTTAAAAATGAAAACTTTATGACTCAATGGAAACAATACGTTTCACGACAGTGCTCTTAAATAAATGTTACAGCACAATAATAAGCCATGATTACAGGGCAGTAAAAAATAATATGCGGAGAAAAGTGATGCTATTTTACGACAAAGGAGAACAAGGCTGCTGCGGCGGACATGTCTGAGTACGGCTCTGTATTTATCACTTACCATTGTACTCCTCTGTGAACTCCTCCTCTGTGGGCGTCAGCATGTCTGTGGAGCGAGGCTTATCGTTGCGCAGAGATGAGTATGGGTGCACGGAGGTGCCGTACAGCACCAGCGACCACTCCTTCAGCTTGCCTGAGGAGAGGGAAGAAGGAAGAATTAGATTTTGTATATTTGATATGTAGCGCTCCCCTTTTCATCAAGTCAGGTCTGAATTTTCAGGTAATATCTGTAGATCACATTACATGAAAAACCATTAGAACTAGGCACGAGTTACCTGGCATCGACCTTTTGAGAAACTGCTGCTCTCCATTAGAGACTTTATGATGTTGTATAATTAGTGTGTCCTTCTCTGCAGATAAGCTCATTGTGTCTGTGTGTGTGTATTTATATGTGTGTATTTAACAATAAATAAGGGTGTTGGTAAACTCATGATTTTTTTTCATTAAATTAATAATCATGTTGTCGTACCAGGGACTTTCTGGCTGCGGAGCTGAGAAGGGGAGTCATAGATCTCTAGGACCCAGTCGCCTGCTGCCTTCTCTCCCCAGGTGTGGGTGGTCATAAACTCCCAGTTCTTAAATCCCTCCATGGAGTGATCAAACAACCTGCATGTCAGGAATACACACACATAAACACACACACGTAAACACACACAGTATAATCCCACAATGATATCAGATGAGGAAACAGCTCAAGTGTCGCAATTGCCAGAACAAACCGTGTCAACCACTCAACCAAGGAAATCACAGCCTCTAATGAGCTGGGGCCAAACACTGAAGAGGACTGTGGTTTATCTGTAGTGAACAGGGCCTGTGCACATACAGTGCTTACACCGATTTCAGTTTCCAATCCCCTGGAGGGTAATGTATTTTGAGGAGTTTTAGCAAATCAAAATTATTGTTTAGAATGCATAGACTAGTGAATCCACATAATGATACTTCGATTATTTAAATGTGATGCAGAAAGCTTTAATTTATCTAATTGTTCAACCCTTTTATTCATCACCTCTTCTTCCATGTCACTGCAGAGAAACTGAGTTCTGAGCTATTTAACTAAATCATTTTCAGCTTTCGCTTAGAAATTAAATTCACACAACTGACAATATAAGAAAAAATGTGATTACCTGTTGGCGAGCAGCTGAGACTTGGTCCCTGAGGGTGAAGTCAGGTTGATGGACAGGTCTCCACGGCGAGGGTGTGTGATTGTAATACGCACGACCACATGCTCCAGGTAGATCACGTGGTGGTTGGGGTTGTCGGTGCATCCCGTCGCCTTGTACACAGACCGAACCACGTGCTCTGGTCGGATGGTTCTAGAAGACAGGATGGAAACCAATGAAGAAGGTAGACATTAGTAGAAAATACTGGTGTGCTACTAGAATCAGAGGCTGAATATTCCTTTACTGTGTTTGCCTTTTTTCGGGGCATGAGACAGAATGTCATCCAGACATTCTGTCCTGTCAGCTGCTGCTTAACACGCAGTTACTGAATAACATAACACTCAATAACATGTTTCCCTACACCCAGGCACCCCTCAAAGAAATCTTTTTTTGGATCTAACCTGATCCAAACACTTAAGAGCACGCACAAAAGCCTATGTCAAGGTTTTTCCATTTGTTAAACCTCAACCTGTCACAGAAACCAAGCAGCATGAGGACGATAAGAAAGACAAAGAGCATGATTTATTCGGTCTGCTATGCACAGCTTAGCAGTCGAACGATCGCCCAACAGCCAACGCAAACATCCAACCAGCCCTTGAATAACATCTGCGCTATGATCTAATATAACAACGATACAATACAAAAAAAAATTTAAACGTGGACATGTCCAGTGCAGGGGACAATGAATACCATCTTGCCAGAGTGAGGCTTTAGAGAGTCGTATGTTCCTGCTGCACGGCCGCTGAGCCAACTCAACACATTATTCACTGCAGCACTGGATTACTCTCAGAGGTTATTCACTGGAGACTAGATTAGAGCTGCTGAATTATACTTCCTGGCAAAATAACCTATTAATGGATCACAATTATTCATTATATTTCTGTTTTTGGTGGAGACTTGAAAGATAATTATCACCAGTGGCTGTTTGATCCTCTATAGAAAACTGTTATTAGATTCCCTGTAGTCAAGGATTAAATCAAAGTACAAGTACATGTTTAGGGACAAAGTGATAAAACGCCAAGATAAATACCAACTGGTAAAGACCAACTGGTTTTTTCTTGGAAATTATTCATCACACTATGGTCAAGGATTGAGACCAAGAGTAGAGGTGAGGGTTGGGGCAGGACATGACCTATTCATTCCACTGTAGAGACCACATGTTTGTGTTTACAAACCGACACCAGGTCAGAACTTATTACCAAACGCTTGCCTGACATCTTTGTAGGTTTTTTACGAACACCTGGCAGGAGAAACTCGATAGCTTCTTACTCTACATTTGCATCCTCACATACAGACCCTCCGAAGAAGATTATCTGGAGTTCAGTGCCGGTCTGAAAGCAGTTTAAGTTTAAACATAAAGCTGATTCCTTCTAGCATGAACGCCTCCCTCTGAAATAATGGTCAATTGATTGCCTCGATAGTGGGATCATTCCATGAATTATTAATTCCTGCTAAAAATACATTTGTTTGTGAACAAGCCCAAACCCAGAATTAGCCACCGAGAAAAAAGCAATTTCCATTGGGAAATGTTGATTAAATTAGCGACACTAGTGCACCAAATCCACCTGTCAATCATCAATCAGATCAGTGAGTTAGTGTGTGAGGAGAGAAAGTGATGCATGTTCAAAGCAGAGGGTTATGAATGGTTTCTCCATAACGCCCCCAGTTAAACATCCAAGCCACCTTCTCCATTTCTGATCTTATATAATAGAATGTCGACCAGCCAGTTCCTGAGGAAAAAACTGTCCATATAAACAATTTACATTAAAACCATTGAAAAAGAAAAAACTACACACACGAAAATGACACGAGCTCAACCAGACCCGATGGAATGAATAACAGATTTTTCCTGGAGGTGGTCGAGGACTGTTTGGAGAGCGGACAGCAGCGACGGCTGGTGAGTCTGGGGCTGATATCACAGCTCTGGCTTCTCTATGACACAACACAGATAACTGCAGTGTACGCATGGGACGGAGCAGCGCAGATGCACAGCTGATTACCAGCAGTCTGACTGCGCACACACACACACACCGGAGCGGGCCAGTGTTTTTCCCGGTGCGTGCCCCAAGTGGAGTGAGGCGAGCGATTGCAGACAGACATTACCAAACGCAGGCCGAGGGGCCAGCCAGAGGGTTTGGAAACACTGCAGCGAGGTGACGGCTGCACTCGTGGAACGAGTTACAGCGGAGGTGGACAGCACAGGGAAATCAACACACAATGACCTGATTCCAGAACACTTTCTTACAATCTATCTTACGATCGTAAACACAATTATACATAAATTAATGCTAAGTGGTCCATTTAGGGAGAAGATTCTGCTTTCTTACTATCAATTTTAAAAAGTGTTACACATAAAACTTTTATGACTTTTTCGCTGCCTTTGTTCTTCCCTCTCTGTAAATATTTTTCAAGCTATTCCATGGCCATCCTCATATCACTTCCTTACTCTAATAAACACAGTGGAGGCTGAAATGACAAGGTTGTTTTTTTTAAATTACTTTCACGCCACAACTTTGTGAATCTCTCTGTTATCCAGCAAACATAACAGTGTGAGTAGGGAGCCTGACTGCCTCTGATACAAGCCGGACTTTACATAAGCCTCATGCAGGCTGACTCGAGTGTTGGAGCAGAACAGACTGAATAACCCTGATAAATGCTGCAGTCACTGGACACCGAGCCTTCGACTGAAAGCAAACCAGTTCAGGGCCCGAGTTCAACCAACCAGTCTAACACAGAACAGTGCTCCAGCTTCCAGCTGCATCCAGAATAACAAGTTGTGAAGCCCTGGCTCTCTCTCACTCACTGTGTGTGTGTGTGTGCGCATAGTAAAGGTCTTATGTGAGAACCACCCTGCCAGAACTAATGCTTGGCCCCTATCAAGGTACAGCTTGCACAACTGCATTCTCAAACACACGCCGGTGCATAAGACACCAGGGAGAGAAAAAAAGACAGTACAACACACACACACAGAGAGAGAGAGAGAGAGAGAGCGAGAGAGCGAGCTAGAGCGAGAGAGCGAGAGAGAGAGAGAGAGAGGAGCTGTCTGAGACAGAAAGGGGGGGTAGTGGTTGTAAGAGAGATCTACTAAAACCAACATATTTCATCTGTTTCTTCTCTTGCATTTTACTTAACACTGTGTTGACAGGAGACAGTTTCACATTCCATCGTGTTTAAGCAGAGTCTACTACACAATATGCTTGTTCAACCAGAGTCCCGACTGAGTCTCAAAGGACATCATCATGTCCCGGCAGAAAATTGTATTCTTGACATACAGAGTGCTTTCAAAGTGAAGAAGGAGTTTGTTGAAGGTCTTGTCCCCGTGAACACAGTGAGGACAGTGAAGAATTAGTTTGGTGTTGAAGAACTTGACCAGCCTGCACAGATGCCTGATCCTATTCCTATCAAACATCTTTAGGATGAACTGCAAGGCCGGCTCTGTGTCACATCTCATCACACACCCTCAGAGGCTGACCTCACTGGAGCCCATGTTGCTCTTGATGTGGGCAAACTGCTGCAGCCCTGTTCTCAAATGTTATCAGAGTGGAGACCGGAGGCCGTTGCAGCAGAAACTAGAATGTCACACATTAGAGCACATACCTCCACCAAGGCCCAACTGTCCCCTACTGAAACCACATTCAAATTCACTAGATTCATCCAATGTCATCAGCCCCCTGAACCTGCTTGATTCTTTTCATCAGGCTCCATGACTTATTCCCCAAGAAATCAACAAAATAATTTGGAAAAACACTCTCTCGCTGTTTAAGAAAGCAACCAAAACATTCCTAGATCTGGCCCCAAAACCACATTTAATGTGTTCTTCCTATTTTGCATATTCTGCTTGATAACAATGAAACAGAGATGAAAGCATAACCTGGTATTTAAAGAAAGGACATTTGAGAGCTGTATCAACGTACTTGGTGAGTGCGAGAAATGTCACTGCATGTGTGCATTTATGTGTGAGTGTGTGTGTGTGTGTGTGTGTGTGTTTTACCTGATCTGTCGGTCTGCGCTCTCCACACACACGTGCTGAGGTGGGACCTGCCTCCATCGCTCTGCCTCCTTCACCATGGCCTCAGCGTCCATCAGACCAAAGCCGTACAAATGGCTGACTGTAGGAAACAGTGTGAAGTTGAAGCTGATCACAAGAGTCCGGAAGTGATTGTATAGTGTGTTGTAACATTAATGGTTTTATTAAAAAATTTAACCAAGATAAAATGTTAAGAAAACAGATTAAGAATCAGGGACAGGAGCTTTGAACATTCATCTGTAATGAATGTACTAACAGTCTAAGTCTAAAAGCGTCCAGGAACTTGTGTTTCGTGAGGTAGTTGTGTAAAGATGTAAATGTAAGGTAACGGTACAGTTCATCTAATATGAATTTCTTCCATACTTCATCCCCCCCCCAGCCCTGTTTCCCTTTGAAAAAAACAGTCACTTGGATAATGTCCAGACACACTGGGCCTGCAGCCTGGCTGACCCTTAGTTCTCACTCTGCTTCTAACACACACACACACACAATTACAAAACAGCAACCAACACATGGACCCTGACAGATGGCAGCACGGTAGTTTAGTGAGAGCGGTAAAGTTCTGGAAACCGCTCGGCTCCCTTCTTCAGACTGGAGACAACAAATCCAGGAATCACAGTGATGCATTCGGATTTCTCTGTGACTGTTTTGTATTTTTCATTTAAACACACAACATCCCACCATGAATCAATGCAACTGATGATCAACTGATGTGTGTTGATGGCCAGAACCCACAGCAACATCAACTATTTGGCACCGCATTCAAATTAATAAGTTGTCAAAGGACAAAGTTTCAACATCTCTTTTATTCATTGTTGTGCAGTTTGTGTTTCCTTCACCTAAAAATCACCAATAGAACAAATATATTTCGGGAGGTTTTATTATAAAGTCTTTAACACCTTTGTTTAATGAATTGTTTTTCTAGTGGAATAAAAAAGGTGTGATTCACCGCTTAATATCTTTACAAAGATCTAAAGACTTTGACATATCTAAAAAATTACTTTACATGAGGGAAATTAATTCAGATTAAGTTAAATAGAGTTAAATCAAACTTTATACTGATTAGCAGTAGTCTGAGCTGCAGTAAAAACAAGAAAGGATGGCAGTTAATTCTCAGCCTCTTCTTGCATTGAACTTTAAACAGATTAAATAATGGTTTTAGACTAGTCTCTTTATAATTGAAAGAAATATTTCTGGTTTTAGAGCCTCAAAAGCATTATAGCCACAGCTACAAATACATGTGTGCATATCTGATCAAGGCATTACTCTATTCTGTCATATTATGGGGAATTGTCTTCCGTATGAGGACAAAATCAAGATCATGCAATAAAAATCGTTAAATTTAAAAGGTGAAAAGTTGTTTGAAGTTTAAACTAAGGCAAGGTTGGGTTTAAAGTTAGGTTCGTAATAACTATTGTTACGAGGTTAGAGTTCATTTCCAGGAAAGAAGTGTAAGTCAATGTAAAGGCCTCAAGGAAAGGCAACTGAGTGCGTGCGTACCATTGTAACCAGCGGCGTTGGTCTTCCAGTCAGGGGCGCTGAGATGTCCGGCTCGAGAGGTCTTCACGATGATGTGCTGTACATCTCTCCATGACAGAAGAGTACTAGAAGATGAAACACACCGATACATGAATTGAAATATGTCATTTATCATGTGCTTAAAGCAAACATTTCAAATAAACATCCACACACACAGATTCAGTCTAAAGTCTGGGATCACTTTCCCAGTCAAGTGAACAACGAGGTCGGGTAGCAAGAGAATAATGATGAGGACAAAATGCTTTGAATGATTTATTGTGTTGTGGAAGAAACAAGAAGAACCGGAGGAGAACAGACAAAATAAAAGGAGGAGAATGGACATTAAGACATGTCTTGGTTACTCGTGTAATGATTGGGTGGAGGGAGAATGGGCGGCTAGATGAAAAGGTTCAGATAAAAAGGGGAAGGGGCTTAAAGACAAAGCACACAGATCAAGATGCAGGATGAAATGTAAAACGGGGTAAAGAAAACACAGCGACATACAGTAGGTGGAAGATTACTGAGAGAAAATTACAGAGAGGCAGAGGTGGAGAGCGTAGATGCCCGTTCATCTGTTTGTTTCTCTGATCTCACGTGAGATCCATTACGAGATGGCAGCCATGTGTCTCCACTGCTTTGATGTCCAAACACTACATTAAAGGGGAAAAACCAGGAAGAAGTGGGTCACCAACTTTCCTGGGATTCCCTTCCATCTCATATGCCGGCCAGATGCTCCGCTCCCTCCCCTCGTGTCCCTCGCTCGCCATCTGAGACCGCCAGAAATCTGTACCACTCCGAATCAGTTAACCTAGAACTAACGTTTAAAGTTTGGAGCCAACGCTCTGATTTAAAAATTCAAGCTGATCCACGAAGATAATTTTAAAAGGGAGAAGTCGAGCATCAAGAATCAAGATCTGATCTGAACGCACTGCTGAGCTGCTTCTGTGAGAGCAGGTTCTTTCCCAGCGTCCTCTTAAAACCAAAACACGCACGAGAGGACGTTTAAAATCCACAACATCTGGGAGAAATCTCAGAATCACACATTTATCCACTGACTTTTACAGATGACAGTTAAAAGCTCAAACATGCACTTTATTCTGTGAAGCCGTTTTCAGACGGGAACTTGAAGCATGAAAATGTTTGCCTTTCACGTGTGAAGAACAGAGCAGGAGATTGTCCGGGTCAGACAAGCTCACAGCAAGTGGAAGATCTCCAGAACATTTAGGCGAGAGGTGATGATTCTGCAGCAGAATGCTCTGTGTTTCTGTTTATAGCCCATTAACACCGGCTCCAACTCTTATCGGCAAAAGCTGTTGAATCTCTCTGTCTTTTCAAGTTCCCATCTTCGTCGGCGTCTTCTACATATTTGTAATATTATAGCTTTGTGTCTGTTGAGTGTTACAAACTTCCTCAACAAGGCCACTCACTTGCTGCGAATTTGCTAGTAATGTTCCTGCTGTTCTCAGATAAGTGGACATTTACGTTACGCACATGCAGCCCCTCTGGAAATTGTCAATACTCTAGTATTAAAGCAGCTTTAATGTTCTGACAACTTAATATGTACTGTGGAGTAGTACACCTTACTGTGTGATATGTGTTAAGGGCAGGACTTTTGTCTTTTCTTATATTTCTATCGCGTCTTTTGTAAATCTGACAAATATATACTTTACTTTTATACTAGAAAAAAACATTTATTCAATACAAACTGGGATTAGGATTAGACAAAGGGGATTTAAAATTAAAATATTTCAAGGTTTTCTGGTAAAATCCTGTTCCTGGTGAAGCCAAATTACATTCCCATAATGCCCTGAGTACAACTGCAGCTTAGACACTGCTATCACAAAATTCCCTAAAGCCCTTAATGAGCCTCCACTCATTAAATCCATTTGAAGAAAATACCCTGAAAATAAAATATCAAGTAAAAAAAACATTAAAAAAAGGGATGGTAGCGGAGATACGAGCTGTGAAAAGTCAGAATAAATAATGTTTAGATCAATATTAATGGGCTTAGCTGTCACTGTGTAATTATGGTCCCATAAATGTTTTATGGTCATTAATTAAAAGTGGCTTTGGCATCATTATCTAGGCCATGACAGCCTAGCCATAAACAAGCCAATACTAATTAATGGAGTAGCTAGCATACCGAGGAAAACCAGCGGCAGATCAGGATGTCTAATGTTGGCTTTTCACTGCTTCTCTTCAGGGCAATTATGGATGAAAACACACAAAGATAAACCTCAAAGGGAGAAAGCAAATATCGCCTCAGTCTCACCTTTGTTCCAAACTATAATCTGCCTTTTCTGTCCTACAATCTGCCACCCAGGCATGAATTTTAACTCAGATGAATGGAAGAGAAGAAGAAAAAAAAATCTCCTCGCCCATCTGTCCCTGCTTTGATCGCTTAAAACCTCCCAGTAGATGAGGTTCGTATGGTGGGTTATCCCCGCTCATCTCGAGCTTATCCCTCCAAATTTCCTCACTGATGCCTCCCGTCTCCGTGTTCCCTCGCTTTTCCATTTCTTTGCCTCCAAGGACACAAGCAAAAGGGGAAAGAAATAAAAGTTTGCGAAAGCTCTTACTATGCTGCTCCTTGCCGTGTTATGACTCTAGCCCAGGTAGAGATAAATCACATGCTCACTTGAACATCTTAAAGTTGGCCAAATCGACAGAGAACAGAGCGCGGGCCGTTTTCCTTACAACAGAGAGTTCTGTGAAGTCTGGCGTAATGGCTTCTTGACATGTTTATCAGAGAAAGTTTGCTCGCTTTCATTCACCAGATAAGAGCAGATATGATCGGCGCTGCACAGTTTGTCTAAACTGTTCCCCTCTACCTCTTTGAAGCTGTCCTCTCTTCATCTGCGTGTGCATGTATGCACGTTTATCCATGTGAGAAACTGATGAATGGATAGAAAGAAACTGAGCATTTTTCTGGGAGAAGGGAGGAAAAGACCATTGTGACAGTGGTGGAGCACAGCATGCAGGACAATGAGAGAGAGGAGAGCGGGCAGGCGAGGGGCGGTGTGTGATAATCTTGTTGAGGAAACAGGCTTATTTGCGCGGCTACAGCCTGGAAACCGAGAATATTTTCTACTTCGAGGATTTGAATTGGATTATCCCGGTTAAATGAAGTGACCTGGTCTAACTGAGCTGCTCGACATGTGATGATGAGGCAAAGCCCAATTCATTGCACCAGCACGGCACCGAGTCCAATTCATGAATTTATCACAAATGAATCAACTCAACAGGTTTCATAGAGGAGCGGGGAGTCATCTGCTGAGCCTGACACAAAAACAGCATAATGGCCCGAAATGTTAGAAACTAACTGAAAAAAAATTCTCTGTCTGGCTTTTCTTTTCCTACTTTCTGTCTCCTCTAGGAGAAATATTTGGCATGAAAACACCTGGTCCAAAAATGTCTGTGCTTGTTGTAGACATTAGCTTAAATCAAATACATCCATAAACCTGAACTTATTCTTCTACAGAAGATATTGTGAAACTGAGATCTAGATTTTTATTCTTTTTGCTTAAAAGCAACAAAGAATATATCATATCCAAGCGCATTGGCCACAATAACAAATAAAAGATAGAAACCTGATTTTTCATAGTTTCTGAAGAGACAAATATGCTCTGAAACATAGTTACTATTAACTATGAAGAGTAAAGTATGTATCAAAGTTCATTGCCTATAATTTCTCAGCATACGCAGCAGCATGAACACGTGATCAAGTAATGCTTTAAATAGCAATAAAAAAGACAGAGGGCTGAAGTGTCACAGAGTGGAGCAGAGTTCACATGTCCATAGTTAAAGCAGAGACACCATCTTGTCTCTTGACATGATCGTGTCATTAGTGCCATAGGAATCATGATCACTGCAGCGACATGTGGTGTGTTTTCTCTTCTCGATGGAGAGTTTAATCCTGTTTAGGTTCAAGCACAGTTCACCGCTGAAGGAGGCCGATGACAATCCATCGTATCTGAAAATCTCAGGTGGGCAACACGTATTGTTTAGAGAAAGAAGGACTCAGTCTAGTGATTATCTATTTCAAATCCACTGAAAACCGCTCCCAGACAGATCTTGTTGCAGGAAGTCAAAACAGTCCACTACAGATATTGGACTGGTGTGAAGAGATATAGATTTGAATAAGCTTTCTAACTTCAGCACCTGAGTGCAGATTTAGCTTTTAAAGAAATATTTGTGAGATCTACACCTGCTTTGGAAGAACCAGCAGGAGTCCTGCTTTAGTGCTGACCTTTAACATTTATTCTGAG
Source organism: Pseudopleuronectes americanus (assembly GCA_038501795.1). Classification (NCBI taxonomy): domain Eukaryota; kingdom Metazoa; phylum Chordata; class Actinopteri; order Pleuronectiformes; family Pleuronectidae; genus Pseudopleuronectes; species Pseudopleuronectes americanus. Next base: position 10,300,404 of record CM076718.1, read on the forward strand.
CTGCAGACGTAAAAGCAGTAAATGACCACATCACTACACGGAGTCAGAACTGAGAGGAAACGGGTGTATAATGTTAGATGCTGTTGTATTTAGATGCTGGGTTTTACAGACCCACAATCAAGAAGTGCATTTTAGAACCGAGTGTAAAAACAGGAGGTTGATCTATGAGCATGTACATGTGTGTCTATGTATACCAGTCAGTAGCTCCTTTGTACATTTTCAGTGTATCTCTACACACGACTGAAGCTAGAATTAAATGCCTCGCCCCCGCAAACCTGACTATGATGTTTTGTAAGAAATGCTTGTCATGCTCCACTCATAGAGCAATGAGTCCAAAAGGGCGACAGGGCAAGAGGGAATTAGAAGGTAAGCGAGGGGCGACGGGATGAGGTTAAAAGGATCTTACTTTGCCTCCAGGGCCAGAGCAATAATGGCAGCAGCCATGGGAGCCGAGGCCGATGTCCCTGTGTGGCTGTCTGTGCACCGGTGTCTCAGGTCTGTTGTGATCTGTGGATAGAGGAGAAGGGGAGAGAGTCAGAAGGGATGGAGGACATATGGAGAGAAAAAAGGGCAGGAAAGTAACAACGATGAAAGAGGGGGAAATATTCATAAAGGCCTAAATAGATGAAGTAGAAGAAAGGAGAAACGTTAAAGAGGAGAAGAGAAACAGCCACAATGACGGCAGGAGGAGAACGAGAAATCGACTGTCAAAGAGAGACTGAAATCATGAGGATCAGGAGGATTTAGACGCAATTAACTCAAATTCCAGCTTTGACACACTGCCTCACAAGCGATAACACACCCACACACAAACAACAACACACACACACACACACAGGCACAAATCACTAGTTTACCACAAAAATAAATCCCCATGGGGGGGGAAGCAAAGAGACGTAGTAAACCGTGTTGTTGGAGTGCTGTGTGTTCAATGTGTTCACTTTGTATCTGCAGACTTTAGTCAGCCAACTAGTCAAACAGCTTAACAGTCAGTCAGCCAAGAAAAGCTTAGCTAAGTTCCCGTCTGAGCCCTCATCAAAGAACCTTTCCTGGACTGAAAAGTTTGAGGGATTATCCAAAGACACACACATAGTTTAGTATGTGAAAGTGGTCCAATAGCATAAGAGTAGACAGGCCAGCTTGGTTTGTGCTGAAGTAGATTATATTTTATTGTTCCGTGTGTGAGAGTGAATGTGAGTGCGAGTGTGTACCAGGTCACGACACTGCACCCACAAACACATATACGCACACACATTTACATGCATGAACACACACGCGGTTTGCCGTTTATTTTTTACGCCGCACTACAGTGCCTGTAATCGGGGGAAACATCAACCTCGACTGTAGGTTCGGACAAAAAAGAAAACCGGATGCCTGTCAGGTTCAGACTGGCTTTGGTTAAATCAAGACAGAAAAATGCGCCCCAGGACGCACTAACACACACAAAAGGCCCAGTTATTGCCCCGGTGCAGGATGCTGTGATCTTATTTGAAATTATAAATCAAATATGCAATGTTTGAAAAATGTCCAGGCTCTAAATCAAAACATGGACAGCCTTCAGTGTAAATGAATGGTTACCTAGGACATGGAGACGCAAAGTGGTGTCCAGGGGACCTCAGCTGAAAGACTCTAAGTCACATATTTAAAGCTGAAAACAGGAATCTTACCGATCTGATTTCAATTAAGCACAAAACATTACAGACACAACTTGTAATGTGTAAGTGTTCTGGTTTGCGGTAAAATAATGCCACTGGTACTTCCAAGAATTCATGTGTTTTCATGTGTTTAGCAGGGATCCTGGAAATCTACAACAGACGCACATAGACACACACAAACACACAACAATCCTCACAATCTTTCGGTCGTAGTTCTCCCCGCTGCTGTAGGTGGTGGTCAGTGTGGACGAGCACTCCTCCAGATACCAGGGCTTCCGTCCACTCTCGGCCGTGCTGGAGATGGAGATGGTGTAGATGGAGTTGGTGTAGCCGTCACAGGAGCAGTGGTCTCTGCTGCGCCCGCCGTTGCCTGAAGCCCAAACAAAGATGGAGCCACGGCCTTTCCTCCCCTGATCACAGAAGATGCAGAGAGGACTGGTGAGTAAATACGTCAGCTACAAGACAAACATGACATCATGCACACACAGACTGCTCGAAATAAGCTCATCTGGAAATGTGACGCATTTTCGAAATCTCAATTTTCTTTCAGTGAGAGGAGAAATTATTCAATTTTCAAGTGTTGTCAAATTAATTTATCTTTCTATTAATGAATAGAACATGTCTCTGCATCACAGTTTCATTTTAATCTTTTCCATTAGCCAACAGGTTGAAAGGGTTCAAATAATCTCAGTGGCTTTACGTGCTTGAAATGAGTCAATTAGAAAAATAGATAAAATAAAAAATAAAGTTTGTGCATTTTAACACTAGAATATGAGAGTTTTTATGTGCATGATTTTTTACAATGTTTTGGCTAAATCCTGCAGACGTGGACATTGCTTTAACTCAGACCCATGACACGTGCAGCCGGGCAGCTTTTCCACTGGAAACCTCTCAGTCAATATCCTATTAACTTTTTTTTTGATTTTGTACTTGAGGAATTGGCTGAGCTGAAAAATGATCTACACCCTGGTCCTGGTGGAGACACACTGAGGGAGTCACTGTGCTGCTGATCACCAGCTGAGTTATGAAGGCAAAGTTCAGCCAGAAGTCAGCAGAAAAGATATCTGACAAATGGACTGACACACACACACACACAAGCACACGATAGTATGGAGTTCTTCAAACCGAGGCTTCTGTCAGGCAGCGATAAGTAAGTGGAGCCCCTCTGACTGATAGACGGATCAGACAAGAGCAAACGCTGACAGATGAGAGAAATGGAGAGCGTTTTGAAGGGCAGTTCACAGAAGAAAGGACGGGACAAAGACAGTGGACGAGGGAACTGTGAGGGAGAGATGAGACACAATGTGAAACAGTTTGACAGCAATCATCAGCGAGAGATTGAGAAGAGCGAAAGGAAATGTAGAGACATGATTTATTACTCCAACAAACTGCCTGTTAATACCTTGAGCAACTGTCAGAAAAGTACAATGTCATGACTGGTTAACTATTTAGGTAATTTATCAAAAGAAAAGCAGATTTTCTATCGTCTCAAATGTGAGCTGCTTTTCACTAATATTAAACTAATTGTAAAATGTATATTGTAATACATTTAAATGAAAAATGTTCTATAAAGACAGAAAGCCTGAAGAAATGTGTTGATGGAAATCACTCTTATAATTGAGCTGCTTTCAAACATGCACTGACCTCCTGAATATTTTCCTGCCATTCCTCTAGAAAAATGTGGGGAGAACATTTGAGTGAGCCCGAGTGAGAATACAGAAACTAAATTCACAGTGACTGCAACTGTTGATGACGTTTCTAACATAGCTCTCTTCACAGCTGTCAGTGATATCTAACACCTCTCCTGTTTGTGTCTCTGACACCGCGTGTCACATAGGTACATGTTACCCTTGCAGACAAACCACTCAGCTTCACAAACACACACACACACACTCACTCACTCATTAAACACAGGAGGACGTGCCAGTGCACACACATGCCTCACTCGCAGCCGTTGGACAGATCTCTCCCTCGCCTTTGTCATCTTAAAAGGTCCGGCCTGTCAGGAGCACCGGGGACTCTCTTCGACTCACACTACCGACCTGTCAGTTCCCTTTTTCCCTTCGCTCTCTTTTTCGTCACATGCCACAGGCTCTCAGCCTCCCAGGCTGAGAGCCTGAACACTCAAGAGATCCATATATTGCCCGCCACCTCCTCCTCCTCCAAGGTCTACATCTGCTTAATCGATCGGTGGAAAGCCAGTCGCAGCGAACTTTGCGAATGTGTAGATGTGAGCATGTGTGTGCGCATGACTTGTGACCAATTAATGACTTCACCCCTGTTAACCTCCATTATAGCTTTTCCACTCTGCCCCGCCAACAACACAGCGCCAGCTTGTCGTTATGCAAAATGAGCTATGAATATGCAAATGGAAATATGCCGATAGATTGGCGGTGCTCTCCAATGTCCGGAGGCTTCACGGGTAGAGATAGCCACAGAGGAATTTGTTAGTATATAAAGGTGAAACACACACATCTGCTTTGAGTGTGTGTTAGCGTTTGAGAATGTGAATACTAATTATTATTTCTATACGTGTATGTAAATGTGTGTGTGTGTGTGTGCCCACCATGCGGATGCCGTTCTCGAAGGCCTGCCTGGCGAGAGACGCTGGCCCATCCACAGTCTTCCCGTCGTCATCGGGTCCCCAGCTGGCACTGTAGATGTCGATGTGCTGCGGCTGGAGGCTCAGAGACTTGGCCTCCACCATGTCTGTTACATCTCCATCCAGCATTCGCACACCTGGTACACAAACACAGACATAATTCATGATACAAAGTTGAATGTGTCCTGTTCTACATGTTTTGACAGGACTCACTAAAAAAAGGTTTGACAAGTAGCCACTGGAGCTGCCTAATGCCTTGTCATAATTACCATAATCAATTCTTAACCAGCAGATTAGGTCATAATTAGGCTAATTAATAGTTTAACCACAAGTGTCCCACACATCTATCCATTGGATTCCAGAAATGTGCTTCTGTCTGCGAAACGCATATCTCAAGAACTGTTCATCTTATCAGCTTCACACTTGTATTGATAAGGGCCCAAGGAACCAGAGCTCTGTGGCAGCCGTGGCTAGGACTCATCAACATTAGTAATGTTGTCGATGACATAACAGCGAGTTCATAACAGCAACGACAAGTGACTCTCCAGTTTGCGGTTCTCCAAACTTTGAATAAACAGGTGCACAGCTCTTTGTGCAGCTTCAGGGTTCGGTGGTCCAGCAGTCGGTCTCTAGTTCTAGGTCTCTATAAAATGTTTTGTTTCCATCCTCAATCACTTACCCCCTATTCTGGCATTGTAGGCGATTCCCACAATGCAGTGGGAGTTGTTTGCAGCTGCAGCAACTTCGCCCGCACAACGTGTCCCGTGTCTGAGGAAAGAGTGAGAATGAACAGTTTACTACACATATCTGAACACACACACGTAAATACTGCTATCTTAGTGAGGACACACTCATTGCCATAATACGCTCCATAGCCCCTTACCGTAACCATCCAAACTGTATGCCTAACCATAACCCTAAAACCAAGTCGTAACCCTTAAACAGTCTATTGAAAAAGAGAGGACCTGTCAAAATGTCCTCACTTCCCAAAATGTCCTAATGCTTAAAATGGTCCTCTCAAAGAAATGAGCACACCAGGACAGACAACATGTGCTCGGGTGAGACGATGTCATGGACAAGGTCAACACAGGCAAATGTATACACAAGCAGTAGAGCACACACAAACCACCAGATAAAGATGCACCTTTTGAAGTGGAAAGCAAGGACACGTAAACACATCTTCACAGATAAACGTGTGCATTCCTGCTCCCAAACTAAACAGGTTCAGTGTTACAAATGTTGCAAACACTGTAAATATTCCAGCTTTCTCCTCACGGACCTGAGAGAGAACGGAGGAAGAGGTAGTTCAACATTTGTGTCAGGACAAATAGGTTTGGAGTTCATCAATGCCAACTGGTCCCCACATGTACAAACACACACACACGAGCAGCACGAAGTTTGGACCTTGTTCGTAATGCGAGTGTAGCATGCAAGCAGTGTGCCCCCCCCCCTCCAAGAGCACACAGACATAAACACAGAAAAACAAAGACAGAGGGGACGTCGAACATCAGTGACGGTTTAGACTACTCACACTACTTTAACAACTAATCTCTCTCTCTCACACACACCAACACCCACACACACACACCAGGGTAACATTCCAGCAGTGGTGACAATCGGCCCGGGTCAGCGAGCAGCGTAAACAAACACGACCATGTTTGCGTCCTCCGCCTCCTCAAAAACACCACTTTCTGGATCGGAACAAACACACTCACACATGCACGCACCTCCTGCAGAGAACATCTGCATCACAACACCCCCTGGAAACGGCTCTGACCGCTGCCATGGAAACCCAGCATCTAGCTAGCGAAACCCCCCCCGGGGAACACAACTACACACACGCAGGGAAGTTGTTGAGTCCGGGGAAGCGCTCAGACAGAGGAGAATCCATTTCAAAGTAACCTGATGGTTTTGGGTCAATTACATGATAAAAAGGTTTATAAAGAAAATCCATCTCCAGTCAACTTTCTCATCTCTTCATAATTAAAGATTCTATTATCTTGGTTGGTGCTTGATCCAATCAAGCACCAACCGTGACGTTTTATACCAAATCAGAGTTAATCCAGCCCGGACTGTCTGCTCGTACACGTGGGCGCTTGGGCCCCAGGGCAGCCGCTGAATGAGCGCCTACATTTGTGCAGATGTGACAACCTTCCGTTTATCCTCCGTCGGGTTGGAACGACAGAGAAGCAAACACAAATCCAGCTGCCTTTCAGTGTAACATATGAAATGGTTTGCAAATATGTGATGGGCCCCTTCATCACGGTTAATGAGCCAAACTGCTGACTCTCTCTTTTGGAATGCTTCAGCAGTCTTCGTTCAGTTCACTTCACTCCACTAATCCATAAAATCGTCAGTCTGGCCGTCTTCTCCCTCTGTTCGCCGGTATTTTCCATTTTCTACAAATCTGTGTCACAGTCACCCGGGGATCTCTCTGTGTTTCAGCCAGAAACCATTCAATGTTTGTGCAACACACAAGAGTCAGTGGGAACAATATACACTCACACAATCGTTCAAACTCTTTGTGGTCCACGTTTGATTTTTTAGAACCCAACTTATTTTAACCCTGCTTCAGCAAAGTCAAGTCTTTTTTTCAAAGCGTCTGGTATTTCTTCTTCATCTGTATTTTTACACTGGTTGTTAATATGGTGGCCCTGTGGAGAATATCATGGCTGCCAAATCTTTGAGGAGACCAACATTAGGTACCGCCCTGCATTTGTACGTCTCAAGAGTTGTGAGGTCTCCATGATCTTGACTTAGACTCACAGATGAACTGTATAGATTTGGGAGGTCAAAGTGAACATTTGCACTGAATTTGAAAGGATTCCCTGGAGGTGATATTGCGTTCACAAGGCAAAACCTTTGTTTTGTGAGGCCACAGTGACCAAAATCCAATCAGTTCATCAGTTAGTCAAACTTAACTGTCTCTAGATATCCTAGTAAATCTATGAGTTTGCATTTAAAACAAATATATATCAAACACACCAACAAAGTTGTCAGAAGTTCTTTAATCCCTTTCTGTCCTAACACATGGTCACCTGACTCGGACATTACAGGACGTAACACAATCCAATTTGTCATATTCTCCTTTTATAATCAGGGGAGGGTAGCTTTCATTATCAGCAGAGAAAAAGGAACTTCCCTGTTAAAGCAATAGACACAGATTCATCCAAATGTGTCATTTGAAAACCTTATTAGAGGAGATTTGCTTTCCTTCTGCTTCCATTCAAATTACACATGGCCAGCAGCAGATTAAAATCCACAAGCATTACGTCATTCTTGTTGCCATACAACCGAAAGTTTGACAACAAACCACATTTGTCAGATGCGGCCGTGGATGGTGTTATTCCTCAGAAATCTAACACACGGTGCTTCTCACCTTTTAGGCATGATGACCAGTTTTAACTTGCAGGCCACCTCACGCAAACCGTTTCACATCTGTTCAGCTCCCATGAGAGACATGACATCAGTGTTTTGATTAAACTAATATGACTAATATTTTGTTAGAGAAGGATAATTTGTTTTCAAAAGAAACATTAATATAAAAAGTCAAGGAAGGCAAACCGCATTTCTGTCCACGCACATGTCAGAACCAGCTCATTCAGCTGCATCTGGAAACCCCGTGTCTCTTCAAGACAATGTATTATCAGCAGGGACTGAACCACGGCCAAGACACTCGGGCTGCTGCTGCCAAACACACACACCGAAAAAAAATCTCCCACAGAGCCAAACTGGCACAAGACAAGTGCTTGGACAAGCGACTCTCTCTTTTTTACTCTTACACACACACACATACACACACACAGTCTTCCAAACAGAAAAACCACAACTCGCCCACAAATGTCACAATCAAATACACTAATGTCACTCATCTCACCCGCAACAAGGTCCGGACTCAGCAAATACAAACATATTGAAGCAGCTTCTGGTAGCGGAGCATTCTGTCTGCATTCTGTTCATTCTGTCCGAAGTTATGCAGGTAATCTGAAAGCTTACTGATATGTACGAAACGTACGAAACGAAGCAGTACCACCTAAAATCATAAGGGGGCAGTGTGGACGATAATGGAATTTTTGTAAGAATTGGTAAGAAACTACAGGAGTCTACTTAACTTCACCCGCTGTATTTACAGACCAACGGCATTTACAATGTGGCCACTTTTACCTCTTTCTTAGGAGGTCCATGTGTGTTAATTCCGAAACCCTCAACTCTGTGCTGCCCTCTAGTGGATGTATCACTTAGCAACCATGTCGAGGTAAAGGATGCATGGAAGTTTGTGTGCAGCAGCGTTTACATCGGAAGAAACGGACCTTTCTCTTCATTCAAAGGGGCAGCAAAAGTTTGCCATAAAGCCTCAGTTCCTAAACGAACCCCACTGGGACTCTTAATAGATCTTGAAAATGTGCTCGTTCTTACTTGTTCTCATTGGTTGCATCATATCGAGGCATTGGATCCATGTCGTTGCCATTGACGTCGAAGCTCGCTTGAGGGTCCTGGAGGAGACATTGAGTTCAGCAGTGAGAATCATCAGGGGTGAGAGAACATCAGGTAAACAAGTCAATTTGCTTTGACACTAACCGTGTGTGTGTGTGTGTGTGTGCGTGCGTGCTTGTGTGTAATAGACTTGTAGAACAACAAACACCTTCTCTAACCCAATCAAACAGTTCACATTAGCATCACTCACAACAGCTTTGTAAATCGAATGCAATCAGGGCTAACTCAATCTGCCACAGCGCTCGCCCCTCAGCATAAACAAATCCAGGAATTAAGACTGGCTAATAACAGCAGCCAAACGGGGAGTGAATCGTTTTATCTGCACGGCTGATTGATGGCCTTCTCCCGCAGCCTGAGGCCTAGAAGTTACTCTCACTATCTGGCCCTGGTCGGATGCAGACGTACCTCAGCACGCTCATGAAGTTTGTTACTGCAGACAAATAAACACGTAAACACAGCACACCTGCATGCCCACACGGTTTACGAAGCTTCCCCTCAGAATGTAATCCATGACGCATGATGAAACTAGTTTTCGGGGAAGCAAACATCGAAAGATGTATAATTGGCAGCGGGGCGGGGTCGGGGGGGGGGTCCTCCGCAAGAAAAAGCATATGTGATGTAAATTGAATTTCCATCTTACCTCTTCGACTAAGTCAAGATACATCAACATGTACTAGTCTACATTATTTATATTGAGGCTGCTATGAAAACCAATAATGTATTAAGACCAGTATAAAACTGGGTGGATTAGGTCAGGATATGATTATTAGAGAAATGGTTATTTCCATTAACACCTCAGAGGTCTTGGGCTTTTTTGGCCATTTTCTAAAGCTTTGTTGTGTTAACTATGTTAACCGTGCAATTGTTATAGTTTGGCAATTCGTGTTGGAGCGGATGTGAAGCTTCTTCTTGTTCATTGTCAGATTTGTGTCATTAATGGGAGAGAGATTAGAAACCCTTGTACAGAAAATGTTACTAAATTTAATTTGCGCTGTTGCAAAGTAATAATACTAAGAACGTTTCAGAGCAACAACAACATAGCGTCACCAAAGTAACTACTTTGCACAGCTGTGGCAGTGCACGAGGAAAAGGAGACTCTGCTGTTTACTCTGAGCAGCATGTTAACACACTAATAGAAGTTTTCTGAATATTTCTCATGTCAAACAAACAGTCAAGTTAAATATCTGTTTCTCGCCTCTGTTAACAAACTCCTGTGTGTACTGACAGGCATCTATATTAATCAATGATTGGAATAATTGTTAGCTACAGCACATCCTAACTTACAGGCACGCTCACAGACTCATAGCCGCCCTACAGCGCATACATACACACTCACGTAGTTCTGAAAGAGGTCTGGGTGGTTCCTCTCGATGCCGTCATCCAGTATGGTCACCACTACGTCTTTTCCCGTGTAGCCCCTCTTCCAAGCCCCCATGATGTTCATGTCCGACTGGCAGTTGTGGACGTCATCGTTACAGTGCTGGAGAGGCGGAGGCAAGAGGTGAGATGGACAGAAGGTGAGCAGAGGAGGGAGGAGAGAGGAGAGGATGTGATGATCAGGATTTAGCAGGTGTTATTCAAGGGCAGTGCATGAGTGAAAAGAAGTGACATTTAGATAAAGTAATTGCCGACATAAAATATGGATTGACCGCTGACTTTTCTCAAGTCACTAAAATCGGAGACAAGAGTTAGAATTGGTATCCCTGATAAATCAATCATCTGTCTAAAGCGGTGATACTCGCTGGTGTTACATTTACTTCATGATTCCCATATGAGGGAATTCATGCTCCTGAACAAGTCTCTGTAATCACTTAAATTAGATTATTTTACAAAACTTACTGCTGGACAAACTAACAGAGATATTCCACTACGGGCTATATCAGGTTACTTTGTTAGAAATAACCACAGGAAGCCTTTTTTTCCTCCTATTTACACATCAAACCCACCAAGTTCAGAGAGTTCTGTCCTGAAGCTAGCAAAATATTTTTATAACGGCTGGTCAAAGTATTAGGATTTATCTGCAATCAGTTAACAATTGACAGAGCTGAGGACTCTCAACCACACATACACGCACGCACAGAGGCATAACTGAAAGAGCAATGATCTGAGGGTGTAAGCAAACACTTGTGATAAGCCTGCAAATCTCTGTTATAGAGTAGTAGAATTTTAGAGTAACGTGTGTGTATGTGTTTGTGTGTACATGTTAAAACTATTTGCATAACCTGAAATGTAGGGACACGTAGAAACTTCACTGTGACAAATACTTAGAAAGTGTCTTACCTTGACCCTAAATTGTATTTTGTTTAAATGAAGCAATCGCAAAAATTGCATCACTTCGGCTTTTCCACTCTTTTATTCGATAAAACACACAAATCCCTGAGCTGCACTGACCCTGCAGTAATCAGACCCATGACATGACCTCAGCCGACCTTTGACCCACAAATTGGATAAATGTGGGCAAAGAATGACACGCAATCCTTTGAAGAGGAATGGACGAGCACAGCACGGACAGTTTGTCTCGGACTTTGTGATATTCTTGTTTGGGTGCAGGTAACACAAAACAGAGTTTACAGTGTACTCACGATGTACCACATACTGCTCCACTTGGCGTCGTTATAGAATATGTTGTTCTGGGCCGGACTGCTGTGGGCGGGGCTTGACAAAGAAAGGGGTGGGGATGGTTTGTAATCCCTCTTGATCCTCCTCTTCACCACCTGCTGCTGTATCCACTCCACCTGAAACACAAACAGGAAACTGAGGACGCATCGAATAATAACACACACCAGTAGAATCACTTCGGAGATCCCACTCTGTTGACAGGAGGAATTACAGCTAATAATGTGTTCAAGGTAACCCTATGATTAAGGTAAATACAAGGGGCTGGAAAAACCTGGGATCTCATTGAATTGTTGGTTTTTGCATCTTCAATAAAAAGTTAATATATAACCCAACGCAAACCTCCACCACAAAATCCAAATCACAATCCAGAGCGACATCACGTTCGAGTATTTTGGATAAATTTACAAATCCTACCCTTTTAATCTTGCTCATCTTTGAGGCAGATCCTGTCTTTTCTTTTTCTCATTTTTCTTTTAATCTAATTTACTATTATAGCATCTTTCTCACACAGTTTTGACGTTGGTTGTTATCCATACTTCTATTGTTTTTCCTTCACCAAAAAAATGCTATATTTCCTCTTCTTTGCCTGATGACTCACACACTAAGATAAAGACCATTCGGAGTGAAGAGATAAGTCTGATTACATGTTTTACTACAGGAGACAAGAGACATACTTTTCATCATAGAGAATTATATATATATATATATATATATATATTTATTAAAAGCTCAGCCCAAAAGTGGTTTTACCCTCATGGATTATCAGCAAATCACTGTAACAGTGTTTCACAACTGAATAAAAAAACACTGGGAGAAATTACAGCATCTGAAGTACATATGGAAAGATAAAGACAAATCGCCAGATCCCGCCAATCAGAAGGTTATGATTTCACTCCCATTCCTTTGTCGGTTTGCAAGCAAGATTATGCAAATATGACAGAACAGACAATCATGAAACTATGGGTTAGGGCAGAACCCATTAAATGTTGCCGCAGACCTGGGGGCAGATTCAAGATTGTTTTTTCAAATTTTTTAAAACAGTGAGGTAATTTTCAACATTTCACAGAGAAAAATTCATGGACCTTGATGGAAAAGAAAATCCAGCAGGACTCATATTTGTGAATGTGTGCAATTTGGGCCAGATCCAGATAAAAATCCAAATCTAGCCTTGGCACAGGTATCTTTCTATTCTACTTTCCAAAGTATCCAACCAAAAGGTGTACTTCAAGTATTTTACACTTTCCCTAATAGAGTGGTTTGTTTTGTTTGACTTTCTTTTGCTTTGTGTCTTTTCAGACAAACAAACACACTATATACAGACAAATGTCTTAGTTAACATCAGTATCTCAAATGTTAGGAGCTCGTGCTTCAAGGTGCAAGACATTCTTTGGCAGGACTCTCGCTCCACTTTCAGACAGAATTCACTGTTGGAGCTGAAAATGATGGTTGGCCCCAGATGGATGGACCCATGTGCTTGGACCGGTCAACACCCTGAAAAGCTTGTGTTTAGTCTAGCAGAAGTTCTGCAGACTTCATGAGAGCTACCAGCAAAGATGAAAAACTAAAATATGAGCAGGCCTGAGACTGGCACAGGAAACATGTGTTACACTGTATACGAGCATGTATATGACTTGGGGATTCTTCAAAAGTTTGATTCATGATAACGTGAGAGCTTTACAAATTCACTTTATATACATTGGATGTTGAGATTAACTTATTTTCAAAGTGTGAGTGAAAAACAATTACCACTCTGGATGTAAAGTGTCCAGCTGCGTTCACGATAAACAGACAAACTCTGCATATAAGAGATAATCAATAGAATCATTTTCAAACTGTAAGTGTTTTCTGCCCGTGGCTCAGTTTGCCAGAAAATCTAAAGCTTTACTGAACAATGTCCGACTGCAAAGACCGAGCGTCTCTTCATATCAATGCGGCTCCAGCAGACAGAGGAGAGGAGAAGAGAGAGAGGGAAAAAAGAAAAGAATATAGCTGACATAATGACTGCAGAGTGATTATCTGGTCTCATGCACTGAAACAATCTGCCAGGCTCTCCAGAGAGTTGGAGAGTGAGGCAACGAGACAAGATAAGACGGGAGAAGGAGAGGCAATGAAGAGCCGAAGTGAACGAGTCCCGGGAGAGGCATTCAAAAAAAGGCTGAGCTGGAAGAGGAGGGAAGTGAAAACAAATAGCGAGAGAGGCCGAGAGACGGGGAGTGGAGGGAGGATAATTGATTTTATAAATAACATTGATTTAATAACTCAAGGATGCGGCTGCTTATAGATCATGAAGGAGGGAGAGAAAAGTGTCTGTGGGTGTCGTAATTTAACATCCCGAGAGTGTGGAGGGAAAAAAAGAAAGCGGAGGCAAAGTGAGAGATTAGGAGTTGAAACCCAGTGAGATGTTTTGTTTAAGCCCGGAGCTCCTCTGTGCACCGAGGTCTCAGCTCATTTCTCTCCTCGTTTTGTCAGGACCATCCGCTTCAAAGCAACCCTTTACACACGCTGTTAGCCTCAAAACAACGCCGTCATCAGGAACTGTGTGTCGGCGCACAACCACTGGTGTATCATTACGAATTTGCATACATTATCATCGCATCAAGCACAATCTTTGATCAGCAGCATAACTCTTAACTGCTCTTGTCTGCAGTTGGATCCGAACTTGTGAGCGGTGTCTCTGGAGGAGGTGGAAGTGTGAAGGTAGAATATACTTTTATAAAGCAGAAACGCCTGATCATCAACATACATTGTTTAGTAGTCTGGAGCAGATCAGTAGCTCTGCAGCAGTAGATGCTGTACACGTGAACATAAATGTTTCATTTTCAGAAAAGAAAAATTACTTTAACCCAAAAATAAAAAATCCACCAAACTGTGGCTGATAATGTCCATAAACATTTGAAGGCAGAGGAAGTAAGAAAGTCCAGATATCAGAGGATGCATGAATATAATAAAACAGCATGAATATTTACATATATATGCTTAATATATCTGTGTATTTCAAGTGTGCATGTGTTTTGCTGCTCACTGTAATGTTGTCAAATTTTTTTCTGCCACTATTAATCAATTTATTTTTGCTTATAAGATGGTTTCCTGTTCTTACCTTTGCATACATTTGCATACTGCTTCTTACAAAGGTGGCTTTGTATTACTTTAGATGGATTCACCTTTGAAATACTCTTTGTCCTCCATTTGTAGGATGACCCGAGGCAGATAAATTATATTAAAAATGTTTTAGATTAATCCATCAGAGAGCAATGCTATCCTTTCTAACCGCTGACTGATAACAGCCCGCAGCTATCCACATCCACCCATGCCAAACCTTTGCCAATCGCTATCCAAACAAAGACAATATTGCCACTCTATTATTGCCTATAAAACTTGCCCATGTATCATCGCCTTTGTGTCGGTGCCAGTTTGCTGGCAGGCTCCGGGGCATGACGTTTGGATCAGATCCTTCCTTTTAACTCCAGCTTGGTGGAGCGGAGGAATGATCTGCTCGCACCTGTACCTTTCTGTCGCTATCTTTTTTCTGTCTTTCCTCGCACTCCGGCTCCCTCTCCTATCCCTCCTCTTTTACTTTTATCATCCCTCTCCCTCATCCGCTGCTTTCCTCGATGCATTTCAGGTCTTTGTAGATAGATGCCCATTTCCCTCAGAGATTGCCTGTCTCTCTCTGCTTCTCTCCTTCTCATTCCCACTCCAACCCCCTTCCTCCCTCCTCCTCTCACTCTCTCTCTCACATACGCTCTCTGTGTAAGGGTTTGCAGGTGGCTCTCGCTGGCTGGGTCAGTAACCAGGGAAAACTGGGGAAGAGTTCACTTCAGTAGAACAAACGGGAACAAATTGATCCACTTTCACTGCCGTTTCAGAGACGCTGTTTTGAGCCACGGGCGAAAGGACCGAGAGCCAGGCGTTTTAAAAGGATTGGGTCAAAGGCTGATGTAGCAGAACACCCAACACAACCTTTGGACTGACAGGAGACGCCGGTTCTTCTGCTCTCTTTAGTGCAATTGAGAGCCTCGGCCTGAAAGCGCAGCACATGGTCTCGCAGCTTTCCACAGATGGTTCGAGCTCTGTGGTGCTGTGCTGGCCAGCTGTGGGTGCTCGTCTCAGGGAGTCCAGTCTAAATGGTGCATCTGTTAAACTCGTTCAAGGAAAAGGAGTCAAAGGCTGAATGTAACACATGTATCCAGGCTTTATGTAAATGTGTACCTGGGCCTAAGTGGAGTCTCGTAATACCTGCATGTGCACAGATTGCCCCCTAAGTTCCTGACAGGTACACAAGCTCCATCTGTGTTGTCTCCTTGTAGCTGCGAGTGTCCTTGCCTTCCGCACATGTTCATGGATACAGTGAACTCTAAAGGGAATCGGATGATGGTGAAATAATTCAAAGAGCTTCAGTCTGACTTTGTGTGTTTTAACTGAATAATAATTGGATCTGAGCTCAAGTATTTTTACTGTTACTAGCACCTGAGACTGGGAGGTAGAGAGGGTTGTCCACTAACCAGAAGGTTGTTGGTTCGATCCTCCCGCCTAGATTCTAAAAGTTTCCTTGAGTGAGACACTGAAGCCAAAAATGATGGTGACTGTGCTGACAGTGTGAGATGGACAAACGGCTGCACATAGAAGCACTTTATGAATGTGACCTGTGCTGTGAAGTGCTTTGAGTGGACGATAAGAGTAGAAAAGCACTCAAATTTCTAAAAGCTTTCACCTCATAGAAAAATCCAAAAGAAAAATGTCATCATAGCTATGTAATCATAGAGTATTCCGGAGAAGATTCAGCTCCGGCTCACACCTGGCTCTTAGTTTCCATGTGTGGCGGTAAAAAAAAATGTAAACAGGACGCCGTGAAGAGACATTCACGGAGGAGTTCTGCAGTCATTTCTCTCTGCTAATCTCTGCAGGGACTTCAAAAAGGACATTATGAGAAAGGAGAAACAACCGAACGTCTTACTCTAATTGTTGTTTACAGAAAACTTGAAGTGGCTGGAAACTGAATTCAATCAAAGCATGCTGAGGGTACTTGGGCTCATGTCACACCAACAACTAATAACAGCACAGAGCAGCAATGAAGAAAACAGAAAGTCAGCGGCTGTTCAAAGTCTCTTGGAACTCCCAGTTTCAATGAGTCACGGCTGTACGTCAGCAAAGCTGTGCAAGGTGCAAGCTGCTTAAGACACAAAGAGAAGATCTCCTCACTCACTGGTTTGTATGAGCAGTGATCCTCACTTGTCTTTCTCAGATTGATACACAGGGTTTTCTGTCCTAGTCAACCTAACGATGGTTGGTTAGACCTTCAGTGTTTGTTCAGATGCTGATTAACATCTGTCATAACTTGGACTTTGAATTCAATCTTTGAAATAGTCTTTGAGCGACTCATCAAGGTGAGAATGCCTGCTTTCCCCCAGCCTGGAGAGATAACTGGTCTTTGACACAAGAGGCAAATGCCTCTGCAGTTAGGTGAATGCCATAAAGCAGTAATCTGTGCTGTGCGGCATCGCCATGGTAACGTGCGTGCCAATGAGCACTGTGGATGGGAGGGTGCGCCTTTCATGGCACCGCTACACCCATCTGACTCACTCGCAAACGGCTGTCATCGTTACAAAACCTGATTGCAAAACATCATTAGCCGTGTGCGAGACGGTGCAGGTGCCAGACCGGGCGTCACGTCGATCCCAGACCCACAGACGGGTCCCGCAGATTACACAGAGAGGATAGCCACCCAGTGAAAATACCAAATCAGTGACAGCTCCATTCCGCTATTCCCTTCCTTGGTTTCTCTAATCCATCTTTACCCTCTTCAGCTCCTCTTTACTCTCCTTCTTCTCCTTTTCCCCTTTCTTTCATTTAAACTCTCTTCTCTGATCTAGTCCTCTGAAATCTCCGTCTCGCAGCCAGCTGGCTTCAGCACACAAACCTTCCACCTCCATGGCACAGTGTCAGGCCTGAGAGAGCAAGGGAACCAAAGACGGGGGGGGGGAGCACGCTGAATGCAACAGTGAGAGGAAAAAAAGGTGGGAGAGGGACGGAGGAGGGGAGAAAGGGATGACAGGTAAGGACAGTGGGTGGACAAAACGAGCTGACTCGACCAAAACAATAAAGGATAGATATTTGAAAAGAACAGTGCACCAGGACAGTAAAGGTGTCAGGCACCGTTTTGCTCACTCACTGTTTTCTTCTTCCCATTTCCCCCCTTCTTTATATAATCACAGCGATACATCATCATCATTCCTCTGCAGTCAGCATGCACAGATACAAACACATGCACCTGAATGCAGTGTTCAAACACACACACACACACAATGAACCAGTGCTGCTGAACGAAAGTCCTGATCTCCAAAATATCCCAATGACATAAATGGGATATTTTAAGCTATATGGTAACAGGGTCTCGACAAAAATACACTAAGAACATTCACATGTCAAGGATGAGGCATTTCCCCAAAAAACGGCGTCTGAACCTATTTAACTTTAAAACTCGATGTACATACAAATATAAACAGTAAAGAAAAGTCTGGTGAAAACACTGTGTGCTGCTATTGAACGCCATTCCCACCCCCATCATTCATTTATTTATTTTGATTAAGTTGCGGGTGGTGTGGAGTTCAGGCTTCATTAATAATGCAGCCAGGGTTCGATGATCTGGTGCAGTGACATGTGGAGCAACGACAGGACCAGAGTGAGGGTTTACCTTAGGTCACGCGCTCCTGTTTAAAGGGCCGGTTCACCCAAACTACAACCAGAGGCTCTCTGCCTGTCCTGTGTCTAGGTTTCCCCTGAATGGTGATTTAACAGAACCATTTTACTGGTTTACTTTAATGTGAACCTACTTGCAGGCTGAAACCAAATTCAGCTAATTCTACAGTATTTTGTTTCAGGCGACTCTTCCTTGTTGTGGGGTGTAATGCATCTTACATTTAGAAGCCATTAGACTTATATAATGTTTCATCCCCATGCTCTAAAGCTATCCATCACAACTTAAGTTGTCCGGGGTTTGTAAAATAGAAATGTAGCAGAACAGGCCTCATTTATCATACTCCTCCTGTCAGGACCATGATCAGAACAGCGTGAGACCACAGGAGAACTGGGAGTCTTGCATTGTTATAGTCCCTGTCCTCAAACACACTTAGTCCCTGCAATAACCCACTGGAGTGCACGTCCTGTTTTCAACAACAAGGACATGAAAGCAGAGTCATTTGAGTTGTAGTGTTAAGTGTATGTCACACTCAGGGTTGTATACTGTCAACAGTCCATTGTGTTTTCCTTTATAAGGGACTTTCTGTGGCAAATTAAAACGGCAATTTAAATTTACACAAATATACAATGTACTTTAACAAAAACGGGCTTGCCACAAAATGTCTACGGCTTTCAACAAAACCGCAAAATATTTATCAGCATGTGTAGTTTGCTATGGTCACATAAAAAGTAATTCTGTAATCAGTTCTGTGCTCAGGTCACATGGTATAAAAGACATGACGGCTCCCCAAACGTTAAACTAAATCACCTCAATCGCCCCCTGGTGGCTGGCTGAAGTGTGGGTAATAAACCCAACCACCTTAATGTTAGTGGATGGGACATGGACCAAACTAAATAACCCTCAGAGACGGTTTCTGTCAATTTAAGTAGATCTTATTATCACACTAAAATACAGTATGATCAAGTTTTCAATTACATTTTTCAGGTGTGTTTGGTTTTCATTAGTTACTTGATGCTATAAAAACAGGGTAAAGGGTAAAGATGGACAGCTGAGACTGACTCGTGAATGGGTGCATTGGTAGGATCTCACTACAGCAGCTCCAACCCCCAATTGCTACTTTGCATACTCTGGCTCCAAATTATGTCGCTGGCGGAAGACGGCAGCGTTTCTATCCAGGATATTATGTCTTAACATCTGGATCGTCGGAGGAAGTGGAGACACGCCGTGCATCTTTATATAAAGTCTATGAAATGCCATCATGTATTCATGAAAAGAATCGATGTCGAACTATCTCCAGTATCATTTAAATGCACCAGAGACATTCAACTACTTTGATTTGAAACCTGTAATTGACAGAACCACACAACAGGCTTACCTTGGGCTCCATGGATATGAAACTATGGCGTCCACGGCTGGACAGAGTCGACCGCTTGATGGTCCGACTATGGAAGAAGTGATAGTGATCTTTGAGATCCCCGATCTGCAAAAAAAATAAATATATATAGGCTTATGACATGTTCCATAACCCTTCCCACAATATCACTACACATTATAAGAAATAATAATATCATAATTTATTCATTGATTTACTTGTAAATGTTATTTTCTATGCATGATGAATAAAGCTATGTGAGCAAAGGCAAAGGGAACATTGGCTAGAAAGGTAAACAGGTCAGATAAAGGAAGACAAAGAAAAAGACATGGAGACACTGACTGAACGTCAGAAAACTTCACACACAGACAAAAACAACAAAACTAAGTAAAGCAGCTGATTAGTTTTAATAATTGATAAAGACCAGACAAGCCCTCGGATGATCAAACTGTCATGGCTGCCCAGGGTCCTGTGGCGCGTCACTGATCCATGGCTGAGCTCCACCACTACAGAGCCCATTAGATCAGCTTTCAGCTCAGTGCTCGAACACAAACACACACTAATTCACCAACTTAGACACTGATAAAATGAAGAAATGAGAAAACTGCAGCACATATCAGAGAAACTGGGTAATTCACTTATAAAGCATTCAACTAATTGATATAATGGGCCTCCAGAACAGGAAGCTGCTACTCTGGATGTTTTTCATTGTGCAAACAGGTCTCACAATATGTAGGATTCCACTGTATTTAACCTTCACAGCCATTTTCTCTTTGAGATATGGAGAAAAGGAATTAAAAAATCTCTAATCCAAACTCCAGCTTAACTTCAGACTACAAAAATGACTCGTTCATTTAAAGCTCAGTGCGAGAGTTTAATAGTAGTCGACGTGACAACATGTGTTTAGATGGATGTGTATAAAGTTCACTGAACACTCATTCTGGTGCAATAACTCACACAGTGAATCACAGTTTCAGCAGAACCTTTGGATGCTGGGAATGATGTCGTAACTCAATTTGAGAAGTGAAAGCGCCTGCACTTGCTTCACATGTTGTTGTTTTTTTCAAGTTACGTTAAACTTCCATTTCACTCGATGCAGAATCCGACCAGAATTGTGGAAGTTATCCTATAGTCGGGTCAGATTACCAACCGACGTGACACAAGAAGACGAGAGATCACAAACACTGCAGGACTTTTCCTGTGTGAATGCCATCCATCCATCATCTGTATCGCTTTTCCATTGAGCGTCACACGGGGCCAGCAGGAGCCAATCCAAGCTGACACTGGATTAGAGGTTGGGTACACCCTTCCAACTATAACGTGGACAGCAGCGTTTCCAAACATCTCTAAAACTCGAGTAGTGTGGACACCAGGCATCTCTGTAGCAGAGTTTTCAAACAAAATGTGTGGATGTAGCCATTCACACCTATGGTCAGTTTAGAGGCCTCAATAAGTTTGCACTTCAGAATATCTCCGCAAGCCTTCATCACCATCCTCCTAGCTCCATAACCCTCCACCGCTCCTAAAAGAATAAGAATCTTAAACTCTGGCCCAGGCTTAAATCATCAAGTACAAAATAAATGACTGAATGTGGGTCTTCACAGATACTGGATGATTTGCTTGGATCAGAAATGGTCAGACTTAGATAACCGTCTCTCTTGACAATGTTCTTTTCCAATAACAACACCCTCGCTGACCTGATGCCTCTAAAAACTGATGTAGCAGCAGAACAACCTGTACACATCATCTCATAACTTGTTACTGACGCAACCAGCTCCTGTGTCCATGTCTGGCTTCAGATCATCTCCCTCCCTCCCTCCCTCCCTCCCTCTCCATGGCTCCAAGTCCTCTCCATCTCCTCAACACACCAGCTTGAACCGATATCCTCGTCTGGGACCTCGTCAGCTGACTTAAACTCAATTTGGGCCAGTATCTCAGACTGGGAAGGGGGCTCCATGGTTAAGAGGATTACCCAGAATTCTCCAACGAGGTGCTCTCTCACTCCTTGCCAACTCTTTTCATCCATCCGTCCATCTATCGTCCCTTCTTTCACTCCCTCCTCCTTCCATCGCTCAGTGTGTGGTTATCTTTGTCTGTTCTCCTCTTTCTACCCTTGTCAAGAAGACTATATTGTCCCTCTGTCACATGTTTTCCATACCCATCCCCCTTTTCTCCCTTTAACAACCTTGCTTCCCATCACAGTTTTAAACTTCTTTTCTCTTGGCCATAGCATGCACTCATATCTCTGAATCATTTATCACAAACAGGCCAAATTTTGATTAACAGTCCCAAGCATGTCTGGTTAAATTATACAAAGACACTTAGAAGTGTAACTCTGTACAATCTACACAGAGTCGAAGAAGCTGCAGCGATTCATCTCACTTATAAAGTTTCACTTCATTATGTGTATACGTCCGTGCAGACTGATATCACGACGAAGGGCTTGATGATGGGATGTCAAAGTTCACATTAGGAAACCAGAGTGTTCTGTTATCACTCCCATGGGAGCAGCTTTCAGCTGACCCCCAAAACCAGGAAGTGAAGTAAAACTCTAGTATATGAGGTGTCAAAGTCCAACGAACGCTACATATTGAAATGGAAATGAGGGGGAATGGTGGGGGCTGGGGGCAACACTCCACTCCACAG
Source organism: Pseudopleuronectes americanus (assembly GCA_038501795.1). Classification (NCBI taxonomy): domain Eukaryota; kingdom Metazoa; phylum Chordata; class Actinopteri; order Pleuronectiformes; family Pleuronectidae; genus Pseudopleuronectes; species Pseudopleuronectes americanus. The sequence goes on from CM076718.1 coordinate 10,322,489, forward strand.
GGGAATTCCTATGGAAAGGGGGGAGGACTCCACACATTAGTTCCTGTCAAAGAGAGGGGATAAACGAGGCCATTAAGGCCTGCTCTCTGGGGAGTAGGGTATAGTGGGTGGGCGGGCTGGATAAGGCGGGGAAGAAAGAAGGGGGGGTTCCATAGCTGTTGACTAGGCTACCCCACAACAACCTGTCAGAATGCCCCCCTCTGTTCCACGCTGTCTTCACGTCCAGCACTGGCAAGTGCAAGTACAGTGGTGTTTTGGTGGCGACACTGTGGAGCATGTGTGGGGTCCACGTTTGTACGACATGCTTCTCTTCCCCGAAAAGAACACAGGACTTTACACTTTGTCCAAACCCTTTTTCAAGAGAGCAGATTAACCCCTCGTTCTCGACCTGGGTGGACTCCTGTTGAGTCAAGGGACACAGTGTGACGGCAGATTGACAAATCTCACACCCGTTTGTGGATGTGTATTTTTTACAGCTGTGGTTGAGATTTATTTAAGACTTTGCTGAGCAAGTGTCAGAGGGGATGAATACTGAAAAAGGGCAGTTTGCTGTGGAGGCATATGCTCGTATATAATATCGGCTAAGATCGTTCTAATGAAATACAGTCTGAACATTTAAACATTTTTGTCATGGCGTGGTGCTTCAACATTACTGAGGAATACTACGGTTACTGACAATAAAGTACAAGGTTTTATACCAAGTGTAAACAAAAGCTCATCAGATTAGCCAGTGGGCCTATAGTTCAATTTAAATAACAGTATAGTGAGGAACGTAAGCAGAATAAACCCAAAATTAAAATCATTTTTTCTAAATCTGATATTTAAAGTGATTTTGAAGTTTTCAATTAAAATAAGTAAATACTGCAAAGCATAACAGGATCAATCAGAGGACTTTGGCACAGACACCGCTACAAGGAAAATGAAGAGCGAGTTATCGGGTAGGTCTTGGACCTTTTGAAGTCAACTCGGAGCCCATAACCCGAACAGCCCGCTGACTGTCTCTCTCCAGTGTCAAATCGAGCAAAGCACGAGAGGCTGAGGCTGGGGGGTCAAATCCCCGTGGCTCCGGTTCGCCAAATGCAAGCGACCCACAATGACTCCCAGCCAGGAGGCACCTGTTGTGCCGTCGCCGGCCCCGGGTCCCTCTTTGTACCCCGCAGCCGGTGTCACTTTGGCTGATTGGGAGAGGAGCAGTGACGGCGTCCACCATCATGGACATGCGCCACTTTTGTAAGAGTTGGCAAAAGCCAGAAATCACACAGACACACGGTTAAGACAAACGTTTGGATGGAGCAAGAGGCGACCTACCTGTCCCATGTTCCTATAGCCGTATTTGTCCGCTATCCACTCGGCCATATCGGGTCCCCCGCCTATCCTCACTGCCCAGTGGTTGGTGTAAATCCGAGCTTTGCACGGCGGCGGCGTGAGGCTGAGGCTGAGCGCCAGGACGCACAGCAAGCTGCGTCTCCAAGCGGCGCTGCGGACCATCTTCTTCCCCCACTTTTAACCCGACTCTTCTCCTCCTCCTCGGCCGACCACGCAGACAACCAAACTTCTCTTCTCACCGAGCGAGAGACTCTCATAGGAACACAACTCTCCGGGCAGGGAACACTGAGAGAGGGAGCGGAGAGAGAGGAACGGAGCCCCGAAGAGGAGGAAAAAAGAAATGTTGCCTTATCCTCAAACCTCTCGCTTCCACATGGGAGAGTTGGAAGTTTGCGTCTCGCCTCTCTCTCTCTCTTGCTCTCTCCCTCTCTTTTTTCCACGGAGGAGGAGGAAGTGTCCGTGCGTCTTTACGCGCGAGTTCGTGGCCGTGTGTGTGCGCGCGCGGGGCTTCTCAAAGCTGATTTCTCTTCTTCTCCATGAGCCGCTCGGATGTTGCTCGCTCAGCTCATCGGGCTTTCATGCGGCGAAATGGCTACAGCGCCTCCCGACTAATAACTAGCTGACACTCCGGAGAGTAGGGACAACTAAAGCCGCGGGGTTTCCCTGCCGAGCTCCGCTGGGTCTTAAAGACACTCTGCTTGGTTCCACCGGCCCTGCGCCACAGTAGGGGGGGGGGCGTCAGGGGTCACAGCCCCAGGGAGAATAATCCACTTCAAACCAAACTGTCTGGAATCCATTGCTGTCACGTGACCTCGGTGGTTTTAAATGGTACTCTTTAATGTCCTGCAATGCACTTGAACTTACAAGAGAGCCGGAGCAAAGTGAATATTCATGTCAATGTGGCTCCTTGTGATCCGAGCGAGGTATTTACATAAAGCCCCTTTTCCACATGGTCAAAAAAAAACAACACTGACATCTGGCTTTTGTCTGCAGAGGGAATGGATAGAGTCTGTATTCACCCCCGGGTTTTGACATTGGTTTTAAATGCCTCAGATCGTCAATGACGGAATGTGACAACAGGGTGAATGCGCTAATTTGCCAAAACAGCGAGGTGAGAGAAATCGAACATGATGAACCAGGGGAAAAACTGAAGGGAACACTCTTCTACTGGCAGTGGGTAAAGAGTCAACTGCCTATATTCAGCAGGTTTACCCACCTTTTACAAAAACGCATATACCCACTAATTTGGGGGTAAAAGGGGTATAAGACTACAACTATTAAGTTTTAGTTTGAAAATGCATCGCCTCTGCTATAGATTTGCCTTGTGTTCACTCTGCTTCAGGGTTATTGGCCCAATTTTAGTTTGAAAACTCCAGGGCTGTGCTTTAGTCTGGACGAGCAGAAACAGAGATGTTGGAAAAGATGACTCACAACCACTGGCTGTTTGGGTCTTTATTGTCACAACATAGCATTCACTGATTCGTCCGTCTGCTGTCACATGACCCCCTTTCTCTTCTAACAGTGTAGAGGTATGGATGCAGAGGCATGTGGGAGGCCCAGTTGAAATTAATAATCATCACAATAAATATCACATCACAATGTCGTTTGACTTTTCACAATCGTGCTTTAGCTCATGAGTGTAGGTTGTTGTTTTTAACTTCTCTTCATGGGCAGAAATTGACAAACAGTCACTATTTTTATCCTGACCAAGCTGTATGCAGTCATAGATACCCCCCTCCTAAATATGCCGGAATTTTCAACATCTTCATTTTTTTGATCTTGATTTAACTGATCAGGCACATTTTGGGGACTGATATCTGTGAGGTTTAAGGAGAGTGTTGGTCCTTGTCGGAGATGTGCGCACCATTCTAGTTCCATATGTGCTGCTTTAAGGGCTCTGCATTGAAAGACTACAGGAAAGTCCTTTTTCTTACCATGTACCAATGAGCCACTGTTTACAGAAATGTTCGATAGAGAAGTGAGTGATATTTTAAAACGTTTTTACAAACGGCTGCACAGGAATATCCGTGGTGTTCTTGCCCAAATTTCCCCTTTAAAATAAGTCCGCCATCCGTTAACAAGTGGATGCATTACATTTGGGATCCTGCTCCCCCTTCCTACACCTTGAGATCTGCTGTTGAATGCCGGCCTTGTCAGTCTCCCAGGCAATATTGACACAGACATACCAATGTAAAGTTGGGTAAACTATGGCTGCCATGCACTTAAGTCATCGTCCAATGAGAAGCAGCCACAGACATAAAAAAAAACCATATCTATATTTTCAGCAAAAGCATAGAATTATTCTTATCTCCAATAAGACACACAGGTCTCTTTCAGCTTTTCTCTGGTTGACCATTCTGTTGTTGTGATGGTCGTGAGGGATAGATTTCCTGCAGACAAGTTGCGTGTCCTCTGCTGAATCCGTGGACATGATCTTATTTCAGGTGTTATACTTTGATCCACCTCATAGACATCCTCATTGTATGACCTCACTACGCACCCACCACCGGCAATTAAGTCCTCTGCCCTTCATACTGGCTTTACTGCACATTTCCCGTTAATCAGAGCAGCTCTACATGTCATGCCCCCCATCGCAGCGCAGGTCACAGCTGACTAAACGCTGTCATTATGGAATGTGCCCGGTATTATCTGCAGTTGAGCCTTTCATTGAAGGCCTTTGTTGATTGATGGGTTTTTGTTTTGCTGCGGTTTCCCGGGGGGTGTCTCTGTGCACAGCGAAAACTCTGTTCTGCATGGGACACAAGTGAAAATCAGCATAATTGCACTAATTGCAGCCAATTTCTCAGTGAATGGACCCCGCTGTCACATCCCACAACAAGCAGGGGGACAAGAACATCTCATGGTCCAGATGGAGATGAAAGGGAGCCAAGGGAGACACCCAATGATCGTTCCCTATTGAACTGGATGGAAGGGCTTGTAATTTCCCGAAAAATAAAACAAGTAGCGGAGACGAAACGAGTCCGGAATTGATTTGAGGATCCAAATCAAGCACCCAGGTCACGGGGTCGCCTGGAGCATCAGGGCCTCCCGATTTCCATTCAGGCCCAAGCTGTCGCGATATCCTGCGCGGCCGCCTCGCAACCCCTCAGGAGGAGGAGTGAACCGAGTGAACCCCAACAAAACGTCTTTGTCGACATCTGAGAGCGCAGCAGTCACGAGTGTCAACAAACACTCGGAGGAGCATTCCTGTGGGCATTCCTGTGCCTCTTCAATGCACCGAGCTGGATGCATCGTGTGCTCGGGCCAAACACAACTTGGGAAAAAACGGCACACAACCTCCCCCCCCCAAGATACAACATAGGATGGAATGGAAGGCCCCAGTGAGAGACTGTTGCCAAGTAGCTTTGTTTACCGAGGACACGGCTAATTTGTTCATTCACTATCGAGCCCAACACTTCCAGAGAGGAACCTCCCACATGGTTTTCTTGCCCCATCGAGACAGGGGTGTTATCAAACATGTGTGGCCCTCTCGCTATTAAATGCATCTTGCAATTCCCCGTCTGCCAGCGCTCCTCCTCACCTCTCATTACCTTATTGTTCTATCATTTCCTTCTTTTTGGACTTTTAAATAAAAAATCTGGATCCATTCTGTTTTTTTGAGTCGGACTCTAGTTCACCTTAAAAGAAATCTATATGTTTATTTTCACCTCCTCTGCATCTTAACCTCACGTCTTTAATCTATTTTTCCTCCATGCACCTTTCTGCTCCTTCACTTATTTGCTTGGGGCCACTGCTCTCTCTGTGACACCTCCCCCTCCTTATCTGTACCTCGCTCTGGGTGGGCTTCCTGGGAGTTAGGACTGACCTTTCAACTTCACTTTGACCTCCGACCTTGTTGCTGTAGGCTCCTACACTTCGGCCACAATAGCACCTGCCACTCACCCAGCTTTCCATCCTCTCCCCTGCATCCCTCCCTTCTTCCTGTCACCAACGTTTCCTTCTTTGCTCCCCCCCTCTCCTTTGTCAGCCACATACCAAGGTTATATGGTTTTCTCTGGGGTCTCACACGCTCTACATTCAGCGGAGGGAGATGAGTGAAGGGGGAGACAGACAGAGAGAGCTGTTGTCACTTTAAACTCTGGCCCTCTGCGAATAGTGTGAATTCTGAGGTCCGCGTTCAGTTCAAAACAACTCGTCGTAGATATCTGTTCCCTAAACGGGCCTCATTTCTTTTATTTTGTCAAGATTCGTGAATTCTCCCCTGGCAAGATGGTGAAAAACCTTCCAATGTTAAAGAAAGTGAAAAATCCTGGTTCCAGATACAGAAATTGGATGGGTTCTTTCCTGACTCAATCTGTACACTTCAATTAATGTTGAAGTGCATTCAGTTGTATATTCTTAAGCCAACAAACAGACAGGGGTGAAAACACACTTTTCTTGGTGGAGCTAAAAAGTAGTTGCTATGCATGGGATGGATGCAGTATGTATATAAAGTGTATGTCACTTAGTTATTGTTATATATTGCCATCTGGTGGCAATTCATATAGTTACATACTGGATGTTATTGAATGTTATCATTTCCGCTATAGAACAAAATGTTTGTCTGTTTCTAATTACATTATTCATGCAGTTCTGTGGTGAAATTAATATGTATAATAATCTCATTATACAAGGATTAAAGAAACCTCTCACTAATTCTTATTAATTCCTGTATAATTGCATCTCGTTAAAAACTGCTTGGTAGTCATTCTTATCCTTTTCACATTTGAACTAAAAGCTCTGCTGAGTCACTGCATTAATATAAAGCTGTAATATGGAATATGAATATGGATAGTTAGGACTTCTCCATGACTTTTCAATAACTTTAAACCAAATTTCCATGACCAAACATTTTGTGAAATCTCGGTGTATGTATGAAAAAGTTACAATATTTAGTGTTTAAGCTAACGAGAATTCCAAAGCATACAGTATAACTTCAATGGAACAAATGAATGAGACAATAGTTTGATTGATGTCTTTGTCTATTGTAACACCTGGCATGTACTTTTCCATTTGTAGCCAAGCATGGTTAAAGCTACACTTCCCTGGCATAGTGCATTATCCCGCCTGCTTCCCCACCGAACTTTTCTATTAGTAAGAGAGCTAATGCCTGCTTATATTTTGAGTGTATTTCTTTTAAAAGTGAATTATTTAAAACTCAGTGCAAATGAACCACATGAAAATATGAATATAACAATTTTCATGACTTCTCCAGGTTTCATGAGTGATGTGGTATTGCTAGCTTCTAATGATGGATTCACAGAAAACAGAGCCACCATATGGCCAACTGGCAGGAAATGTTCTTTTTCAGGAAACTTCTTTAAAACTATATACACCTTTGTGAATTTACAGCAGAACCTCATGCAATATTAGAAATAAAACAATTTCCCATAGATCCTCAGGGAAAAGTGAGTTATAAAGGTTCAGGTTCAAACCAATCAGCCTTTTCTATCCACCTGAAGCAACCTTGTCAAGGGGCAACAGGTCATATGATAGCTTCACAACCCATAAGCCAATGGCAATGCAACTTAACTGAATGTATAAATGTGTAACTGTTTGGAATCCCAGTTTTTACAGCCACATACTGTGGATCTCTTTTTTTTTAAACACCATACAAATGTTTTTAAAAGTGCCATTTAAATGCATTTATCAAAAAACTTGTTCTGCACGGTCAGTTTAAATATCAGTTACTTCGTTCTCTATGTTGCAAGGGTGTTTTGTTTTACTGTTATTTGAATAAATGTGAAACTATTGAGCATCTTCCTTCATATAATGGACAGACTTTGTAAAGTTTCTATGTGACAATGAACTCAAGTCAGAAAACTTGAGATTAACATCCAAGGATTAAACCTGTAGGCAAACACACATACAAAAAGACAAGCCACTGTTCCAACTGCTCAGAACTTTTATTTCACAGGAAATGAGGGTTAAAATTAAATTAAAATATAAAATTTAGATGAACAGGTCTGTCTTTAAAGGGGAGGTGTAGACACAAGGAGCAGACCACCCTCCAGAACAAGGGAGAGGGAGGGTTTAGGACAGGAAGCTACAAAATGTAGTTTGGGGATGAACCGGTCATTCAAGAAGTTATATATAAAAAAAAGAGACAGATGCAGTTAGTTATTATAAACCCCACCCCCTTCTGAAATGTCCTCATATGCAATCAGTGCTGTAGCTCTCTCCTTTTCCTTTTTCTGGTTTCTTCCAGGAAGTTTTTTGTATTGTTAATCTTCTTCACTCGTTCTCTCACCATCACCGTAATCCTCTTAATCTTCTCATTCTGCCTTAATGTAACATCTTTTCCTGCAGTTTTGAAAAAAGTAAACAAAAAGTCCTTCAAAAATAAAATGCCACATTTCATGTTCTACTATTACATATACAGTATATATATATAAATACATACATAAATATCTTACATGTACAACCAATTTTGAAAAGGGGATAAAGAGAGAACCCAAAAGACTTATGAGGACTTGTGGAGGTGGGGGGAGCAGGGCAAAGAGGCCCAAGGTTGCTCATTGTGAGGGTAGTGTGTCTCCGATTTGCCTTTTTCGTTTTAGATTTAGGCACGCACAATCACACACATACAAACACAGCCTTTTGGGGAAGGGGGGATGGGGAGCATTCCTCAGTTGGCCCAATAGGGGGAGCTGCCGTAGTTGGACTTGCTGCCTTGGGTTTTCTGCTGCATGCTGCTGGACTGATTGCGCTGTCCAGGACCACCCTACAGAGAACAACATCAATTTCATCAATCACATTTAAGAGCAATAAAACCCAACAGGTGTATTGAAAGTGTAATGTATTGATGCACACCTATTTTGTGAGACCCCTTCTTAAGATGTGATGCATTAATAGAAACTTGGGTTTACCTGTCCCTCCTGTGTGAGGTGATGGTGCAGCATCTGGGAGTGCTGCTGTTGGTGCGGTGGCAGGATGTGCAGGAAGGGAGCAGGGGCATAGCCAGGAGCACCGCCAGGGTTCAGGGGTCCTGTTCCCCCAAGCGCTGAGGGCAGGCTGAAGGGAGGTGGTGTCCCCGTGTGGAAGCCCTGCTTGTCAAATGACTTCAGAGAACCCAGAGGAGACACGAGAATAAATCAAGTGCATGCATTTACAGTGGGTTTAAATAACAGAATGCAAATTTCAAATGGTATCAAATAAATATTGGATCAGGACAAATGGCCAGATCGAGAAACCTTATATATTTTTTTGTAAAATAAATAGATCATTCAGGTATAATAAAGACTTAATTAAATCTTACAAGCAGAAGCACAAATCCCTCAAACTAAAACCATACAGCAAGTGTCTCACCTGTGTTTTGCTGTAGATTGAACCTCCCATATCAGGTACTCCTCCACTGTTACCTGATCCTGACAGTCCTGGTGCTGAGAGGAGAATGAAGAGAGGAAGGGGGGAGGAGATAAAGACAAAGATTGGAAATTAGGAGGGAAGGAAGGAAAGCAAAGAGGGGAAATAAGAAAATGATAGAGGAAAATCAAGGGGGTTAAGGGGGAAGAAGAAAAATTAGGTCACTTCACTGCTGAATATCAGGCACTGAATGTTCATTTCCACTGTTAGTAGGAGGGGGCCAGCCAGTAGGAAGAAGCATATTATGTGAGGAAATACTGAGGCATGTTTCTCTTGTTTTTTCCCCAACCTTTGGCATGAATCCATTTAATTGCACATAAATATGCAGTCACACACACATGCAAATACACACTTCTCTCTAAAACACTCTTGAAAGGGGAATCATCTGCAATTGTGAGTACATCCATTTTACCCTACAGGAAACTGCCACCAGCTTTGTGCGTGTTAAATTGTGCGCGCATGTGTTGTGTGTGTACCTTTCCCTGGGCCGCTGCCCGCTGACTTGGCCTGTGACTGGGCAGAGCCTCCGTACCCTCCCTTACTGTACTCCCCAGGGTGGGCTTGAGACAGGTCATCAAAGGCTGAAGGAGGTGGAGGAGGAAGAGTACAGAGGAGGAGGCAGAACGAGCAGAGAGGGAGGGGGAAGCGAGTGAAAGACGGGGAACAGATGAGATGAAGAGAAGAAGAGGAAAGAGGATGGGAGGAGAAGAGAAGAGATGGGGGCATAGGAGAGAGGCAGTAAGGTAACCTGACTAAAATGGCAGCTGTGTCTATATTGAGCCGTGTCCAACTTCAGCAGGGGGTTTGAGCTACGCATGCAGCACAAGCAAAAAACACACAGGCCCAACTCCACACACGCATGCAGCATTTCATGTGCATGTATGAAGGGTTGGAAGATGGATTTCTAATATGCCTCCCTCAACACACAATTGTCTATTCCACAATACTCCTTCCAGTAAAATACAGCTGGTCAGAACTGATGCTTTTGAGCACCCCAACACTGACAGAAGTAAGTTGCTACATAACCCACCATTACTTGATCAAGCCATCTCTATCAAGTGACTGGTAATATTATAGTTTGTTTCGTGGCAATCATTTGAGATGAACCTGTGACAGTCATAGTTCAAACAGTAAGGCAAAGGTTGCGTCCAATGCAAACAATTAAATAGCTGAATTACAACTGCTTCTTATAACCTTCAAATTTTCACAACTCTGAAGAAAATGTACTGTTAGTTGTCCATAAATAAAAAGAAAATCAGAGCAGTGTCAGAGACAGCCTCCTAGTTGAATCCTTGTCTCACCTGCGCCATATGCGTGCTGTCCGTAATTGGGCTGATGCTGTTGGTGATACTGATTGGAGGGGTTGGCCAGACCCATTGCAGGTTGTTTTGCCGAAGCAGGAGGCACAAAGACGGTGGGGCCATACTGGAAGGCTGAGGGAACCCCAGGCATACCAGCATAGTATGGCAGACCTGTGGGCCATTAGAGAAATATGCAGCGTGTAAAGAAAATGGATGCTGTACAATTGTTCTTTAAATGATTTTAAAATGCCTGTTTGTTACAATAATACAGTCTAGCTAAACTGATTGACCTTGTGTCTCAATAACTGGTTATGTGAAAACATTATTTAGCTTATTTTACTTTTAAATTGAAAGTTTTCAAAACCAGTTTTCCTTACCAGTGTATCCATAGCCGGGCGGCAGAGGGGGGTTTAGGAAGGCCTGATTCTGTGCCTGTTGACCCTGGCTCTGTCCTGCACCCTGTCCCTGTGTTCCTCCCTGCTGTGCCTGCTGGGGCTGCGACTGCACCCCACCTGTAGACAGGCTGGTTGGTGGAGCTGGAGAGGAGGAGTCATTCCTACCAAACTTTGTTGCCTCACCTGGATAAGAAATGATAGAAAATAACCCTTAAAATCCATTGTCATCATCAAAGATTAAGCCATTTGAGTACAAGAAAAAAGGTCAAAACTTCCATGTGTCATAAATCACATTACTATGCTCAAATGACTGCTATACAAAAGCTGAATGACCAGATGTCTATGTAGTTTTTTAAGAATTTTAGTAATTGTCTCAATTGTGCAGTGTCAGGGTGGATTAGCAGCCCATCTTAAAACATAATGCAAGATCACAAGATACAACTACAATTCAATATACAATTTGATTTACCAGAATATGGGTTATTGGCAAGGCCATCTCTTCCAGGCATAGCAGGCGCAGTACCGGGGAATGTTACACCATAATAGTCCTAGGTAGGTAAAGAAGGACCAATAATTAAAATGGCAATGACAGTGCTCCCCCATCTGACTGCCTGTTATATACAAGGAAAAGGATTTGAAAGCCAACTGGTAATTTATAAAAAAAAATACTAGAAGCTAAGTAATATGCAGCATAGAACTTTAAAGACTAAACTCTACAACAGACTCACCATGGGAAGGCGAGATTGCAGCATTTGCAAATCCTCGTATCCATAGATCTGCTGTTGAAAACAGACATTCAGGGAAGAACAGGTGATTATTTCATATGTTGGACTTTCTACCAAGTCTCATTATTGACTGCACATTCCATTTTCGGATCTCCTCAGCGTTATTAGTTTGACATGTGATCGGCATCTACAAAAAGACCATCACAATCCAGACTGATAAGCATCATGGAGTTAATAGTAAAAGGGCGTGAACTCCCTTCATCATTCTTCCAATCCCAATCAACATCCATCTAGATTTAGTGATACAACCGTTCTCTCTTGGACAAAACCCAGTTGACTAATAATTTAAAACAGGTCAAAATATGATCTGGAACGTGTATAGTTACCGGGTAAGCAGGGAGCAAGCCTCCAGGGCCCATGATGTACTGGTTAGCCAGGAGAGGTGGCACTCCTTGGGCCAAATTTGGAGGAGCTTTACCTGAGGAAGAAAGGGGAGGATAAACAGAGTGCAGGGAGAAATATGACATTTCTACTTAAAGTTAGCTTGTGATGTGTATCTGTGTTGATTAGTTTTAATTAAAACAATAATAACTAAAATGCAATTCATCTGTAGACTGTGAACCAACCAGAAGCGGCGTTGAGCAGTGCAGCTGTCCGGCTGTTTGCAGCTGAGAGTATGGCGTTTGCGCCATTAGGAGTTAGTCCTGGTGCTCCAGATAGGTGAAGACCATTGGTGTTGGAGCTGCTGACAGCCATGGCGGCTGATAGACTGGGATTCATAATTTGGCTGGACGCAGATGAGAAGGCATGAAGGTTGACACCACTGCTGATGCTCTCCTCATTACACATCTGTTGCTGCAGAATGAGAGAAAAGATGGTGTGATAGAAGAAACAGAAACTGTTTTGAAGGTCGAGGCAAATCCAAGTGGATGTTTGAGCGAGATGTAATGAAGTTCCCTGCAGGGGTTCCCAAGACATCACATTCAAAAATGTGATGATGTACGAACAGACAGACAAAACAAAACCATAATAGTGAAGACTTTAATTAAAAAAGGTATTTGTGCTGCAAGTGTTTGAAGTCTTGATTTAAGGCTTAAGATGTGTTTTGCAAGGTCATGGTGACCATGACCACTAAAGTCTGATTAATTCATCCTTAAATCCAAGACAACATTTGAACCAGGTTTGGAGAAATTCCCTCAAGGCGTCAGAGGAATCACAATCGGCAGGTGTTTGTGCGTGTGTGTGCGCGCGTTTGTGTGCAGAGACTTACTGTCAGGGAGGAACTTGTGGCGAGGGCCAATCCAGATGAGTGGGTGTTGGTCATGTGACTAGAAACAGAGTAAAGAGATTTTTATAAGCCTGATTAAATATGATGAGGCCACAGGCATATCACCCAGAAGGCATAGGAGATTCAGTCAGTGATGTTTCCACATTTTATGATTAAGATATGTGCTTGTAACCATCATTATCTCCACACACACACACAAAAAAAGGAGGATAAAGGATAATAGAATCTGTGTACAATATAGTATATGGTGTGTCTGAATCATCCCACCTGCTGAGCGAGGGGATGGGCGCCGAATGCGAAGGTGTCACTGCAGGAGACGGGATGTGGTGAATTGGGCCGCTGTCACTCGTCATAACAGGAGACTCCGTTTTTGCAATTCTAGACGATGATGTAGTCGCTGGTTTGAAAACAAATGAGATTAATTGGTGTAGGTTCTGGTTGATGTTATAAACTGACTATGAGAGGAGTGATACAAGAATAAAAACAGAAAAAAAAAGGCTGTTAGTATGTCCTGGTCTCTATCAAACCTCATGCCCTTACACTGAGATGACTCTCCTTCGTACCAGATGCATTTATCAATCGATACTTCTTATATTAGATTGTATTGGCCACTCCATTATAGTTCTCTAGAACTGATAAATAAGAGTACTTACTGTCATGGGTGCTCTGTGTCTTCATCCCACTGTAGCCGTTCTAAGAAGGGAGGAAATATTTACAAACTTAGTTCTAACATTCAGCTTGTTCTCAGCCAGTATACAGACATTTTTTAAATTCTATTTAAGACCATTATGCATCAAGACATGGAAAAGTGTTTTCCTCACTGTGAGAGGTCCACCAACAGCTGATGGGACATCTTTGCTTTGTGGGAAGCCAAGATGAGGCGGCAGGGACCTTTGGCCACTGCTCTCGACACGGCTGACTGTGGTAGGGGCTGCAGAAGATGGTGGAGCGGCTGCACTGGGAAGACCCATGGATGGTGAGGGCGTGGCACTGGGTAAGCCCAAAGATGGTGAGGGGAAGCTGGGATCTGAGGGTAAGCTGGGTAAACCACTCATGTGGTCGCTGTTCACAAAACAAGAGACAGACAGAGGATTAAAGCCAAACAAATATATAGAGAAATATGAACCAAGCAATTCTGTATATAATTTTAGCCAATTCACAAATTTGGTGCCCATGGCAAGTCAATATTCAGCTTTTTGCCAAATGTATTTAAAACAACAGATATACAAAATTACTAATGAGAAACTGCACACATAAGACAAACCAGCCCCTTAAACACCAACTCATACACACCTCATAGACCCTGGCTTAGAGAACAGGCTGCTCTGTGGCTGCTGTGTGGGAACAGCAGAAGAGACAGACATGGGCGATATTGCTGCAGGAGCTTGGGCCTGAGTGGGGGCTTGTTCCCTGGGCAACTCCACCTGTGCCATTTCTGCTGTTCCACTACCTGCCTCAGACCCGAAGTCGAGAGCTCCGAACTGAAAATTCAGACCAGACATATCTGCTGAGCCTGGCATCTCCACTGCTGACGATGGAATCTGGGTTGGAAAAAGACAGAAATAGGAAGAACAGGCAAAATATATTTAATCACACTGGCCATTTTAAATGCATGTAAAAATTATGGGAAGTTGGTAATTTGTACAATTCAGAAAGTTACAGTCAAAGTTACCCAAGATAGTTTGCAAAACTACTCACAACTGTTAAGTCAACTAGTTTCTGTTGATATGGATATACTGCAAAAGAACTGTATACCGGTATCTATGTTTAATAATAGGTTATTATCTCTGATTTTGAGCGGTAAAGGCACAGAGTGGAGTTTACAGCTTTAGGAAACTACTTTTGTTATTTAATGTCTTACACACACTACAGTTTTGTCAATTTGCATGAATAAAAGGTCCAGATATAAGATCTTACCTTTGAGGGGGGAGGTACTCTGCGTCTCTGTGTCTTGAGCTGCCGCTGAGGGGGTTCTGTGATGGGAGGCTCCATGCCTGGCAGCTTGACTCCTGGAGACGCGCCATCTCTTAGAGGGACGAAGGAATCATGACCTAAAGGAGATCAAGAGTGTCAGGCACAATCATGGTACCATGTAAATGCATAGACCCAGAATCAAAGTCCCTGAAGTCATACCTGGTGGTGTGGGGACCTGTGGGGCACGTGACTGAGACAGGCCCAGAGATTCTGTGGTGGGGTGCATGCTGGACTGTTGTTGCCTCTGTACCAGCTGGCTGAGCACTGCTGATGGCTCTGGCTGGTGCTTCATCTCCACTGAAGAGATGGGGTAAATGGAAAAATACTTTACCTTGTAGCTTTCGCATTGTTAACATTTAAGATTAGGTCGGCATGCTTTAAAAATCGGTGTTGGATTTACTGATATAAAACTTACTATGATGGGCAGCCAGAGGGCCATTCTCTACTCTTTGAGCCTTGATGTCCAATGGGGGAAACGAGGCCGGAGAAGGACATTGCATTGGAGGTAGCCCTGCATCTTTGGAAACATTACTGCTGCTGCTGGTGTGGGTTAACGTTTGACTGGCTCTCTGACCAAGCCGAGGCCCGTTGATCTGTTCTGATGTCCTGATGTCAGGCGAAGATGTTGGCTTAGGTGCACTCAGAGGGCCAAATCCAGAACCCAGGACTGAGGACTGAGGGGGGGAGAAGAAAAACAAGAAGTGAATACACCGATTAATTATCACAGTGTGTATGACATAAAATAGGCAAGTGTTTGCACAAGTGTAACGTGTGGCCGTCCGTACCAGCGCAGCGTGTGCATAGGTGGTGCTAGCAGCAGCGGCGTAGCTGTTGGCGGTGGCATGTGCATAGCTGTGTGTTGCAGTGCGTCCGTTGTGGTGGGAATTGGTAAACACCAGGCTTTGGCCCAAATCTTCAGCTGAGGGTCCATCAACTATCGCCCCCAAGTCAGAATCCATGGAGGCTCCTACAGCCACTCCAGCCTTAGACAGAAGGCTAGCCAGGTCCATACTGAGTAGAAGCAGGTGATAAGAGAATAGGAAGTACAAGATAAATAAAGAGATTGAATAAAATATTGTTCTACAAAATAAAGCTTGTTGTCTGCAGTGTTATAAGTTGACCGGACTTCAGGTGGATCATCTTACTTGTGTCCAGGTGTGATGGGGTTTCCTGGAGCAGTCGAGGCAGTAAATACTTTGGTCTCAGACAACTGTAAGAAACAACAGGATGTACAAACACATTTTATTAGATTGCAGTCACACCACATTAACAACTGGCTATTTACAAATAGAAAATAATATGTTTTAAGTCAGAAGCCAGTTATACTAGACAATGTGCTGGCCACTGTAGATTGAAAGAAACTATAAAAAAAACTGTGAAAGTTTCTTTCAGATCCCAAAAAAATAATGCCTTACATCCTCATTCCAGTCTTCTAAATTCCATTCTTCCGTGATCCCTACCGATGCTCCTAGAAAAAGAAAAGCAGTTCACACATAATGCTGATATGTTCTCAGAAATAATCAATCACCCCAAAACATTGACAGAAACTATAGTTCAAAAAGGCATCATCATGACATACAAATTATCAACCCCTTAAATACATTGTATAGATTTATTTGCCAATTTCTGCTAGAATGCTTGTATATCTTAGGAAACTGGAAATTTTTGCTTGCTTGTTTAAAGTTAATAATTAAGTTATTTCTACAAGAAAATAAGGAACTGGTATCACAACAATATATTTTCTTTTGTTATTTTCCCTACCAGGTGTTTCAGCTGTATCGTTTCCGTCCCCTTCCCATGTCTCCTGGCGAGCTGCGGAGTTAGCCGAGTAGTCTGCAGGATTGAAGATGCTGAAAGAAGTTTAGAGCGGAAAGAAAAGAAAGTGGGAAAAGTGTAAAGACACGGAGATAAGGAGTATATAGTGCGTTTGTTGTTGCTATTGATAACATGAAACAGGCAATTTAGTTGTTAATGGTTTTTAAGGAGGAGATTCAGAAACTGTTTGTCTACACATTTGTTTTTAAGATATGTGCTTGTAATCAACATCACCATCTCCTCAACATACTTTGGTCATAATTTAAACTTCACACACACACAATCTTACCCCATTCCCTGGGTGGAGAACCTGTTGCCACCAGCTGCTCTTCCTCTTCCACGACCCCCTACCCCTGAGGAGAAAAAAATAACACAATGAAATGACCTCTGCTGACTGGTCCCATTCAGCCTCAACTACTCATTAAACATTTTGGAAGAAGGCATCTAACTCATAGACTCCGTCTGAAATATATTTACTGAAAAGTAACGTTCAGTCTTTGACCGTATGATACAATATCTACAAACCTATCTTTTATCATAAACATATCCAAAAATATTTAACAGCTTTCAACCCTCTCTTATCCAGTTATCTACTGACAACATCCCTACACCACACAGACACTCAAGCAGCTGCAGGGACTAAGCACATTCCACACATGTTGATTGCGGCAATATTCTAAATGCCTGCAGACATAAATAGATGTTGCTAGCTCCATCACCAATACATGCACAATAACATCTCAGACAGCAAACAATGTTGGAATTTACCCAAATATATAGAAAGGCTTGCAGAAACAGTGTAGAGTACTTAACCAAGCATGTAACATATCGTTAAGGCTGAGGTTTTCATTCTCAACTAGTTGCTCACCTCTGCCTCGTCCCCTGCGTCCTGCGTCACCCCCTCTCTCTCCAGGAGCCACCTCAAACCCATTCTCCTCTATACGACCTGGGAATTAAGAAACATTTTTTAACATATATTGGTGACAATTAACTGTGAGAAAGACTTCTGAATTATTTTTAATTCATTTGGGAAATCAAATGAACACACATCAAGGATGCAGCAAAAAGCATTCAAATGGACTGATGGGGGAAACATCTACACAATACAGGTTTTCTGTCCATTTGATGGGACTAATGCAGCTATGGACCCATTTACCTTCACGCCCTCGGCTAATTCCTCTGCCCCTCCTATTGGAGCCTCCACGTCCACGACTGGCATCCCTTTCTCCTCCTTTCCTCTCTCTGCTCTCCTTTATCTCTGAGGTTCCTCCTTTTTTCCCAAGACTCTGCTTCTTCCCCACAGTCTCCCAGGAGTTCTGACATAGGTTAACAACAAAATGTTTACTATTACACCTATATCGTGATATACAGTTTTTGAAATAAATTTCATGGTCTATTAGCCTGTGCATTAGAAAATGAATTCTTACTGGGTCAGGGTTGTTCTCTAGCAGGTGATTGATGGCTTTGTTTACATCTTCGTTGCTATCGTGGAGGGCAACTATGCACTCATCTGGAGTCTTCCCAGTCACCTCAATCAGCTGTAAGCAGTCAAAACAAGAAAGTGTATTGTTAAGTTTTAATAAAGTCACATTGTCCAATAATTGCAGGAAAATATGCAGACGATTCAGGAGAGGGTTTGTCCAAATATGCATTGCGCCCAAACCAATTACCTGTTTGACCTTGTCTTCAAAGTCAGTATCATTTTTGTCGTAGATCACTTGGGCTAAACGAATCTGTTCTGCCGTGGCCTGATAAACAGAGTTCAGGAAGAAACAATGCAACAGGTTAATTTTGCGATGAAGGATGCAGACGTCTAAATATTCTCTAAATGTGAAATTTATTAAGGCAATTTGAAATTAGAAAAAAAATGTATGAAACTGTATGGACAATGGTGAAAACCCACCTGTATCTGTTTTTGTGGTTGTGTTGTTTGTGTGGTACTGGGCAGCGTTCTATCCCGAGTTCCCCGGGCTTGAGTGCTGACCAGTGAAGTCATCATATACAGTATATACAAAACAATGTATGTACAAAATAGAAAAATCTGGAGGAGAGAAGAGACAAAGTCATCACCAACCAGGTGTAAAGCTGTTACATTGCATCACGAGTCTCAGTACTATATAATATTGAATAAATGTCCACCGCCGGTACAATATACTGAATATAAGCAGACCGAGGCTCTCCATGTAAGACTATAACCCCATCTGTCGCCCCCACCTCCCAGGTTAAATTTAGCCAAGCCAAGAGGGGACTGTCCTGGTGTCAACTTACAATCCCTCCCTCAGTCTCCCGAACAAAAACACCAAGAGTACGATCCAGCCTCTGTTATAGGTGGTCTATTAATTATAACCATTCTTCATGGATGTCGTAGGGAGACGCCATTTAGCGTTTGATTGAAGTAATACGTCAACACAAAAGGCCCCTTTAAGCCAGGTTACATCGTGTAAAGAGGAATCGAAAGCATACGCATACCATGGGTTATATTATATTACATAAACTAAGCTGATGGTTAGCTAAGTATAATACAAGCTGGCAAGTTGACAGCATGGGGACAACACATGAGGTCCAATGGCTGTGATCGTTAGTATTGTCCGACAATGATGCGTTGACCGACAGAGAGGAAAAACAATACACAACAAGATCTGTTTACGTCGATTGTAGACATTAATGAAAATGTGTGTTATAATGTGGGCTGTGATTTTAATCGCATTCTCAAATTGGTTAACGTCGCAAGAAGCTCGACCGAAACATGAGCCGTGTTGGCTAGCGTTCACACCAGCGTTAGGTCATGTAGCTCCCTTTAGCTTTAGCATGGCTAATGGCTAGTCTTTGTTTCGTGTGCGAGTCCACCCGTCCGAAAGCTACAGCCCACGGGGTAGATATGTGCAGTGTGGCCGCACAGTTGGTAAACTTGACCGCTCGTGTGACTATTGTCAATACAGGCCCACCGAGATATGAGCAAAAACAACTAATGTGTCGAGTGAGGACATGTACCCTTTTGTGTGAACCGAAAGAGAAATGGCAGGTATAGCCGACGTCATTAGCATGCTAACACAACTACTGCGAAAAAGTAAGAAATCACGCGTCGTGTCAGGGTTTCGCGCGGTCGCTATCGAATGTTAAAGCGTTATGACCGTAATACGCGAACATGGGAGCTAAATGCTGTCGAAGAAAAGCGTGGCCCGTCCACGCTACGACCGATACCCACTGCATGCTAACTGACCCGGCATGTGAACGAGCCGTCCGCGTACAATGCAGCGACACAGTCCGGATGCAGAGGTTAGCTACCGAGTTAGTTAGTTAGCTTACCACCGAGCAGCACGGACAGTGGCTACAGAACGACACGTTTGTTTCCCAAAACTTTTCTAAAATCATACGATGGAACACATAGACCGTTCAATCGGCTTTAAACGAATATTACTGCGCGTTTTTTCGTCTTTTCTTTACCTGCTAACACGCTTCGCACAGCCAGCAGCAGCAGATGATGTCACGTGACCCACCGCGCCGTTGTTCACAGTTCAGAGCCTGACACCGCCAATCAGAAGCCGCGAGTTGGTCACGTGGTTCCGAGACGTGCCCCGACAACAGTCTCGGGCCGCGACACGACGTCCGCGTTCACGTCTGGGAGCGCGCTTCAGTGTTCGTCAGCAATGCACGAGCTCAGCTATATACAATTTATTTGATTTAATAGTATTTTATTTAGCTTCAGTTTAGTGTTTAGTTTACTTTAGTTCAGTTTAGTCTTTAGTTAAGTTCAGTTTGGTGTAGTTTCTATTTCTGTTTAGTTTATAAATACAGTTTACCCAATAAACAAATCCACAAGAATAAAAATACATACATTTTGAATAAATAAACCAAGGCACACTTGCTATAGAAAGATAAAAGTGCATGTTGCTGCACATTTAGTTTTTAATCAGAACGTATCGCCCCTGAGCAGAAGAGCATCTTGCAGAACACATTTCCAAACATATTTCTGAACATACAGCATTTATTCCAGAGTTTACAAATCACTCTCAATTTAGGCCATCGTGAGGACATTCTTGAGTTAGCAAATTGAACCATGAATTTATAAATGAAATTTGAGCTGGACCAAAATATGAATGCCTCATAATGAAGGCTACCACCTGAAGCTTTTTTTCAGTTTGCATTGCTGCACCAGAGGTGTGCTGTGTAAAGTTGAAGTATCGGTTTGTGCATACTGCGATGGCCTCTGGCCATAGGATAGTCCTGGTACTGCCATGGTAACCTGACTGGAATCGGTCTCACCTGCTGGGAGTCTATATAAGCTGGCAGTCCCTCCCTTCTGAAAGACTGGAGTCTTTCAGGCTCAACTTGGTTTCTAGGGTTGGCTCTGTTTTGCTTGTGTTTAGTTGGCTATGGTTACAGATAGTTTAAAAAAGGAAGCCATTTTTCCAAGGCAAATATAATTAGGTAAATATCAAAAATGTTTTTATAAAATAATTGTCAAATACTGTCAGAAATAAACAACACAAAGCACATAATCTAAGCCATAAATAACTTCATTTAATATTTAAATCAATCTTAAACCCTCAAATCAAGCAGTCTCAAATACCCTATTGTAAACTGAAAATACACCAATACCGTCTGCTTGATTCATAAGTATCACAATCTTTTATCTGTAGACAACAAATGTAGCACTCAAAAACAGCAACCTTTCAAGGTAACAGCTCAGCAGACAACCTGAGCTCAAGTTTGCAGGTAAGAAAAATATTAGTTGTGTATCTTTGGTTCAGTGTATCACTGCTTCAGAGAGCCAGTCGAGCTTAAACAGAAGCGCGACCCTATTCAGGATGGGCTGGTCTTCGTCCAGGCAGAGGGTTGTGTTGGTGTGCAGCACGAATTAAGACACAAACCAGGCAAACTCAAAGCCTTGATCAACTAAAACAAAAACAAAAAAACTAAATACAGACATGATCAAAGCTGTCATAAATCAGTAGAGAACAGACTGGACTTGAAAAAGTACTGCCCTTTAGAAGTTGCAGCATATACAGTACATAAATAGCTGCTGTCAAAACAACCTCATTTCAAAATAGCAGTCATTCAAGTATCCACAGTAGTGTAACAGATATCCCTCAAAAGATGAACGTAACAAATTATGATTTATAGTAGCAAATATTCAACGATTCTTTTAAATAATATATGCATATGAATCATCGTGTAAATAGCTCCAGGGGAAGAGGAAAATAATAAACTCACATCCAAAAAGGAAAAGAAAAACCAAACACACACACACACCGACACACACAAGACATGAGATAAATAACACTAATAATGTATTTTACTCACTGGATTTAGTCTTGTCAGTAAAAAAGATATTGTGCCGTTGTAAACACCATGATAGTCTTGCACTACCAGCTTCCCTTCACTGTACAGGCTTTACTTATAAATATAAATATTCTTGCTATTTAACTTAGTTAATCTGAATATTTGTATCTCCTCATAGATTGTGTGTTTGGTTAGACTGACTGAGCATCAGATATGGCTGCAGCTGGGCTCTCATGCTATGAACACACAGAGCCTTTTTCTCCATTATCTCCTCTAGCTTGTTGACATATTCCCCGAATGCCTGTAAGACAAAGAGATGAAGAGATGAGTGAGGATATATAAAAATGTGTAGTCACTGTTAAATGTGCAGTTTAGGATAAAGCTATCGAGGGTTTGATTTATTCAGACCATATCAGGTTGTTGGAACAGAAGTGTCCCCTCTTTATGACATAGAGCCTCCATCTCTTCCAGCTGCTCCCAGTGGGCCTGGACAACACGACACCTGGAGTTGGATTAGAGAGGAGATGTTGTATTCAAACAAATCCTCTCTTGGTTGTGATTATTCCAGCATTAAAAATACACAACATCTTACTACATCTGTCATCAGAGTGGTCTGAATCATATGTAGGATTAAGATGTGTGAAGTACATCATCAATATCCTGAATAAAATAAAAAACCAAATAGTGAGAATTGTGTTACTTACAGTGCATGATTCAAGCCTTTCAGGGTAGACGGATGGATTGTGGGTGTACTTAGCTGATTGCTCGTACTTTCTTGACTTGGTTGGATTGCATTGTTTAAATCGCTGGAGGGGTTTGTATGTACTATGTGACACTGGTCCAAGACCCTTTCTGACTGTGGTGCTGAGGTGGAGGAGTCAGGTTGGCTGCGCATGTCGTGTGCATGCTCTGTTGGCATTTGTGCGGCAACATTTGGGATTAGAGTGCGCGAGCTGGATGACTGAATGTCTTCAGAGTGCCACACTGTTCCACGAGTGTCTTTTCTTCGATCTGTGTGATTGATAGCTGTCATGGTGTCAGAGGTGGAGGAGCAGCGGGTCTTTGCTTGTGGCAGCTCCAAAAAAGAAAGATGAACATCTCCATCCTCAGCCTCTACAAGCTTCTCGGTCATCTCTGCACATGTCTGTTGCTCTTTTCCTTCTTTCCTTTTGGTATTTTTCCCCCTTTCATTCCCAAGCAGACAGAGTGAGGGGTTGCTCTGTTCTCCTTGTAGGAAGGAGGATGTCGCGGCCTGTTGGTCCAACTGAAGCATCGAGAGGCTGAGGGGGTCTGTTGTGTAGCTGAGAGAAACTGTGTCAGTCTCATTCTGGGGTAAAAACTGTATTTTTGATTTGATGTGTTGGTGGTTTTGTACCTGAGTGTAAGCTGGACTTTCAGACAGTTTTTTAAAGGGCTCAGAAGTGTTATATATACTCTGAGTGATAGAGGTAGAGAGCGGTTGAGAGGTTGAAGGAGAGTTGGAAAAAGGGCCATTTTGCAGAGGTAGAGGCGGGATGTTGGAGATGCATCTGGACTGTACTGATTCAAGAGAGCGATCCCATAGTTTGTCTGGGGTCGGGAGTGTGTTGACCTGTTCACAGGCTGGGGAGAGGGGTCGTTCTGCTCGAGCTCGCTGATGAAGGGCTGTCTCCTTCCCAATCAGAGCTCCGCCCAGCATGGTCATCTGTGGGATGGAGTCCCTCCTCACCCCTTGTTCCTCTGTCATCAGAACAACAGCTGCAAGCCACTTGTGCCCCTGCATCAGTCGGCATCGCACATGTGACCCTCTCATCTTGCTCTGTCTCCACTGTTGCCCACCAGGCCCACCTCCTCTCTGGCCCTTCCATCCCAGCTGGCCTCTTAACTTCTCTCTTTAACCTTACTTCACCTGTTGGCTCCACTGACCTCCTTTTATCACTTTCACCTTGTTCAAGTCTTCCCTCAGTTCCTTCCCATGATACCAGCAAGTGATCGCCAACACCACCAGATTCACCACGGGCCTGATTGTCATTGTAGCTTGGAGAGACTTCAGCTTGCAAGCGAATCTCACCACTGGGAAAAGGCCGCTGTCCTATATTGGCATCAGCTCTAATCTGAACTCCAGCTCGGCACACATCTAAGACATCTTCCACATCTTGATATGTGAGGGCAGAAGCTGAAAGTTGGGGATCCTGTGGAAGAGCAGAAGAGGATAATGGAGTGACAGATGACTGAAGAGAGGAAGAGAATGTCGATGATGAGAGGAGATTGGCAGACGAGGAAGAAGATGAGGACGCAAACTGCTGCAGCTGATGGTGATACATTCTCAGATGTCTCTGCCTCGCCTTATCCTTTCCATCAAACATCTGTAAATCTCTTTCCCTTAGCTTTTCTACTGCACCACCCGTGTCTCTGCTGCGCTCAACTTGCCTTCGCTGTTGTAACCATCCTCCTTCATCCACTCTTCCCCCTTTCACAGGGCTCTGCTGCTTCTCTTTTTCTCTTTTTCCAGATGCCCTTTGAATTAAAGAGTTTTGCCCCTCCCTTTGACGCTGCTCATCTCCTGGCGGTACCAACACCAGCCCAGCCTGGACGTCATGGTCGCCTCCCAAGTGTCCGTTAATTCCTCCACACATTTCATTTTCTCTTCCCCTAACGTCTCTTTCACTTGCTTCATGCCTCCTATGCCTCGTATCACCCGGTCCCAGCCAGCCTCTAATTGGTGTAACATGTTCAAGTCCGATCCCTTCTCCGGCCATGGCACTTGTTTCGGCCTTCCATCTGCTGTTCTTGGGTGTGGAGCAGAGATTTGTGTTTCCTGTGGACGACCTGGTGTTTGGTGAAGTGGGAGCAAAAGCCTCTGGGCGTCTCCCTATCTTCTGCTTTTTAGGGGGACTTTTCCCTCGCGGGACAACACTGCTGCCACTGCTGCTGTTGGACAGGTTATGTTTAGGGGAGGGCATCGTCTTGCCCCTTCTTCCTCCTCTAAGTCCTCCTTGTCCCCTCAACTCCTTCACCCTTTAAAAAACAAAGTAGATACAACATCTCAACTAATTTTAGCGACTGTTCATCCCCACTACAGTCCTGTGACAACCATGAAGACATAAACATTATATATAAAACCACTATGTAATTTAATTAAAACAGGATAAATTAACGACAAACACACACACACACAAACACACACACACATACACACACACACATACACACACCACTCACCGATCAGCATATCTCAGTGTATTAAGTGTGTGTTCGGTCGCTAGGTTACCAGGTGAAATGTTGGCTATCATGCACGTCATTGAATCACCAACAAAGGAGTCTTTCAAAACCTAGAATGAGAACAAAGTAGTAAGGGTTTATTTATCAAGCACACGATCATTAACTTGTAAAATATTGTAGTTTGGTCTTATTACCTGAGTAAGTTTGCTTTGTCTGAACGGTGTGTGGGATTGCTCCTGATCAAGGGACCGGATACATTCTTTAAGCTGAGAAAAAAAGAAAACGTATTAATGGAAAGGAAAATAAAATCTCACTATACATTTGCAATACCTTCAGACATGACATTTTCACACATGGAGAACGTAGCAGGAGATTGTCTGGGTCACACATTTTCAAACTAACAGGAAAACATGCAGGTGAGGTATATGGTGCCCGGGTTTACATGCAAGAGGCAGGACATAGTATAAAAATTCTGGACATCATAAAGTTCTTGATTACAGCACGTTGACACAGGCATAAGTCGTTATCACCAGAAACTCTCAAATTATGTTGTTGGTCCAAGTTGACATCTTCATTTGTGTATGACGGAAAAGAGAAGCTGTATTTCTTCCAGTTTCACGTTCGTTGTGAGATAAAAATGAACACATCCTCTTACTTGATGTGAATTTTCACACAAATTTACCAGCGGGCTGGCAGGTGAAGCTTGGGGCAACTAATTCAACCACTTGACTCCTCTCATTCTGCCCCAGCACAAAATTATCCGAAAAATATCCAGAGTGCAGAACACTTCTGAATGCAACTTATTTGAGATCTCTTGAGTGTGTCAGCATGTGTTTGGGTGTGTAGCTTACAACCAACAGACTCTGGTTGATCTCAGCTCCTTCCATACGGCTCTGCTTGTCTGGGTCTTTGGTATCTGATGCCCTCTCACTTCCGGCCAGGTCCACAAACCACATCCTACAGGCACACACACACACACACATGTTAATTAAGTAATAATTCAAGCTGCTACGTAATAAACTGATTTTAAAAATGTGTTTAAAGAGAAAAGAAAAGCAATTAGAAAAGAGTGTACATGATAATAAACCCACAATATGATCAAACACATGGGATGTTGACACTAACCTGCCTCTTATCTGCTGGTTTGGACTTCTGAGCTGAATCTGAAGCAAAGCATGGGATCGAGAAGAAAGTGGATTTACTCCGCTCATCCCCTGCGTGCGCTCCTCTGTACCCTGTGAAATCACCTTTTTAAGGAGGACAGGAGGAGGAGGAGGAGGGGGGGGAGATTGAAATGTTTCAAGAGATTGAGTTGGTCACAAGATCATTATCCACTGAAAAGCACATACGGTTCTATTGAGTGATTTAAAGCAATACAATATAACTAGCAATCTTTTGATCAATGTACAGAGTAATTGTCAAAAATCTGTATGAAGAATGTCATAAAGCCCAGAAGAACAAGAATTTCTTGATCCTCTGTCACAGCAAGCAAGTCCGTCAGCCATGAAATTTTATTTTTCTTTATTAAATGGTAGATCTCTGATTTTGGAAACAAAGCATGTGTTCTAAAGGATGGAGTGCTGATCAGAGCACCAGGTCTGGACCGTGCAGCAGGGATATGAGGTTATTTTAAAGAAAGAGATGAACCTGCAGCAGGGAGTTGACTGAGTCCACCCTGACGTCCCGCAACCCTGCAATGTGGACCACCTTCTGTCCATCCTCCCTGGCGAATAACCTAGAGACAGACGAACCGAGTGTGAAAGAATAAAATTAGTTTTTTATATTACTAAAAATATTAAGAAGAGAACATTTTAGTTCACTTAAATGATGATGATGATGCTGCTAAAACTATATGATCCTTGAGAGAAGACTAATTGTTCAAATCAAATAGAAAATTCTAAATTCAGTATTAAGTATATTGAAAATGGTGGCTATAACACAAATAAGCAACTAATAACAGTTACTTTCAAATGTACCTTCAAAATATATTATATATCAGTGTGCACACAAACCTTTTCCTGTGGTCTAACAGGTCATACAGCTGACCACAGTAGATCTCAAAGAAAGTGACATACACCAGCAGGGGAGCGAGCATGTGTGAGCTGGTCAGGTGTGAAAAAATATCCCGGACTGCAAGTGTGTACAACCCTGGTCCCCCGGCGGATGAACCCAGCATGGTGTGTGTCTTCCCTGCACCTGTCTGGCCGTATGCAAAACAAGTGGCCTTGCCTCTGTGGAACAAACAAAGTAAAAATATATGTGGTTAGGAGGCACAGATTCTCAGAGACACAGAGCAAGCAAACACAAAACTGGCTTCAGGACATTTGGATGGGAAGGAAAGGAGTGTGACAACTTATACACCTCAGTTTGTAGCACTACATCAGTGCCAACCTACCCTTTGAGCATGTGCTGCACCAGAGGATATGCTGTTCCCTGATACACCTCCTCGTTGGAGCTCTCCTCTCCAAAGACCTGGTCGAAGTAGAACCTGTGCTACAGGGACATAGCAGCAAGGCAGCCTTACAAAATCTGAATAATCCACCCTTACAGAATCAATATTTCATGACACTGAACATCATCACCATTTGATGTATGACTGTAGATGTATGATCTCTACCTGTAGTATGTATTGTGTGAGATCCACCGCTTCTTTGCTTTCATGAACAGTAACAGACGCTCCACCTGAAGTTGTGACAACGTCTGCTTCTCCTCTCCTGCTCTGTGCATGTGTCAGAGGTCTCTTCCTAACACACACGCTAATCCGCTGCTTCCCATCTTGCCTGCTACACACACACACACACACACACATACCAATCACAGTCAAAAATAGGATGATCGTGTCGAAAGGAAACAATGCTCTTATGCAAACTTTGTGCAAATGTCCTCAAACAAAGAGACACAATCACAAACAGTATTTAAATCTCCAAAACGTTGAACATGCACAGGAAACCTCTCTTCAATGCTTGTGTTGGAGCCATTAATAAACTTTCTATTATTTTTTGAATGTGTTTAATGTTCAGGAAATGTATATAACATGCTGCACCTGAACATGTCTCCATTTGCTATTCAGAAGCTAGCGGTGAGGACAACACAAACCACCTCCACTCACTTTTTGTTTGGAGCAGGAGGGGAACTCAGAGGTAGTCCGTAGTTGTAGCCAGCGGTTCTCTTTGCTAAATAAATGGGCTTTTTCTTAGCCAAGGATCCTGAAGCCCCATAATGGTGTATTTCTGTGGGAAGTTTTTCCTTCTTGGAGATTATTTTCCTGTTAAACGTATTTGATGCCACTGTTGCAGGCCTGTGTTTCTGTTTGTTGAAGGAGACAAACTTTGGTGATGATAGAGTGTCAGAGTTCTGCACTGCAATTCCCCCTATGGTGTCTCTCCTTGTGTGTTGATTTGGACCACTATGTGCATCTGTCCTGTGGTTGTTGTTCTCTTTTCCGCCACATTTCACAGCTCTCCCAGTGTTGAGTTCAAGCTGCAGAGTTGTGGCTGACCCTCTGCACTGGAGTGGTGCATCATTTCCCATAGGACTGGTGCAGACATGAACAGAGCCTTTGGGATAAGAAAGTTGCTTCTGATGATGATCAATGGTTTCACAACCGAAATCAAGCCGTCTGCGAACGGGACCTCCACATCCATCATAAGTAAAACTACTGTCCACTACACCATAGCCTTCATCCCCATCATCAGCACCAAAATCATCATAACCATCTTCATATTCAAGACTGTCCAGGTCGAGAGTTTTGATCATTTGCACCAGATGGAAGAGTCGAGTCCTTTCCTCCATGGTGCGGATTCCCAGGAGGGGATAGTCCTCCATGGTCAGTGCTGTGAGGTGGACTGCACGGCAAACCCCCATGGAGGTAAACCTGACAGCAGAGAGAGGGGGAGAGTCAAAGGAAGGGTCCTAATCACATTTAGGATGTCTGTGGGTGAGTATTCTTACCTGGCATAGTGGTGATGCAGCTCAACCGCTCTCAGACACTCATTCAGGCAAAGTGTCATTTCTTTCCCTCCCTTCTCTCTCTGTGTTCCTTTGTCTTTACTCGACCTACCCCGGGAGTGGCACACATGTCGGTTTAGTCTCTCCATCGGTCGGTCACAAAAAAAAGAAGCATGCAAAAACTGACAGTGCTACTGACTTGATTCTCTGCAGAAGGCTGAACTTGAATAAAACCAAATAACATCAAAAACACAAACACTACACAAGCTCTCTACAGCAGCCACACCACTTTTAACAAGACCATGTGTCCCGGCTGTTTTCCCTCCCTCAGTGATTTCTGTCAGAGACTGATGGCCAATGGGGGGGGTCACCGTGTCACAACTACCACACTGCACCGTTGGGGACACAGGACACTGGTATGATGCTGAAATTTGACACTTGGTAGGGATAGAGCCGGGGCAGCACGGTGCAGTCATGTCACACATTTCTGTATCCTAGCAAATATGATAAATATAGCAGACGCAGGGCAGCAACTGTTGCTTCACAGGCTTCTACAGGAGATTGGCTGGCAGCTGTAATAGTCCCTACACATACAACTTGAGCGAGATCCTCTTTATATAATGGAATGTATATGTATTTTTTTAATATTTGGCCCTATTAGTTAAGTTATCTCTTTCATCCTAATCTTTTTAATCTATTATATTTAATTTGAAAATGGTTTTAAACTGCTTCAATTTAAGTTAAATAGTTAGTTAGTTAACTTGATTTTAGACACGAAAGTCCATATCAGTTTAAAATATAAAATAAATTTAAAAATACAACAGAAACTATAGACTAAAATCTTCCCACTTTACAAGCACATTGGAATAAAACCCATACAGAGCAAGGGCATGTCATTCTGTGTAATTCCCTCTTGGGTTCCATGCTCTGTCTGATGTGTCAGTTCTCCAAACTGAATTACAAAGTGGCTGCAGAGCATGCAGTAAAGGGGAAGTTGTTGTTGACACCTGTCCAATAGTATCACTGGAGAAAAATAACCCACAAAACAAAATCAAGATATGATAAAGGTAACTGCCTGAATCTGAGCATATCTAAATAGTTTTTAAGTATGAACTTGCTAAAATGTTTGTAAAAGGTTTTAAAAAACAGAAAACTCACCAGATTCACTGCAGACTTGTTTAAAAGAAGCAGCACGGGACAGTGTTGAGAGTGTTTTGATCTGAACGAGCTAAGTGAAGAAACATGAAGCATGAATTTTTCACAGAGCTGTTAGCTTGAGTGGTATCACCATTTCCGTACACGGTTGGTCTCCATGGCGACGAAAACGGTTCCAGAGTTTTGTTTTCCCTCACGTGAAGTGAACTCACGTCCTGCTGCAGCTCATCTGACGTTTTAAATGTAAAGAGACAAACAGTCGCTCAACATCCCGTTCAGCATGAAGGGAGAGATAATCCCTCGGAGGGTTTAATGCCCACAGACACAAAGCCTCCTCACACTAACCCCATTAGACATTTGTCTCCCTCAGCAGCGCGAGTTAAACAGCAGCTCCCCCGTGTGATCATATTACCGCTGATATGCATGAGGAGACTATGCCTTCACTGATGATGTCAAAAAGCACATATAATTAACATTTGAGAATTAATTAGAATACATGTTCCTCCGCCAACAATCCTCTTGACATCGATGAAGCTGCACCAAATTCCACACACCCAGATATCAGTCCCTCAAACAGGCCTGACTTCTCTTTCTTCTATATGCAGAAATTATTCCCTGGGAAATGATCAACAAACATTCTATAAGTTAAAGGTTCAGTGTGTACGATTAGGTGAAAAGAATCGACTGGCAGATATTGGACATAAAATAATCCTAGGGTTTTTTCACTAGTGTGTTTCATCTCAATTGTATGAATTTGTGTTTTATTTTCCCTAGAGGAGCCACTTTATATTGAAATACTTTATATTTAAAGGTTATTGTGACCGTGGATGTCACAGTGACTTGTAAGGGTCTTTAGGTAAAAGTTATCTATGTGGCCTTTAGTTCTGAGAGAGGAGGATTAATACGTTGACAGGATTTTTGTTGGAATTATCATGACACCAAAACAGTATCCAAATAAATTATCTGCAGATGAATGAACAATTAAATACGTACTAGAGGGTCACAGGGCCGACTCTACTCAATAGAAAATGTGTTTTATTGAATTTTTTATTATTTTTGTCTGAACAAATCCAACTCTTTACTTTATTTACATGTGTCCACAGTGTGGTATTCACACCAGACAACCCTCACTTCTTTACAAAATAAGAGTCACGGATATACCGGGGGAAGTCGCCACGAGAAGCTCTTACTCTGAAGGAGAGCGTTCTCTGTTTCCGTCTGTGGGCTTCCTGCTTGGTTTTGAGTGTCTGTTTGGGAACTAGCAGGAGAGAAGAACCCTGCAGGATGGTGTCTACAGAGAGGACCACACGAACATTCAAAGAGACGAGGTTTGTAGAAACCATGATTCACAAACTTAAGTTAATAACACCAGGCCTGTGACAGTGACTGATCTCAGCGAGAAAACTCAGCTAGTGCTAATGTTATGCTAGGGTGTAGCTTAGCATCAGTCTCCTGAGTTATGTTAGTAAAACAACAGTTAGTTATTGTGACAGATGTAGTGAGACGTCATCTCACGTGATGTTCAAATGGTGTTTTCATTCATCACTTTAATTCTCCATGACGTTAAACTACACTGTGTTTGTATTTTATTTTTAATTCATGCAGTAATCACTATTTAACTTCCTTTGACACATGGAAATGACTTCTTCACTTTAAAGTACCCTCTTTAACCCATGGCGCCAAATCACACACTTTCCTACAGAGCAAACCACTACAAATGTAGGTAATAACTATCATATAGAACAAATGGAACAAGAACATGCTAAGAACATTCACGTCACAGAACATACAAGTCTCAGTTTTTACCTCAAGACCTAAACCATCTCCCCCCCAACGTGTTGCAGTATTATTAATGTGATTATTTTGTCAAGATTACAGTAAATAAATTGTTTACCCATTTGACATCTCCAAACATTTAATAATTAAACATTTTAATGGTAATTATATATCTTATAGCTTAAATTGATAATGCAGATACATATATACATACCTTTTGTATACTTGCAATTAAAGAAAAATGCATAAAGTAAGTGATGGAGGGGGGATTTCAACTATAATGTTATTCATTAACAGGACACCAGCCATAAAAAGTGAGCACCATGTCCTCTAAGGAGGAGAATTGTCAGAATTCCTCGTCTCCTTCGTCGTCGTCCTCGTCATCATCACTTCCCTCCGTGTCTCACTTCATTGGGAAGAAAGAGGACATCGTCAAGGCAGGACGTGTGACCAAGCTTGTGAATGGATGCAGAGATGTACTGGTCCTGTTCCACCAGGGGCAACTTCATGCTATGGACATGCGCTGCTACCGTAAGTCTTAAGCTCTGAGCTCTGTTTGTGTTTACATAACAATCCTCATACTTATTTGAGTGTGATTTGTAAATTTTGATGCCTTTTTATTCTGGCTTTTATGTAGTGCATTACATTTTATGGCTAAATCTTAACGTTAACTCCTTTTAAATACATACGTGTCATGCACCTGTAAAGCACTTTGAATTGCTTTTGATTTTTTTGAAAGGTTGTACATGAATAAAGGTTGATTGATTGATTGAACAGTGACACTTGTTTTTCGAATGCCAGATTCAGGTGGTGTGTTGCAGCATGGAGACATTGAGGTGAGTTTCCTACTAATCTGAATATTCAAATATTGGAATGCTTCTAAATGTTATCTTTCACTATCACCCTATTTCTGTGCCACCTTTAGGAGTTTAATGGACGACAGTGTATTGTGTGTCCGTGGCACAAGTACAAGATCACACTGGCAGAAGGGGAAGGGCTGTACCAGGCTGTAGACGATCCTACAGTCAAACCCCTGAGAACACGTTGGTGCTCCAAGGGTGTCAAACAGAGGATTCACCAGGTCACAGAAGTCGACGGGGATGTATACGTAACGCTTGATGACTCCATCGAGGCCATTGAGTCGGACATCTACCAGACTGAGAGATACAGGACTGTCTCGTTAAAGGCCCAACCAAAACCCAAGCCCAAGAAGTAGCCAGATACTGAAAGAGTCATTGATTATGCAATCACAAATACCTGAATATACAACCAAAAATACCTGAAGGTTTCATGAACAATATAGTACTTTTCCATATATCTCATGGACCGTTCAAAATACTATACAATACAATTAGCATCACCCACACTGAGCATTTCTATGCAGCACTTTGTCTATCACTCCATTCACACACTGTTCGAACAGGGGCTCAGTATCTTGCTTAAGGAAGGGCAGACTGGAGGAGCCTCGGATGGAACCAACCACATTCTGGGTAGTGGTCGACCCTCTCCACCTCCTGACCAACTGCCCTCCTTACACGGCAGACATTGATCAAATCTGTAAATATTTAATTTATAAATGTCTGGCATTCAAGGACATTTTGAATGGAATATTATTATATTGAATATTAATATTTCTATTGATTAAATGCGTTTGAAATATATTTGTTTATTTTTTATAGAAAGATTATATTAATGCGACCACAAGTTCCTTTTATATAGTTGATGTCCTGATCAGATTATGTCATAACTCCTTACAAAATCTCTTTATTAAAATTCCCTGTGAAATACTCTCTTCATTAGTTCATATTAACTTGTGTGTAGCAGTGAAAGGACAAAATGGATCCACTTGTTTATGCCTGGTTCATTGAGGTATTTGGTTCCATCTTACCTAATGTGAGGATTTCCTGCTTTTCACTCTCACATTTCATTAGATGTTAATTGAAAACCTTTGGGATTGTAGCTGGTGACAAAACAAACAACTTGAAGATGCTGCTTTAGGCACTGGTAAATTATAATTGTGCTTTGACGATTCTTTGATTAATGAGGGGAAATAATAGGTATATATTACAATCAAGCATTTTTATACTGTGTATTTAGAATTATAGATTTTATATTATAAAACATTCCTTAACTTTCAAGGCCCTGTACAAACAAACAGATGTTTCAGTCACTGTGTATATTCAGGTAACTGTACATAAGAACTGTTTAGGGCAATACATTTCTATTTATTTACTACAATAGGAGAATACTTTGCAGATATATCATTGATGTGGGGAAGGGGCTATGTTTCTTTTGTCTTAGAAGTGATCCATATGGATTTCCCTGATGTTTTACGAAGACGTTCTGGAGAAATACGTTTTTACTATATTTGTTTCAATATGTCCGGAGATCTAACATGATGGAGATACATTTGATACATTCTTTTTTTTAAATGTATTAAAACAAATAATACATTTAAATTTTTTTAATACCCCCCAGACCTATTGATTTATTTCACAATGAAGAGTGATCCTGGTCAACACTCCTTACCAGTTGGTGGCGGTATTGCTAAACAAACGTTGTTAGACATACGCAACAAAACAAAAAAGAAGAAGCAGAAGAAGACAATAGCGGAAGTATACTAGAGAGTTCCTGCAGGTGTGGAAACTATTTTGAAAAATAACTGAGTGTGTGTTCAGTGATGAAGTCGATCGTATAATGACGGAATTTAAAGGCATAACAGGCAAATCTTCAAATCAAAGATGAAAGACAACACGAGATAATCTCCTGGAAAGCGGCGGTGTTTTACATTGTTGTTCTCCTTCAGTTCCAGAGTTAGCATCCTGCTCTGATGGCTTCAGGTAAAGTTGTGTGTTTTGTGTTGTACATTTAAAAGTGTCAGTGAGCTTCTCAGCTAAGATGCACATGTGTCCTCAGAGGAGGAAGCCAGTCTGCTGGTCATCGTCGTGGATGTGAATCCGATATGGTGGGGCCAGCAAGCTCAACGAGAGCCGCAGGTAAATACCGTTAGCTGTTAGCTTGTGTGTTACTGTAAATCCCAAAACAAGTGTGTGTGTGTGTGTGTGTGTGTGTGTGTTAAAGTGCAGGACCAACAGCCCCTGTCCTCCTCTTGTCTCCGCGCAGTTCACCTTGTCCAAGTGTTTGGACGCCGTCATGGTGATGGGGAACTCACACTTGGCCATGACCAGGGCCAACAAGCTGGCTGTCATTGCAAGCCACTGTCAAGACAGGTAACTTTAACACTGGAAGAGAAGTAGCTGTACTTTAGTACAATCTGAAGGTACTTTTACTGTGCTTGAGTATTTCCAGGTTCCATTTTATTAAAGAAAAGACGAGGACAAGTGTACGCCTAACAGCACCCTTATCAAACCACTTTTAATTTCACTACATTCAAGTTCTGGATCTGCACACACTCAAACAATATCAGTTCACTGAGTTTTTTTCATAAATGTCTAAGAATTATCCTCTGAGAAATCAACCAAAATGTTTAAAGGTGCTGCATCTCACTTTATAATAGAGAGTGGAAAAAACAGGATCTTGAAAGTGTTCTTCCATGTCCCTGACTGCAGCCTTCCCTCCAAGTTTCATCGTAATCCTTTTAGTAATTTCTGCTTAATATCTGTAACAAACAAACAAATGCAGATGAAAACAACCCAGGGATGAACTTGCAGTGTTTTGCTTTTGTGTTTTTTTCGACTCTCCTTCCTACTTTTGCTTCTAATAGTGTACATTCAGATGTTTGCATGGTACTTTAACTTTTAGTTTTGAATATGACTTATTCCACTGCCAGTTTTCCAGGATTGAAGTGTAATCTGTCCTCCTAAATGTAATGTTTTGCTCCTGTCGCTGCTCACACGCTCAACTGCTCCACTTGCTTTATTTCAGTCACTTCCTGTATCCCTGTAAGAGCTGGAGAGGCGAGGACAACTGTGGGGACGAGGCCCCCTCCAGCGGGGATGGGAAATATGAACTGCTTGCAGTTGCCAACAACCTCATTGCTGAAGAGATCAAGAATGTTATGACAAAAAGTAAGTATTATAACTTAATAAATGTTTTTGCTGCAAACATAATGTACTATTATCTTCATTGTGAGATGTTTCCTGGCACTGTGAGCTGCTGCTGCCGATCCGTGAGAGCTCATGAGGCGCTTTGTGTGATTGCAGCTGAAGTGCAGGGGAATTCAACGGATACTATGTTGGCGGGATCTCTTGCCAAAGCTCTCTGCTGTATCCTTTCATTGAAACCTCTTCAGATTTAAGATTTCATCTGAAGGATGAAGGTTAGGACAAAAGAAATACTGTTGACTACAGCTTTACATGATAGAATTTTTTTTGTTTGCGTCTGTAGGAATATAACAGTGATATAATGGTCTCAATTAATCTGTTTCTTTTCTGTCTTTTATAGTAAAGTCTATGATCTATTGCTGCTGAGAAGTGACTTGCGCTGGTTGTATTTGAAATGTGCTCGTACTGAATGTAGGAGGAGGAGGAGTTATCTTTTAAAAATTCTGATTCTTCCTTGCTTGAAGATTATTTTGCTTGTCAAGTCAGAAAAACAGCAGAATTGTTTTCTGTATGTTGAGTGACGCAAAGCTGTTTACCAATTTTCCTTTTAACATTTTGAATATTCAGATATTCACAGGGTTTCCAAGGAGCTGGAAGGTAATAATTATTTTTAAACATCAACCTACCATTGCTCTTTATTAGATATTTTTCCCTTCAACACACTGAAATTCATTTTTTCTTTTTATTAGCTGGGCAGGATATCAAATCAAGAATACTGGTAAGCCTCTAATAGTCTAATGAAACATGACTCTTTTGTTCACCTCACTGAACACAGCTTCTCGGCTCATTTGACTTTCCAGGTGATAAAAGCAGCTGAGGACTGTGCCCTCCAGTACATGAACTTCATGAATGTGATTTTTGCTGCACAAAAGCAGGTAAATGTGGATCTCGCCTCTGTTATTTCATGGGTACACATGTTTCACCTATTTTTAAGTGGCTGTGTTTTTGTTTTCTCAAACAGAACATCCTGATCGATGCCTGTGTATTGGACTCAGACTCAGGTCTCCTTCAGCAGGTACATTTTTACAGCCGGACGTTGGCCGCACTGCAATCTTAAAGCACAACACCACATACTGTCCCATCGCTGAACCAGACAAGAGTAAACTACTAGAGGCACCATTCCAAACTTTTCAGTGATGATACCTTTAGTTATCAGCTGACACTTGGAAGGACAGATCTGATCCCAACGTTAAATCAATAAGTTGTATGCCTCACTTTGTGCAGGACACCGGGATCATTGTTGGCAAAGCAAAAGGGAACTACCAACAAACTGCTGACCCTTTGATTTAGGTCCTCTCATTCGATGTTAGCTCTCCTCTTAGCAAAACATACACACACTCAAGTAGATAGAAACAGAGAATAGATGGACTCTATGTTCACAGATGTACGATCCAGCTGTTTGAGTCTGATTCAGGACCAGCGCTTCCCTATAAAAGAAAACCAGGGGTGTGATCATGATGTGACACTTTTGACTGTATTTGTCTGTTCTAATCTGTACAAAGTACCCTTTATTTGACTCTTTTCAGGCTTGTGACATAACAGGAGGATTGTACCTCAGGATACCACAGAAAGTTGCCATGGCCCAGTATCTTTTAGTGAGTACACCGTCGTGTTGTTATATAATTTAGTGAGAACAGTATTGTCTTTTTTAAATGTGAAAACAAACCCCTTATTGTGTTGTTGACTGTGTTTTCTTAGTGGGTGTTCCTCCCCGACTCGGAGCAGCGTTCCCAGCTGGTCCTGCCGCCGCGCGTTCACGTGGACTACAGAGCTGCGTGTTTCTGTCATCGCAATCTCATCGAGATCGGTTATGTGTGCTCCGTTTGTCTGTCAAGTAAGTTCAATCCACGAGAAACAAATCTGTGACAACAAACTACATTATTCCTCTAAAAGCTGCAGTTAGCATTTGATTTTGTGGTGATGTTTTCTCTTGTCTTATTTTAAAGTATTCTGCAACTTCAGCCCCATCTGTACAACCTGCGAGTAAGTCTTGTTTTTTTGATTTACACCATCTTTAAATCTTTAATACAAAAAATTTCGTCTGGATACAATTTGTATACACTGGGAATCACGCAATGTGATTTCAAACCTGTATTTGTGTGCATTAATATGATTTGAAATACTTTTCTTGTAGGACTGCCTTCAAAATTCAACTACCACAGATGGTCAAGCCCAAAAAGAAGAAACTCAAGCTGCTGTCATGATTTTTACTGGGATTTCCCCGAGTTCATTTCTGTTTTTATACTCAGATTGTACTATTTTGTCTGGCATAGATCTGTTACAAGTATCAATCAGGCCCTAGAAATGTCTTTGAAGCAGCACAAACATATAGAACACGTTAACTTGACCCCAATTGACTGTTAGTACTCATACAGGGAAGCCAATACTTGATCATGCAGTCTTATCCCACGAGTATCAAGTTCAACCAAACAGATATTGCCACTTTGTTTACATTATGAATATTTAACACATAAAACTATAAGGCACACATTTCAGTCTAAAACCTTTATTCTGCTTTTGTGATTGTTATTTATAATGACGGATAAAACATCCAAACGGTTCACTCAGTCTAAAAGTTTACTGAGTTAATGCTTTGGAAAAAAGTGACATTGGGGATTTTTGTGATGTTAGTTTTCTTTTTAAATAAAACAAGTGTATTCTTCCATGTTTTGTTGCACTTCTTTTTACCATTATCATGCAGTCAGTATAAATAGCTGCTCACATTCTTTGGCTCTTTTCAGATCAATTATAATCTGTTGAGGTGGAAGTATCTGACTGTGTGTTCATTGTTAAAACAGGTGAAAGTCGATTACTGGACATTTTGGAAATAATTCATTTACCAAGATTCTCTGATTTGTATTTTTTGTGGAACATCAGGCGTTTGAAAATAATCCCTCATTGACGACAGTGGGAGAGCCTCAAGGTATTTTCAGATTAATATTTATTCAAACAGAAGCACAGAAACCTTTCTTTTTCTGAAATATCCTAATATGAAAGCTGTCCTTGTGTAGAGCAAATGGTTTCAAGTTATAATTAAGATGAAAACTGAAGCAGATGGAAAAATTCTTTAGTATTTACAAATAACATTTGAAACCATCAAGGGGTAACAGATGGTGGGAAGAGTTTCACACTGTCACAGTGATCATCGACGGATTGGAACAATGTTGCATCTGAAAAAAAAGAACAGGAAAAAGATTGTGAGTGATGTGAACCGCTTAATACTTTACTAATAAATACAGCTCTTTATAACCTGTTAAAGAGAATGTACGCAAGTGTTTTACCAGTATCACTATAGGGCAACGTACAACATGTGAACAAAGAGAAACAGGTTGGTTTGACTGGAAGCTTTTCAGCCTCTTCGATCATGTGTGCTCACTGTTTTCAAATTGTATAAACACAGCTGCTCTACTAGACTCTTTATCTGTGCCAGTCCAAGCATGTGATTGTGATAATGTCTGCAACACTCACCCCAGCAGACCTCTGCCAGACCATCGCTGTGGAGTCAGGCTCATCTGAACTTTGTGTTCATCCCGGATCACTGACACACGTAATGGTTTCTGTAGATGGAAATGACATCGCAGTTTACAAAAGTGTTCAACAAGACAAGATATGGCAAGTCAAGGCCAGTGCTACATAAGGCTGGCATATATTTAAATAGGTAGTTATCACACAATTACAATAAGATGTGATAATTCTGATACTAAACTGTCAAATTTAAGTGTTGCATACATCATTATAGGACAAAAATCTGGTTTATAAATGTGAACTATACAAATTATTTAATGAACAATAAAATCGGTGGATGACTTCTACAGCTTACCCCTTCACTGTGCTGTACCACAGCAGCAATATTCTGGAGGTTCTGAAAGTTCCCTGTGTTCACTGAACCAAACTCGATGACTTCATCACCAACTCTGAGCCCCTTTGGAAAGAAACAATCAGTTCAATCACAGGAACAGATCAGTTACTTTTATGGTTTATCTACAAACAAGTGTACATCACATTACTCACAGCTCCAGAGGCAGGTGAGCCTTGAGTCACAGCATCCACAAGTGCGAATGGAGGAGGCAGCGTGACCTGCTGATCCATCGCCTCCCCCTGGGCCTCCACCTCATCATGGACCCGCTTGGCTTTCTCTCGAGCATGCAGCTTGTGCAGGGCTTCCTCGATGTCTGCCATGATGGACTTGTGATCATTTTGAAGGCCTAAAAGGAAAAGCATTACCTTTAACATATCAGCAGCTCACAAAGAAATCATGAAGAAGTTTGTTTATAAACAGAGAATTTAAATAAAGCAGCGCTGCAACAATCAGGGAATTCATCACTCAACAAAAGACTGAAAGTACTCTGAGAATCAATAACTGGTTTCAGTCATTCATCAAGTAAACATTATGATCTGACAATCTTTGGGGTTTGGTTGGTCAAAACTAAATAAGAGAATAAAAGGTCATGGGTGTGTTGTCTTCCTTTTGTGCTGAATGTTGTTCTGGTGTCTGTGTTAAGTTTATATTGCTGCTGCTGCTGCTACTCCATAAAAGAGTATTTGAGGTGTACTTCAATTTTCAGTTTAGTCTAATCCCAACCACTAACATGGAGGAGGCGCGATTTATGACCTATACTGCAGCCATCAACCAGGTGGGGATAAACATGCTTTGACTTCACCTTTGGGGGAGCTGGCATGTCGTCCATCTTTATATACAGTCCATGTTTATAACAAAACACTGTACAATAACAACGTGATCATCACACTTTCATAATATTGTCATGTTATGAATGTGTTGGCAGGTGGGCTGTGCTGCTGCATGGTAAACCCCAGTTGTCATCTGCAGCCACAGAAAACACTGGAAACAACAACAAACCAGCAGCAGCTTACACGAGATGCTGTGTCTTGCCGTTCTGATCTGGTAAACATTCACATCCGCCCGGGGGAAGCCCTCCTCGTCGATCAGGGGCCCTTCAACTCCGACACCTTGCTGTGAACACACAGCGAGGAGAAGAACAACAACACAGGGTTTAGCTAGCCACTGCCTCAGCTAGCCTCGGGTTAGCTCTGCGGCTACGTTGAGTTGGTCTGAAAAGCGGACTCACGTCTTCCAATACGTCATAATACGCTTTTATCTGCTCCTCGATGTCATCTTTCTTCTTCATGAGGCTTTTCACTTCGTCCATTGTTGTTTCAGAGTTCCCAGAAGGGACTTCCACTTTCATCTTCATGGCTGCGCTACTTCTGGTGACGCGACTTCCGGGACAAGCGCGAGCGGCTTCTTCTTCTTCTTGTTATAAGCAGTTTTAATACTCTGCTGCCCTCAGCTGTTGTATTAAAAAAAGAAAGTCTGAACTCTAAAATGTTTTTCTCGACGTGGACAATTTAAATTACAAATTAAAATGAAGTGGTCCACGCTGCGTGGTGATGTGATCGAAACGTCAGACCAAGTGAATCCACTTTATTTCGGCATGAACAGAAAAAAAAGAAGGGAGTTTCATTTCACCTAACAGTTCCTCATAGCAGCATAATGCATACAAAGATATGTATAAAAACCTACTCATTTTGGCAGCATAGTAGGGACATTTGCTGATGTTACCACCTGTGGCTCCGTGGACAGGCAAGCCAGCATCTAAAACCTCCTCCTGGATGGCTCCCTTTGTGAACAGTCAGGCAGCGGCTCGCACAGAATTTGTGCTTCCGCCTCAGGTGTGTCCCTGACGTACACGCGTACGTCAAAGATGAGTAAAAAAAAGATTAAATTATCAGGTGCACAATTCTTT
Source organism: Pseudopleuronectes americanus (assembly GCA_038501795.1). Lineage (NCBI taxonomy): Eukaryota > Metazoa > Chordata > Actinopteri > Pleuronectiformes > Pleuronectidae > Pseudopleuronectes > Pseudopleuronectes americanus. The sequence goes on from CM076718.1 coordinate 10,363,870, forward strand.
TAAATAAATTTTCACCACTTTCATATTTTCTGTAAATTTTGGTAAGAATCTGAGCATGTTAAAGCCCTCAAAAAGCCAATTAATTTGCCTGAATAATAATAATAATCCTTAATAATTTCAATAGGGCCTCAGTCCCTGTCAGTGCTCGGGCCCTAAAAAGTATTTAAGAGTATTTAGCTCTTGTGCAACGACTCATTACAATTTGACTTCAGCTATTGCTGCTTAAAGTAATATTCAAAGATAAGTAAAAAATACACTGGTTATGGGATAAATAATGTATCTTATAAATGGTTTTAAGTTTTTTTTTCAAATTCAAATACCTACTTAGAATTTTTGTATTAACATCTATACCACATCCTTCACTGAAATACCCATTAACCAGGCTTCAAGTTTCTTCATCACATGTATATTGGATCAGGATTAGCTTCATAACTTGTCATAACACACTACCAGCAGATACACCACATTTTTTGAGTGGAAGCACCGTCAAATGATAAAATACTCACATATTTATACTAAAAAGTCAAGAACACTTGCTCATTAGTTATAAGCAATGAGCATTTAACGATTGCTATACAAACTTTTTACTATTTGACTCCTGGTCATCTTTGCAAACAAGTGAATCCCAAAGATCACCCTACCACACACACACACACACAAGTAATCTTTCAAGTCAACTTTATTTAATTATTGGACACAATATTTAATCATACCGTAAGACTCTTAGATTTCTTCAGACATCTTTCAACAGTTGTTAGCAACACACAACAACCAACTATAACCTACACACTAATACATCTGGTGGAATGTGTTACACATTGTTTTATATCACATTATTTTCATCTATGAACAGACAGTGAATGTATCATATTGAAAAGTTACACAGCTATGAAAAACATGGTTTATTAAAAGACACCTCCCGACTTGTAGTGGTCAACAACTGTCATCTAGCATTTTTCTTGTAGAGAATTTATAACTTCACAGCAGTTTTCTTTATATATAGGCACATAGTGAATGTTAAATAAGAACCCTTAAAGTGTTAGGGGACATCCCTAAGTGCTGTACCCTGAGTGCTGGCTACAAACTGGAATGTGATTTAATGGCCTTCATCCTCAAACAGAAGACAAATACAAATAATTTTTTACCACCTGTAATACCTATTGCAAAACGTTTCCTTCACAAAGTTTTCCTTCATCTGGCTTAGAAATCCCAGCTCCCTAAAGTCGAAACCTGTGCAAACATGGCATTGGAATATAAATGCTTGTTTTATATCCTACATAATAGGTTAGTGCTGCTGATGATGAAAAAAGAGTCAGGTTTCAGATTAGGTGTTTTCGTTATTGTTGCTAACAGTCGGTATCTTTTGGACCTGCATGTAGATCAGTAAGCACCAGCACCGACTGGTCTTCATCATCCCCCTGAGGCGGCGCATCGTGAGATGTGGATGACAAAACGTTAGAGAGCGCAGCCTGAGCTGTTACCTCCTTCTGTACCAGAGCAAACTGGGCTGTTGCCTCATCCAGTTGGGAATGAACTGCTTGAACCCAGTTCTGAAGCTGAACATTAAGAGAATCCATCCCCTGGTGCAGCTTCTCCTGTCGGCCTTGTAGCTCCTCCAGGAGGTGTTTTGTGTCACTGGTAGTCTGCTGCCTTTTGATTCCTCCAGGAGGAGCACGCTGATTCAGCATGTAGCTTTCAAACTCCTCTGGACTGAGGTTTAGTGCCGGCCCATCCAGCTTATCAATGAAGGCCACAGCACAAGACTGAAACAGAGAGCGTGTGAATCAACCAACCTCCTCCACATCGATACATTTTTGTTTTAAATGAATAAGTGTTGCAATATTTACAGAAACACTGCTGAGATATTGGAAATGATCACACAGTCGCCCACATTCACTTCCATTCATTCACACTTGACTCGTCTCTCTTATTGGTTCCACTCAGTCAATTATCAATCATGTTGGATAATTATCAGGGTGGCACAGACTATGTGACGGTTAAATCCACCTTGCAGGGTAGACAATCCGCTTCCACTTCACACAAGCACAAACGCCCAGTGTAGCTGAATGGTCATGTGCTAAGTGTTTTCAGGTATGTTAGTATGGACAGAGATTACTTACCCGAGTCAAAACACTTGAGATGAGTTTAGTTTTATGGATGTAGCCCATGATACACAGAATGATGTGGTGTATGATGGGTAAGTTTGCTGTCTACTTACCAGATTTGTGAAATAGTAGCCACTCTCTCCTGCCATCAGACTGTGAGGGAGACCAAACCGAATCACGTATTGCATGTTCGAGTGTAGCCGGGGTGGGTTGGCCTTCAACACCACATAAATCAGTCCTGACAGGAAGTCGTCTGCATTAGCAGGTTCACTGCTTGAGTTGGAGAGGGCCTCGAAGACATGCTGACTGCATTTGCACACACAGGCTAGTTTGTCCTGCGGCGCTCGTTTGGCATCCATTTCAATAATGGCTGTTGAAAAAGGTCAAAAACAACTTATTAGACCATTTAAAAATGTTTCCGGCATATGTGAAACTTTCTCTCAAAGCTAAACACAAAGACATGGGTGTGGGGAAACAGCTTAACTGTGTCAAACCAACAAACTCTGCCTACCAGCTCCTCTAAAGCTCACTACTTAATAACAATGACAATGCATCGTTTTACAGTGAGATACTTAGACTTATATTTAACAAGCAGAGATAAAAGTAGTACCAATCTTCTCATCTAGCTCTCCAACAGAAAACTAATAGGACCTTAAACAGTTCCCTGCAGCACTGACTCTGTGTATCACCTGTTATAGCAGGCAGAAAGGGGTCGCTTGTAACCGCGGTCTTTTTGTCAGGAAAAGGAACACTCAGCATCTGCGGCGTGACCCAGTTCAAGGAGCTGCAGAGTAAAGACATTAGGTGTCAAACAGTCATCACATACGTTTTGCTATAACAGAACTGACTTGAATATAAGAGTTACCGTATTCTCCTCTGGAGAGCCAGGTCCTTCTGTTCATCATCACAGCTGTCATGACAGAAAACCCATTTGTGCAACCGAGTCATTATTAGCTTCTCTACGTGCTCCATTATCTGAGTGACCTGAGCCTCAGGAAGACCTGAAAAAAGTAACATCTCAGATTTCAGATTCTTTTCAGAATTAACAGCCCAAAAAAAAGTGTGAACCGAAATGTACTGACTGTCAAAATATTCCGCAAACGACTGGAAGAAATCCTGCACGAGGTCCGACTGTTTCTGTACCGGCAGATCCTGTGAAGATGATGAGAAGCTGATATCATAAAAGCTCGAACATTTCAAAAGAGAAGAAGTGTAATGTTAATCTTTCAAACAGATAATTACATGGTAAGCCTCCACTGTGTTGAGAAAAGCTGTGCATCGGGACTGCAAGCGCTGGGAGGAAGGGCTCCGGAGGATTTTTAGGAAGCCGGTGAAGTCCCCCGGCTCAAGGCTCTGGTACGCTTTTAACGCGTTTGTTTGGCTTTCAGAAGACTCTAGAGGGAGGAAGAGTGAATGTGACTCCAGATAAATAAATGAAATGTTTTTAAACTGAAATATGGTACTCCGAGTGGTTCAGAATGGAGAGGGGAAGATATCTTGGCTCATTTGTTAACAGCATTACCTACAGGCTGCTTTTGCTTTGGGAACATACACTAATGAAGATGCCACACTACCCACATATACAGTGTGCACATTGAGCCTCGCAGTACTTCAGAGAATGAAGGGACACAACAGCTTTTTGACATGTTTTGCTGTCGGTACATAAATGCAACGTGAGTAGAAGAAGTCCCTGATGTTTTATAGCATGTTAGTATCCAGAGTCATGTGTACCTTGACGTTTTGGAGGCGATGGGCTTCCCCAGAAGAGTCTCCTCATCGTGTTAATCCGATGGCCTTTCTCGATGCTCTTCTTCTCCTCGAATTTGGAGAAGGTGAGAGGAATGCCCTCATTTCTCGGCCTACAAGGAATAAAGGAAGACCGTTGTTAACAAAGAATCACAGATGAATCTGTTCATATATATCAGCAATGTTTTTTTTATCTTTTTATTTTTTAATAGTAGCCATTACATATCCAGTTAGTGCCAAAAGTACTCACTCAAATTAACTCATTATGTAGTCATTGTACTTTCATTTTCTCGTTGACTTATTTAATTGATATGTATACCCCATTACATGTGTTGCTTTTTAAAATGCTGTGACAAGAGTCCGTCTTTGCACTGACATCATTACGTTGAGGTCTGTGGTTGTTTTACCTCGTGTCTTGTCTCTGGGCTCCAGCTGGACGGGCTCTCTCTCTCCAGCACTTGGAGCAGAGGCCTTGCCATGCAGGGTTTCCATAATACCCACAGGCACTCTTACAGAGCAGCTCCTCCTTAGAAACTCGGATTCCTCTTTGCTTGTCGGTCCACATCGCAGAGCGCTCACTTACGCTACTCCCACCTGTTGGATTATAAGAGTTCCATTTACCATAAATTCCACACAAATATACATAGGTCTAATATAATTCCTTTGAAGATTTGGAGTATAAAAGAGAACTTGTTGTGTTTTTGACTACAGGGCCTGAAATCTCAAAAGCTCAGTGTTCAAGGCCTGGTTCTGCTATATTCGGCACATGACCTCAGGCATGTTTACATCGGAACAAGGACACTCAATAATGCAATACAGCATTAAAACCCAAGAAGGCTCATTTTCAATGCTTAACCTCATGATAGCTATATATATTTGTGGTTTGTTGTCTGTCCTTCTGCCTTCTCTGAATGATCTCTCAGTTGCCAGATAAAGCTGTTAATTATTGAATATGTTTGTTTATCTGTCCATCTTCTGGGTCACTGCTGTTATTGCAAAACACCAGAGACACATTGGATGCTTTTCTTCTCCTTATCTAAACCTCATAGTCAGTTGTCAGTTTATTAGGTACACTTGGCTTAAACTAATGAAGTCTAACACAACACCTCTCAAACAACTTAAACATTTTAACTGAACATTATAATGGAGGCTTTATTGTGGGACTGGTGTATTAGACTGTATTTGATTTAGCTCAGTGTACCTGATAACGCAGCAACCGTATTAAATCCAAAACACCTCATTGTATGTTATCAGGTGCCATGTCAGCGTTAATACAAGTAGGTCCCAAAAAATACTTCCAGTTTCCATTCAGAAAAGGAAACGTTTTTTTGGTTAAACTGATTTAATTCGACTTCCTGTCGAGCTCATTCACTCACTTGACGGAACAGGATAATAAAGCAGCATTTCCTGTTGGGCCTCACATGACCTGTCGGATTCACTCTGACACTGCTTACTTCATCAAATGTGGAAACTATTCTCTGAATATATGAAAGTGAGAAAATATCTGACATGAAGCACAGGGGGTTGATAAACAGGAAGGCTGCCATTGTGATACTTTGACAGATTTGCCTTTTGGTTTCCTTTCTCTTCCTTTTTCTTTGACATACTGAGTTCAATTTCAAACCCGAATAAGGATTGTGTTTATGATATTATTATGATAAGCAAAACAACACATTGACTGAAAAAAAGATCTTGATTTATTGTGGCTGCAAAAATCCTTCAATCTGACATATTGACAGGTTCTACTACAGCTTGAGTAAACAAATAAAAAACATCTGACAAATATAAATATTATTTGTATATGCATTTTGTGCTAATTTTCACTCAAATAATTTAGACATTGCTTTTTTGTTTCTTTAAAAGGAAACTTCACCATCTTCCCCCGCATAGGTTACGTCCTTAATCTTTCATGTAGCTTCTTAAAACCTTTTAACGTCCATTAGGACATTTTTGCTGGAACTTTTCTGTTAAGCTCGAATCAAATGAAGAAGTTATCATTGTCTAATAGTGAAGTTCCCTCGGTTTGTGTGTGAGTGTTGTGTCGGAGCCCAGCTGACTGTCAGCTGAGGGGATTGGAGATAAGAACCAGCCGCTAACGTCAGCTAGCGGCTCCAGCTACAACAGTGACAAACTCACGAAGACACGATCACGTCCATTAAAACAAAAACCAGCTCACCCGTCAGCCGGTGAAACCATCATCAGCTTCTTCCTCTTCTGAAAACACGTTTCCCTCGTTTCGTCGTCACCGTCACGAACTCCTCGTGATGTTCCGAACAACGCAGTTAATCCTCCGAACCTCCGCGAACCGGACGCGAGTGACAACAGCTGTCAAACGGAGGTCGAGGAGAAAAACTCAATACAGAAGTTGAGCGGCTTAGAACGCTGACGGAGAAAAGGTGACGTAGACTTTTCAGACCGGAGCGACAGGAACAGCGCGAAGGTTTGGTTCAAGTCACCAGCGACGTTTCCACACGGTAACGACTTTTCAAAATAAAAGTACCCCGAAACGAAGAACTGACTCCGGGCTTCAAAAACGATAACTTATAAACGACGTTCCCATCACCTCTTCTTTACACGTAACACATCACACCCAGCGATCACATCGAGTGTCCCGCTTTCTGCTCATTCAAGACCTTTATTTGACTTTTATTTTGAAAGTAGTCTAACTTCACCCTGTAAACATTGCGCTCTAGTGGCCATCTTGTGTAACCACACCATTGTGGTATGATAGTGATTTTTTATATTCTGATCTATTTATTGGCTTTATTTAATAAATGTCTGTATCAATTATATTAATCACTATAATAATGTTTATGTTAGACTTTTACATATTATACCTAAAGCACGTTTACCCGTCATTTTACTGCTCATATACCAAATCAAATTTTCTGCAGAGCATATGTTTTATGTTATAAATATTGAATATAGTGTCTTTAACATGGCTTTTCACGCAATGGTAACGCCTTTGCTTCCATCTTTTATGTGCACATCCTCTTCTGTCACAGCAACCTGAGACTGAACTGACAGGTAACACTGTCTGAACTCGCTGACAAAATATTAGATGTTTTGCTTCTTATTCACGTATTTAAAACGCGTATGCTATTTAATATGGTTTTCTATCCAGACAATTCCCAGATTTCAAAACATTTACAAAAAGATTGAAACTTCCTTATAGGTACCGTATTTGTGAGAAGGGATTTGATAACGTTTGGTAACTTTTAGGAACTGCAACACCTAATTAGATTCACCAAGGTTCGCTTATGCTGATATAACAGTATGGCAAGATTTCCGCTAAATACAGTAAACAAACTGTCGTCGAAAATCCTGAAAAGATTATTATTTTTATCATATAAACTCTTCGGTCGAATCAATAATGATGGTTTTAAAGCCAACTGTTTGTGTTTTCTATGTGATAAACATATGAATAATCAGGAATTTATTTTAGGTAAAACTTTTAAATGAAAACTTTCATGAAGGAAAAGTTCTGTTTGGCTCAGAGGTGCTTTTAATTTGAAAGGAATCAGCGGAAACTGCGTTTTTGCCTGGCTCGTTCTCCGTTGGGTTGTATCTAGGCAACGAGACGCTTCACGTTCACGTTACAGATTTTGAGATTTAGACCAAACGGGAAATGTAAAGGATTTTAATTTCGTTTTCAGATGTAGTCGTTAGAGATAGGCAAATTATACAGTTATACAGAGGTGATTTCAGATTAAGACATTGGGACGTTTGATAAATATCGTAATTTAACGACTTAAACGACTAAAACGGTTACTAACAGCAATTTAGCGACCTCAACTTGACAGAAGAAGAGATTCAGGAAGTCTTAAAACGTGAGGTGTAGTCAGACATCATGTCAGATTCTGAGGAGCTCGTCACAAGCTGGGGAGAGAAGAACAAACAATCAGAGGATGGAGATGATTATGATGAAGACGAGAAGAAGCAGAGGAGGAGCAGCAATGAAGCCGAGGAGAGTGCAGGGGTCAGGGGAGAGGAGACGGAGATGACCGGGCGGTCTCAAGTCTCCAGTGCAACCAGTGACACACTTTTCTCAAAATCTCACACCAGAACACATGCACTGGTCAGTATGTTTTTACTTATGGATTTATCCACCTTTAAGGTCCTTTTGAGATACAATGTCTCTTCTGCACAGAGCGCTGGTCCAAATGGGAAACAATGTCATAAAAAGGGTTTCATATCAGGACTGATGTACACAACAAATATAGAAAAACACAGCAAACAGATATAAAACAGAGCAGTCATAGAATTGTATGGCAAAAATTACCTATAGGAAAAGAACTATGTTAAAAGCAATGATTTGTTCTGTGTGCCGAGTTCAGCTCCTGGGACTTAAGTCTAAATTTAAAGCCTTTAAAATACTAGGTCAAGGAAGTTTCATGAAAAATGACCACCAAAAAAAGGTTTTACGAAAGACAAAAAGGATAAAGGCTTATTTTCTATCTATCCAGTCACTGGAATGGGTGATTGGGATGACTCCTGCACTTCCTTGTATCAATATTGATGTACATGGAGTCATAGTCAGTTAACTGAATTCATTTAAATACTGAAGACACAAGAATAAAACTTGGTTAAAAAGTAGTAAGTCAGTAGCTGTTTGTCGTGTATAGCTTTGACAATTGTGTAGTATATGCACTGAATCTATTTTTAATGCTTTTATTGATGTTAATGTAATTAACCAAGAGTCCTTGGAGAATGCATAAGGAAATATTTGGGCCAAAGTCAATTTATGATAGTGAATAAATACAACTTTAAATGGTTTCTATGCAATTGGAAAGTCAAATTGTGTTTAGTCTCTCCTGCTGTCTTGTAACAACAAAACACTGACTACAATTATTCAGCCTAGAGAGAATAAATATAAATGGAGACTTTGCCTTTTCCTACCGTTATTAAAAACTTTGCTCCTTTGTGGTATTTCCATCTACTTTGGTACAATTATTTTCAATAAATTGCTACATTAGCACTTACATATCTGTGCATCACTGTTATCATGGAGTTATTCACAATCTTATGTAGAATTTAAGGCAAGGATAACAATGTACATTTCTCCTTTGGTTTATCACAGTTTACTCACGCACAGTATCAGTCACACTGTAACTGGGGAATACAGCCTTTGAGTTCTTACCTTTTCGTAGATACCAAGATCATCCATTTGGAACTGATGCCAACACACAGTGTGGCATCGGAGGCAGCTGCCAAACAGTGTGGAAACAAAAGCATTTTAACAGTGTGGCATCAAAGGTAGCTGCCTTTTATTTTCAGCTTTATTCTGAGAAGAGGAAAATTATATAAGAGTTGTTATTCTACAGAGGGGATTTCAGATTAAGACATTGTGACATTTGATAAATATCGTAGCTTAACGACTCTTTACCAAACGGTAACTAGCAGTAATTTAGCGACCTCGACTTGACAGAAGAAGAAATTCAAGAAGCCCTAAAACGTGAAGTTTGTGGTCAGACATCATGTCAGATGCTGAAGCTGAGGAGTTTGTCACAAGCTGCGGAGAGGAAATGCAACAATCACAGTATGATGATGATTATGATGACGAAGAGAAGAGGGAGAGGAGCAGCTGTGATGAAGCTGAGGAGAGTGCAGGGGTCAGGGGAGAGGAGAGGGAGATGACCGGGCGGTCTCAAGTTTACAGTGCAACAACTGACACACTTTTCTCAAAAACTCCCACCAGAGCACATACACTGGTCAGTGTGTTTTTTTTATTTGTTAATTTATCCACCTTGAAGGTCCTTATGAGATACAATATCTCTTCTGCACAGAGTGCTGGTCCAAATTGGAGACAAAGTAATAAACAAGGGTTTCATATCAGGACAAATGTACACAGCATAAACAGATTTATACCAAAGAGCAGTCATAGAATCGAATGGCAAAAATGCATTATGGGAGATTAAATATGTTTAAAGCAATTACATTGTTCTGTGTGTCGAGTTCAGCTCCTAGGACTTAAGTCTGAATTTAAAGCCTTTAAAATACTAGGCCAAGGAAGTTTCATGAAAAATGTTCACCTCAAAAAGAAGGTTTTCCCAAAGATAAAAATGATAAAGGCTTATTTTTCTCTCCATCCAGTCACTGGAATGGGTGATCGGGATGACTCCTGCACTCCCAGTCTTCAGTTTGCAAGACCACGATCAGTTGGTGATTCTCTACGCTGGAGCCCACATCGGGATCATCTACAACCACACGTCAAAGACCCAGCACACACTCCAGGTACAACAAATCTCCAGCAGAGACAGCTACTCCGGAATCAGCACCACAATACATCTTGGAAGATAATGATACATTTTGTTGAATGAAACATGAAGGTTGTTATTAACAGTTTATATACTAATTGTAATAATGTGTTCAGGGTCACTGCAACCCCATCTCATGCATGTGTGTGAGTGAAGACAGACGCTGGGTTGCAACTACAGAACGGGGGCCGAAAAACCTAGTGATGATATGGGACTCCTATTCAGGGTAGCTCTTTATCATTCATACATTAAGTTTTGTGTATTTTACCTTTGCTCTTGGTGGTAACCACATGTGTGATCATTCTTTCAGAATTCCTGTGCAGACCTTGTTCGACTGCCACCCTGGTTGTGGTGTCGTTGCAATGGCATTTTCAAAGGACACAAAACATCTGGTAACCCTCGGGGCTGAGGACGTTCAGGTGAGTATAATGGCAGGTTTTGAATGGACAGATGCAATCAAACATTTCAAAAGAAATCATTTTTGGTCCACGTTGATGACTAGGAGGGTTTCAAGGGACTCTGTGGGCTGTTGGCAGAAAAGATGAGGTCTTGTCGCGGGGGTTTTCTGACCGGGGTGTCATTGCAGTTCTCCTGTACATAGCCAAACAAATCATTTAAGGAGCTTCTCATTAAATTGTTGTTGCTGTGTAATGTAACTAACGTATTCTGCAATTCTTGGGTGCCCACTCTCAGCTTGGGGCCCCAGGCGATTTCTTGGTCTCCTCATCCTGTTGCAGCGCCCCTGTAGATGACATATTAGAACCAAACACTCACAAATCTCATTCAAATGCTATGTCATGAATTCATTACGCATTTTCGAGGTTTAATAGCACTTTGCGTAAAATTTTTTAAAGAATGATAGTATGTAATCTTCTATTAAATGGTCGACATCTCAGAACTGCACTCTGCACAAAAACAGCCTAGATTATTATTGTTTCTTTTTGGATTCGACATTATAAAACATGAAATGTTATTGAATAAAATCTACATCTGTTTATAAATTGTTAACCCTCTGACGTTCTTTTCACAGTGTTTGTGTGTTTGGGATTGGACGAATCAAACGGAAAAGCCTTTATGCTTTACTGAAATCAATCCTAAGCACGGTTATCAAGTGAGTCGTTTTGCCTTCTTCTAACGTTAAATGGATAATAACTTAATGGAGAAGCCATTCTGAAGATCAAGTGTTAAATGTTGGATGGTTTTTCAGATGCATGTCATTTTCAACCAAAACGATAGCAATCAGCTGCTCACCAACAGTGAAAGCCAGGTTCTACTTTACAGCAGGGTGAGTCCAGATGTTTCTTTATATTGAAATCTAAAACATACGGCTGTGAAAGATTTGTGTGTTTATTGCAATCATCATCTGCTCTTTTTTCAGGCTCAGGGAGATCTGCAATACGTTGCCCTGAATTTTAAGAAGGTAAAAATAAATATCAATTTTACACAGAAGATATTAATGAGTCGTTTCCGGTGATTTTTTTTGAGAGATGTTTTACAGTTTCATCTCTTCACTTCTGCAGCTCTGTGCCGCAGCCGGCGGTGGAAGGGATGCTTCTGTATCACATCCGTCACCTGCTGACCTTTCTCAAACTGTGAACAAGGCTGCCAGGTTTCCGAATAGGTGTGTGTTCCACTGTCGGAAGCCTCAGGTCCTGGCTGCCACTGCAGCTGGGGGGCTTGTGGTCTGGGACGTGATGAAAGACATGAATGAAAACCAGACTGTCCCTCGAGACCGAATAAAGGTCATTAGGCTTCAGAAAGATCCGATCACCGTTCTCGCCGTAACTGACAGGTAGCCAGAAACCAAGAGACTCAATGATGCTACCTTTTGATTGTTGCTTGTATTAACTTGGTCTCTTTGCATTTCATATCACAGCTGTATAGTAACCGGTGACACTCGAGGCGATATCAAGTTTTATAATGACGAATTCCAGCTCGTCATGTGGTACGACGAATTCAACCTGGATGCTATTGTGTCCATTTCCTTTTCCAAAGAGTGCACAGAGGGTTTTTTGAAGGCCTGCACTCTGGAGGCCAAACCCTACATTTTCAGGTATCAGAATAACATATATGTTTTTACACTCTACTGTTTTATGGATTTTAGCCAAGCTTACTGTTTTCTTTTCTGCAGGAACTTTGTTGTGTCCACAGTCAGTTCCAGAGTAGTACATGTGAATGCACAAAAAAGCATCCAACAGATTCTGCTGAGTGAGGACTGTGACCCTGTACATGCAGTAGCCTGTCATCCCAAACAGCCAGCTGTTGCCCTGGGTAACCACATGGGCATCTTAAGAGTGTGGGATTACAACAACAAAGTGATCATCTGCAGAAGGGTCTTTGCGACAGAGAAGGAGATTCGTTGTGTTACTTTTGATCCTCAAGGTGAGTCATATGCTTAATCAATGTATTTGCAACTGGAATGTAACAAGAACACAGAGAGCATTCCCTCGCCAAGGGCCAACGATCCCCTCTTGAGTCCACATTTAAATTCATTAGATCACACAATCGCACACGCTCATAAATATCAGTCCCCTTAATATGCCAGATTTTTTCAGTGAAGATCAATGAATTATTCTCGAAAAATCTATGAAAATGTAAAAAAGTAGAAAGTGGGGGGAAAAACCCTAATCTGACTCCTGATCTGGAGCTGCACCAACATTAAATGGGTTCTTTCCTGACCTGGACCACATCCTTCCACCACATGCTATTACATCCAGTATCAAGCAAACCACATAACTTCCTTAGCAGAATAAATATATAATAAATACCTTAAATATAACCTGTGTTTCCCTGCTGCTGCTTGAAGTTGCAAATTTTTTCATAACATTCTGCAAAAATGCAATGTGTCCCCTTCTTTGTCACTGAACAGGATCCTACCTGGCAGTTGGCTTTGGCAGCGGCGCCATTCACATACTGAACTCCAGCACTTTGAAAAGTGATCCTAAGGAATGTTTCCATTTTGCTAAAGATGGCATCCTTCACATCACTTTCTCCTCAGACTCAAAGTATCTTGCCACTGCAGTGAGTCCTTTTCATCATCGAGTGTAATATATATGAATGTGGTTAATGGCAGCAGTTTTGAACTAGAATTTACGATAAAGTGCGGCATATTTTGTAGAAAATGTATTTGAAAATATTATTACGGATGGCAAATGTAACAAAGAAAATTAACTTTTTATAAGGTTTTATGTTCTTGTTCACTGTTAGGATGCTGGAAAAACAGTGACAGTGTTCCGCCTGCAGGATAGAGAAGGTACTTCACCTCATTGGATGTACCTGGGCAGATACCGCTCCCACTACAAGCCCATCATAGACCTTCTTTTTGGGGTTCACCTGGACAGCACCCAACCCAGACTGCTATCTCTGGGGATGGACCGTCGCCTGGTGAGTCTGCTGTGACTGTGGACTAGCTTTGGGTTTTTCTAGTACTGTTTTCTAATCTCTGTGCTTTTGTGGAACTGAACAATAGGTGGAGTATGACTTGGAAAACTCTGAAGTGAACCATCTCCTCATTTTAAGCTCTGAGCGCGTGGAGCAAAGTGCTGTGCCAAAGTGCATGACTTGGTATCCTCCGTTGACAGCAGAGCAGTTTCTTCTCATTGGCTCAGACCAGTACAAGATGAAGCTGTTCAACAGCACGAGCAGGATGTGCAGGTCTGTCAAATAAACTGTAACAATAAGATTGTCCTTATCTGACTGTTGTCACTGGCGTTTAATGGAAAATGATGTGTTCTACAAAAACAGACAGACTCTCCTTGGCCCGACATATGACTCTCCCATTAAGAAAACAATGGTTCTTCCCAAGTTGAAAGATTCTGAGACCAACTCATATTACCTGGCTTACATTACAGAGGACAAGGTCAGTGCTGGAATTTGTTCGTAATAATTGATCACTCTCCTTATTCTGTTTGTATTAATTATCATAAACCAGTTATTTAAAAATCCAGATGGGTCTCAGTCTAAAATAAGCTTAGGCTTTAATCTTATCTTATCGACACAGACAAGTCATTGTTTATGTCAAACTAATCATTTTGATAATGTTTTGGAAATCCTGGTAACTCACACAGCTGATAATATCCTTGTGTGTGATATCTGTTCTCCAGGTGGGTCTCCAGATTTTGCCTGTTGACGGGAACCCCTACAAGTCCAATGCTCTGATCTGCCACTCGACTGGGGTGTCTTCTTTTGCTTGCTCCTATGAAGGCCGATTTGTCTTCACTGCAGGCGGATCTGACTGCACTGTAATGTCATGGGAGATAAGCTTAAAGTAAGATATGAAACATACCAAGTACAGTAACCAGAGGAGATGCATGGGCAGTGTAATCACGTCTCATTAAAAACGGGACCTCTGTCTTGTTGTGATGCAGTGCTTTGGAAGCAGCAGCCTCATTGGGTGGAAAGGACATGGATCCTTTTTATAGCCTTTTAGAAGGAGGGAGAGACGGCAAGTTCTACAGGGTGAGTCAGACGTTTACCTTGTTCTCTAAACTGATGAGTAATATGCGAACAGATTACCTGAAATAAGAAGCATGTGTCCTATTCCCTGATATATATTGTCATCAAGCTACAAATTATATTTATTTTACATGTTGATTTACTTAACGTTAAAGAGATACTTATTTGCTGATGGAACACATTTTCTCTACACAGTGACAGCTCCCTTGTGCCTGTGTATAATACCTCCAGTATAAATCTTCCATCAACTATTTTAAATCAGTTTGTTTTGATGGTGAAATGATAAGTTCAACGTTGTCATGCGCAGTTTCTTTTAATTTGGATCGATGGGTGGATTGGATGTAGTTGACTGAAAAGGTGATTTGAACTTCTCATCGAGTTATGAGTGTATAATAGTCTCTTCTGATATTTCCTTAACCCCAGATTCTAAGTTTTCTACGTTTTTCCATTTGTAGGATATGGAGGACTTTTTCTATTTCTGCCAAATCCGGCATCAAGGCACTGACTCAATGGAGAAACGTCAAGTGTCGACCAAAATCCCCCTGAGTGAGGTCCCTTCTCTGATGAGAGCATTGACATATTACCTTACAGAGCAAGAGGTAAAGTCAATGTAAATTAATCCGATAACAATTACATCACGTAAATGCAGTTTTACACCTCAGAACTGCAGATTGCTGTTTTATTTCCCCTCAGATAGAAGACCTGCTAAATGAGGTCAAGTTCAGCAAGTATGCAGAAACAGGAAAATATGTGACTGACATTGACCTGGAGGAGTTTATCAAGCTGTATATCAACCATCGGCCAGCCTTCGGTATTGATAGACATCAGCTCATCCAAGACTTCCATGTCCTTGGTAACCAGGACAGTACAGGACGGCCCGTTCTGCAGAGACATGACCTGCTAGAATTTCTGCAGGCTCGAGGTACGCTGCAAGCTCCTCCCTCTGGACAGGGTTTGTTTTTCTCTTTTCAGCTGTGCCACTGACACAAGACTGAAAAAGGAATCCATCCTCTGTTACAGATTCTATGTACAAAGCTTATGTTTCGTCTTCAAGTCCCACACAGTCATAATTCTGATACTATCTTTGACAGGAGAACACATGACAGAGGATGAGGTGGCAGAGTGTTTCACTACACTTTTAGGTGTCAATGAAGAAGAAGAAGATGAAGAAGAAGAGGAAGAGGAAGAAGGAGAGGAAGGAGAAGAAAGAGAAGAAAGAGAAGAAAGAGACGAAGAAGAAGAAGAAGAAGAAGAAGAAGAAGAAGAAGGCGTAGAAGAAGTAGAAGAAGAAGAAGAAAGAGGAGGAAAAGGAGGAGTGGAACATTCTGACATTCATAAATCTAAAGGTGTGTAAAAAGACAAAAAAGTCCCCCACAACCCAAAAGTTGACATCTTCACTTTACCGTGTATGTGTGTGTTTGTGTGTCTCTGTGTCCAGGTGGCGATTTAGAATATTCTTTGGAGTGTGCAATTCCAGAAGAGATATCATTGGAGACATTCACAGGTCACATCCTGGGCTTCTCATCCCCAATAGAGGAGAGTGGCAGATCCTCGTCTTCACAGTGATGAAAGCAACCAACTATCTGCTCGTTCAGAATGAGTGGTGTTGAGGAAGAGCCTCAGACCCCTCCCTTCCCTTTAATGCCCTAATACTACTGACCTTTTTATGTGTTTGATCTTGAATAAAATATCAATATTGAGTCAGACTAAAGTAAGAATTTGAACACTTATTGAGTTTTTGGTTTTACTGCTAAAGTTAAGGATTGGAACATTTTCCCACCACTGGTTATTACAATTTAATTTCTTCATACAAAAAAATGAACACCAATTATATCTTAACAAAGTAACTGAAACTTTTTTTTTAAGAAAGAGAGACAAAACAACTTTTAAATACCTAATCTGGACTGGTCGCTTAATTTATACCAGTCATATATTTCAGGGGACATTTTACTGCACATTGAGTAGTTTTTAAAGGTTCAGTGTGTAGAATGTAGTGACATCTAGTTGTAGAGTTCCATACTGCAGCTGAATACACCTCACACTCCACTTCTAAACATGACAGAGAACCTGTGGCGGCCTGCGTAGAGAGAACCAGCTCCATGTGTAAATATAGTTAGCATTTAAATATAAAGGGCCCATGTACATGAAACACACTAGTGAAAACATCACTAGGATTATGTTATATTAAATCTCTGTCAACAGATCCCTATAACCGAAATCTTACATACGGAAACCTTCAATACTCACATAAGTTACTTTTCTACTTCAAGTGAAAACTGTGAATGCAGGGCGTGTAATTGCAATGGAGTACTTGTACTTCAGTAAAGGATGTGAATACTTCATCGGGCACGGGCACAGTTTGTACACTACGGTCTGTGAACTGGTCGGTGACGACATGCCGATCCTCGTTTGTTTTGAGTCTTTTGGTGGGTGGGGCTCTGACTCTGACCAATCAGAGACGCCTCCGCACAGGAACTTCCGGCCCCGGACGGACAGGAACAGTCAGCTGGTTCCCGAGACCCTCCGGAGCACAACAAGTGAGCTGGGGCACTAATGTCTAACAGAGGAGAATAAGCATGAGGACGCGGGACCGGGACTCCACGACACGGCCGCAAGTTGACGAACCTGAATGAAGAGTCCGCCGCGTTGTTGTCACCCCTCATGAACGGAACAGTTGTATCGTCCTAGCTCGCTGGCTAACGTTAGCTATTTGTCCGGAGAGTGGACCGACATGGCCACTGTGTCTCTGCGGCAGAAATACCGTCGCCCCCCGGCGAAGCAGGGGCAGGACGACGACTCTGACCCGGAGGAGACCCACCTGGGGCTGCGGAGGATGGACGGCCTGGAGACTCAGATCATCCACAGCGGACACTTCATGGTGTCGTCGCCCCACATCGAGCACCCGCCGAAGAAAGGCTACGACTTCGACACGGTCAACAAGCAGACCTGTCAGACGTATCACTTCGGGAAGGCGAGCATGTCGCACTTCTCCATAGACGCTTCTCTCACCAAGCTGTTCGAGTGCATGACACTGGCCTACAGGTGAAACCACTACACACATGCACACCGACTCACACTCATCTGTGTCCAGACTGTGTGCAGACATGTGTGACACTACAGTCACGAGACGTCCCTTCCTGTAACTTCATGCCTGGTTGTAATACTGCAGTTTCGAGAGAAGTGCTCAGGCTAATGCCATATTAAAACCATCATTATAATGTGGAGAAAACACACCCACATCAACAGCAAAACATATGCATTCAAAATGTCACTGAAGTCGTGGAAAAGGATTATTATGCTTATAATTTAACCATTGAGATAAAGCAATATATATATACATTTCAGGTAAGATACAGTTTTATCTCTAAATCTCATCTGATTTAAGGTGAAAATATAGGGCTTGGCAATACAATAATATCTATAATAATTTCAATATCATTTGATAACACAGGTCCATTATATATTGATGCATTGCTTGTTCATGGTGCAATCCAGAGTACACATACTAAGAACTTTGGAAACCACTGGATTATGCATGTTTCATAAACGGATCATATATTTTGAATGTCAATTTTTATTCCCAAAATAAGTAGTCATGTAAACTTTGATAAATAGTTTAAATACATGTACAGTTATAATGTTTTCCTTTGAAATGTAGTGGATCAAAGTAGAAGAGAATGGAAAGAAAATTCATCACTCAAGTCATTTAGTGTGGGACTCTGAGGACACGGCCTGGTGGACTCAGCTCACACATGCACTTGAAATAACAGATCTTTGTACTAACATAGGTTGGAATGAGTTAAACAAGTAACTGGAATCAATGTATAATCTTTCTGCAGCTTTGATAAACAATTAGCCGCCAGGAAAGTTTCCATGTGCCTTGCAGGAGCTGCTGTGAGCTGTGTGTGATCTCATCAAACAGATCCAACACCATTCTTTCTCTCAGGACTGGGGAAATAGTCTTGTTTAACGACAGTGCTCGGTTATCGCCGGCAGGCACAACTCCACACTTGTTAAGTGACATTGAACCAGAGGTTGTTGTTGTTGAGCTTGTGAGGTAGACAGGCATGTAGTGATATCTCTCCATCACTGTGTAACCAGCTATTTAGATAATTTAGGTCATATGTCCAAATTTAATTTTAGAGTGTATAAGAGAGGATTGTCATTAGGCATCCCAAACTAACTCTCATTATTTCCGTAACTGGTAACCTTCACAAATATATCTAATTACCGTCTCCTCTGGAAGTGTGTCACATGGGTATAGTTACAGATAAAGATCATTCTAAATTAGTCAACTTCATTTTGTTAGTGTCATGTCGTCTTCATAACTATGTTAAACTCAGAGGATGAGCACTTCAATGAAAGGCTCAACAGCAAAATGTTAAGAATTTCAATGTATAAATTCCACAAACTTTATTACAAATAACTATGAATACATAGAAAACACAAATACAACCAAATAAACATTTAAACGTAAAATATAAACATAAATTAACATATTTCTGCATTGTTTATTGAGGTAAAGCAGTACGATTGTTAAGATATATAGTATTTGCAAATAAATGTGGGTCCAATGCAGTTGCTGTGCAGATGCTAAACACGGATATGAAGAGGAAGGTTGTAACAGAAATAAGAGGAGCATGTTACCTAGGGTTCTCTGTTTACAGCCGTAGTGTTGCTGAAGTGTTGATGCAGAGCCTGTTGTTCAGGGATTCCCTATGACTTAGCAGATGGTACAAACTTGGACTGGTCGTAAAGACTTTTTATAGATCAGGAAAGCTCCAGTACTGTTACTGCTGTGGTCACTTATGCTGAAAGTAGTGGCTGGCATTTTTAAACACCAGAGAGACTTTACTCACAGGAACATCATTGCTTCTGCAAAGTTTTCCTTTACAAGACTGACTCTTCTCTCCTCATGTGGCTTCTTATTGGAGTAGGTTTATCTGCTCACACGCTGGACTCTTACTGAAATAATAACACAATGAATCATGACAAGAAAAAATGGAAAGGCAGGGAGGACAGACTGTGAGAAAGACAGAGCAGGAAGAATGGACAGAGGGAAGCCATGAACTTTTGAATTGTGACAAACATGGACTTTATTCATGTCATTTGACATTTTCAGGGTTGGTTCTTATTATTGTTGTAGGGCAGTAGCATTAATACAAACTCAGCTGTTTATTATTGCCTGTTGACCCCCCCTGCTAAAACAGAACTGTGTGTTCTCTGTCATTGAACTGACAGTCCAGTAATGTCTGTGTGCTGATATCATGAATTGCACATCCTTTGGCCAATCGAGTGCAAGCTGATGACTTCCTCAAGTTCCTGTTGTTTTACATTTTTGTTGCACGCAACACGTGTGTGAGAACTGAGGATCCTTCTCTGTTAATTTATTTGAACTCATTGTCTCCATATTCATGGTGTTAACGATCTTTAACTGTATTTAAACAAACTTTTTCTCTCTGTGAAAGGTTATATCCAGACTTTGGGCCATGGTCAAGCATCAGTATTAATGCCAAAATCATGTCTGTAAGGTGACATTAGTTGAGATTCTGACGCTTCTTTCTGCAGGTGATAAGTCACTAATTATAGTAATGATAATAGAACCAACCTTGTTTTTTTATGTCTGTATCCTGTGCAAGCTATGCTATCAACAAGGGCCTGTTCCTCTGATAAGAGAAGTCTGTTATCTTTGAGGGTTTTTTATTGTTTATTTGTTGAAACACTGCTGATATGTTTCTTTGTAATTTTCATTGTTATTAATCTTGCCTTTTCAGTGGTAAGTTGGTTTCTCCGAAGTGGAAGAACTTCAAAGGTCTAAAGCTGCTGTGGAGAGACAAGATCCGCCTCAACAATGCCATATGGAGAGCCTGGTATATGCAGTGTAAGTTCCATACTGTATCTCTCATTTATTGTGCCCATGTCTTGATTAGTATTTAGATTAAAGTGACTTGAATTGAGTACTCGACTTGCCATCGAACTGCAGCATGCATGAAGACAGCAGGAACAGAACCCAAGTATCTGTTGTCTGAAGGGGAGACGGTCATAAATCTGTTGTAGTTTTTTAGAATCATACGTTTACATTTCAGCCAATGATGACAGATGCCACAAAGCTTTATATGTCCTCTCAGGTCACAGTAAAGTGTGTGTTTGAACCCGAGCAGAGACCAGTGTTTTTCCTGATTACACGGCGGTGCAGCTAAAAAAAAAGAACATAGGCCAGCCAACATGACCGAACCCAAATATCATTTCATAGTTTTTGTCCGAACAGGCCCTCCTCCTTCATCTTTATAATTTCTGAAAGTATTGACACAGTGTTTCTTACTTGCTGCAATAGTAATGGTTGGTTTACATGCCACAAGCAGTTATGTGAAAGCGACTCTCAGCAACTCTCATTCCTGTCATAAAAATAAACACAAACTAGGTCAAGCTTTTCATGACCCGATGACCTGCTGTTCTGTTTGTCGGCAAAGACATTCCAGCTTTGTCGCCAGGATAAAAACTTAGGGACAGTACATTTCTCATCTTTGAATTACTCTTTTTTTTTCTACTCTAGATGTGGAGAAGAGGGAGAATCCTGTTTGTCACTTTGTGACTCCTCTAGATGGAAGTATGGAACTGGATGTCCATCGTCCTGCAGAGGTAAAGACAGAAACTATGCAGTGGATGGAAAAAGATCCCAAATCATCCTGCGGATGGTTATACGTTTATTCTCTCAAACCACTGCTTGTACTTTAGCTTTATGTTTCACTTGTCACTTCCTTTTCTGTATGCTGCGTTTGTTAGGGACTTTGGTTTAGTTCCCATCTCTCTCTTTCTTCTGCAGGCTAATGCCACAGAAGGGAAGTGTTGGAAAAGAAGAATTGAAATTGTGATAAGAGAGTATCACAAGTGGAGGACATACTTCAAGAAAAGGGTATGTTTTTTCCTTTTTATTACTGTATTGTAATATTTCTTTTTTTTGGGGGGAATATGTTCTGTTTATTTAATGGTTTGTTAAATTTGTTCATAGTTGCAGAAGCACAAAGATGATGACCTCTCAAGCTTGCTCAAGGTATGAAAAACTGCATCATGCGCAACCCATAAAATTGCTGCTATAAATAATCACAAGCATTACGATCAGCTTCTGTTGATACTAAAGGAAATAACTCATGCTAACAACGTCACCTTCACAGCAGTGTTGATGTGCTTTTTTAATCAAAGTACTTTTGTTCGACTGAGATTTTGAGAATACAGTTGTAATTGTAGGAGAAGAAAATTCTTATTGAGGAAAAAGTCATAATATGAAGAGATTCAAGTAAGAGCAATATTTATATTTGGACAAAAATAAAAAAGATTTCCTTCGAACAAAAGAGGCAACTTCCTCCAAGACTGTGTGGTTCTTTCTTTTTGAAAAGACAATGTTTCTTGCATAATCTGATACTTAGGATCACGTGGTGCTGCTGTGCATATAACTAAACAAAGTATAACTTAACAAGATGCTCCACATTCCACATCTTAATGCAGGCAACAGACAGGCTGATCTTCTTATATCCTAAAATCACGACTTCATTCACGTTATTTAATGCCTTAATTCTCCATTTCACCTTTGACTGCTTACACCTAATATTCTAATTGTCTAATTACCTTGTGACTTGCTAACAAATTGTGTGTGTGATTGTGTGTGCGTTTGTGTGTGTGTGTGTAACTGCCTGGCTTGCTGGTTGCAACTTGATCACTCCAAGGGGCCAGAGGAGCAGTTATCGCTGTTTGGGGAAGTCTCTCCAGACATGCTCCGTGTCTCCTTTTATCAGGATGAAGAGGCCTTTGCCCGCCGCGTGCCTCGTAAGCACATGGACACACCTGCACCCATGGAGATGGACACCCTCTTTGACATGGATGTTCTGATGTCTGAGTTTTCAGACACGTTGTTCTCTACGTTGGCCTCGCACCAGCCCCTGGCCTGGCCCAATCCAAGGGAGATCGGTGAGAAAACACAAGCTGTCCATATCTGATATCACGTCCAGATTTGATTTTCATTATTAACCCTGCTTGGGGCTGGATTCCAGCAATATGTTATATGTCCGTCAGAACACAGGTATCGCATATGTCCTCTCCCTTCTCTCCCTACCTCTGTCTCTTTTACTTTTACAGCTCATGCGGGGAACGCAGACATGATCCAACCAGGACTGATCCCCTTACAGCCCAACCTGGACTTCATGGACTCATTCGATCCACTGCAAGGTAGAGAAGCACATCACCAACCTTAGCTGCAGCAGTATGGCACACCCACTAATGGTGCACAGTGTGCAGGAATCAAGCGCACATGTTCTAGTAACTTTGCTGCAGCTTAGTCTAACAAAAACAGTAGTGTGATTTTACTAACCTCTAGCTAACATAGAGACTCTTGTTCCAGACTTATTTCACAGCCTCCGTCAGCCCGTCTTCCCCCCTGTTTCCCTCACTGCATCATCTGTTACCCCTCTATCCAGCAGCAGTTCTCAGTCACAGGTAAACACCGACCCATGGGACCGTCCCTCACACACACCACCATGATGAGCGCTTGTGCAAGGACTGTTATTCTTGTTGGTTGTTTGTCAATTTAGGAAGATTTTCACCACATCTTCAGCCGTCGTTCTGTCTTAATCTAGTTACAAAAACTAAAATATTACTAAACTTGTGACGGATCACTTTTTTATACATGACTTACTGCTCAATCTGCTTGACATCAAATTTAGATCTCTTAATAATTTAACATGTACAAAAAATCTGCCTCAATCATTTTGCTTCTCTGTCATTCTATTCAGATTAGTCATTTAATCATAGATTATAATTTCTGAGTTTCTGGTCTTTTCAGCTTAAGCATACATCCTTGTAGAAGTAACTCTTTATTTATTTGTTTATCATCCCAAACGCCTATTTTGACAGGATGTTGATGATGTACCGCTCTTGTTAATTGACACATTTTACCAAATATAATCTATTCCAGTTCACTTGAATCCAGTACAGGAACTGATAGTAATGATAACTCTTGTTATTCCAAGTTGAAGAAAGTAACTGAGTACTTTGACTCAAGTGCTGTACATTTGAAGTAATTTATTTATGCTTCTTTATTCTTATAAATTATATGACACCACTATACCAACTTTAAAAAAAAAGAAAGACACATGTCAAACAATTAAAGCAAACAGGTAAAAACAATAAACATGATAAATACAACAAAGAAGTGAGCCTTTAGTAGTAAACCTTTGTGTAAGTTGTGCTGGAATAGTAACAGCTCGTATATACAACTTTATTCGTTTAGTGGGATGACAGGAGTTTGATTGTTTTTTGCTGTGAGTATCCAATATCCTGTAGATTTGATTTGTTAATTAAACAAACAGTGTGAAGGCTCTGCCTGAACTGCGTGCATAGAACGACACAAATAAAATATTAATCAACCCCAAGATTCGTCAACAATTCTGCCAATTTACTCTCTACACTGCTCATCAAATCAGGAAAAACTAGTATTTACAAAAATAGGTTGCAGATGTAAATGTTAAGCTAAAGTGTCATTGTACAGCCATAAAAGTCAGTTATTAATTAATATTTAGTTGAATAATGATTATACTTCTAATACTAGGACAAGGAAATAAACCATATAAAAGGTTTAGAATGTGTAGAATCTGAGTCCTTTAACTGTGATATTCTCATCAACACAAAAGAGAAAACCTGACATGAGTTTACGCAGAACTTTCTCTCTTCAGTATCATATTGATGATTGTTTGTTCCCTTTTACTTCTTTGTCCCTTACCAGGCTCAGTTAATGTCCTCCATGCAGCTTGCAACCAACAACATCTCCCCCCCTGGCCCCCTGCCCCACCCCTCTCCCATGGTTAGTCAAACCAGTCGAACAGGTGGTTGTGGCGGTGATGCTGCCTACGTTCAAAACTACATGCCCCTGTTTCCTGGGCAGGTGGAGCCCAGCGATCAAGCAATAGTGTCTTCCGTCTCTCAGCAATTATCCCATGCTCCTCTGGGCCAGTGCCTACCCGGACAGGGCATGGCCTCAGAGCAGCCCATGGTCCCCTCCCCCTTGGACAACACCTCTGTGCTGGATGAGCCTGTGTCGCCCTCTGTGATCACACACATAGCCCCCTCTGTTGTCCAGTCCAGCGACGGAGCCTCCACCATCAGCCACAGCTCAGAGTATGGCTCCATATCCACACAACCTCCACCTCCTCCGTCCCAGCTCCAGCCGTTGGCTCCGTTGCCCGCCACTCCTGTGCAGCACCCTCAGACTTTTGCCCTGCCCCGCCCCTTTCAGTCAGCCAGTGCCAACAAAGTCCGCCCTGTGCAGAGGATTGCTCCGGCCAACACCCTCCCCCCTCCCCACCTCGTCTTCACAGGTCTGCTTTTTCTGATCTCGAGATTAACATGTTGATTTATTATTTGGAGAACTTGTGCGTTGTTACATGGATGTTCCTATATGTCTGCACACAAAACTAATAGTGTAGCGTTGTACTCTCAATGTTCATCCTCAGCCCCTTTCTCAGGTCATGCCAATGCTATGATTGTCACACCAAGCCCTCGGAAAGCAGATGTTGTCCCTAATACTGGAGTAGTCATCGCTTCTTCTCACCTAGGAGGGGTACGTCTTTTCTCTGTTCCATCAGTTTCATTCTCACTGTTTTCATTTTATTCTTGAACCACAGTGGGTTTTCAAATTCTTAAGTAACCGGTACAGAACCGAGTTGGTCAGTTACAAAGTGAAGAAAGGTCGTATTTTATTGTAGCAGTTCTTTGTCTTATTTATTGTCTCGTCTGTTCTTCTCCGTGTATCTCAGGCTCCTGGATTTCACGTTGTGTCTCAGATGCAGAAGTCTCCCCAACCGATTGTTCCCAAACAAAAGTCTTGTTCTTCCACCTCCAATAATCAGGAAGCCTCCTCTAGTGCTGGTGAGAGTTCACTCTACCCCGAAAGTAAACAGTGATGACGAACCCACCACAGTGTAACTAAAGTTATTGATTTTTCTTTTCAGTTCACAGTCTGCCAGGACCAGGTCAATTGACATCATGTGTGTTGGATCAAGTTCAGAGTCCCCAGTCACTTATCACCAGCAGAGCAGGGCTGGTTAAGAACGAACAAAATCAGGTTTGTGTGTTTCTTTATTTGAACAGTTTGCTAATGGTAAGGCAATATTTTTGTGATCATGTTATTACTTAAAAGTTATAAATTACT
The DNA here is from genome assembly GCA_038501795.1 of Pseudopleuronectes americanus. Classification (NCBI taxonomy): domain Eukaryota; kingdom Metazoa; phylum Chordata; class Actinopteri; order Pleuronectiformes; family Pleuronectidae; genus Pseudopleuronectes; species Pseudopleuronectes americanus. Next base: position 10,389,630 of record CM076718.1, read on the forward strand.
TTATATGTTAAGGCCCCATATCCTAAATACAAAAAAATCACCCTAACCTACCCTAACACATCATCCCACCCTACCCTAAAAAACATCTGCCTTCGCTACCCAACAACCTACCATACTCTACTCTAGGTAAATGTTTGTGTAATATTACAACTGCTGTTGTGTTACAGAGCCGGAGGACAACACACATATCTGCTGAGCAAAAGAGACGATCAAACATTAACATTGGTTTTAAAACACTCTGCAGCCTGGTTCCCACGCTGAAGATGCAATCATATGTAAGTCTGTGTTCTTTTTGCTCTTCATAAAAATATCCATAATAGATTCAACAAATCCCCATGCTGGGCCATGTTTGTGCAAAGTATTTGCTTAACGTATCGGTGAACTTATTTAATTTCATCATCTGACTTCCTACTACATGTATTAACTCTTTGTCTTTAGATCAGTAATGCAGTCACATTGCAGAAGACGGTGGAACACGTTGGGAAGCTCCAGCAGGAGAGACAGCAGCTGCAGGAGGAGGTCAGGAGACTACGAGAGGAGATAGAGGAGCTTGACACGTCCATTAGGTTCGTTAAAATGTTTTTTCACTCTTTTATGGATATACACAACACACAGCTGCTTTACATATGTCTCTTTTCACTGATTTACCACAGCCTTTGTCAGAAGCAGCTGCCTGAAACAGGGGTGCCAGTCAAGCGGCATCAACTAAGCCACATGCAGGAGAAGTTCAATGAATATGTGAAGAGCCGCACTCTTCAGAACTGGAAGTTCTGGATCGTATCCTTCTGTGAAAGAGCCCTGACACGGCTGCTTCTTAACAACATTACATTTGTCTCAATCTTTGGTATAATTGATCCTTGACGGTCGCTGATTTCAGTTCAGCATCATTATCAAGCCTCTCTTTGAGTCATTCAATGAGATGGTGTCAACTGCAAGCAGAGAAGAGCTGTATCAGACCACAATGCAATGGCTGGATCGTCACTGTTTGCTTCCGGCTCTCAGACCTAGTAAGTAAAAGACTATAGCAGCTTTTAAACATGCACTGAACACCAGATAATGTCCAGGTGATCTCCGGACAGACAGTATGTAAGAACGCAAATGTCTTAGTGAGAAACTCGAATGATTGGGCATGTTGTCGTTTCTAACATGCAACAGACACAAAACAAAAAAGAATACAAATATCTCTGGGTGAAAAAGCAGTGTCACACACGCAGAAGACACCAGAGGAGGATGGTAATGAAAAGGAGCAAAGCCAGTGTCGATGTGCTGTAAACAAAAACACTTGATCTCTGCAGAGAAATTAATATGTTACGCCCTTCCTCTGCATGCTGCACCACATCTCGCCTGAACACTCTGGAGATTACTGTGCTGTTTCTCTGCAGAAAGCTCATACCCAGTTCCGCAGACTGATAAAACTGATAACGACTTATCACCATCGAGCACAAACACACACTTGTGGGCCCGGAGACACACAAAGTTGCTGTTCATGTGAAATCACTAACAATCTTTCTCACTTCTTGACACACTTTTTATTCCAACTTCCTCTCACTCTGGTAATGATCTGATCTGATGACGTAAGGTGACGTCAAAAGATTTCCATGAGTCAAGGCTTTAACCGCTCTTAACTTAACTTCTCACTTAATCAGTGAGTCGTGGAGCTGGCCCCCTTTTTAAATTTAATGAATCACATCTGTCGGCGTCAGTTAACAGCTGAAACATCCGGCCCAAGGACAGTGAAGAGTGTTTTTGTTTCAGACCTCGATAATCAGGATAAATACTTAATTAAGAATTGAAAAGCTACTTAGAGGCCATATGTGAAAATCAGTGAAAGTAAAGAACGCGTATTTTTTATTCATATTTTTATATGAACAACGACAAAATGACTTTGTATAATGTGAATCAGAATCACTCACGACTGCAGATGATTCCCCATGTTGCACTTTAGACAAGCTGACTGCTGGATGCATAAATAGGTAACCGTTTGTGAAAACTACAATAAACCTTGCCAGGTGTGGACAGTGTTGCAGAGTGACAGAGCTTGTAGTGTTGCCCCCGAGTTGCCAAAAAAACACTAAATTGATGCAGTTCTAATGCAAGAAAATCAAATCAAAAAGATTGAGATTATAAATAGAACAGAACAGCTGGGGGGTTTCTTCCAACTGGATTTATTTCAAGCTTTGATTCAGAGTCTGTCTTTAAATATCTCCCATTGCTCACATGTCCCATTTGACCTCAACCTCTCACCCAGTTGTAGTGTTGAGCCACGTGAATAAAGTGCATGAATGTTGTGTAGCACTCTGTAAGGATACACAGCAGGACAGGTAGCTTGGAAATGCTGTGTTTTACAGGCAGGTCACAAGGATTAAATTGTGATTTGTTGTCTTTCAGTGGTGCTGAATACCCTTCGCCATCTGAGCAAAACAACGACCATCCTCAGTGATCCGTCCCTGTTGCCTGAAAAAGCCATGCAGGCGGTTACAGAAAGAGATGTGTAGCTTTCTCTCAGAGGAGATGAGGTGACCTCAAACCCACCTGAACTGTTTCAACAGCCGTCACCGAAGTGGCCCGTCCCCACGTCTTCCGCAGATCCACGACTTCCCTCCATAGAAGCGGGCCTGGTCTGAATCACTTTTCCCCGGCTCCTGGGATTGGTTTCTACATTTGTTCTGTTGTACATTGATTCTTTGGAATCACTCACTCAGGAGCCGTGCTTTCAACATCACTTTCATAAAAACTGTGGCTTTGATTACATTGTATTTGAAAGATGGCATCAACAACTTCTTCCACCGACTTCAGGTGAAGAGCTTCTAATACTCTAAAGGAAGATGGTACTTGTGGTTTTGCTTTTTGAACAATAGTATATTTTAAATTTTTTATTATTTTACTATGCGCAGACAACGCATTGTATTAAAAAGGGAAATTTTGAGTGATTAATTTCTCGCTCTTTCTCAGATGTATAGAAAGTATGTGGATATGATATGGGATGTATTCCTATATTTATTCAAGAGTCTGGTCTTTCACTTTGAGAGCAGGACACGCATTTCAAATTTTGTAATGCACTGATGGTAACACACTCACAACGAGGGCTAGAGATAATTCCATATGTCAACACTGCACATGGTTTTCTATTAGCTGGGGAATTTGACAGACAGACATTCGACACGAGAGGTGCAGAGGAGAAATCCGAGAGCAGACGTCTTCAGCCACCTGAGTGTGAGGAGAAGAGCTGAAGCTGACGCACATGAAATCTGAGTGCAACCGCACAGTCTGAGCACAAGCAGAGCAAATCCAAGCAGGAGCGATGCAAGCGGTGTGCAGGGTTTTGAGTAACACGTAATATAATCTGAACCTGAAATACATCCTGCTCTTATACTGAAGGCCTCCCTCTTGGAAATAGACAATAGGAACAGTTGTATTATAGTTTTTTCTGGAGACTCCACACCAGAATGTAGGGCATCGCCTCAAACATCACCATCACCAGGCTTCTCTTTACCTGATCAATACCATGAGAGATGAGAGGATTTTCTCAGGTGAATGTTGTGTTGCCAGTTAACAGTCGTGGATGACTGGTGGTTTTTCCATCCATGCTGAACTTCCTCCTTCATACTTTGCTTGCTCTGCCCATTTCGAGTGAGACAGAGCAGTCACTGTGAGAACACAGCGTTTCTACCGGGCAGGTCACAGCATAATGGAGCAATATTACTTATAGCCCTCATAGGGAGCATACATGAAATAGCAGTACAGGCTATAAACAGACTATTCAAATGTTTAGTGATACCAGATCCTATCTGAACGCACAGTAGCTGTCTTTTCCTTCCTTTGTCAGTCACTCAGGGCTTCACTGGTGAGCGTATTCTTTTTTCATTCAGCTGTCAACAAATCAAATGTGTTTATTTCTCGGCAGGAAGACGCTTTTTTCCGTCAGGGTTCATATCTTCCATTTTTTTGGTGTGTATAGCAACACAAATTTTTAATGCCTGTGTTTAAAGCAGAGACAGGAGAAAAAAGACCAGGAAAAGATACAGCACAGATGAAAAACAAAAGCCGTATCAAAGCATTGTTTCCCTTCTTATTTGTCGCACTGCTGACTTCATGTTTGACGGAGCACTTTGCTCTGTTAAGAATCCGCCCCGGTGCAGATTGAGTCAGTGTGTGTGACCTTCACCAGCCTGTAGGTCAAAGTGCCTTTTCCCTGGGATCTCCTCAGTGCTCCTCAAGGCAGACGTAGACTTTCTGACTGTTCCTTTGCTTTTTCTGCAGAACAACTTAGCTTTCACTCGAGCTTCACCATAGCAGAAGGTGCCACTTGTATCCGACGAATGTGCAGCTTTTATTTAGTTCTGTCTTTTATTGCGGACTCCAGGTGTCTTACGATCAGAGGTTTTCATTTCTCAAGAACGAAAAAATTATTAAGCAGCCGCTGTACAGGCGGCTCGGTTTACAGTCACACTGACGAGGCTGTCGTCACAATTGCAAACAGTGCATCCAATCATAAAAGGTTTTATTCACCAACAATTATTTATTACTACTGTAAGAAAAAACAATGCACCTCTGAATGCAGCTATGCTTGTCATGTTTGAAAATTAAAAAAAAATTTTTGTGATTTTTTTTTCAAACTTTTGTCTTGTGATTCTTTTTTTTCTTCTTTTCAAATCATTGAATGATGTTTGTCGTACCGGGTTGGATTTGCAAAATTTGTTTGCTGTTTCTGTTTGCTGGTTTTTGTAACAGGTGATTTACAGTGTGTATCACTGCAGATTAGTTCTTTCCAAATTTAGTATCATGTTTCATTTGTTTTAAGACGTGAATTTTTTTTTAAATGCCTTAAATAATTCTGAGTCACAATAAAAGCAACAAGAAATGACAAGTTTGACTCCTTATTTCTTAATTATCCATAAATATCAATTTGTGTATAGTCCTAATGATCTGATAAGTGGATAAGAAACCTGAAGTGTCCTCTTTCAGTTCACTCAGTGACGTGAAAGCACGCACGCACACACACACACACACAGGCATAATATGTTACACAACTTATGGGTTTGAGAAGAATGTATGGAAGACAATCCTTTATTATAAATTAAATAAATAGCATATAATAGATATAGAAATCTTTAAATTAAAAAACAATAAATAAATAGATACATTTTTAGTTGTCCCTTTAACAGTCTATTTTTGTGAAATGCTCCACCCATCGCTTGGAAGAGTACAGGAAGCGGAGACCCATTTCTTTTATAGCGTAACCATGTGAAGTCTCTATTTTTCCTTTTTTGCACTTTTTCACCTCCACGTTTGGTTTTACAGCGATTTTGAACGGGTGAAGAAACTTGTTGGTGTTATTGATGATGGGATGGAACTGATTACCGGTAGTCAGATTTTTGGTGATGTTTGGCAGGTGGTTTCCCAGGTAGTCGATGATGGCACAGACGGAGGCCTGAATTTCTTCTGTGCTATTTCCAAAAGTTATGTTTTCAGAGAGGTCCCAAGTGTTGTAATACGTCGGTGGACTTCCTGTGAATATTAGTTCGACCTGCAGAGGAAGCGACAGTCAGCATGACAGAGTTCAGAATGCGGAGCATCAGGGGCAGACAATGCTTTAATGGGGCCCCAAGCTGAATTTAATTTGGGGGGCCCCCACTGATTTGGTGCAGATGATATTTTCAGACATGAACTCAGGAGAATTGTGTCTGGACTTTCTCCGCAGTTTTCCGTTCACACATGAACAATGCAGAAGAACTCTCATGCAATCACAACAACACATTCATCTCTGCAGCGCTCATGTGAGGGCTGGTGCAGCAGGAGGATGGAATATTTAAATTCCACAGCTGAGATCACAAGGTTCTGGTTACAGCACGTCATGTCTTCTATGTGTAAGGCACGATATTGTCATCCTGAGATATTTATTTCCTCTTTTCATTTTCTTTTCATCACGTCTCCTGCTGTGTTCTAACATGATGATTAACTGGAATTCATTGCCAGTCCTTAAGTAGCTTTAGTGATTGATCATTCACAGATTTACTGTAAATCTAATACGCGTTAAGGTTGTTAATATAATATTGCATTTTTTTGTATAATACAACTTACATTATACTATATTAAATATTCAAAAAGCTTTGAACTTTAAGTTATGTCACAAAAACTGATTTTACCACTGAATACACGTCAACAATTGTGAAAACTAGATTTGGTTATTCAACCTCCGAGCCCCCTACACTGCACCGCAAATTTGATGAACCCAAGTATGATGTGTTTACTTACATATTTCTTTTCAGCCAAGCAAAGATTACCAAGAGCTAAGCCAAAGTCCTCCAAGCTTTTATAAATCGATTGCTTGCCCAGTGGTCCCATTACCACAAAGGAGACGTGCATCATCACAACGCAGGAAAACAGGAGCTCTGCAAGAAAAATGCACAAAGATGTGTCATCATCTGCATCGTGATTTAACAGGAATCTTCAACAAATAAGTGGAGCAAGTATCAAAGAGTCAAAACTCCAGATTACACTGAGACAGAATAAAAGAGGCAGCTTTCCTCCGGACACCTTAGACCCACGGAGTCGCCACAGACAAACAAGCTGCAGAAACATGTTCACGGTTCAATCTTTGCCATAAACTCTTAATTGCAACACTTCAAAAATGTCTTACACTCCAGAAGATGAAACTAATCTAAACAATGTAACATTCATGTTAAACCAGCTTACCTTTGGCAAAAGACATGGTGTGATTTTTGTTGAGTCAGTGCCCCTTTGTTAACTCACGCTGCTTATATATCCAAACACGGGATTTTTTTGATGCATGCCACATGTTGTTAGATGACGCCTGAGTGCATTATCATCCAAAGGAATCATGTCGTAATTATTTCTATTTAGCAATTGTAAGTCACTGTTCACCACAGAGGTTTGATGTGGGAAGGTGGCGCAAACGGTCCCCATCTTATCTGATGTGTGATGTGTAGGTAAAGCGTCATTCGCCCCAGAGCGTTCAACCCACACAACCTGAGATACAGAGGTATCCTGGAAATTATTATTGTTATGATGCAGTCAAACTTTTAAAGAGCACGTGTTCTCTCTCTCATGTTAAACCCTCAAGGTGGATGTCACTCAACTCTCTTCCTTTCAGAATCATTTTACCTTCCTCTTTTACACTTAGTGTTAAAGACTTCCTCGACTCACAAAGCTGGAAGTCACAGTCAATCAGAAGTAAGATGTTGAAAATAAATTGCTTCTCTGCAGCCTGCTCAAATCCAACACCGGATTGTCTCTGTCAAGTAGCACCACTGTGGTTTGTTGGTGAGTTTGTCTGATTGTTTGATTGTGAACAAGAGTACAAAAAAATTACTGAGGTGATTTCTATGAAACTGAGAGGAAGGATGTGGTATGGGTTAGAGAAGAACCCATTACATTTAAGTTCAGATCCAGGAATTATCTTTTGACTTCCTTAACATTGAAAATAAGGCATTTGTTCTATATCAAAAATAAATCTGGCATATTTACGGGACTGATATCTATGAGTGTGTGAAATGTGGTGCACATGGAGGACAGTGGGCCTTGGCAGAGGCATGAGCCTTTCTAGTATTTAAAATAATGTTACGTCAATGTGGCTTTATTTGGGTCCAACCCCTGAACAGAGGAGGAAGATCATCACTTCCATCCGAACTGAAAGGTCTCATTAGGAAAATATCGTGACAACTAGTTGGTGGAGTGACATCATCTTTGATTCCAACATGTCTCCTTCAGCATGAATTTTCGTACTTTGGTGATTTGCAAGTGTTAACCTGCTAACATGCAAATACTGATAGTAAACATGTTAAACACTCTATCCACATGTTAGCATCGCGCTGAGCATGCTGACCTGGTGATGTTAGCACTTAGCATAGCATAACATAGCATTGCATTGAATAGGGTGCCAG